>JAJOHN010000017.1:0-600000 GCA_030271015.1 Didymella glomerata
CAGCAAGTATATTGAGTCGTAGTTTTAGACTGACGCTACTAGGTAGCGATCAGGGCGGGGTCTGCATATATACCAGTTGGTACAGGCCGATGGCGCAATCTCTGGCGCCATGTGGCGCGTTCTCGGTCACGGCCTGACAATGGCCCCCTTCTTTGAACTTTTCGACTCGAAAAAGTGGCGTCGGGGCATGTGGTGCCTCTGCGTGGGTAACTTTCCCACAAACCGCCCTACTTTGGGCCCACAGTGGCCAGCTTCGGCTGGTTTCGCCATCGCTGGTTGTTCGACAGGAAAACCTTCTTTCACCTGGCGATGGGAAAGTGAAAGTCTCTCTCTCACCTCCATTCACCGTGAATGGGAATTTCCAAAGGATTCCAGGCACCCATAGGAGGGGTATATATAGAGTACACCCCCAGCAGTTTGGGCGATGACTCCTACCCTCCACCCCATTTTGGTAAGTTATGGCCCATTTTGGAATCCTGTCCCCCCTGCCCCCTGCCGGTCACTTTGGCATCTTTTGGCTTGTTTTGTGGCGGTCTTTGGCTTGATTTGGCTTGATTTCGCATGAAAGTGGGCATCCCCTGGGGATCTTCCGGCTCCTTTTTTGCGCATTCTGACTTGTTTTGGCAGATCCCGACTATCATCGACATTCTCCGCGCCATCATCGCCAATTTCGACTACGGTCGACATCTACCGCGTCACCTTCGACATGCCCGTCATGTCTATCGCCCGCCCGGCGCAGCGCCGACCTCCGCGAGCACGGAAAGGTCGCGCGTCGCCCGTGCATGCTCTGCGTGTACCACATCGCCAACGGTGAGGTCCTTCGGGAGTGCATCTTCTCCCAGAAGCCCGAGCTGTGGCTTTCGTTCCGCTCCGACGACGACCAAGCCTATCGCTGCCTGGAGTGCCACGACAAGAACAAGAACTGCCCTCTCCGTACGTCTTTTGGGCTGTTTTGGCTACTTTCAGCCTGTTCTGGACAGTTTCAGGGCCCCGATTCGCTCAAGGACACCTACTCGACTCTGTACGTCGCCCAGCGGGCCCTACTCGACCGCCGCCTCCTTGTGACGGCCGCCGTGCCCGCCGAGGTCAACCAGGAGGGTGAGGAGACCCGTGCCGCCGTTCCCGCGGTCTATCGCGACCTAACCGACGCAGAAGTGGTCTTGAAGACCACTATCGTCACTGACACGGCCGGTTTGATCATCATCGCGACGTGCAAGGAGTGAGTTTTGCCCCCTCCTGTCCCATTATCGCATGTTTTGACACCTGCAGGGCCTTTTCGCCCTACGAGAGGTTTCTGACGCTCCACAATGGCAAACACTGGTCGTAACCAGTCCACCGCGTCTCACATCTACGTCAAGCAGCGCGATCGTTCCAAGGCCGGCGCGATCAAGGCCGAGGAGAAGCGCAAGCGCCAGTTCGAGGCCTCCGATTCCGATTCTGAGACGCCCAAGGATCTCACGCCTCGTAAGAAGGTACGTTAGCAGCTTATGGGCCATTTTGGCATGTTCTGACGTATCCGTAGTCTCGCTACCAGATTGCGGGTGTCGGTAAGACCGTGGAGGAGCTTCGTCTGGAGAAGGAGGCTGCAGAGGCCGCTGAGGCCGCTTCTCAGGCCGCCGCGCTCCGCGGTAGGGGTCGCAAGGCCCCTAGGGGCCGTAGCGGACGGGGGGGGTGCTCGTAGTTCCCGCAGCGATGCCGCTTAGGCGTTTCCTTGACCGATTCGATTTGTGATACCCAGGTATAGGAGTTTGGGGGAGATTTCGGGTCATTATGGTATACATGTGCTGGTTGCACCTTTCTTCGGACCTTTATGGTCGTCATGTGCACTGGGCACTCAAATAGGATGATTATGACCTTTGGGGTCTTCAATGGGCCTTCTTTCACTCTTTCTCTCGCCGTTTGTCGTGCATTTTGGTCTGGTCGGCCCACTTCTGCAAAGTATTGCTAGAATGGGCCAAAATGCGGTTGCACGCGTCGGCCTGGCTACTGTGGGGTCCGACTTGGACAAAATGTGCCAAATAGGGCCAAAAGGTCGTTGCCTCGCGGGTTGGGGTACCTAGGGAGGTGATTTCTCCCATAGCGTGAACCGTTAAACACTTGTCTTTCGAAAAAACCCCAGTGGGGAAAAATCTGGATCAAGTGAAGGTATTCAGCCTAGTTGTATCCCTTCTTTTCGTGGCCTTGACCTCAAGGTCCGAGTCCGCTTGCGCCAATGGCCTGTTTGTGTTCTTCCAGTATTGTTTGAGTGTTTCCTGGGAAAGGTTTGTTGCTATTTCCCACGTGTTCTCTGAATCTGGATAACCTTCCCACTTGATGAGGTATTCCCACTGTCCATCCTTTCTTTGTCTCCTGTCTCTGACTTCCTCTACGTTGTAGGAGTCTTCTGACCCTTGAACCAACGGTTCTTGAATTGGGTCCTGTGTTGATGGAAGAGTGCTTCTCTCACTGTAAGGCTCTAACAGTGAGGCGTGGAAGACCGGGTGTATTCCTCTTGCCCCTGGTAGGTCTACTCTGTAGGCACTTGGTCCAATACGGGCTAAGATCGATCCTGGACCTAGGTATTTCCAATCTAACTTCTTCTTTGGCCGCACCGTACGTATGTTCTTACTTGATACAAGTACGCGGTCGCCCACTTTAAAGTCAGCCTCTAATCTCTTTTTATTTGCGTGGTTTCTTTGGTACTCGTTCGCCCTTTCGATATTCTCCTTGCAGGTTTTCTGCAATGAGACAACCCTTGTGGCCAATTCTTTCGCAAGAGGTGCTTCTTTGCCGTCTCTTGCCATAATGGGCCAATCTGTGCCACGGGGGTCCATACCCTGGCACGCTTGGAAAGGGGTAGTCTTTGTAGTAGCATGCATGCTATCGTTGTAGGCGAACTCCGCAATTGAGATCCATAAGGCCCAGTCGTCCTGTTCTAAGGTGCAATAGCACCTTAGGTACTGTTCCAGCGTCTGATTCTGGCGTTCAGTCTGACCGTCTGTTTGTGGGTGATACGCAGACGTAAGAACTCTTCTTGAGTTCAAGTAATACGTGAAGGTGTCCCATGCGTTAGCCTTCATTAGAGGCCCCCTGTCCGAGATAATTCTTGCTGAAGATCCATGAAGGCGGATAACCTCTCTTATCCATGCTTGTGCAAGGTCTCGACCGTCCCAATCTGCCCTGGCTGGGATATAGTGTGCCATCTTGGTCAATCTGCACACAACCAGTAGTATCGAATCATACACGTGTCCCCCTAGCCTGCTTGGTGGAAGCTCTGTGATAAAGTCCATTGTTACTTCCTCCCATGCCTTGCTTGGCGGCGGAATTGGTTGAAGAAGGCCATATGGCTTGTGCCTTGCCGCCGAGGAGCGTCGACAGATCAAACAGTCATGGCAGTAGTCTGCTACCTCCTTTGCGACGTTCTTCCAGGTGTATCGGCGCTGGATTTTCTCCAACGTCCTTTTCGTACCAAAGTGGCCTGCCATCGGGTCGTTGTGGCATTCTCTGATGACTTGCACCTTGTCTTCCGGCTGGGTGAGTGTAATGAGTCGCTTTCGTTTCACAGTGACTGGTTTCGGCTCATTTTGACCCTCCTCGTCATTCTCGGACTCTTCTGACGAACTCCAGCGCTCCACTGGGTCGTCTTCGCTCTCCAGCGCATCGTTCGACGTGTGGTCCCTCGCTATGGGCTGATTCGCCATCTGTAGGGCCTCTCGCCCGCCGTTTGACGAGCGTAGGGTCATTGCTGCTACTAATTTAGCGTTACTCGCTGTTCTTTGTAGCATTTTCTGCAATGGTTCCACGAATGCTTCATTGTGCTTCTGAGGCAGCTTCTGCGCCTCCTTCATGTAGTCTGGTCGTCTAGATGGTCCATCCGCCGGATTTGTTGCTCCTGGCCGGTGGGTTATGACGAAGTTGAACTGAGACAGCACAAGATAGGCCCGAACCTGCCGATGACTGAGGACCTTGGTGTCCATGAACCATTTTAGGTTCTGGTGGTCCGTTAAGACTTCAAAGAAGATGCCATCTAGGTATCTTCGCCAGTGTTGGAGGCTTTTTACCATTGCCAGGAGTTCCTGGTCGTGAGTATCGTAATTGTACTCTGCCTGTATTAACTTCCTTGAATAGAAGTCTATTGGTCTCCATTGGGGGGATCTTCCCTCCCTTTCTACCAACTGGCTCAGGATGCCGGATATAGCACCCCCTGAGGCGTCTACCTCTGTCCTGGTTTGTCTTGCACTCTCAAAGTGTGCCAGGATAGGTATCTCCAGAAATGAGTCTTTCAGCTTCTGGAAGGCATTTCTTGCCTCTTCGTTAAGCTTTAGAGGTTGGCTTTCCTCCCTTCTCATGGCTTGGCCGCCTCTGGCCGAGTTTGGCTCCTTTTGGGTCAATTTGGTCAATGGCAGTGCCAATTTCGAGAATCCTGCCACGAATCTCCTATAGTAGTTCATGAACCCAATGAACACCCTGATGTCTCGGACTGTGGCTGGCATTGGCCATTCTTGGATCGTTTTGACTCTTTCTGGGTCTATCGTCAATCCTTCTGGCGATACAATGTATCCCAGGTATTCTGTGCGGCTGGTGTGCCACTCGCATTTATCAAGGCGTACGTAGAGCCTTGATTGTTTTAGTCTGTCCAGCACCTCTTTGACATGGTCCACGTGTTCTTCCTCTGTCTTCGAGAAGATCAGAATATCGTCCAGGTACACGATACACGTGATATCGACTAAGCCTATCAACGCTTGGTTAATATAAGCTTGAAACTGAGCAGGGGCGTTCGTGAGGCCAAAAGGCATCACCGTATACTCAAAATGACCATATCTTGTGCGGAAGGCTGTCTTCCATTCGTCTCCCTCCTTAACACGGATACGGTGGTACGCTTCTCTCACGTCCAGCTTTGTATAGAACCTAGCTTCCGCTAGTCGTTCCAGTGACTCCGTAATTAGGGGTAAGGGATGACGATTCTTCACTGTGATTTTGTTTAGACTTCTGTAGTCTACACACAGTCTCAGGCTGCCATCTCTCTTCTTTGCGAAGAGTATTGGTGCCCCAGCTGGCGACCTTGATCGTCTAATCCAGCCGCGTTGCAGGTAATCTGCCAGATACTTTCTAAGTATCTCCAACTCTGTCGCCGATAGGCCGTACAGTGGTTGGTGTGGAGGGGTCGCACCAGGCGTGATATCAATCGCCAAATCTTGCTCTCCATGATCAGGTAGAGCGCGAGCCTCATCCTCCGATCCCAAGTGTGCGTATTCACGATACACTTCCGGAATCTGTCCATTTTGGACCATTTTCGGGACATCTCGTCCCACTGAGTTCACCGAGCACACGTATACGTCCGAACTGGGACTCCGCATCGTGCGATCAAACTCTTCGGCGTCTTCTATCGACACCTTTTCCCATTTTGGGAGGTCTTTGTGCTTTCTTCCTTTGAAGAGCATACGCCGGCTTCTATAGCTCAGCCTTGGATCATATCGATCAATCCATGGTAACCCTAGGTACATTTTGTACCTTCTCAGGTCCGTTACCACAAAACACACTCTGTGTGTTTCCTTGTGCCCCCTTGAGTCAGTGATGGTGACGTCCGTATCGGTCGTCCCATATATGGGCAACTCTGACCCATCGACTCCTTCAGCCAAAATATGTGGCAGAGGCTTTACTGTGAGGTCCAACTCCTTTACAAGGAGTGCTGAAATCAGATTCAGCTGGGATCCGCCGTCGATAAGGACCTCCACATCTGAGGTGTTGCCTATAGACGCCCTCACAGTTAACAGGCGAGTATACTTTGGGTACATCGCCTCATGTAGGGATACTGCTTCATTCTTCTCCTTTGAGAGTTCAACGTGGGCAAGAAGGGCGGCAGTTAACTCTTCTGCCCCCTGTCGTTTCCCGACTTCTCTATTGGAGTGTCCTTCGGCCTATCCTTGTTCTTGGGGCAGGCGTTTCGGAAGTGACCGGCTTCCCCGCACGCCCAACAGGACTTGGCGAACTTTGTTCCCCACTTCCGACCTCTTGTTGGTCGTTCTGGCTCATTTCGACCCCTCTTGCCATCTTGTGACTTTTTGGGGGTCTTCGTTCCTTCCTCTTGGTCGGAACCAGTTTGTTTGTGTTTTGTTGGTCCCCTTTTCCCCGGGGGTGACTTCCCTGGGCCTTTTCCACATGCTGTGTGCCGCGATGGGTACGTCTGCGACTGATAATGTTCGCTTGCTCCTCTGCCTTGGGGATTGTGTCCCTTCGGTCATTTGGAACGAGGAATAGGTCCTTCTGGATCTCTAGGAGCAGCGCTGATACGAATTCAAGCACTTGGAGCTCTGCCGTATGAGAGGACCCCAGTTCTTCCCAGAGGGGACGCATATAGTCGAGCAAATCCGTAGGTGACTGCCTTGGTAATTGCTTGCACCTCTTCAGGGCCTCATATGCCGCCTGCTTGCGTTCGGCTGGGGTGCCGAGGGCGTCCAGCATAATTGTCTTGAATCCAACCCAAGTTGGGGCCCATAAGGGGTCACGGTAGAGGTTGGTGGCACAGTGGGTTCTCCACAAGGTCTTCAGGTTCTCTGCAAGATACCTCGCGCCAAAGTCAACCTTCTGCTCCTCTGTGAGGAAGTTATCAGGGGCTCGAAGGAAAAACCCCTCGCAGTCCCTCTCCCATCGATTAAACTCCGCTCGGTTTGCCTTTGCGTACTTCTGTGGAGGGTCCGGACGAGGAAGTTGGGAGGCTGAGCTCGTGGGCGCCTTGGGAGGAGCCATCGAGCCCTTTCTGAATACAAGGAGAGCACTCGGGTCTCCCATTGTATACTTAAGTCGAAGTTCTCGTAAAGCGTTTAATTCCTCCCGTTCTTCTGTTTCTTTCGCCCATTGTCGCAGGGCTTCCAATTCTGAAGTTATTCTGGCTCGTTCTGGGTCGTTTTGGCCCCTTTCGGCCGTAGACGCGCCGCGGATACGAAATCCCTGTGGGAGGTCGTCCTCAATGGACATGGCCGCTTCCCTTGCCGCATCATGGACCCTGGGGGTCTGATCACTGACCTCTTCGTCCGCTTCAGGAGGAGTTAATCCTCTTGATGCCGGTTCTACCCTTGGGGGGCTGTTCCGTTCCCTCTCTGGAGACAACGAACCCGGACGAGGGGGATCGATACTCATGATGTCTAGCTGCTATCTTTGGTTGTGTGTTGGGAGCGATCAGAATGTTAGGACTGTATCACACCACCACGAGGGAGGATAGGGTGAAGGGAGGCAGCAAGTATATTGAGGTCGTAGTTTTAGAGACTGATCGCTACTAGGTAGCGATCAGGGCGGGGTCTGCATATATACCAGTTGGTACAGGCCGATGGCGCAATCTCTGGCGCCATGTGGCGCGTTCTCGGTCACGGCCTGACAGTAAGTAAATATAAAAGAGCATAACAAAGGTGCTCTCTCTAATCTCTCCTTAGCACAAGGGTAGGAGAGTAGTATTACTCTCTCTGCTCCTATAATCTCTTAAGAGCACACAGAGTAACAGAGTATTATGCATAGTACCTCTATACTTACTTAGTATATAGCACATAGGAACACAACCCTTATAGTTTGTGTTTAACTTTGTTAATTAAGTTACTTCTTAGAATCTTACTTTAATAATAATAAGCTATATTACGCATTACTTAGACCTTTGTTATCTTAAGCTGTTATATTAGACTTTGTCTAGACGCAACTTACCCTACTATTCTAGAGACTAAACTTATCCCTAAGACCTAATAGAACTAGTATAATATTAGACTTTGTCTAGGTACAACTTTAATAGTGCTGTACTATTTTAGTTAGCATCTGCCTTCTCCTACTAATACCTCTAGTAGCTTAACTTCTCCTAACATAGTTTCTCTTTCTCTAGGACAGAAGGTTTTCTAGAGTTTAGCTAGCCTGCTAGAGGCACGTAATATGTAGCTTTCTATAGTTTAGGACAAACTATAAGAAGGAAGGGGGCTATTGTTATAGATATATTAATATTACGTCTATTAGCCTTCCTCTAGAAACACTCTAGAGCAAGCCTAGGCAACATAAGGGCTACTACTATATATTATCTATCTAAATCTTAAGGCTAATACCTTAAGGATTTGTCTTATACCTTAATTTATCCTATTCTGCCCTAGCAGACTACCTATTAATCCTGCGTCTAATTGCCTGCCTATAGTAACCTTACACTAAGGCACCTTATAGATAGCTGTAGTATATTGCTAGGAGAGATTTGTGTCTTGTTTAAGAGCTTAAAGCATAAGCTAGATCTAAGCCTTGTTTAACGCGTTATTTTAGGCTAGTTAGGGATGTATTAGGGTAGTAGGGTGAAGTTTGGTAGAGGCTTGGTAAAAGTAATTAGCTTGCCTGTTAATCAGCTCGCCTGTAGGGTACGTTAACTAAAGTAGATTTCTTAAAAAGAGGTAAACCCTAACGCTAACTATATTAAGCTATAGTTTAGGGTCTACCCTAGGCCCTTATATTGGCTAGGCCGGCCACTTGCCTAGGAAGTACGTTACCTCTATAGCAAACTAAGCCTAAGAATCTCTATCTCTACTGTGAACTAAGCCTTCTGTTAGACACCTTCTAAGAGTCTCGCCCAACGAGCAGCCGCGGTGCGTCGTCTGACAAAGTGTCAATTCTTCAGAAAGGGAGTGTATAAGTAGATTAGCTTGACTATACGCTCGAACACTCTATCAGTATAGATACATAACACAATGAGCATTACAGCTAAACTAACCCTTTGCATTGTTTGCTATCTCCCTCACTATACACGCCGTCGCTACACCCGCTAATAATGTCACCGATGGCAACTTCTTCGTGCCAGCCGCTGCCGTCGCCGTGTTCTGGTATTTGGCGCAGGATCAAGCCTCGAGCCGAACACGTGCAAGCGAGCATCTTGAAGTGACGTCTCTCCTAACGTAGGTAAATGTCTCGACTCACTCAAATATCTCCGCTACACACGTGCCTGCTGTGATTCCAGATGAGTAGGCACAAATATCTTCAATATAATAAGGTGGCAAAGGGTGATTCGTGCATCTGCAGAAGCTTGACCACAGATTCATGGCCGCTCCGTGCCGCCCATAGCAGTGGTGTAGAGCCATCCATAGTCTTTGAATCCACGTTAACGCTATTTGTATCAAGCAGCAGCTTGACTATAGCTTCATAACCCTTCTCTGCCGCTAGTGAAAGTGGCGTAGAGCCAGTAGACGTCGCAGCATTAACGTCAACCCTGTTCGTGTTGAGCAGCTGCTTGACCACGGCCTCATGGCCGTTCCACGCCGCACACAGCAGCGGTGTGGAGCCGTCCGTAGTCTTCGTGTCCACGTCGACCCTATTCGTGTCGAGCAGCTGCTTGACCACAGCCTCATAGCCGTACCACGCCGCACACAGCAGCGGTGTGGAGCCGTCTGTAGTCTTCTTGTCCACATCAAGCCTGTTCATGTCGAGCAGCTGCTTGACCACAGCCTCATAGCCGTGCCTAGTCGCACAAAATAGTGGTGTCCAGCTCTTAGTAAATGTCGCAGCGTTGACGTCAACCATGTTTGTGTCAAGCAGCTGCTTAACCACTGCTTCGTTTCCGTTGAGTGCTGCTTCCATCAGTGGCGTCCAGCCATCAGTAGTTGTCTGGTTGACATCGATTTTGCCTGTTTCAAGCAGCAGCTTCACCACCTGCTCGTGGCCGCCCTTTGAAGCCGCCTGGAGTGCGTTCCCATATTCTCCACCTTGTGCGTTGACGTCCGCACCCTTGTCAAGTAGTAACTCCACAATCTGCTCGTGGCCTCTCCCTGAAGCTACACAGAGCAGGTCCCCAAACCCTCCATCAGCGTTGACATCTGCGCCCTTGTTGAGTAGTAGCTTCACAATCTGCTCGCTTCCTTGCTCTGAAGCCGCCTGGAGTGCGTTCCCATATTCTCCACCTTGTGCGTTGACGTCCGCACCCTTGTCAAGTAGTAACTCCACAATCTGCTCGTAGTCATTTCTAACAGCGACGTGGAGTGCGTTCCCGTAAGTTGTTCCCTCAGCGTTGATGTCCGCGCCCTTGTCGAGTAGCAGTTTCACAATCTGCTCCTGGTCGTGATATGAAGCCGTTTGGAGTGCGTTGCCATAGTATCCACCCCGTGCGTTGACGTCCGCGCCCTTGTCGAGTAGCAGTTTCACAATCTGCTCCTGGTCGTGATATGAAGCCGTTTGGAGTGCGTTGCCATAGTATCCACCCCGTGCGTTGACGTCCGCGCCCTTGTCAAGTAGCAGATTCACAATCTGCTCGTGACCTTCTTTTGAAGCCACATGGAGCGCGTTCCCATAGCCAGCAGCCTCAAAGGTGATGTCCGCACCCTTCTCGAGGGACTGTTTAACAACCGCTATTTGCCCAAGCTGACATCCAACCATGAGTCTCGTAAAACCTCTTAGATTTAGTCCATAGTTTGTTCTCACGTATATTTTCGACCAGATTCGATACGCTTCAGCACCTGGGTCACATAGCTTGAACGTGAGCGGTGCTACAGCTGCGCTTTCATCGTCGCAAATACTCGACTCCCGAACATGCAGGTCCCAAAACATTGCGGAGTATTCTAGGAACGCATAGTCCTCGACACCCTGTTCCTGGTCTGTAGTGAGGCTGTCGCCATCGTCGAGAAAGCTGAGGAACCGCACACAGCACTCTGCAAGGACAGTGTGAGCATCCTTCATAGTAGTAAAGCCATGCCATATCAGCTCCTTCTGAACTGTGTTGGATGACATCCGCTCAGCAAGAAGAAACTCGCGCGCCGTCTGGTGCAGGAAGTAGATCTTGCCGTGATAGAGAGAGACAAATAACCCACACCATGATCTAAGGCGTGACTTGAAATCATGCTCCTGCTCGAGGTCCATGTCATCGATCGACTTTGTCTTCTCATCCACTTCTATCGCGACGCTCATTTCTGCGAGCGTAAGAGGTCGGGTCGCTGCTAAGATGATAGCGAGGACCTTCTGGACCATCCGGCGATCCTTAGACTTTTCCAAAATCTGCTCATAAGCTTGGTTGACACTCTTAGGCAGTGCGTCGAAGGTAGCTGCGATTCCTTTGGGGGTCCTCTTGAAGTGAAAGTCTTGCAAGTAGTCGAACACAAGGTAAGCCCACAAGTAGGTACGGTGCTCCATCTTCAGCAACTGATCTTCTAGGCAACGCTTGATCTCGTCTGAAAGCTTCCTCTCTTTCGCAAACTGGTTTACTCGATGGCGTACAACACAGTCTACTTCTTTACTGATCGTCTCTGACTCGTCTTCTCCAGGTATCCGAATACGTGGAAAGGCTTCAGAGAGACTGTAGAGCTCGGATACAACATGCTCGTACGGCCGGCTTGTCATAAGAAGCTTGAGCTTTCCGTTGCGAGAACTGCTACTGCGGACTTCAGCCTCCAAATGCTGCAGTAGATCTCGCGTTTCTGACTCAGCGCACTCATCTAACGCGTCCAGGACGATGGTGACAGGTCCAGCATTCACATCTTGCACGGCTTTCCCAAAACACGCTCCAGAGCGAGTTTGTCGAGTTCACCAGTTCTGCGCCATCCTTGTCGTACTGTTCCATGGCATGCACAAGAAGACTTCGCTTCTGCAAGAACAGCTGGTGCAGCAGAGCGCAGAGCGCCTCACGCACCGTGTTCTGAACCTGGTCTTTGAAGAAGAAATAACACACTGTCGACGACTCGGCTAAGACACGGTCGATCAGGTACTTGGCTAGCACTGACTTGCCACATCCAGGATCTGCGGACACAAGCAGCGGTCCCGATTCACTTCCCTTCCACTCCTGGAAGTGAGGGTGGCTGAGGAACCACAGGCATGTACCATCTACTCTGCCGGCTATGCGTTCTTTGTACCACTCGTACGTAGCACCTCCCGAGCTCCGAGTAAGTCGAAACAGCTGGAGACACACTGGTTGCCGGTCGGACAACTTCTGGTCGTGCTCTTTTTGCTGAATGCCAAATGCCTTCTGTGAAATGGCAAGCCCATCTCCTGCGATGCCCTTGAAGTCTTCCGCGACTTTACAGAGGTCTGTTGTCCATACAAGTGTCAGTACGTATTGATGAAGCTAATTACGAAACTCGCTAAGACTGACCGGACAACACTTCCCCAATCTTCCTCTCCGCCTCGACCGTGCGCGGCGGTATCACCGACAGTATCTCCTTCGCATACGCTGCGGCTGCCCCTGCCGCGTACGGCTGCCATCGCTTGTTCTTGTGTGAGTCGGCATAGTCGCACACGCCGCGCACGACTAGGCACGGGAAGCTGTTCATTAGGCCCGCTGCCTCCATCTCAAAACAAAGCACGCCGCCAAGTTCAGTGCTGATCTTGTCTCGCTCTACCGCGCTCCTCATCACCTGGTTGCCTGATGCGATGGTGCCATAGTGCACCACCACTTCCTCCTTGATGCCGCGTGGCTGCCGAAATTCCTGTCTGTCTGTGCTGCACTTATCGCACGTAGGTCCACCTTTGTGATCGTACCCTGGTTTAAAGAGCACGTCGGGCCCCATGTCAGCGCGCTGAAATGTAGCGATGCGCTCTAGCTCTGAGATGTATGTAGAAAGCTGGCTCCGCCCGCGCAGCTCCTTTGCCCGTACTTTGGCTACTGCGCTAAGCAGAATTTGTGGTGGTGAGTTCAGCGACCCAGTCCGCGCGAACCCGCTTGGCGTCGTCTTACCAGAGTCATACTGCACCACCCCGCCAGAGGTCTGGTACGGCTGGCTAACTACCACGTCCCCAAGCCGAATGTCTGCTTCAGCGCTGGGGACGCCGCCGCCAATGCCTACCATCAGCCCAAACCGGATAGCCTTGAAGCTCGCCCTTAGCTGTGTCGCTAACACCGCCGCTGGGTTGTTGCCAATCCGGCCAGCAGGCAGGCACACTATTGCAACGTTGTGGCCGCCAATCGAGCCCAGCGCGTACAAGTTCTCGTCGTTGTCAGCCGCGTCATGCTCGAGGTCGGCGTGCTCTTCATCGAGCATCTCCTGCGCGGCCGCCAGCTCGACGGGCAGCGCGCACACCCATCCGATCGTGTAGTCTTCACGGCGCAGCTGGCGCGCCATTCGAGGTCGTTGTGGGGAAATAGTCGAGACCGAGGTGGCTACAGTGTCTTATAGACAATGTGTGGTAAGGGGAGTCGTGGCCTGACAGCCTGGCAGCTGCTCAGCCTCGCAAGCCAGCAAGCTGGGGTGGGCCGTTGACGTCCAGTGGAGGTCGTTGCAGACGCGGGTGAGGTCTGGGGGCCGGAACAGCGGGTGAGGTCTGGGGGCCGGAACAGCGGCCCGCTCATTGGTTAGACTTGCGGAGTACACTACCACGCCGCTATCAGACTAGGCTGACGATCTGATGCACTCCGGCTGATACCAGGGCTTCCGTGCTGTGTTGCACGGTCACTCTGCTTCCCGCCGGAAATGCGGACAGTATGTTCTGAGGGCGGGCAGTTGGAAGTGCGGCGTGGCTGTTGACATATCGCTGATTGATCTGTGTCACTGCATGGCCGTCTCCAACCTACATAAATTCGCACATGAAGGCAACAGGTTGAACAAATATCCTTATATCAGATATAGCATGTCCTCCCGTCCATCTGTATCCCGTTATCTGATCTCTCTCAGCGAGGGTGGAGATACCCAGCAACTTTCCACGGCTCTTCAATGGCCTTCCTTAACCCAAGCCACCTTGGAAACCGAGAGCATGCTTGTTGATGCTGGTACTGGTACCGTTGCACACGAGTCAACTATCCATCGTATGCTCTGTGCTGCTGCGCAGCATGGGCATGAGGATATGGCTGAGCTTTTACTCGCGTTTGGTCTCGAACACGGCCTCACAGCAAGAGAAATGATCACGACAAACACAATGGATGCTTGTTTCAAATCGAAACCGCTCGAGGTGCTGCTCAAGTTCAAAGCCGTGGATTCCAAAGTCTTCCATCACCCATTGCATCTTGGAGCCGACATCCTGTATATCGCATGCTGGGGAGGACTGAATGACGACGATGCCCCACGTGGGAAGTGGCTTGGTTTCGTCAAGCACCTTCTTGAGGTTGAAGGGCGAGATGCCAACACACCAAATGCTGCGCCAGGGACGCGACGACGTCGACCGGGGAGACTGCTCCGCATCGCGTGTCGAGAAGCCAGCGTCGAGATCGTCGAGTGTTTGCTTCAGAACTGGGCAATAGTCGAAGGGTCACAAGCGATGCGGACAGCAAGCTGCCTTGGAAGAGTTGATGTGTTGGAGGTGTTGCTGAAGTACGGCGGAGACGTCAATGAGCTGGCTGAGCAGGGAACAGTTGATGGGCCGCCAGGTAGTCCATTGCACGTTGCGGCAGCTGCAGGCAGGAAAAATGTTTATGAGTGGCTGGTAAGGCATGGGGGTTACGAGACTCTGAGGAATCGCGGAGGGAGTACGCCAAAGGATATTGTCTATAGCCACGACTAGATCCCTTTATAGTCTCAAAGACTCTACCTCGGAGCCCTAGAGCCTTCCTAGACTTGTTATGCTTGCCATATGTCGAAGGTTATCTCAAACAGACGAAATTGCATGACGCTGGCGGGTGCTGCGAATGCTGAAGTCGATGTTCTTCGAGTAGGCAACTGTCTTAATTCAGGCGTGCCGCATCGGCACTGCCAACACCGTAGCTGCTGCGCTGCAGTTGAACACATTCTCCCCCAATCTTATTTTTACATCCTAGATCTCCCGTACTGCGTGACTACCACCACCTCGCCCCGAAAATCTTTGGCGCAACATGGTCCTGCTTCTCTTTCGCCGCTAGATCAATATTTCGATGGCCCTTGACATCGACCATCAACTCAGCATACTCGTATGTCGCCATGCTCGGCTTCTTGATCAGATGCACATGGACGACGCCCTGCTTGCCATTGCCCTCAACAAAGAATCTGAACTTTAAATGGTCTGTGCCCCACTTGTCCGTCTCCTCTGTGCTGCTGATGAAGCGATTCTTGGCATAGCGGCTGAACGAGTTCTCGCCGTACGCTGCAATCTGGGAGCCTTCGCCAAGCAGTTTCTGGCACCGTGGGTCCTGCCGTACCTTCTCGGTGGCTTCGTTGAAGTAGGCGGTTTTCGAATTGGGGCTGAAGACGTCGCTGAAGAGGAAATATGCTACGCCGCCCTGTGCATGTCAGTTTGGGTCTTGAGGCAATGAAGGGTAGCTCGTACTGTCGCTATGACGCCAACAGCCACAATGATCAAGTTGAATGATTGCTGGGTTGTTCGCACGACCTTCTCTCCGGGTGATAGCTCGTTCCAACGGACACGGCCGGTGTCGCCGGTCAATGTAATCGACTTCCGCGTCGGCTCAGGGAAAGGTGTGCCTGGAAAGGTAGGCTCTTTGGCTGGCGCATTGCGGGTGGTGGAGAAGGCAGCGCGAGCGCGTCTTGTCGATGAGGGTTGTATCCTCGGAAGCAGCAATGAAGGGCGCAGCAGCGAGATAGCTTCAGTAGGCTTGTAGAGGGCAGCCATAGTGGCGAACGTGATATATCTGTGCAGTTGGACGAAGTGTGATGGAGCTCGAGCTCGAGTGCGAGTGCGGGCGGCGATGCGGCGGCCGAGGCACTGCCGACCGGTTCCTGAACTTTGGTGACGAACAGCGCATCCAGGGCGCATGTGCTAACGATTCAACACCAACATCTCCTGCGTTTTCCTCCTTTCTTTAAGCTCCACTTCAGCAAATCACACCAGAGCCATACGGGATCCTGCAGAATGGCGTCAAACAAGAAGAGCAGCCTCACTGGCTATCTCCCCGACATCTTGATGGCTGCAGCAGCGGTACAGTCGCACCTTCCTCGTGCGTCTTTGCTCATACTGACACGCTCTCCAGCCATTAATAGCATACTTCGTCATTCGCAACCTCCTCGCGCGCCTCGACCCCGACGCTGCACAGAAAGAAGAGGCACGCGCCAAATCGGCCGCCGCGACCCGTAAACTCGACGCCATTCTCAGCAGCAAGCGGCGGAAAAGCTACGGCGAATATGACAGCGAGGACGAGGACGACTCGAGGGGGCGGCGGCCGCGCATACAAGAGCTGCAGCTGAATAGCTACGAGCAAACGATTGCTATGGAGGTCGTTGCGCCGGAGGAGATTCCAGTCACATTTGACGACATTGGCGGGCTGGACTCGATCATCGAGGAGCTGAAGGAGTCGGTCATCTACCCGCTGACAATGCCGCATCTCTACTCGCATTCGTCGTCGCTCCTGAGCGCGCCCAGCGGTGTGCTTCTGTATGGGCCTCCAGGTTGCGGAAAGACTATGCTGGCAAAGGCTCTCGCGCACGAGTCAGGCGCATGCTTCATCAACCTCCACATCTCGACTCTCACAGAGAAGTGGTATGGTGACAGCAACAAGCTGGTGAACGCCGTCTTCAGTCTGGCGCGGAAGCTGCAGCCGAGCATCGTCTTCATTGACGAGATTGACGCAGTATTGGGACAGCGAAGGAGCGGCGAGCACGAGGCGAGCGGCATGGTGAAGGCCGAGTACGTCACATGCCATCAAAGATAATGGCCATAGGCTGACAACGAACCTAGATTCATGACACATTGGGACGGTCTTGCGTCCTCCACATCTTCGGGCAGCAACACACCACAACGGATATGCATCCTCGGCGCCACCAACCGCATTCAAGACATCGACGAAGCCATCTTGCGCCGCATGCCTAAGAAGTTCCCTGTCGCTCTGCCCAACGCCTCGCAGCGAAAGAACATTTTCTCCCTTATCCTCCGCGGTACCAAGATCGATACCAAGAACTTCGACGTCGACTACCTCGTACGCATCTCCGCTGGTATGTCCGGCTCTGATATCAAGGAAGCATGCAGAGACGCCGCCATGGGGCCAGTACGCGAGTACATCAGACGCAAGAAGGCAGACGGCTCCCTGCGGAGCAGCAGAGGCGTGCGAGACGAGGACGTGCGCGGCCTGCAAACGAACGACTTCTTCGGCAGAGGAAAGGGGATGAAGGAGATGGAGGCTCTCGACGAGACAGCGGAGGAGATGAACGCCAGGAGTAGGAGGGTACATACCACATCTGAGTCGTCAGAGGAAGTCACCACTGATGATAGCTCGAGTGGCGACGAGAAGACACGGCAGTACGACGACCCTGAGCCTTCCGCAATCCGGTAGTGCCTTTGGTCTGTTGCAATTGTTTCCAGGTACATATTGAAAGACGCACCAAGCATCTTCACTCATTGGCGGCGTTATGAAGAGCTGGAAGTAGACTCTAGATTCCTGTGTTGTACATACAACCCACGCTTTTGATCATGCCCAGCGCCGTTCTTTTGTTACTCAAGACGAGGTCCTTTCATTCGTGCGGACTCGACGTTGGTAGTGCAACCCAATCGCGTGAGCACCAGCCACATCCGGCAAGCATGCGCGAATGACGTCCACCTGAGGCGAGGCGCCTCGAACATGGAAGGGTGCTCACCTGTTCCTTCCAAACGGCCCGTCACACATGGCACTAATGTTTCCCCTCTCCAGCTAGCAGTTGCCTTCGTGACCGCAGACGCTTGCTCATGCATTATTGATCCTTTTGTAGTCCTGCCTCAGGCATTGAAGCTTACCCTCGACGACATGTCAGTCACCACAGCGTCCTACGCCCTGGAGCGTTCAGACACAAGCACTCTAGAAATAGGGTACACAAAGTACTCAGAAACACCGACAATCGTCGAGCCAGGTATGGACGCAGAGGCAGAGGCAGAGGCAGAAGAACGCGGTCGTTTTAAGAGGCGCCGCATGTCATCACACTCTCCTCTGCGAGCAGCCTCTCCCTCTCGAGGCCACGAACGCGACAGCGGCTCTCGACACAGACACCACCACCGTAACCATCACCGTGACTCAGAGTCAGCCAGTATGACACCGCCGCCAGCCGCGCAGAAGAAGCAACGGCGGCGCAGCGACGCCGAGCCAGACCACACGTTTCGCGGCCGAGCACGCAACCGCAGCGGCAGCAGAGAGCGAACAGGCAGCCCCATTTTCGAGGACGACGACGATGGTGCGAGTGAGATTGCGAATGCGAGCGAGGCAGAGGTGAGGGAGCTGAGGAAGAGGGCTCAGCCGCCCAGTCGACCAAGGGAGGCTGAAGAGGAAGAGGGCGAGCTACGGAGGCAGAAGAGCTATCCCAATTTGTACCGAAAGGACTCCAAAGGCGAGATGGAGAAAGAGAAAGTAGCGGCGAAGCGTCCGCACCCGCTCAGACAGCAGCTTCCAGGTTGAAGACTGCACGGGCTAAGAATGTGTCACTACATGTATTCGTTCCGTTCCCAAATTCACGGCGTTCAAGGTTATACCCCAGCAATAGTAACACGCCTCAAGGCGTCAGCATAATAAATCAACAGTACCTCAAGACCGATTTCTATGGCTGCTAGCAAAAGCGGCTGCGATTACAGAGTCTCAAGGGCGTCGTACCATACTTATACATCGGCGTACCATGACGCATCTTCCAATACCGCACTCTGTTGCGAGATGGAGGCTGCTTTTCAATAAGGTGTAAGTTTGCTGATCTGTAGCACGCGACCAGCCCGGAAGACCCCGAACACCAGACAGCAACGCCAGCAGCAACCACAACTCCTGCATCTGCTGTCTACCAACGCACAACGAACGCTACCATACAACCAACGTGATGTCCAGAACTTGCACTTTGTCGCGCCGGGACTTCCGTGCTGCTCACATCAGCACCCATCTGG
The DNA here is from genome assembly GCA_030271015.1 of Didymella glomerata. Lineage (NCBI taxonomy): Eukaryota > Fungi > Ascomycota > Dothideomycetes > Pleosporales > Didymellaceae > Didymella > Didymella glomerata. The sequence goes on from JAJOHN010000017.1 coordinate 18,652, forward strand.
AAAGTTCCACGCCGCCGAGGCTCATATGGATAAACGGCGCCCCGCAGCCACGTCTGTGCCAATCGGAGTGTTGCGTCTTCCGCTCTCACAGCCCCCTCTAAGGTACCAGCGTCAGCCTCAAAGCTGATCACTCTTTCAACCACTCGCCGCCATGCCACCTGGTAACGAGTATGCTGCTGAGCAGCTGAAGGCGCAAGGGAATGCGTGCTTCAAGAACGGCGACTATGAGGGCGCTGAGGCCTACTACTCCCAGGCCATCCAGAAGAACTCGAGCAATCCACTGCTCTTCACCAATCGGGCCATGGCGAGGAACAAGCTGGAGAAATGGGAGGGTGTGATAGATGACTGCATACGGAGTATCGAGCAATTGCCGGAGAACATGAAAGCGTTCCATTTGTTGTGTACATTGCCCATTCCCTTTAGCATCGAGACGGGCTTTAGCTGACACAGGACTTCAGCACAAGCGCAGCTGGCCGTCAATCACCCCAACGAAGCCCTCTCAAGCGCCCTCAAAGCCTACGAGTTCTGCACGAAATCCACAACACAAACCACATTCTCCAACGCCGCCCTGATATCCCAACACGTCCTGAAATGCAAGAAGCGCAAATGGGAGATCCGCGAACGCGAGCGCATACGACGACGAGGTAACCTGCTCTCCGACCTCGAAGAGATGCTTGAGCGCGACCACAAGAACGAACTCGACCAAGTCGACGCGCGCATGGAGAATGGCGAGCTAAGCCGGACAGAGGGCACCGAAGAGAAGGAAGATCGCCGACAGGAGTTTGAGAAGAGGCGCGATGATCTGCGCACTGCGTTTGCTATATCTGACCCGGAGAGCCAGCAGAAGCGCGAGGTCCCGGATTATCTGGTCGATGGAATCACGTTTGAGATCATGCATGACCCCGTTGTCACGAACAATGGGAGGAGTTATGAGAGGGCGACGCTGATCGAGCATCTTAAGCGCAGTCCGACGGATCCGCTCACGAGGGAGCCGCTGAAGATCAGCGAGCTCAGACCAAATCTGGCGCTCAAGGAGGCGTGCCAGGAGTTCATGGAGACGAATAGCGGTTGGATCTATGATTGGTAAGGCAAGCCTTCTTCTAGGCGCGCATGTGTCGAGAGGTAGGTAAAGGAGTGAAGGGGATGTGGACATTGGCTGAGAGAACCCTACTGACAAGCCAACAGTGCGGATGGTGAAGTCGATCCAGACAGTCGCTGGGCCCATCTTTCACACATTTGAATATGGCCGTTGACATATTCCGCATTGGCTGGAGTTTCATGCACTTTTGTTTGTGTCTGCGAAGCATTGTCGAGCGAGTCGCCCCTGGCAACATTACTATATACCCTCTCACTCTGATCGACGACTGCTACGACTATCTGTGGTTTGCTTGAGTGTCTCTTGACTTGACAATTATGGCTAATGCCGTTGTCATTGCGAGGCTGCACGTGAACACCTTCTCGACTGTCAGTTGTGGATTTTTGAACGCAACTCTCAGCCCAACTTTGGAAAGCTTGCTCGGCTAAACATTTTGGCAGCCTCGTTTGCTTACCTGTCTTCAGCATCTGACCCTCCAAATTTCGACGAGCTTGTCTATAACATTCCTCCCTCAGCCACTTGAGCATGGGCAAAAGCAACGAGTGCGCGCAATGCGTCGTTATCACAGTTGGGGACCTATATATGAAACGTGCAGCGAACCCGACTCGGTCTTCGGCGGGTTCTGGACTGCTGAGCTTCCCACTGCCCACTCGAGTCGTGGAGACTGGGACTAGCACTGACTAGTCGAACCCCCGCATCGTCGAGTCAAGTAGGATCAAGGCCAACTATGTGACGTTGAGCCACTGCTGGGGCGGTGCAATCGAACCGCGACTCACGACTGGGAGCGTCTTTGAGTTCAAGGAACGGCTTCCTTTCGCCACTCTTTAGCAAACTTCTATGATGCAATCATGATTACTAAGAGGCTGAGATTCGGACATGTGTGGATTGACTCTCTTTGCATCATACAGGACTCAAGAGCAGACTGGGCAAAGGAGTCTCGCAAGATGGGCGACGTCTATCGCAACTCAACTGTAACGATTTCCGCGATGTCTTCACCGGGAAGCACGCATGGTATTTTGCCTAAGAGCACAGTCCTTCCCAAGGAAACCGCTAGTGTGGGGCTACGCGTGTCGCCCAGCAGTAAAGCAACGGCGACTGTAACGCCTGCCAACTACGAGGAAGAGACATTTTAAGAACTCTACGCTTCCGCGCCCTGACCACGAAGGACCTGGGTCATGCAAAAGCTTATGCTGTCGCCTCGTCACTTGTTCGAAGGAAAACAACAAGTATACTGGAGTAGTCATGCAGGCTTCGATGCTACTGATGGGCCGACCGACGGCGACCGCGCATCGAACGATAACTCGCAGACCTCAACACGGTCTCGATTGATCTCGTCTCGCACTGAGACACCCAATATGGACAAAGAGAGCCACCGAAAATCTCTCCCTGTCGACTACTACGTTTTTTGCAGCTCTACACCCAGCGTCATCCCACTGTCGGCTCAGACATACTTCCCGCCTTCTCGGGTACCACTTCTCGTCTGCAGCCCTATCTCGGAGGCCACTACGCAGCTTGACTGTGGAGTACAGACATCCTGAAAGGTTTTCTCTGGGAACGTTGAAATATCTGGTGCAGACATGTTACCCCTTATCGCGCTCCCTCATGGTCGTGGGCTGTCACCGACGATCCGGTCACCTCCCCAGACGGCCCACTGATGCCCCAAACCTCACAATGCCTTGAGCAAGTCGGCCATCACATCGGTATACGCGATGCATCAAATCGTTTCGGCGAGGTCTCGGCTGCGACACTGACGGTCACAGGGCTGACGATGCCGCTGGTATTCAGCAAGCAACTCTTTCAAGAGTCTGGCAACCACCCGTACTTTTATGGAGGAACTGCTTACGATGAATACGAGGATGCTTATGGAAGCCGTATTCAGCTGATCTTTGATGCCGAAAATGTTAGCCATCGTCACCTTCCCGTCTGCGCGTGGCACCACCAAGCACAGATCACGAGTTGGGTTTTGACAAGAGTGCATATATGGCGGAAGAGTAATTTGCTTTTGTTTCGTTTGTTGACGAAGGACCGGGGATATTTCAACAGTACACTGAGGATCTCATTCTTGGACCAAGTGGCGGGTTACGGGACGGAGTAGGGGGCTGCTACGAGCGTGCGGGTACCTTCACGTTCTATAAGCACGAAAAGGTGTCTTTGGCTCGATGGTGATGCAAAGCATTGACGCTATTCTGAAGGGTACAGTTGAGTGTGCTCGTGTATGCCAGAAACGTCTATCCGCAGCTGCGCCACAGAAATGACAGCGTTGCGGTTGCTACTTCCCTCGGCGTTCTTCTGGGGAATCGATACCCGCCATATCCCTTTGTAGATTAGGTGGTTAGACGCAGATTTCACAGTTCGTGAATGCTGTCAGATTCCCACGTCTTCACGCGGTCACGAAGCGAACGGTCGCAAATGCTCGATCGAGCATTTCGCGGCCATGTCGGAAGCAGATCCGCTGAACGGTCGACGAGACTGCGTCTGGCCTTCTGGAAGACGCGTGGCAGCCGACCCGCCGTCAAGTGACGTACCACATCAGTGATAAGTGGCTGAACTGATCAGACGTTGCAATTGTAGGGGTTTGTAATAAGGGCGTTTCTGAGTCAGCCTGTATGACAGTCCCCAAGTGCCCTGAAGTCGGATCCGAGCCAGTGCCGACGTTTATGCTGTCAGGATATTAATCATTGAATTATTGTTGACATGGTGCTGCCAATGAGAGGGAGGCAATCTTGACAGTTCCCTGGAGTAGTCAAGAAGGCCAAGCTTTGTTGCTGAGCTGCTTGATCGAGCGACAGCGAGGCCCAGAATTCAACACCGTTCATCGGTAGCGGATGGCTCGATATAACACCATAGTTACAGCGCGCATTATGCGTGTCTTATACTATGCGGTTGGCTTCGAATCGTCTTGAGGACGGTCGCTGTGCTGTATGAATGTGGGACAGTCCAACGAGGTTGGTGATAGAAGTTCTGCTATTTCCGGTTGAAGCCCATTCGAAGTGACCAGTCACGCAAGGGTGAGTCGTAACATGTCGTACAGCGACACGGCTAAATCAACAAGCGAGCCGTGAAGGGTAGGGCATACACATAAGGTGACTAGCTCCCGTGAAATCGTTGGACCCTGCGTAGCCCTATGCCGCTAATCCGAGTTTAGACCATGATAACGTGCATGGTGAACGACTTGGCGCAGCCCTATGGCAAGGAAGTAGGCAACCGAACTGTAAGACCCGCGCTGACTGTACAGCAGCCGCATGGTAAAGTGCTTACTAGAGTCCTGTTCGGGCTTGTCGGCGAGCTCACCGATGCGTGGGCAATTCATTAAGACTCCGGGGGCATGTTCGAAGTCCAGACGGCAAGTCGATTCTTGACAGCGATAGATCTATGAGCAACATGTCGCGAAGAGGCAGCCACGGCATCTTGACATATTTGCTGTGGCATGGCTGCATCGTTCAAGTCGCAAGACTAGTTGAGGTATCAAGGTGCAAATCCCATCCACAATGGATCCATACACAAGACGTGCCCGACATGCATTCGTGATCCGTGCAGCGGCACGAACCATGTAGCCAAGAGGCAGACAGTCTCCGACCGTTCTTGACCAGGTGCGAAGTGATAGTCAAGAATTGGGTGAGGAGCCTGTTGTACACCACCGATTTGGAGACTCAGTAGTGGAACTCACCGTACAGGAGTTGACTAGTCTCAGAACGAGGGTCGCTCGCTTCTGCACGCGTAAGCAGACCAGCGCATCCTGCTGTGGCTGTTATGGCCTGATGGGCTGATGTGCGTTCGGCGATTGCAGGAGTGCTGTAGAATCTACAGTGTCGCTTCACCCTGCCTCGCAGACCCGCCGCGGAGCATTTGGGCTGCACCAATTGGTGAAAATGCCATGTGCGTCGCCGGCGGAAGATGCCATGGCTCGTGTCTCATTGTGTGTTAGCAATGTCCGCGAGGACAGTAAGAATGTTAGCTACTGCAGAAGAGAATTTGATCCGACACAAAGTCCTCTTGCGCCTGGCTCTGACTTGCGATAGGTTCTCTCTAACGCGATGCGTGAACTTCTGATGTCGTGTAAATAGGATATTCTATAGAGACAGCGGGCGATTCTGTGTCTGGTGGATTGCGCAAGGTCACCAAGGCGCTTCGTCCTGAATCGGCTTAGCGTTCGTCTAAGATCGCAGATTGCAAGATCTGGCTGTCGCAACCACACCATGCCCACCTTAACGAATCCCTCGCCTCGCAACGCGTCAGTCAATATCATTGGATGTTTCGGCTCAGCTACCGAAACCAGGCCAAGTTGACTTCTCGCCAGCGGCGGACTTTGCATGCACAACGGAGTCACCCGCACTGTTCGCCTATCATCGCCCCCGCTGTAAGACGCACGAGAGCCCGTCCAATGGATTAACGCATTTGTGAGCATCCACCAGATCAGCTTTTTGCGGGCGCAGACAAAGAAAGCATACCGCCTACGAGAACTCAAAAGTTCCTCTACGTGTTTTCTGCCATGTGCAGCCAGCTGACTGCATGTGAATGACCCTGACCAAAATTTGGTTGACCAGTCCCAGCGAGCAAGTACACGCGATGCAGTGTTACTCTCACAGTCAGACGTAACCTCAGGGGAGTCGTCTGCCCACTCTGACGTCGTGGGTGGGTGAGCCACACATCGATCGAGCCACGTTTTTATTGCTGTTGCAATTGCAGTGTATGCCAAATATACATTTCCTTCGTTTAATCGATGATTCGTATCGGCCCCGTATGCTCAGCGCATAGCTCTTGCTCCGCCATCTGTGAAGCACGATTCTGCCCCGCAGCGGCACGAACAACTCGAAACTTAACCAAGCCTCGCAGGACTGTCATCCGTGGCCCTTGACCTCTGCAAGGTCAACAGATGACTAAATTTGCGTGCTCCACGTCTACCCGGTGAGCCTCGTCATGGTTAGCGTGTAGTTTTAGCGGCACAATTATCAAAGACCGCATCTGGACTAGATCAAGCCTCCATGCAGGCCCTTGCACCGGGCTACCGGTGATGCTCTCCCACGAGCCAGTCGAGGACGAGAATAACAGCTTTGGGGAGTTTCCCGCATCCCAGACCGTGTCCCCGGCGCGTGAGCCGAAAAGGCTGGGTTACCTTTTATGTGACAGCGGTATACATATCTTGTTACAGGAAGCCACAGCAGCTAGGGTAAGGCTTGACTGTTAACGCGGGCGCAAGTGCATCGAAAGAATAGGAACAGTTCCGATGCGGTCGTGCATGCTCTCCGCACTCGGTGCGCTGTATAAGATCTCAGCTCGCCCACACGTGTAAGCTTGCCTTGCCACACAGACAGCTCCCAACACAGACATTTTCCTTCGACATTAGACTCGACGCTCGCTATATCCTTGACAAGCCCTGCAACCCAACACAGCGTCCACCGTATAGTCAAGATCCACCCAGCTTGAACATTCCAGCATTGTGATCGCGATCCACCCCATCACTTCAACTCTAATTTGTCGGAATGGATTCGCAATCTTTCGATTACTGGATGTCGCAGAGTCACTTTGTCCCCCCAAAACAACAGCATGTCCCTCTCTACGATGTGCCGCCGGAGATGTCGAAAGTACCCAGTCTGAGTGGATCGCCAGTAAGTACATCTCGCGCAATTGTTGTAAGAGTGTTTGTAACACTTCGTAGGTGTCCTCAACATATGATCAATTTCCTGCGCCACTACACCAAGCCTACTACCCTCAAATTATCGACGAGCCAGTGCACTTCGGGTCCTATCACATGCCAATGACACCGGGCGCAATCTCAGAATTCGGATCCGACCACGACAGCCCGTACTGCAGTCCGCGTCCCATGCAGCATGCCGAACCCGTGTATATGACTGGCTCCACATCGTTACCTACTGAAAAGACTCACACTACATCAGGGGTAAGTCAAACATGCATGTGATCTATTAAGTAGTGGCTAACACTACGCAGCGTCGACGAGCACAGAACCGAGCAGCGCAGCGCGCCTTCCGCGAACGAAAGGAAAAACATGCCCGTGATCTTGAGGTCCAGCTTACAGCAATGACCGAAAAGTATGACAGACTAGAGCTGTCCCACACCGAGCTCAACGCCGCATACGAGAAACTTCGCAAGACTATCGAACTCCTTACACAAGACGTTGACGCCGAGGGTGAAGACGAGGACGGCAGAGCAATCAAGCGCAAAAGCAGTAGCTCAGATACTCTGCGGAAGCTGCTCGAGATACTACACGGAGAGATCAAGGGTGTTACGCCAGTCAAACCAGAGCTGGCATGAGTGTTGCTCTTTCCTCTTTCTGTTTCTGTGCCCCACTCCATCTCATCGATGATATCCGGAGATCATGGCGTTGCACAGGCGTTGTTTGGGCCCACATTGCGGCATTATAGACGGACACCCAGACGAATTACGATTTATGACGACGGGCGGGACTTTGCTCTTGCAGCACTCTAGCCTCCTTTCGATTGTTGATGGAACAATTACCGAAGTTTTAGCATCGCCGCAGACTACGCGCCTTCATCCAGATCGGCAATAGCATACCGAGCATATCGCTCGTGGCATAATAAAATCCCAATTCACAGTTGATAATCTTCTCATACCGCTGCCTGGCATTCATGTGTAAGATGACGGGAGAGTGTATCCAACATGCGCAGAGTGAGGAAGAATACACCAGACCAGACCTAATGCAGCTGCATGTCGGACGGTCTGCCCACCAATCAATCTACCCCAACAATCAGCCTTGAAGCCTGAGGGGCTCCCAACCACAATCTTGCCACCCTAAGATTTATCTTGGGTGATGCCTAAGTCTCAAAATCACTGTGGAGCGCAATGAAATCAAAATAAGTCATCGTCGTTTCTGTCTTTGTACTTTGGATGTATATACCGTGCTATTAGTGCAACACATGAAGGTGAGCAGCCGTCGTCTGACACAACAGGAGCAGTAGCTACGAGTAGGCGGCTGAGCGGCGCACGGGACACAGCTTCTATCTAGGCACTCTTGTCGAGTCGCTACGATCGACTCGCTCAGTCCCACTCGCCCAAGAATACTGGGCCGCGACTTTGCGACCAGTCCGAAGTTGGCTAACACGGCAGGTCTTACCGGTCAGATAAGGCCCGCGGGAAGGAAGCTGCATGGGGATGCATGGGAACACGAAGTCCATCAGTAGCTCGTATAAACAGGTGCATGGAAAGTATCGCACTCTTTGCATGGACCTAAGGGTTGTATCTAGGCGCCCCAATACTTGTGGACACATCCATACCGCCTCGTGTTTGCATGTCGCCGCTCTTTTCGGGGTTTGAGAGAAGGCACTGCGTCCGTAGTGGAGCGGTCAAAAGAAGAACAGGGGTCTAGATTGATTCATAGCAAAACCTCAGCTGTAGCAAGTACTTGCTGGATTTGGTAAGATATGCTGACAGGACATGTGGAGGTTGGACTAGTCTACCCTGAACTAGTCTACCCGTCGACGTTCGGTCGTGCACTTGTCAGCTGAGCCTAAATTTGGCCTACCATCATGAAAGCCGGACAACGGTCGATGGAACGGCCGACGAAAGAACAGAAACGTGTCGTTTGCATTGCTGGATGCAGGTCCATCGTACGTTTTTATCTTCCGGTCATTGCAGGGTCCCAGTATACCCTAACGCCGTGAGGTATTGCTCCCATGTGTAGCAGTGTCGAGTTTTGCCGACCCCTATGTGATCATATGACATTAGGTGGATTCGTTCGATAGAGGCGTAGGGCTGCTAGATCACCCGCTATGCTAGTGCATTTTGGGCCATGCTATTGGAGTCGTATGCACGTGGTGAAAGGCCCATGATCCCTAAATAGATCGTCAGGAACCAAGAACTTTTCAGAGACTCCGAGTACCTAAGTCAAAACGCGTTGTAGATGTGGACCTTTTGCATTCGGAGACTGCGGGCATTAGTAGGTGCTGACTGCCGCAAAATCCGAACTACGGAGAGAAGCCAGAGAGCAGCTCTTGGGACATGTACTAAGGCCAAGTTTGCTGTCCGTCTCGGTGTAATGACTACCGATTCAAGAGAACCGGAACTTCTTCCAGCTTGCAGGTCAACCTTCATCTTTCGTCTCCCGCGCATTAGCATTACATGAAAGCAGCGTGAGAACGGACAAGAATGGATGTTGATGAAAAAGTATGTATAATGGATACGACTCGAGGACAAGGGAACGGCGCCCAGAGTTTTGACGTAGCATCGCACCATGTCAGGTACCATCGAGACCAAGACTTCTCCACAGGTCGCCCGGCCCAAGCGATGTTACACTCATCCTTCTCTACTGCAAAACGCCTGCTTTAACAATGGACAGCCTAGAACCATAACAATTTTCCTCAACATTGCAAGCTCCAAGCAAAAGCATTTGACGCCTCACCCTCCGGCGCGGCCATGAAGTCGTCGTCGCCAAGCGCACGAGTGAAGAACAAGCAAGCCGTCTCCAGCTGTCCACCAGGGGTACCATAGTAGCCTTTGGGCACTGGCATCTTCTCTGCCCAGAACGCCGTCTTGCATTGGCTGCCGTCGCCGTACCCATGGCACTGCTCAAGACATTGCATGGACATTGTCGTTGTATTGGCCGAGGGCGGAGGGTAGTATGCCGAATAGAGAATGTCGTTGCCGGCGCTCGCTGTTGGAACGTAGGACTCGTTGCGCATTTGGCCTAATGTGGGCGCGAGGTTGGTGATTGTGCAGTTCGACGGGATGGGTGTTACTGCTGGTCCTCCAGCTAGGATGTTTGGTGTTGGAGCCGGTCGCGCATTGGCGAATGACAACGTGTTGATAGCCAGGAGCAGTAGAGCGGAAGGCAGCGTCAAAATCATGTTGCAGGTGCTGGTGTGGATGCTGATTGAAGAGACGAAACTCAAGGAATGCCAGGTTGAGAGGTGCGCGAGAATCTTTATGTCGTGGACGTCGTAGTCGTCAAAGTAGTGTTGTTCCACAGAGCCACTCAGCCGTTCATATGTACCACTTCGATTTACCAGGGTTGGGCAAATCACATCAAGGATCGTCATGCCAGCTGGCTCAGCCGCGCTGCAGTTTTGCATTGACGTGCAACGTCACAATGAGAGCGCATCTTGACCGGGGGGCATGACATCAGATGCGACCAAGAACTCACTGTTTCCTCCTGGGCCACAATGGTGCGTAGCTCGGTGTTTGGAAAAGATGTCGTTGCTGCGATGATGGCTGTAAGCCTGCTGAAACGAATAGGAGCAGCGATGACGTCAGAGCATGGCAAGCCCGAACCGTCACAATCAACCACAAAGATACAAACAAGCCCGTGATGGTATGTCGTTTGTATCTGGCATTTGCAACAGAACATTCAGTTGTGACATAGTGTCTGTGTCGTACATTGCTGCGACAAGATGTTGCGCTGGGAACGATGACGACACCATCTCGAAAGCCATGGTACTGGCTCAGAAAGGACCAACGCAACAACTCTTGTAACAGCAGCCACGCAACTACGGAGTGTTTTTGTTGAAGATCTTCCAAGTCCACCATCAATTGAAAGTACACCTGAGCAACAATTATCATGGCAGCACCACCCAACGTCACTCTCCAGTCACTCTCCGGCAAATACACCCTCAACAAGTCCTGTTCCGATGACTTCAGTAAAGTCCTCGCTCTGCAAGGTGTCAACTTGCTCGTCCGAAAAGCAGCAACCGCAGCCTCTGTCCACTTGAGTATCTCGCAGCCCTCGCTCAACGAGATCAAGATGGCGCAGTCTGTAACCGCCGGCAAGATCCCCGGAACCACAGAAGTGTACACGCTCGACTGGGAGTGGCGCAGCAACGAAGACTCATTCTTCGGCACAGTGGATGGAAGGAGTCGTTGGGTCAATGTAGAGGAAGGGCGAAAGTCTGGAATTGTTGAGCAGGGAGAGGGCGACTGGATTGAGGGAGATAGCGAGGAGAAGCTGATCCAGGCTGAAGGCAAGAAGCCGAATGGCGAGTGGGAGGCGGCGCATCTTTGGGGCTTTGAGATTGTAAACGGGGAGAGGAGGCATACAAGGAGGGTGTTGGTCAAAAACAATAAAGATGAGAAGCTTAAGGTGAGGATGGTGTACGATTATGTAGGCTAGCCGACCAAGTAACTAGACGCACCTATTGAGGCACTTCTGTAGTACATCAGTACACATTCATGTGCTGTCTGTACAGCAGCACCCGATATCAGCTTCGATTACAGACGCATGTCGCTCTCTTACAGCTTCAAATAGCACACCCCAAACCTCGAGAACCAGCGCCCAGATAGCATTATGTTCGCAATCCCTATTTTATGCCTGGCTCTAGGTTACGTTGTGGGCCGTTGGTTCCAGGCTGATTTAGGCTTTGAGCCAAGCGGGGAGCATCGTGCACGCTCAGAACTCAAGCCAACCACGAGTCTCTCCTCCAGTCACTGCGTGTCACATGAACAGTCATGTCGCTATAGCCTAATCCAAAAGTCAAGCTTCATGACATAGATTCTTGAGAGTGGGGGCTGCACAATGAGAGTGTGTGACCGCAGAGAAGACAAGTGATTGGCGATGAAGTGAATTGGAGGAAGAATGAGATGGTTGCGGTGTCGGGATTTCGGTGATTTGAGATAGTTGAAAAGACGCAAGGAGATCCAGGTGCTCGATCATTGTCTCCGCGTGTGGCTGGGGTCCTGTCGTTAACTGGCCGAAGTCGAAGTTGTATCTACAGACCGCCAGTTGCTGTAGGTGAGCAAGTTTAGTCATTGTTTGAGGTCTGCACCCGGGCTGTGTGCTGAGATGCCAGGGTGGGATCAAAATCGTGGACAGGTGGTCTGGGGTGGGAAATTCGAGCAGAGATCTACGATAGGGCTTGTGTCGCTTGGTACTTGTAAGAGGGTGGATGTCGCATGGCCGATGTCGTGCACGGTGTGTCGCGTGGAATGTATCGTGAGGCTGAGTCGCAAGGTTGGGTCGTTCCGTTGCTTTGGCAAGCGTTGCGTGGCTGTCGTTTGAGGCGCAATGGCTTACCTTCCGTCACACTTCACCAAGACACCACGTCATTATCGTAGCATCGGCGACTTCGACAAGACTTATAGTCTTTAGAACTACAGGTGTATTAGCACAGGTGTCCCGAACGCCTTTCTCTGGGGTCCGAAACTCCATAGCGTTGTGCAGAAGAAAACAGGGGATACTTTAGAGGGTCCAAAGACCACTTCGCTTTTTGCCCATAGGGTAGACAAGAAGTGCTGCCATGAATAGCCCGACGGTGATGCCGATGGCAATTTGAATCATAGAAGCAGCAACGTTGAAGACGATGGAGTTCAGGCCGTCAGTGGTTGTCTGTTGGCCATTAGCTGGTAATTCTGAGGTAAAAACGTCTTGCACTTACGTCGGCATCCGCTGAGCCCCGGATGAGAGCAGAAGCTGTTTCGAGGGCAGACTCAATAGCTCCACTGGAGGCAAGACTGCCAGGGACCTGCACATAGACGGCAGGCAAGAGTACAGCAGCAGCAACACCGTGTCTGACACGACTGTACATGTTGGCAAGAACACCGACAGTGAAAGCTCCAAATGTGTAGGCGATGGGTGCAGAGGATGAAAACTTCATGTTGGCAAAGAAGTTGACGGTGTACCCAGCGGTAGCGATCAAGATCATGGCTGGCATCTGCTTGTACTTTGCCTGCACGGTGAACGTAACGAAGAAGACGTACAGAGGAACGAACAGGAAGTTCCAGTGCTTGTCCAGCGCCGCTCCATTTGTGCATGTCTTCGCATTCGTGGCGTTCGAGTCAATAGCGCCGTAGATGGCTGTGCCGACAGTGATACCATAGCCGAGGAAGAGAGAATAGATGATGGCGAAGACGAGACGAATCGAGCCTGGAACGATGGCACGAGACTGTAATTCCAACGCAGAGCTGAGCACGAGCCACCCGGGAAGGATCATAGCGATAGCGCTCTGTGCAATCGCGGAAAAGCAGAAAGTGCTACCGCCGTTGATGCTGCCAAAGGCGCGGGCTAACGCACTCATCAAGATCGTCGCTGAGATCTCGAAGACAGTGCTGTATGTTTTGGAGAGCGGCGCAACGATCAACTGGAGGAAACCAAGCAGGCAGCCAAGCGCAAAGATAACAGGGATGTCGAGAGGACGTGCGGAGAAGAAGCAGCTGACGGCTGCTGAAGCTGCACCGTACATGAAGACACACAGCCAAACGTTGTGACGATCTTTGGCGTTGATGACTTCGTCCAGTCGCTGCAAAGCTTCGTCGAGACTTATGATATCGTGCAGGACTTCTTTGTAGATCTCATGGGTGTCCTTCAGCTTGCCCAGGTTGACGCCCTGCGCCGTGCGAACGATCTTGACTTCGGCGGTGTCTGCGCATCAACATGTCAGTCCTTATGTGACGAACAACCAAATGATATTACTTACGAGTCATTGCATCGTCGAAGGATATGAGCATGCATCCTGGAATGTACAGGAACTGGCTGTTGATCTCAAGTACCTTCGCCGTGGTCGCAAGATACTCCTCCAGACGATGAGTGGGCGCTCCAAACAGCATCAAAGCTCGACACATGCGAATGATGTATTGCTGACGCTTGAGAATGTTGGCAACGTGAATCTTGATCCGCACGTCTTGGTCCTCTTTGGCTTTCATGACTTTTGCGAGCAAGCCGCCGCTACTGGTGCGCTTGTGTTGGGGACGTGATGGCAACTCTTTCTTGGTGTTTGGATTGGCCAACTTAGCAGAGGCCCCAATTAAGGTTGCCAAAGTCTCTTGCGACTGAGCTGTCTTCTCTTGCTTGTACCATTTCTTGCGTGATGGTGTGGCTGCCCCGGAAGCGCTACCAGGTCGATCGACGGTAGGAGGCGAGCTATTGCTGGGCTCGGATGGTGTGAAGGTATCGCTGTACGCTGGGAGCGGGTTCTTGTAGGCTTGAAGGAGCTGGTAGAAGACACCGCCTTGAGTGTTCCCTGTTACGGCGTACTCGTCAGAGTGATCGAAGGAATGCGCACTCTCGCTTGTCGAGTGCTCGTGATAAGCTCCAGCATTGTGTGCTGCGAGCAGCTGCTCGGCAGCCGCGAGTGTCTCATCGTTGGCATTCTCCAATGATTCGGCCTCGCTGATGTGACTGAAGCTGGGCCGCTCTTCGATAGGAGTTCGTGGAGGGATCTCAGCAGCAACACTGTTGATCCTCACACGACCTCTCCCTGATGTCGCATTGTCGGGCTGCAACGACTGCGACGGCTGCGCAGGTGGGTATGGTTCAAGCTCGTGCTCGTCGTTTATGTGGGTGCGGCCGCTCGAGTTGGTAGAAGAGGGTTCCATGACAGGCGCAATGCTACTGCAGGTACGAGGAGCAGGCAGCTGCGATGAGAGTTGCGATCGCGAAGAACGATTTTTCCCATGCTGGGCAGCGCATCGGTTTTATCCCAGCAGCCGAAGTCCCACGCTCTTGCGAACCCTCCCTTGTGCTCGGAAGTCCTCCGGTGCGTCTTAGTCACGAAAACCCTGGCGTGGCCAAGAATAGAAAAACGTGACTTCGCGATTGGATACTCAGGAACATTCTGCACATCATTCGTCCCGATTTGGGCACTGGGAACGAGATGGCGACTGGTTGTGGGCGTGTTTGATGGTGCCGCGTGTCATGCATGACGAAGCTTTCGACGGAAGGAGCGGCCAAGGCGCAAGCGACTTCCCCGGAACGCACTTTCTCGTACTTTCCTCAACACGGAACGTCAGTAAACTGGAACCCGCACAATCCGTCGCATCAAAAGCTGGAGCAACAACGCGGATCCCCATCTCAACGCGTCCCCGCGTGGGGAATGCGTCGCGACGTCTGTCGTGAGTTTGTATAGACTTTGCTTGCGCAGCAAGCAGCTTACAGCAAATGAAAGAGCGCCGGCCGTTGCTCTAGAAAAGGACTTTCGTCAAAAGCATCAACTGTTCTAGACTTAACGACCATGACTCCAACGGTCGTTACCAGAGCGCGGAAGGGTACGGCTACGACGCTATGATCAGCCTCACTGCTGCTCCCCTAGGACCCTGACTCCACTTCACAAATGAATCGGTACTCAGGTACGCTCATACCAACGTCACGAGCGTTGGAAAGCTTTGCCAGCTCACCTCCTGACCGTCTTTTGAACGTGGCCCCTGAAGGAAGCATCTGGGTCATCAAAGCGTCCTGTACGTATAGCACCAGAGGGGCTGCAGTTGGACATGGCACGGCTACCGTGCGAAGCATGGACAACCAATTGATCGAAGATGTCAGCGTAGTCGAGGGGTCCGTTCACGATGTGGGCGCAGCGTCTCCGCCAGTCACCGTTCCAAAGAGGAGTCGCAAGCCATTAAGTCTTCGCCAACGATACACGTGTCGCCTCAACAGTACAACGTAAGAATATGAACGTCACCGCTCAAGTTCGTCCCCTTCCAGACGTACTGCAACGGTCCTCGGCATTATCTTCTCTATAACAAGCAACCGCTTCTGCAAGGCCATCGACACATGCTGTTTTGAATTGGGATTCATATTCGATGGACACACAGCAGAGCTGCTCGAGCAGCTTTCAAAGCCAGAGCTTGTTTACAAGCTCACTGGCTGCGCATCCTCTGGCTTCGCCGAGTAACTGATCCTTCCGGCCGGCAGAAAGAACAACGCAATCAGCGCACCACCTCGAACCTGTGGATAACTGTGATATTGTCAGCATCGCGATGCACTTGGTCTTTGCACAAGATGACCCACTGATGTGTCCCTGCTCCTGGCGACGTCCATCCAGCACCCTGCCAACCCTGCATCCCTTTCAGCTCTGCAGTCTTATCGATTTGCACGACGCAATTGATTTCGCCGTATGGATGAGAATGATATTGGCCAGAGAAGACGTCATCGGACTCCATGTAAACCGTGGTAATCGAGAAGTAACGCGTCTCTTCCTTGGGCAGCGCAATCTTAGAACGCCGGTAGTGCCGCCCATCTATGTCGATATTTGCGGCCCATCCCTCCTCTACACCTTTGCGAGTGAGGCGGCAAAGATCCTCATAAATGGGGTTTCCAGAACCATAGTGAGTGTTCAGGTACTTCTCCAGGTCCTTGCCCGGGGTCCTGGAGGCGTTCAGCACACACTTCACATTCTCTGGCTCATACATACAGATTCTCCACCTCTGCAAAGAAATCCTGACAACGCTCCAGCAATTCCTGTGCTGTGGGGTTATTCGTAGCATCTACTTCGGCGCCTGCCGAGTAGCTCTGGGTTTGCGTTTCAGTCGTTGTTGCCATGTCCAGAACCGTGCAATTCCGCAGATGAGGACGATGACGACCAGAGCGAGCAAGAGTCCCGTCTCGAGAAACATATACAAGTATCACTAATCACTCAATGAAGTGTAGTCGCAGCCGTTGGAGCTAGGCTTACCCCGCATCATCACTGTCTTCGGCACGCAGGCTCGGAAACCGCCTAGTCAACGCTAATCTGTGGTTCAGCATCGATACTTATCGCATGTTGCTGGAGATGCTGACTACATCGCACGAAGTCTTTGTCATGATTAAGAAGTTTATATTGGTGGCACAGGGGTTGCAGAAGTTTGCGCGTGTCTGCGCTTGCCTCGACATTGCTTCGAACTTGCCCTCCCCCTCAGCGCGAGCGTTCTATCCCTCCAATATGCGCATTTGACCATAGTTTAAACCAGCCGGAATGTTGTATACACTACACCTCGTAGCAGTCAGGGTTTGCGCCTCCACACTAGACAGCATCATTGGTTAACACATATTATGCACGAGCGGCAAACGCACGCGTTTTATCTTGGATCCCACTCCTCTGATTTGGCGATGCCCTGGTAATTCGAGACAAGACCAGCGACCACCTGCTCTGCCGGCAACCTTTGTTCCATCCCGCGAAGTTCTCGCGTTTTGTCTCCCTTCAGTACATACATCTGCCCTCACATCACACCGGGCACGCCCGAGGATAATCCTACGACGTACTTCCACAGCAGCCACATAGTTCTGTCTGACGCATTGGACAAGTCATCGGCCTCCAAAGAGCTACAGGGTGCAGAACGAAGGTTCGTCTACAAAGTGCTCCAACGCACACAGTGCGTCAGTGAACTTGTGATCGCTTTAAGGCAACAATGACAGCAGACGCAACAATCAGTGACAAGAACTTGGAATCCCGTGTCAATGGCTTATAGAGATTTCTCAGTACGTTGATCCGGGCATCATGAATGCACCGGACGAGCCCGAGTGGCAAGCGTTGATGGGAAAGGCTGGTCACGAATGCCTCTCAGGCGACTCAGTTGTGGAAAAAGTCGGAGACTCCATTGAGGGAAGAGAAAAACTTGCCATGAGCGAGGTCGCTCGGCTCGTCAACGAAAGCGCCTGGTGGGAAAGCTGGGTCGTCGAAGGCTGTCAGATGATCTCGTGGAGAGGGACTAATATCGCAATGGTTCTCGTGGAATCTACGGTCTTGTGCAGACCACAGCACGCACACGTCGACCAGGGTCTCGGCGTGCGATTTCTCTCATTGTCACATCTACTTCAAATCGATCAAAGACACTCGCCGTATGCGACAATGGTGATATATCTGTTGGGGTCACAGCCTTCAATACGAAAGCTTGTAAACATTTTCCGGCTCTTTCCGTCTTGTCTTGGCGGTTTGAACAGAGACGGCGGCCTCTAGCGCGTGCCGGCTGCCTGAATCCGGTAGCATTTCGGAGCAACCTCAACCATATGTATCAGAACCAATCTCGTGCTTTGCAAGAGCATCATCGCTCATCTGTTCCTATTACCCAACATGGACCTCGGAGACCTCCAGCATCCTCGACCAGAAAGCTCCATTCGAGAGCTATCTTCTGAGCTTCTCTTCATGGTCATGGAACACCTCCTTCCTCCAACGCAGTTCAACCTTGCTTGCACTTGCAGACAACTTGCTATTACTGCTAGAGGTATTCTCGAACGTCATCAGGATTCACACAAGAAGTATCGCACTGCATCTGATTTGGATCCATCCACCGTCCCTCTCTTGTTGCGCAGTGCATTCAGACAAGGAGATCCCATACCGGCTTGGCACGTGCGATCCTTCGAAGTCTGGAAAGACCGAACAACATGGTCTGACTGGCAGATATTCGATCTCCACGTACCTCTGATCGCCGGACCGGACAGGAAGCCTTCGCATCTCCGAGTGTCAAGAGAAGACGCCAGACGCTACCTGTACTGGTTCGAGGAACAGGTGGGCGAGGACCTTGACTTTGAGCTCATTGAGAAGCTCCTTGCGCAGGTCGAGAGCGGCCACGATGGTTTGCTGAAAGCCTTGCTCTTTGCGAGACTTGAACGTCTCGAGGACCTGAAGTTCATCACACGCTCGCAAGAAGCTGGCTCCTGTCTTACCTCTTTGAGAACACTCATAGCAGAGTGCATCAAAGAGAAAGCGTCTGACGATGAGAGAGAAGAGGACGCCAACAGGGAGTCCTGCGCTTGCAATGATTGCACTGCTGAGAGAGACAATGAGAGTGAGGATGCCCGGATGCAAGACGATGAGTCTGGTTGTGATCATATGCTGGATCATATCGGGAAGCCTGCATTACACTCAAAGCTCCCTAAATCGCCTTGGCCTGTCGGATTTCTCAACATCCGGAACATGGCGGTAGGTGTGAATTCTGGAACCTGGATGGACGACGATCGTGACGAAGAGCCTTGCAATTTTCTGTTCCTCCATCTTCTTCGGCTTCCCACACTCAACAGCATCTACTTCAAGAGACTCTGTGCATGGTCGGACGGTTGGGACTGGGAATACAACGAAGAAGAGGAAGAAAGCAAGTACGACGTCTGCCCTAAAGGTTGCTCTTCTGTCAAACATATCTTCCTCCACGGTAGTAGTGGGCGCTTTGGAGATGATCAAGACAGTCTTTGGGGAGCGCCAAAGGAGCTTTTAACGGTGTCGTTCCGATTTGACGGGCCCGAAGAGTTCGATGGTGCCACTGGAACAGCGAACTCGCTGGCACGCGTACAGAAGGACTCTTTGCGAAGCCTAATGTGGTACGGATACCCAGGCAGCGGCTACAGAAATATCCTGGGCGATCACTGCGCCATCCTTGACAATGAGGAATTTGATCATTTCAAGCGCCTTCCGGCTATCAAGCAGATATCTTATTCTGTGTACGATATCGATTTGTGCATGCAGCATGCAGACACGTACCAATGCCTTCGTTTTGATTCGGAAGACGGCCGAGACGACGATGACGACCAGGGCAACATCTACAATGGAGACATTTGCTCTGATGACTTCGCCGTGCAACGAGTGGCCACAATGTTCCCGCGGGCCATCGAGACACTGGTCCTGTGGGACATTCCAGACGAAGAAGACACACCCGAGCTGATCGAACGGGGCCTTGTTAAATTGATCCAGGGTGGACAGTACCCGTATCTCAAGGCAATATTTCTCGAAGCCACGGAAAGAACGACAGAGGGTGCGGACAAGACCGAACCGATGTATCAGGACGCGGTAGCGGCAGGTATCGCTGCAGGAGTGGACGTGCACACTTATTCGAGCCAGAAGTCGTTTCGACACTCGATTCAATTCACGGAGGCGCCAGATGAGTACGATTTAAGATCCGGTATCCACGCTGGCGTTCGGCCTACCGGCTGGGCTTTTGACCCTTATCTAGGCCGTAGAATCCCTCCTGCGAGCACGAGTGAAGAACACAACGCTTTGTGGGCGAAGCTTGATTCCAGACTCGAAGTGTACCATGGAGCAGACTTCCAAGAAGACTGAATCCGGGCAGGCACTTTTCACGATGTGTACCACTTACTATCTTTTTGAAGCACGATGTCATCGCAGAGGGTGCGAAGGATGAACATACGCGCTTGAAGTGTTGCAAGCCCAGGAGGGCTCCCGATCTGCCTCAACAAATAAACACTGTCCGAAACGCTTTTTCAGTTTTGCCTTTGACTGCCTCACCCTTCATCGCTCCATGTAGATATGCTTGACCTATCAATTGAAAGACGCCCTCGCTGAGCGGTCGGAATACAAATGGCATTGTGGCTCCCTGAGGCAACCAAATCTGGTCACCTTCTTGAGCAATCATTGGAGCCAGACCGAATCGATCATTCGATGTGACGAAGAACGCTCTTGACTGCGTCGCCCTCAAAAGATCTAGTTGGAAGTACTCCGCAATCTCGTCGTCGTCCTGAGACTGGACACGCGGAGGGCCACGCTCGTATCGACGAAGATAGGACTCCAGACCGAGGATGTGGAGGTCTATTTGCCCTCCTACAGGTACGGGAACAAGGTCAGCGTCGGTAGTGATCAATCCAGCTGTGAGTGTCTCAGCGAATGCTGGCCAGTCATTAGAGACGTTGCGTGATCGCGACCGTGCCGCTGGCCATTCTAGTGCGTGCATGGTCAGGTAGTTCGCTCCAGCAGCTCGTTCAGGGAAGATCGTCTCGACTAACGTCTGCACGGAGAGTGTCCCTGGCTCCTTGGTGATGTCCCTGATAGTGGCAAGCCGGAGTGAGCGTATAGATAGTCGGCTACGACACAGGTCGCCTACTGGAGTATGGACGCTCACAGGCGTAGTATCTAGACATCCCGAGGCAGCGTAGTGTGTGTCGTGTCTGTGGAAGTGAGAGCCCTGCTTAAGAACATTCCACAAGGGAACCCAAGATGGAGCCTTTGGGTCGATGATGTGGCCCTCATGAGCGACATGCGCAAGGATTCGTGGTCCGATGCCATGATGGCGGACTGCGCTTATGGCAAGCTCAGTACACGCTCTTTGAAACGAGAACTTATCATCGTAGTTTGGTTGAACAATTGTTGACCGGTCTTGATAAGGACTGTTTGCGTACGAAGATCCAGGATCGCTGTGTTTCAAAGCCAGAGGGTGCCCTAGAAATGCGTAGATCAAGTCTCTTTCATCTTTACATCTAAGTCCACGCGTCTTCTCCAGTAGACTCAAGAATGTTTTTGCTTCCTCAGACCCTGGCCCAAGCTTAATATGACGGCTGCCCCAAGTTGCTTGGTTGTACTGCTGGCCCAAATGAAGCATACGCAGGTCGATATCGTAGGAGATAAGAAGGCCCGGCTTCGAGTGTTGTAGCAGGAAGACAAAGTCATACAGCTCATCCCGAGTGAAGTGAGTTTCACCACAATAAAAAGTGGCGCTTCTGGATAGGCCAAGCTCTTGTACCACCCAGACTCTTTTGAACCAGTCACGATTCAACAAGTGATGAAGCGCTGTCCAATTGACGTTGTCGGCTTCCCTGTGCTGTCTAAATAATTTTTCACTTAGTTCCCGAGGGCTCATTGTAGGCACGCCGCGGTACGAGTGTGTGAATCTTCGTACAAGGGAAGCTGCAAGATCCGCATGATACACCGGCTCCTGATCTCGGCCCAGCCATATGCGCGCCTGACGTGCCTTGGAGTATACCAGACCCATAAGCTGTACTTGAGCTGCGCGTTCGTTGGTGTCGTTCTGGTTGATGCACAGGGCGTCCGCCCATAGGATCTGGGGAATGAGGGAGTCACGGAATCGCTCGAGCGCGTCAGCAAGATTGGACGTGACAGATATGGCCTGATCGTCGCCTGTGGGTAAAGGGTCAACATAATACCCTTCAAGGCACTCAAGGAAATTGTAGGAAAACCTGGCGCGCAACTTACAATTAATCTCAACTTTGATCGCTTCATCACCCCACACATACGATATCGCATCGTAATATTTGAACTCCTCGATTGGTGATGTGGATGTGCGATCGTCGTAAGACAGAAGGTCCACGATGTGTAAAGAGCAACGGATTTGACTTGACTCAGATCCAGGCCAGAGCTTGAGTAGACGAATCTGGCTGCTTTTCAAGGGTAAGTATTGGTACGATCTTGTTTTTGGTCGGGAGACAGGTGACGAGAGCGACGCAGTGATCGACCTTCTCAACGAGCTCGATCTTGCACGCCATCCGTGATGTTTACAACTGGACTTGGAGGCAGACATTGAAGCAAAAAGACCAGCGGTTCATCCCTAGGGTTGAGGGCTCCAAGTGCCTGAAAATCAGTTGGGTGCCAGCGTCATATAGAGCGGTAAAGCATGGAGGTGTGCCATTGCCGTGAACATCGCTGTGCAAGATTTGGAGAACCCATGAAACAAACCGCGGCGCGTGGGCTCGGATTGGAGACGAAGCACCAATAGGGAGCCTAGGGAAGGACGTGATGCGTGTTCGCAGTTGCCGGGGTCGTGCATGGTGGCGGCAAGCCGTGCGCACTGCGGCGCGTACCGCCCGGACCGCATGTAACAGGACTATCACATCAAGTCCGTGAACATGTGATCTGATGATCAGTGAGCTCCTCCGGCTTATCTGACGTTGCCTTTCCATACTGCTTGCGCGGACAAGCGTAACATGGAACGGTGGCAACTCGCTGGGTGATTAGCAATCGATTGCTGGCGTCTCGCTCATGCTGCAGCAATGAACTGATGTCGGAATCTCTTGTCGTTTATTTGATTGCCTCATCTCATGTCTGTTTTGAAACGCAATACCTTTTTGGGTTCTGATGTCTTTCTGTCTCGAGGAAGCTGCACCTTCGTCAAAATGTCAAATGGACCCTCAAGCGCTAGTGTGCCGATGTGGCATAGTGTACGACCAAGTCGGAAAGCGCGTTCCGAGTGGCATCGTCAGCCCGAGCTCGGCAGCCTTGCGCCTCGAGCAGCGCCGCATTCTCTAAGCTTCCGAGAGCTTCTCACTCAGGCTTAGCAATCTCTTTCACCGAGAGGGAGTCTTCTCATATATTCTGCGTTTCCCGAACGATCTCGAGTGAGCCATAAACGAATACGTTTACCTATCAGATCATTTGAGCAGCATGTCGAACGGCGACCTAGAAAGCATTGGGAAACACTGCCAGTTGGAATACTGTGGGCAGCTTGACTTCCTCCCATTCCCATGCGCAAGCTGTGACAAGTAAGTATGGGCAATATGCGCCACCACGACATAACTGACCTGATGAGGCACTATTGTCTCGACCATCGATCAGAAACCGCCCACAAGTGTCCCAAGGCTGGCACAGCTGCAGCAAAACGCAGAGAAGACGACGAAAAGAGGCGACAAGAAGCCGTCAGGAACGGAGTCCCTTTCACACCTGGATCGAGCACTGTGAGACAAGAGCGTTCCTGCGCCAAAGGCCCCTGCAAAACCCAGATCGATGGTCACACCCGCAACGAAGGCGTCGACTGCCCGAGATGCCGTCGCCGATACTGCATGTCACACCGTCACGAAGAACAACACGATTGCAAAACCCTCGAACCGATCGGCGCGCGTGTAGGCACCGTACAGCAGCGGACACAATCAGCACTCTCTAAGCTAAAGCTTTGGGCAGAGAACAAGCGCAAGGAAGACGAGAAGAGGCGAGCCGGGCCTAAGAAGTCCAGCTTCCTTGGTCTCGGCAAGAGCTCGAACTCTAGTGCGGCAGTATCAGCACAGGTCGAGCTGAATGCGCTGAAGCGCGCGGCGAAGGGCGACGCAAAGATACCGCAAGAGAAGAGGATATACCTGCACGTCGAGGCATCCAGTGACACCACGAAAGCCAAATACCCAACAGGGAAGTTCTTCTATAACAAAGAAATTAGTGTAGGACGGGTGCTGGACATGGCAGCGAAAGCACTGATGGTGGAGAACGTCAATAATCGTAGCGAGAAGGAGGAGGATAAGCTGCGAGTCTTCCACGTAGAGGGTGGGCGGCTGCTCAAGTTCAGCGAGAAGATTGGAGACGCGACTCAGAACGGGAACATGATCGTTCTCTTAAGAGGCGTTGGTGATGGGGAGCCAGATCTCATTGACCTGTGAGACTTGGTGTACTAGACTTATGAGCATAGAGCAAGGCGCAAGAGGATGGTTTGCCTTTGAAGAAGAAGATACCCACGTTGTAACGATTTACGATAGCACTAGCGGCGCGTCCAGTTGGCTGTTGCGTTCCATCTCTGGCCCTCGTTTGTACAAGCATGATTTCTCGTTTGGGTACATCGTCATCGCGACTCCCCAAGCCAATCTCGGAGGTGATAGGCGCCGACCATAGCCCATAAAGGCGCGCTTGGTGTACCTCCATCACCCTCACAGCTAGTCCCCTCACCTGCAGCTGCTGACCGTTGATGCGCAAGCAGCATATACAGGAATGCGACAACCAGGGCACAAAATCGAGTGTATGCACTTCATCAACGCATCAAGCAGGCGCCACTACGATACGCGTCTTTTGATAACTAACGTTTACTCTTAGATTCTGCGCAGGAGCTTATTCTACTTCAATGGTCCAGCCTGCGGTGACGTCGAGCACTTCGAACGTCAATATCATCTGCAGCTTCCAAGTACCATGAGAGACTCCGCCGAATGTTTGTCTGTCTCGACAACACGCAATACCCCAAACCCAAAGGCTCGTAGACTCCAGGTCAAACGGCTCTCCCAATGACGCCGGTATCTTCTTTGCAAGACAAGACAGTATGTATGCGACGCCGGTACGCCTCGCTTAGCCGCACGACGTCTACCCCGTCTTCTTGGTTCGCTTCAATTCCTTTCATCTTCAGTCAACTCAGTCTTTCCTTAATCCTGTCCGCGGCAGGGTAGCGTGGGTGCGATGTCGGTGTGATATGTGACATCGACGTGATGTCAGCCACGTGCCGCTCGTCCGGGGCGAGATATTGCTACATGCTCGTGTCGCAGTGTTCATGAGCTCGAGGCCTGGTTGCAGCATCGCAGGCTGTGAATCCTCGTTCCCCAACCAATGCTTGCTAAGTTGTTGACTCCATCGGGGAAAGTCAGATACTGGTCACCGCTCTCGCTCTTGCAGTCATAGTTGCTGGAGTGACGTTAGCCCTGGCTCCTAACGCGGACGAACTGCGAGACATACTCGAAGAACTGGCAAAACCAGAAGTCATCTCTGTTCAGTACGGAAACAACGTCATGACCTCCAACTAAGACCGACTGTACTCGTCCGTCGATTCTGCATACAGTGAGCCACGCGCTTCCATAACGACTCTCGTAGCGGTCTCACAAATTATTATCGAGCGATAGGCACTGGTTGTTGTATGCGTCCACAGAGACCTCGGAGAAGAACGCGGGTGCGGCAAATAGTTGGACTTTGATTCGATTATCTGCGATCATATCACTGGCTGTCGCGACGTTCGCGCAGGCCAGGACCGACGAGAGAATGGCGAGAGGTGAACTGCGCATGGTAGCGCGCGCATTCGGGTTGAGGCGCAATCGCAGTGTGCGTTTTGGTGGACTCGGCGGTGGGTGGACGTCGGTGAGGTTGGCCTGAGGTGAACGAAACGGGAACAGGGAGAGAGGGCTGGTGACGCTCAGCTGGTGGGTCGGTGCGTGCGCCCATTGGCCTGCACCGCCCCCAACCGTAGCCGGCTTAGGGCCAACATCGTTCGTGCGAGCGAGGTGGGAAAGCAAGACAAAACAACAAAGGAATTGGACTTCGGGGTTGGTTTGTTGACGAGACGTCACTGCTGCCTCGAGAACGACATCTCTTGGGTGCGTTTTGTGGTCAAATGTGGCGGCATGGATGCTCCAGGCTTGTCCGGGTCCCCCAGAACCGAAGCGGTCCGTCGAGCATGTACGCAAGCTGACGTAAACCCAACTATCTGGGACTGACGGGCATCCAAAACAAATACTCGACTTGCGCATCAAATCTCAAGAGCATGCGACAGCCCTTTTTGGATCAACATGGCTCATGGCGTTGCTTCGAGCGCCGCTGCGCGAATGGACTGGTGACGCGTATGCTCAATCGAGTTGTGCTGGCGGCACAAATGCAGTCCTCGGCGCCTGCCGCAACACCACCAGGCGCACGATGCATCTCAGGACTCGGTGATCCCACGGCGCTATTACGGCCTTCTTACCTCTCCAACCTCTGATCAGCGAGGACGTTGCGCGGCTGCTCCAGAAGGCTTCAAATTCTTCACGAGCACATGTTTTGAGTGTGAGTAAATGATGCGTTCGCAAGGGCGTCAAGTGAAGCGAGGAGCGCCAGTTTGATCAGCGCAGATCGCACCCCTGGGGCCTGCACAACTCCTCGTGGAAATTAGATGGGCTCGGTAGGCGCCGGCAGGGGTTGTCAAGTTCAACGTCTGCTGAAGCTTGCTCGCTCAAGGACAACCTTGCTTGCGCAAAAGCCAGGTTGCAAATTCTGAAATTTGTCTGACAGGCAAGGCAGCCCTGGACGTCCCAACGACTCCGTCGACTCCACACTCATTTGCAGGTCACCAGAGCGACAACTGGTCAGCGAGACAGTCACATGTCAATCGAATCACAGAATGAGACAGGTTTGTTGATGCTCAGAAGAGCAATGCCAGTTCTATGCGTAGCTGGTATCTGAATATCTACACCTGAAGTCGTAACGGGTCATGAGAAGTGGTATCCGCCAAAGAAGAGAAGAAGAATCGAAGATGTGCCCCAAAGACTTTCCAAGTTCCGATCGTCCAGATGCGCCAAAAACCTTTCCGTCCATGAAAATGCGAGAGAAAGCTACCAAGGAGCTCAGTTGGAAAAGTCACGAGCGTGACGGCGAGTGTTGCTGGCAACTGCGACAGAGGCAAGCTCAGGACCGGGAGCGTCGCCAACGGTCTTGCCGGCATCGTGCCAGTACAGGTCCCAGGTGAGAAGCTCGTCCTTGGCCGAGTATATCTCAGTGCCCTTGACACCCTCGGGGACAGGCTTGCTGTCGTCACCACCAGTGACCTTGATGTTAAATGCTTGTGGCCAGAACTGGCGGTTGGCGACAGCGCCGTTGTTGTGGATGGAGGCGACCTCAGTGCGGAGGACATAGTTGCCCGAGGGGATCTCACTAGGGATTGTGACGGAGTGGGCGTTGCCGTTGTCGTAGAAGATGGAGTCGGTACCCCACTTGCCAGTGAAGCCCTGAGCCTGGCCGCCCTCGGCGTAGCGGGTGCCCTTGGGGTAGGATGTCAGGGCGACTTGGTCGATCTTGAAGAACTCAAGCTTGGTCTTGTCGACCTTGGAGCAGTCGCCGTTGCAAGCAGCGAGCCATGTGGCTGTCCAGCCGTGGTGGGAGCAGTCCCAGCCCTCCTCGCCCTCACCGCAGCTGCCCTCGTGGTGCCAGTGGAAGGTGACCTTGGAGCCCGCAGGGGCTTCGGCGGTGTTGGGGGAGGGAGTGGCGTCCTTGTGGGCGATGATGTCGGCCTCGTTGATGGAGTCACCCATGATAGGCTGGTAGCCCCAGCCCTGGTTGGTCTTCCAGGCCGGAGAGCCATCCTCAAGAGGAGCGTCGATGGAAGCACCGCGGAACCCCTTGTAGGTCTTTCCGCCAATCTCAGCGCTCTCAACGGCAGTGTGGCCGGAGACCTGGGCAACGAGGCCCGCAAGGAGGATGGCAGTGTTGAAGATCTTGGACATTTTGATGGTGTTGGAAGTGGTTTTGATTTTGGGTGAAGTTGCCTGAACTGGAGGTTTTGGATTCGAAGTGGGTAGGTATGTAGAGAGTGAATGTGTATGTCGAGCTCACAGAGCTGTAGAAAGAATGACTGGTCAAAGATTGACTGAAAGAGAGACTGAGGCGGCCGAGCGTGACGAGAATGGAAAGGGAAGTGCCAACCTTTTGTACTCTGAAATGGCCTCCAGCAAGGCTCATCTCGTATTTCGTGGAGGCGCTTGGTTCCTTCTTGCGATCAGCCACCCGGGCCCAAGCTGCGCGTCCCGCCTTGATGTCTCTCATTCTGACAGCCCGACTGGTCAGCGGAGCGGATACTTGACATGAGCTAATGTAGGTACGAAGAAGCTAGGCCCTGATCAGACGAGGGCCTTATCGATAGTCCGCGCATCTTGAAGGAGAAGGTTCTTCGGCAGGCCCAACGTTTGATCCCCTGAGACCTCCACACATGTGGCCAACACCGAGGTCCGGATGACAGTGCGACAGGACGCCACCACAATAACAGCGGCTGTCCTGCCATAGAGAGTTTTCAGTCTCTTCCAACTTCCGGACTCAGATGCCCGGCTCTTGCCTTCTGACATCACGACGAACCTGGTAGATTGCGAGCAAGGCCGAAGCCGTTCGTTCGGCTGTCGACATCCAGGGACGCTCCCCCTTGGCAGCTGGCGTTCCTGAATCCAGACTTTGGAAATGCGGAGCCGTGGAGCGGCGTCATTTACATGCCCAACGAATCAAGGACGAAGGTGTTACGTTTCCTGTGAATTTCTCCTTACGAACACCACGGATCCTTTGGAATTAAACGGCTCGGTTACGGGCGCGGCGCGGTTGGTGCGCGGCAACGTGGTAGGCCTGCCGCCGGGCAGCCCAGCGCCAGCGTTTCAGAAGTCAGCCTTAACGAATGCCTATCGATAAACAAGAAGGCCACAAGCACGGCAAAGCACGTCAAGCTGCTGTGCACCTCAACAAGACTTCATGCGGTCGTCACGACTTCCAGCCACGGCCCTGGGCGAGGACAAGCCGCCGGCGCTGGGAAAGAAGTGCCGTTTCCAGATTACTTCTTCATCACGATGTGCTTTTTGAGAAGACACGTAGATCACAAACGGATCGTCCCTCGCTGAAACCGGGAGCATCAAACCTCGAATCGACGTTGCACCCGCCACTGGTTCTTCCCTTTGACAGTTTGTTGTGCCACTTCCCCATCTTTTCCGAAACCGCGGAGTTTTGGTCTGTTTCGTCTCATGCGAGGCTCATCTGGGTCGCGCCTTGTGTTCCTTCGGCAAAGTGACAGAACGAAGCGCCTGGGCAGCCAGCGCGTTCTGATATTGCACTGACGTGGGAGTGAGGAGGAGCAGCAGTGGACGCGAGTACATGGCCCAAAAAGGATAGGTTCTTGCAGATCACATACCGACCTTCTTCTCGACATGCACAAACAATTCAGGCGAAACACGAAACAGAGCACAACATTCACATACAGATGAGTTCGCAGGTCTGCGAAATTGCGTATTGACGAGGCCGGCACGTAGGCATCTAGACGTTGTGGATGCGATCAGGACGGAAGCCGGCTTATGCGGAAGCGGCAGATGTGGACCACATCACAGTCAAGAGCGAGCCTAGTCGTCTCATTGGTCAGATCTGCTCATTACTGTTGTGTGGGATGTCCTCAAGACGACTGGTCATGGTTCCAAGGGCGCCCAAATTGAGTAGGGACAGAGCCATCCGTTTCTCGAGACCCTGTCAGAAGACAACTAACAACCAGCGTAGCAGCCGATGAGCATCTAGCCTCCGTCTCGTCAATTAAACCCCGTGTTCAAGGGATATGCACTGCTCAGCTCACCACCTTCGCACGTGTCGCCCACTTCCACAACAGTGATGTATTGATTTCAATGCACCATGCACAGATGGTTATCTAGCCTGCAAGTACACTGACGTCGACCATCGTCACTGCGCTCAGAAGAAATGCTTCCGGTCCAATGTCTATGCGAATCTCGTCAGCCGCACCCGAGGTGGACAAATATTAGAGAAAGAGAATGTGTGCATAGATTGTCGCATATGAGTCTGGAGGTTGCCGATGAGCCATACGAAGCCACTACTGCCCAACACGGAGGCATACGGAAATACCGAAACCTCACAGCGCCTCGCTGACCACTCAATTCGTAATCACTGGCGCCATGTTATCCCAATCGTTCTTCTCTGCTGCATCCACTAGGAACTTTGCAACACTCGCTCTCGTGATGGCAGCAAGTACAGGTACACCCCTCCCGTGATCAGGATGTTCCTTGATATCTTTGGCGTCGCCCTCCACCAATCTCGACGGACGCACAAAGACATAGCTCTCTCCACTGGCTTTTGTTTCCTTGGCCACAAGGTTGTGGTCGTCGTACTGGTAGATCATATTGCTCTTCTTCATCAGCAGCTGCATGACACAGTGCATGTTGACCCAAGACTCCCCAACGCCGAAGGCTTGCATAATGACGATCTTGGAGGTGTTGAACTCTTTCATGGCAGCGACGACGTTAGCTGTCGAGTCTGCCATGAGCCTGGGTAGCGCAACGACTGCTGCGAATGGACTGTCGCTAGCGCGAGGCGCTGAAAGGGTGACGATGACAAGGTCCGGCTTGCTCTGGGTGAAGGCTGTTCGAACGTCCCGGATGTCCAACGGCGTTCCGGTGACTACCCTGAGCCCTGTATTGATCTCGTTCTCCATCGCTTGAGGCTTTCGGACCAAGGCAGTGACTTCGTGGTTTCGGGATAGCAATTCTCCGATGACAAGCTTGCCAGTACGACCGCTCCCACCAATGATCAGAGTGTTCTCGCTTGAGCCCATGGTGTCGTTAGAGGCAATGAGTGGTCCGGATTGGCGATAATTAGAGCCAGTTGTTCGTAGATGTTGAGTGTTCAAGTTTAAAACTTTGACGGGACTGTTGGTTGGAGGTCAGGTTACGATACAAGTGACTGGAAATTGCAGGCCCGAGGCTTTGTGGCTTCCATCTTATACATCGCCTCCAGCAGTCGCTCTCTCCATATACACTGCTCGGTGATGGTGTCGACGTCCGGAGGGTCCGGAGGATCGGAGAAGCCGGATTTGAGCTGACGTTCGGCTCCGACCAGCCTCCCAATCCAGCTGTGCGCGTACATCACCTGGACGCGTCGAAACAACACGAAGGGCGTTCGGAAGACCTGGGTGTAAGCTGCTCGGATACCATCATGTACCTTTTCGGCTCCGAAGGTCTCGCTTACACAGCCAAGACCTGGCTTGCGGCGTAGGAACGGTATTACTTCGCAGCTCAACTCTCCATCGTTCCTGTCCCTTCTTTCACATTTTTCTAGGACCATAGTAATCACATCCTCAACTACCTTCGAGCCGTTCTCTGCGTCCGAAGATGGTGTCAAGCTTCATGTTCCCGAGCCCAGCCTCACGTCCCTTTCACAGCTCTTTCCACAAAATGCTTTCTACTGCAGACTGCGCAAACAGCCGAGCTTGCCGTCTCTCAATGGCGCAGCATGACAGCGCTATCGACCGTTGCGCCATTCGATCCTAACTACGCTGATGAACAACTTCTTTGCGCTCTCGTTTCGCTGGCTGGATCGCCGTTGGGTTGGCGCTGTTGTGCCTAAAAGAGATGACGGCGGCCTGAAGCGAGACTGGCAGCCGCGGAGCGGGAACGCCGCGGCTTGTGGAGGAAGCCGCTCAACACCTCAATCCAAAAGCCTTGCGCTTGGCCCCTCATAGACTTCAAACCTCTGCCACACCGATGACAGCACGATGAGGGATCGATGAAATCGTAGCGATCCATGGACGAATCAAATCCCCGCAAGCGCCCGCGGCCTGTTGTTTCCTGCCTGCGCTGTCGCGACAAGAAGCTGAAATGCGACCGTTCCTCGCCATGTGAGAACTGCGTGAAAGCGCAGACCGCGGACACCTGTATGTACCAACGCGGTCTGAACACTGTATCAAAAGAATCGCCCTCGTCAGTCTCGATGACGACTGTCAACGCTGTCGAAGATCTTCAAGTCAGGCTTGCAAAGGTCGAGGAGATGCTGGGTATTCAGGGCGGCAGCCAGTCCACTTCCAACGGCACGTCAGGAGATGTCAAACCGCACGCGATTGGAACGGTGGTGGTAAAGGGGAGCAGAAGCATCTTCCACGGCCAGAACGACCGGACCACTTTGCTAAATCAGGTATGCATTGCCGCTAAACTTCTTCCCCATACACTTGCTCGGGTGTCTACCGAGCAAGTGAGAAACCCCCCCCCCCCCCCGATTGATTGCGTATTGAGTCTCTGACGATTGACAGTTCTTGGAAGTCAAGGAGTTCATCAATGACATGTCCAATGACAGGCAAGTCCAGGCTTCAGCGAAGCAAATTAAGTTCTTGCAGAACAAGTCGAGAAGCAAGATTGGATCGCCAGACAGCGCTCCCGGCTCTGACTTTTCAATGTCTCTGCTCAAGCTGCGAGAATATTTACCACCCAAGCCTTACTGCGACCGGCTTGTGCACATCTACTGTCAACACTTCGAGCGCTCTTTCAGAGTTCTACACATCCCCACATTCATGCGCCGATATGATCAGATCTGGATGCCAGTATCAAGCGAGAACGCCGACATTTATACTTCTTCTAGCATTATACCTGAAGCCACTGCTGTCATGACCATGGCCTACCACATGGACGATGCACAGCAAGTTGGCGAAGACGCAAACCACAGGAAGTACTTGAAAGAGGCCGCAATGGACTTAATCCAGGCTTGGCTCGACGAACTCGGTAGGAGACAACGCACAGAGCTCTCCACCTTACAGGTGAATGTTCTATTGCTTCTGTCAAGAAGTCTACGAGGAATACAGCCTGAGCAGCTGTGGAGTGCCACCGGCGCTCTAGTCCGCTCGGCCATGGTCATGGGTCTAAATGTTGATCCGGCGAGTGTAAAAGGTATAACCCCGTACATGGCGGAGATGCGCCGGAGACTGTGGGCAACGTGAGTAAATTCCTTGAACAACATTTGTCGACGTGCCTAATCTTCCAACAGCATCCTCGAAGTGGATCTGCAGGCTTCTATGTTCTGCGGTATGCCGCTCGTAATTCCCGAGCTAAACTCGAGCTCCGTTATACCATCGAACCTTGATGACACCCAGTTCGATGAGTCCTCAACGAATCTGCCTACATCTCGACCAATCCACGTCTACACGGACAGTCTTTACCAGGTCGTCCTTGCTGCTTCCTTACCGCAGCGTATGAAAGCACTATCTGTCATTCAGCACACCACACCTGACATTCAAGATGGTCTCAAGTTTGGAAGGAAGGCTGAAGAATGTCTATCACGCAAGCCACAAGTGATGAGTCTCTGTGACACTGATGAAGCGCCATGCGACAGTGGCTCGTTGATCCACCGTGTTTTCTTGGACCTTTACATGCGGCGACCATTGATCAGGTTGTATATGGCTCTCATCCATGGACCTCAGGCTCAGAATGCAGCAAACAAACCACTGATTGCTGAACTAGAGCAGCACTGCCTCGAGTCCTCGCGCGTCATTCTTTCGTACCAAGATCTTTACACCATTCCGGCCCTCGCTGCCGTGACGACCAGTCCGTGGGCTCAACAGAACTTCTTCTATAATGCCTGCAAGATGGACGTTCTATGGGCTGCACTCACCTTGTGCCAAGAGATTAGACAGTGCTACGAGTTGAACAAGCCGAAGGCCCTGATCCTTGACCTCGTTCGCGCAGTTGAGACTACGATCTCTCACCTCATCAACCGCATCGAGCAAAAGGGCAGTGATCTCAAGGACATCGTCTTCCTTGCACTCGTCCTTCAATCAGTTCAGACCCCTCCTACAGCGCTGGACAGGCCCCAAATCCTACAGCAAACGGCCAAGAAGACCCTAGCAACATGTCGTGAGAAGCTTCTCCGGCCTTTACTTCCAAGTGACCATCCACACCCGCTTACTGTACAACCTGCCAAGCGCACAAGCATAGATGCTACGCCTTTGTCATCGTCAGTACAATCGACAGCCACACCACCTTCCAATCCTCGAACGACCCCGTTATCCATGTCGGAGTCCATATTTCCACTAAACTTGCCGGCAGGCACTGAGCAGTATTTTGGCGATCTTTCCGAGCTGGCCGTGGAGTATAACACCTTCCAACCTGGCGTGTTCGACCCCAATGATGCCTTCAATTTCAACTTCACTCAGCCCCAGAACTACGAAACCATGTGGCAATGATTAACCAGTCGAACCCCCAGCTGAGCTTTATGAGTTGCGTCGGTGGAGTAAAGCGGGTGAACTGATGTGTTCATCACATCTCTACGTGCGTACGACTTCTTTTCCGGCATAAGGCAAGCACCGCCCGCAGGTCGCGACCACGAAGATCGTTGACACCGTACCGTCGAAGTCCAGCCTGCTGTGCATGGGTTCTTTTCATAAAGCAGCTCTATGCTCTCGACTATTACTTTGCCCATCCACAATCCGGCCTGGTCCATTCGCGATCCCTGCAAGTCCTCAAGATCTCATACGCAGCGCCAGCATTTCTAGCAAGGAAGCCTATCACAGTCTCGTGTGAATCGGAACCACGACTGGTATCTGTTGTGGCATCGGCGGTCTTCCCTGCGAGCGTCGGCCTCTTCGCCTGGACAGCAACCTTCGCTTGCCCAAAGTTACTTAGCGCGTGATCTGTGAACGCGTCACGCCAAGTTGGGTTCTATCAATCAGCCCTTTTGGATTAGTGCGACATCCGCCATACGTTGCATACGCACTTGAATGGATTGGTGCCCTCGTGCGTACCACCGCTGTTGACGGCGTTGAGGAAGTACCAAAGCCAGCTAGGCCAGTATCGCCACTCCGGACTGGGTGCTCGGGCTGTCCTAGCTGTATTGAAAAGGCGCTGTCCTGGAAGAGGAGCAGTTTTCGCGTGACCATGAGACGGTCAAAGGGGAAAAGGTTGACGGGGACATAAACATCGAGTACCTGGCTTATTTGCGAAGGGCTCCGCATCGATGAAATCCTGGACTCAATCGTTCACATGCACTATCCGCAAGATTACTTCACTAAAGCGTGGTAGATAGCCACGCCTTGCATACTCGCCATCCAGATCGAATCTACCCCTCTCTATCTCAGTCTCTCTTTAACCTGCTCGAAAGAGTTCTCGCTTCACTGCAAACCATTCCTGACGACCCTTGACAGAAGAACTCTTGGAAGCGCTAATAATTTCTCTACACCACCGAAGAAATAAAATGTGTCCATACACATGATCGCAGACTGAAAAGGGCGTGTGTGCTCGTCGTGTATGTGCAAACGACAGGACACATCATGCCCACTGTCGTTTCGTGATGGATTACGATTGCTTGACGTACTCGACTGGTCCATCGTACCTGTGTCTGCCATAGAAGTAGTAATAGACCATCGCAAATATGACAAGACCTCCGAACATAAGGCTGGACCAATTCATGTCTATCAGTGAAGGGTTCGGCACCGAAGGAAAACAGATCATGACGTAGGGGATAAAGAGGTAAGCGAGCGCGATGGTGTTGACGTAGAAACCGCCCTTTTTGCCAAGGTCGAACTTCGAAGGAAGGAGAGGCTCTCCGATCAGGCGTTTTCTCAACATCAAACTGAGGACGATAATGTTGGAAGTGATGATACCAAGCCCTCCCAATGCGATGACGATGTTGAAGGCAATCGCTGAGCCGATGTTGATAAGACTCAACAACGTTGTTACCGCAAGAGTGGACAGTACCGCGTTGACTGGGATATCCCAGCCAGGTGGTACCTGAGGAGGATGTTAGTCTAATCGGTAGCAGAAGGTTGGATCGTAGCCCATACATAACCGAGCCAAGCTGAAAAAGGAAGCCCCTGGTCACGAGCAAAGGACCAGAGTTGTCGAGATGAAGCTGTCACTTGACTGATGGCACTGAACATGAGCAGCAGGCAAAGAACTACAACCAGGATGTTCGTGGCTACTAAGGACTGCGTTGCGTTCAACAGGATCTGAATCCAGGGTTGGCCAAGTGGGGTGCTGAGTAGTGCCTCGAGGTCGGTACCCATCGTGGAGAAAACTGTGACCGTCATGATAAAAGCCATTGAATAGTTGACAACAGCTGTGGATACCATGGCTCGAGGGCTGACCCAGGCAGCGTCTTTGACCTCTTCTGCCAAATGGATAGCCAGATCAGGATCTCCCAGAGTGAGTTTGGGGCCAAGAATCCCAACGAGAGTAGCAAGTCCAGTGTTACCCCAGCCACTTGGATCTTCGAATTTGGTCCATGTGGTGGCCGTGTCTGCGCGTGGGCCCATGACCCAAAGTACGACGATAAAGGCGAAGAAACCGAACACATGTAGGACAAGTCCGAATCCTTCCAGCAATGGTAGCTTTCTCACCAGGACTGTATTGCAAAGGATTGCTACCGTCGTGACGCCGATGGCTAGAAGAGTGCTATGCCAACCTTGTTTGACGTAGGATGGCCTATTCAATGCGATGAGAGCTATGAGCTGGTTTGCCACCGCGAAGGCTGTGCCAGCCATACCTGTCTGCCATGCAATAACACACAGCCATCCTGGAAGGATTCGTCAGCACCTCACCACTGTGATGTTCAACGGCGGGTGGCATACCAGTGATGTAGCTAAGTTTCTTTTGATACTTCCTGGGTGAAAGTTCCGAAATCCAGTGATATTTAAAAGGTTAAAATAACCTGTTGCGGTGTTAAAAACACAGGAAAAAGGTCATCGCTGGATAAAAAACACCGGATGTGTACCCCAGTGTTTCATATGGGCCGCCGAGTGCGATGATTCCAAGGCCGATTTGCTGCATGATCCTTTCGCCATCACACAGAAAGGGGTGTGGCTCGATGCCCGCTTGATCTCGCACGCCAAAGGACTCGATGCAGTGCATCAACCGTCATTTTAACATTCGGTCCGTGGCGAACAATACGGTCAAGTTACTATGTTCGCCCAAGCAAGCCGACACGGAGCGAGTTTAAGCTACGGAGATCAATAGATCCAGATTCCCATCTTGCATCTTACGTCCTCGAGTGTGATGGGAGACAATGAGTGGCACGGCAGATTCCATCCTTTATGGCACAGCACAGGCTCACAGCAACAGTCTTTGCTCTGCATACGACTATTCTATCTCAGATGCAGGATACTCACTGTCGTCTTGAACCTCCCACGTCGATTTGCTCAGCGAGTGCAAAAGATGGAGTTCTCATTCCGTTCAGAGCGCTTGACTAGAGCAGCAGGCGATCCTTTCGCCCGCATCACGACCGACGACCACAGTGCGATGCTTTGGGTCGTGACACTACTTTCAGCGATATATGCTTCTCTGGTGCTCTTAGTTCGGCTAGGGTATATCAAGCGGAGAGCATACGCACTCGACGATATCATTGTCACCATAGCACATGTATGCTTTGCAAAGCTCTCCATGATGACTCCTGAGAGCATGACTAGAGACTGACCGCCGCACAGCTTTTGGCGCTCGGTATGTGGAGTTCGCTGTGGACTTCTCTGAGGAGCGGACTCGGCAGATCATTCGACCTTCTTGATGATGTGCAGATAGTAAGGGTACAACGGGTAAGCTTAGAACTTCTTTCCGTACACGCTTCTTTCAGAGCAGATGCAGATGCACTGACACACGAGCCAACGACTAGGACTTTCTCGCGAGCCGAATCTTACTTTTCATCGCCCTCGCCTTCTCGAAGAGCTCCATGCTCGCTCTAATCCGGGGCGTGTTCGCGCAAAACTCTAAGGTGTCCGTGTTGGCTCTTGGAACCATCGTCATCGTTTTGATTTGGGGTCTTATCGGGGTTGTGACGATCACGGCTGGCTGTTCAGTCGATGCTATAATACCGAGACGCGGCGATGACTACTGTGCCGATTCAGTGAGTCATACCTTCTGTTTTCTTCTGGGTGGGCCTCTTCTTCTGCATAGGGCTGTGATCTGAACAGCAGTTGACCGAAGTCGCACATATACTGACCTTCCAGATCCCGTGGCTGAAGGCAGTGGCTGTCATCGACGTAGTCACCGAGATGGCGACCATAGGCTTGCCCATGATAGGCTTCCATTCGTCTCCAATGGCGATAGGGCGAAAAGCCGTCATTGTTGTGGCCTTCTTTACGAGATTACCGTACGTATGCACGTCAGCTCCATGCAGACTGACAGCCACTAGTAATACTCACAATATCACAGAAACATCGTATTCGCCATCAAACACTTTTTCGCCTACTCCAAATTTGTTGAGGACCGTCAGTCAGCCTTAGGCATCGTTCCAACCGTCATCTGGCAGAGCGTTCTCCTTTCCTATAATCTAATGTCCGCAACAACTCCGCTCCTCAAAGGCTTTACTCAAGGATTCATGACTGCGGGTATAGCCTTGGGGTATTCACATGAAGGAACAATGATCAGAAGCAATGGGTCATCAGTCAGCTATCAGCTGCGGTCGCTAAGGAGGACTGAGTCGAGGCCGAACGTGCCAAATGGGATGCCTCAAGACGTTACAAAGCCGCAGGTATACGACAGTTCGGTTCTGGGGAACGCAAGACAGAAGTCCGCAAGGTCGAGAACGTCATCGAGAGATGAATCGCAACAAGGCCGCGAAAGTGCATCTATTGCTAGTCAGGACTCTCGTCAAATCATGATCAAGCGGGAATGGAGGATTTTGCGGGAATGAGCCAAATAAAACTGTTTCTGAATTTCAATCTACATGTTGTATCTGAATCCGTCCCACACAGCTTGCTGAGTCTCATGGTCCTAGTGCATCAATGTAGCGGCATTTTTTGGATTGACTTCCCCAGCAACACTCTCGAATCGCGGGTTGCCCCTGTTGAGCAAGAAACACAGACCGAAGATGCTGGCAAATGCCAATACCTGGAAGGCCAAAGTACGGCCGCAAACAGCCCCTGAAGGTAGGGGCGCATTGGTCGAGCCAGAAGTACTTGGTGAACAGCGACGCCAGATTTGCCAGAGATTTAGCAATACCAATAGCTGCGGCTCTCTTAATCGGATGGCGGGGATCGAAGACGATAGCTACATGTAGGTATTAGATCGAGCGCGCCCAGTGATTATGGAACACTGTGATCATTATGATGACTCCTACCACCGCCGCGATTGCTGAGATGCCGGCGCTGTCGAACCTAGTATGCTTCCGGTCGGCCAGAGTGGCAAACCTGATAGCCCAGATAAACGCAAACACACTCGGCGGCGAAGTAAGCAGCAGCACTGTGGTGTTGTTGTTGAAGCCGATCTCCTTGATCAAAGTTGGGAAGAAGTGCGAGTATGAGATGGAAGCTGTTGTCGACATTTGCAGGCATGCAAAGAGCCACACTCGAACATCCTTTGCTGTTTGAGCAATCCCGTGCCAGATGCTGTCCCCTTTTCATCCAACACATCGTCACTGCCAACGTCTGTAGCTAGGCGGCCCTGCGAGACAAATTTCTTGACTTCTGAGAGTCGCTTCGTCGTGGCGGAGTAATCAGGCAGAAGAACCTTGCTAATGACGCCCTAAAGAACTACATCTTTAGCCCAGGGTATCAAGTATCAGTTTGTGATGGGAACACATACCAATGAGACCGTGGCTAAGCCCTCCAAGATGAAGACCCGCTTCCAGGGAGTCAGTCGGACTGTGCCTTGCATGCCTCAAAGAACGCCCGCCGAGATAGGCCAGCGAAGGCGTTTTAGAGCAGTATAACTCGTATCAGCAGAGGTAATCCCGACCCGCATCCGCTCCCTAAACGTCAGTATTCTGATGGCTATCCACTGGGCGTTCTACTTCGGCTGCTCACGCGCTATGCCGAATCCGCTGGCCGCCACGAAGCATTATGGCACTTTCGTGTTCTTTGCATGCAAGTGCTGCATATCGGTAGTGTACGTATTTTTCGCCCTTCCTAGAATGGCTGGTCAGTCGCTTGAGAGTAGGGATTCGTCGTTCGAGCGACTCTGGTACACTGTCCGCAAAGTAGCGTATGCGGATCTCGAGGGCTCTGCTGGACAGCTCTTCGACTATGAGAAGGGGGGTGCTGAGAAGGTGGAAGACAACTCGATCAAACGTCAGATTCGCGCGGATGTATGACCAATGCGACAATGTGCCGAGCAGGACAACGATAAGGACGTGTTCATAGCTGTAACTGCTTTCTATAGTCGTATGCAAGATATATACAAGAAACCGGGTTCCGCCCTATGTATATCCTCCCTTGATTCTACTAGTGCTCCAGTGATCGTAACAAGTCCGACGAGTCTAGCACTCCTTCAGTATCAGCAAGGGGTAAACTAAGCTGAAGCAGCCTTCTCAAGGAAGGCAATGAACTCCTTGAGTGTGTACTCCTTCTCAGCGCCGCTAGAAGGCACGGCAGAAGCGGAGGCCGAGGGTGTGATAGCTTCAGGTGTAACCGAAGCGGAAGGAGTAGAAGGAGTTGCGGGAGCGGTGCTGTTGGCCACCTTGAAGGCGGCGATCTTCTTGGCGGCGTGCTCGGCGACAACCATGATGATAGCCTGGGTGTTACCGGTAGGTAGGTCAGGGTGAATGGAAGCGTCAACGACGAAGAGGTTGTCAGTGCCGTACACCTTGGTGTTAGTGTCGACGACGCTGGTGCCGTTGGTACGTCCATCGTCAGTACCCATCTTGGTGGTTCCGACCCAGTGGTCACCAGAGATCAGGCTGGTGGAGAGGATAGACTCGGGAGTGGAGCTAGCATCAAGAGCCATAGTAGCATTGACAGTGGTATTACCCTTGCTGGTGATGTCCATCCACCACTGGATAAAGCCAGAGAAAGCCTCCTTATCAGCGGCATCGGTCAACCAAGGCTTTACGTTGAGAACAGTGTTGCCGCCAGCCGTGATGCCCAGCTCACCGGTAGAGGTGGTGCCGTGGGTAAGGAAGGTCTTAACGGTGACGGTGCCATCCTTCATGGAGCTGACTGTACCCTGGAGGTAGCGCTCCTTACCATCAGAGCCCTTGACGGATGTCCACAGGTGCATCCTTTGCGCTGCCTGGGTCAGAACACCGGAGCCTTGCTTGTAGAGATCCACGTCAAACTCGTTGGGGTCGGATGCAATGTCGTTGAAGTCGTAGGCGGTGTAGTTTGCGGAGGTCTTGAACTGCAGAGGAGCTTGAGCGTGGTCCTTGAGGCCGTGGCCAACGGGAAGGTTGATCCAATCGGCCTCTTTGGGAAGCTGAACGCCGGTGGTGCCACCCTGTACAATCTTCAGAGCATCGGACTTGCCAATGCCAGAGTTCCACAGAATCCTAGGAGTCGAGAGAGCGCCACCAGCAAGAACAACTTTGCCACCTTGCTTCAGGTTGATGATCTGTTGGCTACCATCTGCGAGCTCAACGAGAACACCAGTGACACTGCTACCCGTGCGCTTGACCTGGACGACCTTGGTCTCGAGCTTCAAAGTGAAGTTCTCGAGCGCTTGCGCGAAAGGCATGTAGGTCCTGGCAGGGCCAGCGCGAAGGTGGTTGCTGATGGACCATGCCGGGCGAGAGTAGACCATGCGCTTCTCGTTGGGTGTCTTGATGGAGTCGAGTTCGGTCCAGCCTTGAGCCTTCAGGTAAGACGACACAGTGGTGTAGGACATGTCGTCGTAGTACTTGCCGTCATTCGAGGGCTGAGTGGTGCCGGGGTTGCGGGAATAGAGACGGTCTGCGGCCTCGCTCACATCATCCCAAGACCAGCCAGCAGGCCAGTTCTCAAAATCGTGCTGGGGAGGGTGGATGAAGTTCTCTCCGTTAATGGAGCTGGAACCTCCAAGAAGACATCCAGCCATGGAAGCGGTGTCGCTGCAGATCTTGGTGCCAGGAATAGCAGACAGGCTGCTGCCAAGAGCGGGAATATCATATGGCGTCAGCGTATTGTTCCACTTCAGGCCCTCCTTGGAACCAAGGGCGACAGTGTTGGCAGGACCACGCTCGATCAGAAGGACACTCAGTCCAGCCTCGGCAATACGCTCAGCCGCGATGATACCAGCAGTACCACCACCAGCGACAATGACATCGTAGGTTGTGTTCGAAGTGGTGGGTACAACAGATGTGCCGTTGCTGGTGGAAGGAATGGTGGAGTTTCCGCCGGAAATAGGAGCAGTGCCACTGCTAGGAGCTGCGGATGCCCATGAAGCCCAGGTCTCGTACTGAGCTGACTGCGCGGCGGCGGCCGGTTGACCGTACAGACCGAAGCCAGCATCGTGATAAGGAAGTTCACTGGCAGGGTCCGAGAGAGTGGTAGGGTTTGACGATGAGAGCGCCCAACCAAGCACAGGGTTCGTGTCCGTCTTTGTGAAAGTGGTATCGCCACCCACGATGCAGCCCTTGCAGAGGAAAGTGTAAGAAAAGTGAGTGCTGTTGACGAAGGTTCCGTTGGCAATGGGCAGTGCGCTGACCGCGGTGGCATCGTAAACAGGTGGGTTGGCATATGCTCCTGCAACACGGAAAGTGCTAACCACCTCCTTGCCGTTGGCCCAAGCTACGAGCAAGAGGTGGTTGAGCATGCCTCCACCAAAGGAGACAGCTCCCCATGCTCCTTTCTCGGTTGTCTTCACAACAAGCTGACCAATGAAATCCGACTCGATTGTCTTAGGGAGAGCAAGACCAACGCTGATGCCGTCATTCGTGAGCAGCTGGAAGTCAATGCCGCTGTTTGGATCAGTGTACGCGACTGGTGTAGACGACAACGCAGTCGCTGTGCGGAAGAGCCCGAGAAGGGCCACCGCCGAACCGATGATTGTAGAACGCATGTTTGTGTTGTGGTACTGTGGTCGTATGCTATGTATATGAAGGTTTGGGGATGAAGAAGCGAATCTGACAAAGCTCGACTCTGTCGTGATGAGATGGAAGAATGAATGTGTGAATGAATGTACAGCCTCTGGCCAGGGAACGAATGTCTGCACCGAGCTTGCGGTGACTTAAAGAATGAAATGCAGCTCAAAGAAGTGCTACCGAAGAAAGGGAAAACTTTGACAGATGAGCGGCGGAGTCGAATTATAACCTACCAGTCTCCGAAGCATACGCGCCAGCAGCCTACGATTCAATTACCAACTTCCATGTTGCCGCAATCCGCGCACTGGCCTGAGTATTTCGGAGGTTTATATCTGACGCGAACTAGCGGGCAGATAGCGGTCCTGCGTGCTGGACCGCGAACCCTCTCCACATCAGGAACCTCTTCTCCATATCGCACGTACAGGCATCAGCCTGCTCATGACCGTGTTCCGGTTCATGCGTAGGCTCTTTACTCGGAAACAGAGTCGCGCACTTGTCTATGAGTCTCAAGATCCCATCTCTTCATCATTCGCACACGACATTTCTTTGCGTCGTTCTGTTTCCCGCTGTCGTTGTGCCAAGTCCCGCGCCGTACGGAGCGCTTGGCTGTTGACGTGATGCGTGGTCCAGGTGTCGTGGTGGATTTCACGTTTCGCGGTTCGAGTTGGAACCGACGGTTCGGAGGCGAGGCCGTCAGTGACGGGGATTGGTGGAAGTTCTGCGGAGGCTCGGTCGCTGCATTGCCCCTGCCATCAAACCCACACAAGCTCAAACAAGCTCAACAACATGATAGGAAATGCGCCGCCTCCTATTCGCTTGCTGTTTGACAGGATGCAGAGGAACACCCCATCATCTCTCGACGAAACAGGCGCGTAAGTTGCGGCTCAAGTGAGAATCCTGGCGGCGCACGATCCACGCGTCCACGCTGAAGTCTGGCCAAGTCATCGTCATCGTTGGATTCGAGGTGGGCGAGCAAAGCTTCTGGACAGCTTCTGGGCAACTTCCGAATGAACAAGCAGAGGCGGGTGCGTCTTTCGCAGATCGTTCCATCGAGCATCAGCAACGTAATTGGAATAAGAGATATGCCTTGGCGTGAGCCAGCGCGGGCATCGTTTCAAGCAGGAGAATCTCTTGAGAATGGGCCGGCTCTTGTACAAATTACCGGCGCGTAAAGTATCGTGCACGCGCGGTCAGCCTCGCAGTGTATCGCTGGCGCTCCTGAGGAGCTGAAGGGAACCGTG
Source organism: Didymella glomerata (assembly GCA_030271015.1). Taxonomy (NCBI): domain Eukaryota; kingdom Fungi; phylum Ascomycota; class Dothideomycetes; order Pleosporales; family Didymellaceae; genus Didymella; species Didymella glomerata. The sequence goes on from JAJOHN010000017.1 coordinate 62,070, forward strand.
GCTCCATGAGGGTTCAGCCTGTCATCGAAGAGATGGCGAAAGCTCGACACAAGCATCAGAGACGCTCCTGAGCCAGGCCGCAAGGCGTGTCACCTCTGTATTCGCTGCGACTGTGCTGACAAGTTGCTTGCAGGCCAATCCTACAACTTCTGTTTGACGCTCACGCTGTGGCTGTGTGGACGTCAGGTGCCACTTCCGATTCCAGCTTCGCCTCGCTGCAGGCAGTGACCTTTCAGCCTTGTCCATTACACCTTCTCCTCTGCACCACCACTTTTTAAGATGCTCGCCGTTCCTTCATATCCCGCTGACAGCGCACCCGAAAAAGCAATGTCATCCTCCATCGTTGTTAACATTCTACAACAACCATGACCACGCAGCCACGGCAGCTAGCCCGGCCGTCCTGTGAAGCTCAGATCTATGCTTCTGTACCCCTACCACTTGGATCCAGCAGCAGCATCCGGTTGTTGCGTATCCTCGACAGCAACCCCGGAGATAACAACGCGCTGATCTCGTGCAAGCTGCGCGTGGCATCAGTGGACGACCCGTATATCGCCCTATCATACATGTGGGGTTACACCAAGGCTACCGAGACGATCATATTGAATGGTCTACCGCTTCTGATACGGAAGAATCTGTGGGACTTCCTTCATCAACGGCGCAAAGACCAACGACAGTCTGGAATCCGCCAAGTACCGAACGAACATCATCGATCGGGCGCTGCGGCGAGTTACCTGTGGATTGACGCACTGTGTATTGAGCAAGATAGTACGGTGGAGAAGAACCATCAAGTGGCTATGATGGGTCAGATCTACTCAAATGCAACCAGTGTCATAGCATGGCTGGGATCTAAGCATGGAGATCTCAGGCTATGGGATGGGATATCTCACTTTGCGTCGAACCCCATCTTATACGAGTCCAAGATAGAGCGTCCGGTCAACATAAGTCAGGAACGCTGGAATCATGAGTGCATTCTAATTTTGGATCACCCATACTGGAAAAGAGCTTGGATTTTACAAGAGTGTGTCCTTGCACGTGAGCTACAAGTACAGTGTGGATCACGGCTTTTCCCGGCCGCTGTCCTACTGGAATTTGCTCTTAGGTTTAGGCCGTCTTCGCCATATTTCAGAGCCGTCGAAGTCTTAAAATCCCGTGAAGAGTGGCACGACACGTCAGCCAGGAAGTATTTCTCCCCCTGGTCGAATTATTACCCTACAGTTTGCTTCGATCCAAGAGACCGTATCTTCGCCGCAGTGGCGATAATGGACCCTGTCTTGAACATCATTACAGATTACAGCAAAACAGCGGAGGAGCTCTTTGTTGAGATTGCGGATCAGCACATTCAGTGGGACAGTTTGCGATTCTATCATCTCGAAAACCTTGCATATGGTCATGCACCAGCGTCCATGGGGAGTGGCAGTAACGATTGGAAAGACGCAGCACCCGCAGTCAGACAAAGACTGATTGAGGCCCAAGTGTTCGACTTCTTGAGGACAATAAGACCAGGCTTGACGAAAAGCGAGTTTCTTCTACATCAACAGCTCCTCCACGAGATTCGCACCAGTCACATTGAACGAAATCAACAGGACCATCGCAGACACCTAGAAGAATGAACGATGATTCCAACATATACACCTCATCCCGTCACACGAACCCCACCCATACCGCCAATACCACAGATACGCAAAGCACGACATCCACACCCCCCACCACGCTCCCTCCTCGAGCCCTTAAACGACCCGCCAAACACCGCGTACGCGCCCTCCTCCAGAACCGCCCAGCCATCCCGCAACACCACCATCACGCACCCAGCGCGTACCCAATCGCGCCCTCAAAACCGCTCAGCACACCGCACGAGGAGCGCGCAAAGCCTCCCCTTATCTCGCCGCCACTCAACCGGCATCAACGCAGCGAGCAAGCGGCTCCATCAGCGCGGACCTAGCGGCCGACAGCTATGCCGAGGTCTTGGTGGGGGTATAGAATGGAGTCGTAGGAGGGCGCGTTTCGATAGAGCGAGCTGCGAGCTGCGAGCGTTGGACATGGACATGGATATAGATTTGGAACTGAATATGGGTATGGAGTCAAACAATTCCATATGAACATCTGATTCATCATACAAAACACTTCGAATCTCATTCTTCATACGAGCCGCAGTTCGTATCGCCAATGCTCCCGAGGTGCAAAGGAAGGTATCTATATAGCCTGCTCCAACGCCGAAACCCAACATTACTTGCTTTTCGTGACTTCGTAAATCTGTCGCGCTTGCTGCATGACAATCTTCGCTGCACAACACACCCTTTGTACAACACGTCCTCGCTGCACATTACGCCTTTGCTGCGCTCATACCTTCGCTGCGCTCACGCCTTCGCTGCTCACCAGCTACCGCCCCACCGAGCTCCCGCCCCAATTACTCGGACTAATACTACTCAACTTACTACTAATCGAGCTCTTACTAAACCACGCACTACTCACCACACTCCCGCCATAACTCCCCCCAAAGCCAAACTTCCACCACTTGCCCTTGCGCTTACTCTTAATGCCGCCACCCAACCCCGTGGACCCGCCCTTCTTATCCTCGATCTTGTCCTCCCACTTGAGCTTCGTCTCCATGGCGCTGTGGATCCACTCGATGACGAGGAAACTCGTGCTGCCGACGGCGCGGAAGAAAGCCAGCGCGGCAACGCTCCACAGGATGAAGGTGAGGTAGAAGTTGTGTGTTACCTTGCGGTTGCCGTAGGCTTCGGACACGGCCATGGCGAGCACGGCGTTGGAGATGAGCCAGATGACGACCATGTATGTGCGGACGGCGCGGTAGTAGTCTTCCTGTTGCTGGCTTTCGCTGGTGGGTTTCTCGGGGACTTCGACGCGGTCGCGCAGGTTGCGGAGCGCTTCGTCGTAGCCGGAGTCGATGTCGAGTTGCTCGGATGGCATCTCAAGCTCCACCACGTTGCCTGCCTTGGCTTTGGCGTCGCCGAGATCCGTCTTCGCTACGTTGTCGCCCTTGGTGCCCCACGTGATGTCGTGCGTGTTGCAGAAGGCGTACACCTGCAGCGTTGCGATGTAGGACGGGAGCAGGGCGAAGTACTGGGCCGACGAGGTGAACATGTGCCAGGGATCGAGGTACATGAACGACATGAGGAAGTAGAGGCCGATGGTGGTAGCGGTGGAGACGATGAGGTTGGTGAAGGTGTTATTGCCGAGGGTCTTGGGGGCGTCGCTGTTTTTCAGCTGGTATACGACAATGTAGATCGAGGCGAAGGTTGTGTAGGCCATGATCACGCCGTAGCCGATCATACTCCAGAGGAACATCTTCTTGGCTCCTTGGGGACGGTTGCCCATCGACAGGATGAATTGCATGCAGATGAGCAGCGTGCAGGTGTAGCGGAGGATGTAGAAGATGACTTTGCCGATGTGGTGGCCGAAGGGATCCATCTCTGGGTCGGCGAGCGAACCGGCGACGAAGTAGAATGTGAGGTAGAAGTTGGCGAGCGAGAAGAACGTGAACATGAGCTGCACGAACTGGTAGACGAATTCGATATGGAGGAGGACCTTGCGCCAGAGGGTGTGGTCAGTCGACCAGACCTGCTTGAAGTGGAGCAGGGAGTAGACAGCCGCGAAGAAGGCACCGTTGAGCCAACGTCGACGCTGCGAGATGAACTCGGGGACCGTATCTACGAATATTAGCGTTGATTCAGAGTTCAAGCATTGCGTACTTACCAGGCACGTCAGTCTCACCAGTGGCAGCCTTGACATATTTCAAGACCCACTGTTCGCTGCGTTTGGCCACCAGCTCCCAGCACAAAATACGATCCTCAGCCAGATACATGTTTGCTGTGAAAACATCCGCATCCTGACCGTGCAATGTTTCACCCTTGAAATACTGACTGAGCGGACCATGTCCTGTGTGGTCATTTTGCAGCGCATGGTATCGATACGCGGACAACGCACCAGGCAAGACAGTGATATAGCCGAAGACGGACTCCAGCGGCTTGTCCAGGATGTTGGACATCTTGTACTCAAAATTCTGGGAGGCAACCAGGGGGTTGAGCAGACCAAGCCAGGCCTTGCCCTTGCCAGCCTTGATTTCACCGGCAGCTCCCGCCACAGACGAATCTGTGTCGAACGCTTTCCAGAGATGATACAAGGCCTTCGGTCCAGGTTTTGTTCCAACGTCGAGAAGAATGCAGATGTTCGGGTTCAGCGCACGGCCGAAAGCATTGAAGAACCAACGATGCGAGTTCAGCTTCTTGGAGTTGGCCTCCTTCAAGCAGAAGATCATCTGGCACGGCACGATGCCCTTCTCGGCACCCTTGAACTTGAGGTCTGAGTCCAGTGAGACCTGTGTTGTGTACTCGTAGACGTGGGCCGTGACTTCGCGCTGGTTGACGTGGTTCTTTGCGATTCCCTCCTGGAAGCATCCCATAGCAGCAATGGCGTCCAAGGTTCGCGGATGCACCTTGCTTCGTCCGTCGGAGATGATGCACACGACGATCTTCTGCCATCCGTCTTTCCCCCATGTTCTTGACTTCATGCGCGAGCAGAAGTGGCTGATGTTCTGCATGACGCCGTGCATCGTGCGGGTAAAGTCGATCTCGTTCTCGTTGTACATGGTGATGCAGATGAAGAGCTCCGTCTCGCGCGGGTTTCCAATGTTCTGGCGCAGCTTGTATCCGCGGTCCACGAAGTCGTCGGGGTCGCAGGTAACAGCCGTGTATCGCATGTGGGTGAATTCGATGTCGTCTCTTCGGGGCAGGAAACTGTACAGGATGGTGGGGATCTTGCACTCCAGGATCAGCTCTCCGTTGATCAGCCGGACCTCCTTCTTCGTCATGACGGCGTCTCGCGCTCCTCGTCGCGGCATTGCGCCGGTGGGAGCCGGCCCATAGTGCTCGTCCTTCTCTTCGATGTTGGTGTAGCCGTCGGTGTACGTGTCGTCGGACATGTAGGATCCGCGCGAGTCGAAGTCGGGGCGGCGGTCGTACGTCTTGTCGTCGTCGAAGGGGTCCTCGTCGATGGGGATCGAGGTCATGTCGCCCATGTCTGGCCCAAAGTCCGAGTCGCGTGTGACGGGTCGCGCGCCGCCGGCGAACAGTGGCTGGGGAGGCAGCGGCCGCCTAGGACTGCCCGGGCGCGTGGGGCTCCCTGGGCGCGGGGTCCCGTCGAGCGTCTCGGGCTCGTACTGTGTGGAGGCGGGTGGGCGGGCGTAGTCGAACGAGGTGCGGGTGGGCGAGTACGGGCGGTCGGGCGACAGTGGCCTGCGGTAGGGCTGGTACGGCGGCGAGGTCCCGTCTGCTGAGGGCGGCGGCATGTTCGGGGCGGCGTCGAGGATCGACTGTGTGCGCGCGAGTCCCGTGACGGTCGGCTGGTATGCGCGCGCGGAGGGCTCTGCTGGTCTAAGGATGGGTTGCATTGGTAAGCCATGGTCGTGCGGCACAAGCTTCGGCTTGGACGTGTAGAGGGAGTCACTGAGGCGCGTCTTGAGCGTCTTGCGCCGCGGCATGGGCGTGTTCGTGGGCTGGGCCGCCGCCGACGTCGAGGTCAGCGCATCGCCGGCCTCACGCAGGAAGTCGACAATGTCTGCCTCGGCCGCCTTCGTCTTGCCCGCCTCCGACGGCGTCATCTTCGCGCCCAGCGCGCCTGCAGTCGACATGAAGTCCGAAGCGTCGTCGAACGAGCGGCTTCTGTACACAGCGGAATGAGACGTCAATCTCGCGTGGGAAGCGGCGGAATGCGCGCAGTGGGGGGTCGAGGTGAAGGTGAGACGACGGGACACAACACTCACTGGTACACATCCTCTGCGTTTGTCAACAAGCGCATTGTTGAGCTCCCTTGCATCGATGGCAAGAGCTCATCCTCGTCGTATGCAGGCGGCCGTTGATAGCGCCCGCCATCCGGCGTACGGGGCCGGCTCATGTTTGCGACGCGCCGCTGTGTACGATATCGCAGCTATAGTCGCAGCTGCAGAATGGCAATAAACTCAATGATGCAGTGACTGTACCCTGCCGCGGTTTGGGTAACGATGGACTACGCCGAAAAATGGGTATGAGTGATCTCGAATTGGGTGGGACTGCGGTCTTAGGGCGGCGATGGCTGGATCATCGTGGGGGAGGTGGTGGCTGGGAGGTTACACGACCGGGCGTTGCTACAGAAACCCGCGCGTCAGGACGTCTTGTGGGCTGGCGCGTGGCTTAGACCGCGCGACAACTCAGACCTAATCTGGCGCTCCACAGCAGATCCGCTAGTCGCCGTGCAACCACTGTACACGTCTGAAACATCAGGCACCGTCTGCGATTGGGCTCTGCGCTGCCCGGCTGCGGGAACCGACTACAGGCGCTTGGGCCTCCGTTTGGAAACAGCGCTTCGATTCGTTTACGCGCTTGCGTTCGTCTACGATACAAGCACGCCCTTAAAGTACGACTCCACACCAACGAAGCCCTCCTCGTCGAGCGAGTCCACATGCCCAACGTACTGGTCTGGTCGCGTCACCACCACGCATCCGCTCTCCTTGTCGACTCCGTAGTTCTTGTATGCGTCGCCAAAGCCTTCGTGGTAGCTGACGTCGTCCACGTACACTGAATTGTAGTCCCAGCCCAGCTTGCTGTCGAAGGGATGCAGCACGTCTGGGAAGTCGCGCAGTAGTTCTACCTCGGTGCGCTTTGAGGCGTGACAGGTCAGAAGCGCGATGCTCTTGTGGATGTGTGGACCCAGGAACCCAGATGAAGTCAGGTGCTGGCAGAACACTTTCAGACGCGCCTGCTGTTGTGGCTTGACGACGTCGCCTGCGAAGACGATGATGCGGAAACGCCCGTCACTCCTGAGCTTCTCTTGGAACTCCCACGGTCGTGCGTCAGACTGGTTCAGCACTTTGAAGCTTGGGAAGCGCATGCCAAGCTTGATATTGGTTGCAAGTTCCTGTCTGCCCACGACTTTCTGGTGGTGCGTCGAGGAGACATCTGTGCCGTCGCCCTGATCTGCAGCGCTTCCTGGCTTTGCGACAAGCATGCTCGTGCCGTAATCCACGGACAGACCGGATGCGAACATGTTGCCGTTGAGGAAGGCCTGCTTGAAGTCCTCCATGCTCACACCTTCCTCGTCCATAACGTCCTTTGCTGGTCGACCAGAGAACAGTCGTGAAAACTTGTGGTCGAAGGCGATGAGATCCTGTGCGATTCTGCGTCGCTCGGACTGATACGTCTTCAAGATCGTGGGTTGAGCAATGCCTTTGACCACCATGCCAAGCTTCCATCCGAGATTGAACGAGTCTTGCATGCTGACGTTCATGCCTTGGCCTACAGTCTTGTCAGCCAAATGGCATCATTGAATGCATCAATACTTACCAGCCTTCGGTGAGTGAGTATGCACCGCATCACCTGTCAAGAACACGCGGCCCTTGTGGTCAAAATTCGTCCCGACTCTCTGACCAATCTGATACGCCGTGAACCAGTCACAGTACTCGTATGTCAACGAGTACGGCGCGATGATCTTCTGGGCAGCCTTGATGATCGTATCAGGCGTGATCTTTGAGCGATCAGCGCGACCTGATGCGTCTGGCTTGATCTCCGTGAGCTGGATGTACAGCCTCACCAGCTTCTCCTCGCGAGGAATGACCATAAGCGATCCAGAGGATGCACTGTGAACGGCGCAGCGGTTGCGAATGTCCGGGAAGTCGGTGATGGGGACAATATCGAGCACACCCCAGATGAAGTCTGTCGGTTCGCCTTCGAGCTGGAAGCCCAGCTGTCGCCTTGTCCAGCTGTGTGCACCATCACAGCCGACCATGTACTTGGCCCTGACCGTCTCCGAACCGCCCTTGTTCTCTCTTCCCTTCTGGATGAGGTCATCCGTGTCGTCATCTACCAAGTTGCTCCTGAACAGCCCGTCGCTGACAGTCTGTCCGTTAGCCTGAGCTGGTGCAGCCTCTTCGTCTGTCAGATGCCTCAACTGCACCTTGATGGGGTAGTTGTCTGCGGAGTGGTCGTCGCATTTCTCCTCGTCAATCTCCAATGACTCTGGAAGCACAGCTCTTTCGACACGCAGGGTGTCCTTGGAGTGCTTCTTGATGTGGTCAAGGAAGAAGCGCTCAATGCGACCTTGATGCAGCACAATCTGGGTAAATCTACTCAACCCGGCGGGCACATCAGGAACACGATCGCTCCTCCTAAGAACGCCGTCTTCGCCAGGGTTCCACATGCACATCTCGATCATGTGGTTTGCTTCCTTCCATGCTCGGTCCGCGAAGCCAAAGCTGTCGAAGATCTCAATACTGCGACATTGAAGACCGTCGGCTTGTCCAGAGAAGATCTTGGTGCTGCGTTTGTCGACGATGCGCGCGTTGATGCCCATGCGTGCCATCCATGCTGCCATCATCATGCTGAAGTCCTGTTAGCCATGCATGCCTTTTCGCCATGCGGCGGAGATGCCCACCCTGCTGGCCCAGCGCCGATGATGAGACTATAATACATCAGCAGATATCCACCATCAGCCGCGCTCAACATACACATCGCATTTGGATTCCGGGGCCTCAGTGACCGCCATCTCTGCTTTTCGATTTATTCGTAACGTGTCAAGGTCCAAAGATCAAGCCTGCGGCAACGATGCAGCAGCACGATAGCGCAAACACAAGAGTCGATGTATCGATGTCTACTTCAAGCGCAGCCACCCAGGACGGGCCTGTGATATACAATGTCGACTCCATAAGAGTCGGCGCGGCAGCACACTTCGGAGCTGCGGCAGCCACTCTGAGCGGAACATCCGCGTGCTGTTTGACCTGTTACCCCACAACGCGCCAAGCTCGATCGAGGCTGGATGACGCTTTGTCGGATTCCCGAGGTTGTGATTGGCGCGTGGAGGGGGTCTTGAGGCCGACGCGGAGTTTGTCAGTTGTTTGTCAAGATCGGAAAGCATTGCAAGGGTGTGGTTGGGGACCGAGACCGAGGCGCGACGTGCCCCGCCGAAGCCTCGAGCTTCACCGTCGATGGTCTCAGCCTCACACTGCTTCCAGATGCTTGGCATACAAACCTCTGAAAGGCTTCGTGGAACGCTTCATCTCCAGGTCGAAGACGATGTTCTAGAATAGGACTACATGAGCATCCACCCGATGACGCATTTGCCCCCTCAGGGAGAACCATACGTCATGTCCTGTATTGACAAATCGTAGCAATCATGAAGAAACAAAACGAGTTGAAAGCCAGCCCTTCGCAACATCTCGCATCAGACTCCATCAAGACTCAATCGCAATCACCACAATGTCTTCGTCAAACTACAACTTCAAGGTAGCCCTCGTCACCGGCGGCGGAGGCGGCATCGGCAAAGCGCTCTCGCAGCAACTGATCAAAGACGGCAAAAAAGTCATCATCGCAGGCCGTACAGAATCAAACCTACAGGCCTCCGCAAAAGAGATCGGCGCAACAGCATACTACGTCCTCGATACCGGCAAGGTATCCTCGATACCCTCGTTCGTCGAAAAACTCACAAAAGAGCACCCCGATCTCGACTGCCTAATCAACAACGCCGGCGTCCAGCGCCCGCTGGACGTCAACAAAATGGACGCCACCGAATTCCTCGACAAAGCAGACCAGGAAGTCGACATCAACATCCGCGGACCCATGCACCTCGCGCTCACACTGCTACCGCATCTGAAATCCAAGCCCAACGCTCTAATCGTCAATGTGTCGTCTGTGCTCGGCTTCGTGCCCTTCTCCATCATCAACCCCGTCTACAACGGCACCAAGGCGTGGATGCACTTCTGGAGCATGGCGCTGCGAAAACAGCTGGCGGACTCGAGTGTGAGTGTTGTGGAGATTGCGCCGCCGACGGTGGCGACGGATTTGCATCGGGAGAGGGAGGACCCGGATGACAATAAGAAGGAGAAGAATAAGGCGGCGCTGAGTGTGGAGGAGTTTGTCGAGGAGACGGTGGGGAAGTGGAAGAGGGGCGATGAGATGATTGCTGCGGGTATGGCGGATGGGATTGTGAAGGGCTGGGAAGAGAGTATGGGGAAGGTGTTTAAGGAGAAGACGGGATAGTGTGCAAACCTGAAGGAACTGTTTGGGGATCTCTTGGCGTCTGGAAGAAGATATCGTTCATCCAGAAATTACCTGCATGCAGTGTCTATGATTTTTTTGACGGTTATGCAAATGCGTCCCAAAACCCAGTGTGGTCGCTGTTCTAGAAACGAGACTCATGATCATCACAGGTTCTCGCCAGAGTTGATCATCATCTGGGCATACTGAACTCTGAACTTGACACCAAGAATCATGACCCGGTTCGATATCATGTAGGTGTAAGGCAAGTGAGCACGCGCTACCGCGTCGCGCACGGACTTTTGGTGTTGGTGTTGTTTACATCCCACTTCCTGTCGCAAGACCGACCAGCAACAATCGCAGCTTCCACCGCTTCCAGGCGCAACGCCCAGATCACAGCAGCAATGGCGCCTCGCAATGCGGTCGCAAACATCTCCTTCACGGTTGACTCAGCATCCGAAGACGAAATGACATACGACGAGCTCAACGCAATGCCCACGCCCGACTCAAACACGGAAAACAAAGCGCCGGCTCGCAAAGCGAGTGGAAAAGCTGCGCAATCGACCAAGACGGTCTCCGCGACGAAGGCGACTGCTAAAGGAAGACCTGCGGCGCGTGCAGCCGAAACGAAGAAGGGCATTGCTGCCGCGAAGAAAGCTCCCGCGAAAGCCGGTCGCAAGGCGCTGGCGGAGCGCAAGAGTGGCGCGGACAGCGACGCAGAAGATGCCGACGAGCTGGACGAGGAAGAGGCCACAGAAGTCGCGGAGCCTGTGAAGCCAGCTAAGCGGGGGCGACCAGCCAAGGCGAAGAAGGCGCAAGAGGAGGAGGAGCCAGCAGAAGAAGAGCCGGCGCCGGCAAAGCGAGGGCGCAAAGCCGCACCGAAAGAGACCACGGCGAAGAAAGAGACCAAGACGAAGGCGACGGGCAAGTCGCGATCGACCAAGCGCGGCGCAGAGTCGGAAGCAGAGCCAGAGACGTTCACGATCCCCGAGACACAGGCTGAGCCCGATGCGGACCCGATGGACATTGAGGACTCGATCGAGGTCGAAGAGATACCCGAGAGCATGCCGCCGCCCCCACGGCCTTCAGCGCGACCGTCCGCGCGACACACAGCAGCGAGCAGAACACGGCAGCCCTCAGCTGCAGGGCGGCGAGCTGGGAGTGTGTCGGACACAGAGCGCGACCCGGCCATGCGGCGGAAGGTTGGAGACCTGACTAAGAAGCTGGAGGCCATGACAGCGAAGTACGAGGCATTGAAGGAAGTCGCGACATCAGGCAAGGAGTCTGCCTTCGACCAACTGAAGAAGCGGACAGACCAGGTCGCAAAGGGTGCGTCTTGACTCTCCTTTTCCGCAACTAAACTGACACCCGCAGACCAAGACGCCGTCATCAAAGCGCTCAAGCAACAAGTCGCCGACCTCCAGTCGCGCACTTCCGAGCTCACCTCCCTAAACAAATCCATCGCCGCCCTCACAAAGACAAACACCACCCTGACCGCCGAGAACAAGAAGCTCGCCGACTCGCTCAACACCGCACAAAAGGAGAACACGACGCTCAACACCAAGCTCGCAGTCGCCCGCTCGTCAACGCAGCCAGAGTCCAAAGTCCCCGGCAGCGCCGTCAAGGCACGCACAACAGGCGTCGTGCTACCAGGCAGTGCGGAAGCCGCCAAGGACGCGATGCTGCAGAAGCAGAAGGTGGAGATGTACTGCGACCTAACGAACCTCGTCATCGTCGGCGTCAAGAAGAACGAAGACGACGAAGACGTATACGATTGCCTCCAAACAGGGCGGAACGGGAGTAAGTCACGCCCCCACACCAACGTTTTGTCATGCAAGACACGCTAACATCCCCCAGCACTGCACTTCCACCTCACCATCTCCGACGCCGGCGAGTCCTACGCCGACACCGAGTTCTTCTACCAGCCGCTGCTGGACGACCAAAGGGACAGGGATCTGGTGGATCTGCTGCCGGATTACTTGACCGAGGAGATTAGCTTCCCCAGGGGTCATGCCGCGAAGTTCTTCTCCAAAGTTGTCGATTCGATGAGTAAGCGCATCATCCTCGAGGACGAGGAGTAGGCAGTGTATATAGTACTGATTTCGTCTTGTTCTGCTGGGCGCTTTGGCGTGCTGGGTTGGTTTGCTACCTGAGGTTTGGGGGTTGGCGTTGGCTCTGGCGTGTGATACCTGGTGTTTTGGCGCGTTGTGCTGGGTCTGAGCAATATACGTCTTTCACATTTACCTAAATGAGGTTTCGTATCGTTTCGGAGGTTTCCGCTCAAATTGAGAACGACATCTCTAACGTAGCCCGCCCTTCAGTCACCTTACCTTGAGTGTCGTACTCTTGTGCGGGCGCCGAAGCGTGCTCAGAAGCATTGCATGCAGCGTGTTCGAGTGGACTGTTGTTATTCACAGCGGCCGGGGCGCAGAAATGTGATGCTCATTCTCCATTGCAATGCTCCTTGTTGGTACATTATCGCTGTATCTACAATCCTGCTTCCTCATCGCTCACCGACCGTGGTATGCGTCTAGTGCTTTCCGGTGACCTTCTCCTCGGCCTTCTGGACGAAGTTCCTGTGCCTTGTCAGCTCAAAGTTGGGGGGACGTTTCGACGTGGCGCCGGCAGAGGTTGTTTCGTTGTAATGCGGTGGGTGCTGGGTAGCTTACTTGACGAAGCTCTCCTCGTCCTTGCTCTTGGCGTTGATCGGGGGCTGGGTCTTGTCGACCTTCTCGCCGCCAGAGAGGGAGAAGGCAGCGATGGAGAAGGTGGTTGCGAGGGTAGCGATCGCGAGCTGTTCTTTCGTTAGCTGCTGTTCTCTCCAGCTTCACTTCCTACGACGGCCGCTCGTGACTCGCGCAATGGCATCCCTGGGTCCTCTCCGTAGCTGCAACGGCTTTGCGCGTGTCGTCCGTGGAGCTTTGGAGGTGTCGTAGACCTGGAGATGGCATTGCGGAGGTGGAGCGAACTTTTCGCGGAGGCGCTCGGGGGTCACGTACGACGTGCGATCCGACCTGGCGGCCGGCGATAGTGTACATAGCAACCATTTTGGCGGTGGGGGTGTTCGGTTCGGAGTTAAGCGAAGGGTGATGGGGGCGCAATGGATGGAGGTCGTGGAGCTGTTGATGGTGGATAGTTGTGAACGGACTCAACGAGTGAGGCTTGGCGGGCGCCACACTGTGGCTGGTGGCTGATGGCAGCTGCGAACGACCTCGGAGGAAAGAGGAGCTTGGACGGATGACGTCGGAGCTACCACTTATTGAAGTAGGCTGCTACAATTACACGCGATCGAGTTGCTCGACGCTCCGATCCTCCGTTTCGCGCTCCTCTTTCTTCGTTTGGCATCAGAACCGGACAGAGTACCGCGTCGGAACAGCTCCAGCGACAATGGCAAAGAACGATAAGCCTGTGATCGAAGAGGTGGACGGCGTTGAGCGCATCCGCAAGGAAGCGCGGCCGGACTTCTCTGTTCTTCCTCCGCGCAAGCAGCTGCCAAAGGATATCCAGACTGTACTCGACGATGAGGAGAAGATGTGGGAGACCATCTCGGATGGAAGGTACAACAGCAGCATGATGCCGTCTCTTCGAAGCACCACTCACGCGCTGCAGAGCTGAAGATACAACCGACACGTCCATCCGTTATGCCGCCTACGCGAGCCGTATCCGAACTATCATGCTCTCTGCCCACCGCTACGTGGCATACACATCAGACATTGGCGAATCGTTCAGACCGATTGCCCATCCATATCTCGTCAAGGGTGCATACGCAGTCTCGTGGCTCTACTTGACCGGTGATGTCGCGCACGAAGGCTATAAGGCGTACGTCCGCAACCAGAAGGTCCTGCACCCAGAAAAGTATGTCGACAGCCCCACAGAGATCAACAAGGACGAAAAGGAGAACAGGGATATGGCTGCGACTGGACGTGCGACAGGCGTTGTGAGCCAGGTGCAGCAGCTTGCACACAAGGCCACAAGTACCGAGGGCATCAAGCTTGGTGGCCCGGGTAGCGTATTGACTGGTGGTGAAGTTGTACCGGGAAGGATTTCCGCCATTGAGGACTACAGGGCCGTCATGGCGCAAAGAGCCATCTTCCAAGCCGTTGCATCGATGGGACTGCCTGCGTTCACGATCCATAGTATTGTCAGGTATTCCGGTCGCGCACTCAAGGACGCGAAGAACAAGACACTAAGGACATGGGGTCCCATTGGCGTAAGCACACCGTTGTCTCTTCGTTACAGTTTGCTAACAATGTGTAGCTCGGTCTCGCAGCTGTCCCATTCCTGCCGTACATGTTCGATGAGCCCGTCGAGCACGCTACCGAGTGGCTGTTCTACAATGGCTTCAAGCTGATCGGTGGCGAGAAGGCGGTCGAGGGCCGTCCAGTCACTGGCGCCAAGGAGCTGAGGAAAGAAGAGAGCCAGGCTAGTAAGCTGAAGGAGCTGTGAGCGTAATGTATATACACAGTAAGCTCCATTGGCCTTGTGCGAGTCATCAATGTAACCTTGACAGACTATATTGACATAATATTATCCACTCTGAATATCGACTCAACTGTACTACAGAAGTTTTCACGTTTTCCGCAATGATGGTTTGAACACAGCGCAGTCCATTGATGGTGGCGGCGCGGATCGTCAGTGACATGTCCTACCGCAAGTCACTGGTCCGTTGTGATGTCTTTAGTTCACGCCTACAATGGACCCCCGACTATAGACCATTACGCTCTACTTGTACTGAAGAAAGGCCACAAGAGTCCTCTACAACAAGATCTCAACTATTCAGGTTACCAGCCAAGCAGACAACCACACGCCGAACCATACCAATAACAACAACGACAGCAACACCAACACCAACACCAACAGAACAGAACAAATGTGCTTCTGGCAATGGGTAACCTCAAGCGGATGCGCCATGCGACACGACCCCGAGCTTGGCCACCGCCGTCTCCGCACCAAATCCGAGGGCTTCTTCCAGCACGGACGCTGGCAGAAGCGGACCGCCGGCTGTTCTCGAGCTCATGATCGCCACACCCACTGTCCCGATGAGCGCACAGACAGACCCGGGTATCGCGATCTTGTCGCTTCTGCACAAGCCGGCGACCGGCACTTTTTCTTGTGGGATCCGAGTGTGACTTGGAGGACTGATGGGGATGGGAGCAGGGTTTTGGATGAGCGCTGTGGGCCGTGTAGGAAGAGGGAAAATGCGAGATAGAGGTAGGGTGGTGGGGGAGGAGTGAAGGGCGGGGAAGTATTGGGGCTACTGTGCTTAAAGTTGGAGATAACATGAAACAGAACTAGGTTATTGTATGACATTTGCAATTCTCGCAACACTCTTTGAATGTAGGGTAGCATGGTCGTTACTCGAGCGGATGAGAACTATGCCCCCGAGGCGCACGTATCACCCCTACTGTTAGAAGTAGACTGCAGAATGCAGTTGAACCTAGAAGTGCTGCGCTTACTGATCTAGTGACCGCGCGACGACACCTAATCATTCCTTTAATTCTTGCCTCTGCACAAGCTTGCGATCACAAGTACTTTATATAGGACCTAAAAGTGCATTAGACAAGGAATTTGACTAAGGAGCGTGTTAAAGATAAGCGCTGTGAACTTGTAGACTGAGGGAGAATACTCGCGCTCGCTGAGCGGTGGGGAGGAGTGGGAGGCACTTAAGTACTTATCCGTCTGGATGAACCGGCTCTGCAGGCTTTCGTGTTCTAAATCAGAGTACTCTCGGTTGTCCTCACTCAGACACTACCCAAACATTCCTCCCACATTGGTTCAAATGTCATCCAACGCCGTGCTGCCCACGGGTCCTCATATAGATCTACGAGTCCCCATCTTTTTCGTTATGCCCTTCCGGTTGGTGAGCAATCTCGTGATATCCAATCTCAACTAGGATTGGCCACTCTTCCCCAGGAAGTTTGATATTGTCATTATGTCCAAGCCAAGTGCTCGGGCAAGCCGGTACACATCGACACCGTCCTGAAACCGATTCCTGCACTTATCAACAAGTTCAACGAATAACTTCTCTGCTGAGTTGTTGTAGTCAGTTGGGACCGAGATATCTGGATCCATGGCAGAAAGCATCGCGTATATTCTGTCTCTTGGATCCATATATTACAAGCCCGGTAGGATGGGGGCGAAAGGGGTAATGTAATGCTGTTGCGCAGTGTTGTGCCAACGCTTGCGAGTTTCGAGAACCCTCTTGGTAGGCGATTCTATGTCGATGTGCTTCGATGGCGTGACTTCCCGTTACCGTCTTCTGAGAGCACGTAACGACATCGTTTCAAGAGATGGTTTCACGCAATTCTTACATGGGGCGACACAGATCAGTCACTATTTTACACCGGTCTATCAGATATGGCGCAGTGTCCTGCACTGCTACTGCTTCAACGCAACGTCTTGAACTTTACACGCAAAGGTGGGCCGTGAATTGCAAGAAGGGCGTAGGATCAACATTTGATCTCAACGCATGTACACCAGTTCTACCTCGTCATCGTCCTTGTGACTTCGATTGAGTTCGAAGGTCTTGGTGCAGTGAATCACCTTATCACCACTACCTACATCCGACTGCCCTCGACTAAACCCGCTAAGTTTCGACGATTTCCCCTCAGTGCTGTGGTACTGATTGCGACGCTTACTATCCTGGGACGAGCCGAAGGTGCGCGGCAAGACTCGAACAAGAATAACGCGGATAGCTGGGATGCACGAGCACACCACGCCCACTGCGATCTCGATGGCCGACCACTTGGTGATGTTCTGTTGGTCCCAGGTAGGGTTCTGTGTGCGAGCGAACGTAATCAGATACTGGAGACGGATGATGGAGATGACTGTTGCACTGCGATGATGGTCAGTATATGTGTAGGCAATATAGACTCGCGGGAGCTTACAATGTTCCCAGGCAAAACATCACGACAACGCCAGCCTTCTTGGACCACGAGAGCTTGAGATGGATCAGCTGGGATAATGGTATCCCCAGCATCCAGAGATCAACAGCAATACTGATCGCTGCATTTGCCCATACTAAAGCGTTGATGTCGATGCAGTGACCGGTATGTTTTCCGTCCCACTTCGTCCAGTAATAGGAGATCGGCCGGCATTGGAACACTGCAACAACGACAAAGACAATGCCGTACAAGATGCTGAAAGCGATAGTAGCCATGATGATCCTCTGGATAGTTCTCCCGGGAAATATCCGTTTGTAAAAGAACAGGAACGACAGCTTCAACACAGACAGTTGAGCGAAATAGCAAATCTCTACCCAGTAGAAGTATTTGCCGAACGCGGTAACTTGATCGAAGCTCATCGTCCAGACGTCCCGGCCCAAGCCACTTGGTATCAGTCCCCGGTCTATCAGGATAGTGCTGGGCTGGCCGACAAGTAAAGTGAGAAATATCAAGTAATCATCAGTGGCCATACGGGCTTCGGCGCGACTGAACAACTTTTGGGCGAGCCGTAGGAGGACGAATGCAGCGGAGACCGCCATCAGGGCGATGTTGGTTGCTTTGAGCTCAGCGCTGGTGTCGCGTGCTTTCTGGTCGCAGAGAGTCGCCGTGACGTTCTGAGCTGTAAGGCCTTCTTTGATCGTACATGTTGATAAGAGACATCGTTCTATGGACGTTCGCAATTGAGTGCTCGTGCACATGCAATTCGTGTCTGCCAGCGTGCAGGTGGATTGCGAGAGCGCTCCAGTGAAGCATGTGAGCTAAGCAATGTCAGTGATACAGTATTGCCATGTCCGAAGATACTTACAGCGCAAGGGGAGAGGTCGCTGAGCGCCTGCAAGAGCTTCGGCCCTTGAGCAAGCGTGCCCGGAATGTGGGCCCAGAGCAAGGCAGCAATGACGAAAGAGAATCTCATGGTATGAGTGCGACTTTCAGACTTGCTGGTGCAGCAAACTTTGACTCATGGAAAAAGGAAGTCCGGGTTGTGGGGCGACACGGTCCTCACATAGTTCTTAAAGACGGAGTATGCGAGGTTCCCCTAATGAGTTCAGCCCTGCAGTTGTGGACTCCATGCGGCGTCTCCTCCGGTCGCTCGAGCTACAATCCGCGAGGTCCGTCTATCGGTATAGGACCCAGTGTGGTGAAACATAATGCATGTACAAGCAGGCTGCCTGATGCACGGAGGTGGAAGGTGGTCGCGTCAGGTCAATGCTCGGAGGCATCCTTCGAGAAGTCCGACTGCTATCCAATGGAAAGCCATAATACAGGCTAAACTCACGTGAACCCAGAGTCTCGGATGTAAATTCTGACGGAGTCGGTGCCCAAATCGTCCTTAGTAACGGAGTTCATGCGCCTAAGCCAACAGTTTGACTCCAGATGCGTCCGAGCAACACGGGATGAAGTGTAGATCTTCAAGCGTCCTTTTATCTCCCGTCTCTGGTCTTAAAAGGGTGCGTCAGTGCTCGCGTCTAAAGCTTCGCTTAGGTACGTTGAGCAGGTACCTACCTTTTCTTGAGACGTTGAGTACTCTTTAGTCCTTGTACTGATGCGCGCCGCTGTGTCTGGTTGGATCTGCTCATTTATGGTACTGCATACAGTCGAGTGAGTGGAGACTGCTAATCCTTTTTAATTGCCGGCTTGCGCGAGCTCACAAGCGAACTCAAGGCACTTGGGCCTGTATGAGCTCCAGCCCCCCGGGTGAGTGGCTATAGCTGTCGAGAGCAACCGTCGCTTTGATAGCCGGTACTAGGCATTGTCTACCCTCTCCGCTGGCCAGACGAGTATTGCACAGCTGTCTCTGGAGCATGGTGATTTGTTGATGGGATGCGGTGTAGCGATCAGTTGTACCCTCGCTTGGGGCGTTCACTGCTACTGCGGAGCGATGTCTGTCACTGTTGTAGCAAAAGTCTGGAAACTTTCGGTGTCGCAGAACACCTCAAATGGAGATTTGCGGGTGACATGTACCTCGCAGCGTCGACAAGGAAGTATGCGGGGTCCACGGTGCCCTAGACCTGTTCTAAGTTAGGAGGTGCGCCCCACAAGCCGTGGAAACGCGGGTGGCTGCGCCGCTTCCTCCTTTGCCCGTTCGCGCAAATTACCACACGAAGGCGTCAGCCAGAGAAGCACCTTCCTAATCTCTACTACCAAATGCACAGTTTCACTCGATGCGCAAGTCTCCACTTTCACAATACCTATATCATGTGTCTTATAGCTAAGCTTGCCCCGGGTGTGTGTGAACCAATGCGCAAGAAGTGCCAGACTCTATGCAAAGAAAGTGACATGCCAGACGTCCGCCGCGGATGCGCCTTCTTGACGAACGATGCCACATATACGCGGCCTGCTTCTCGTCCACAAACTCAAACATACCTTACCAATTCAGCCCGATTCCTACTTCACCGACCACGTCACCAGTAGTGACAGTCTGGTCTAAGTTGGATGGTGCCAAGGTACCTTGTGATGCACACTTCCACTCGATGCACGACCTCTGCTCAGACGGGAGATCCATGATATCTTCTCACGAGCAAACTGCCTCCAAGCTCACGTGTGTGGACGACCTTGAGATGTACGAATGCCCGTCCAAGACGGGTGATATCTCGAATGCGCTCATCTTTCTTTCAGAAGGAACCACATCACAGCATTCGCCGAGAGGACTGCGGCACGATACGCGCCTGATACACTGGACAGCAGACCCGGGGCAAGTACTTCTGCTCACGCAAACACATGTCTACCTCTGAACGCAACCACCCCCGGTACGTACTGATGCGCTGTGAACATTGAAGGCGACCGCGTTCTGGACCGGCCCTATCAACGGACGAGGACAATGATCGTGGAGCAGTAGCAGAGCAGAGTATTGTAGCCACCCAGCATTTCGAGGAATGGGCGACGTGCAGCATTTATGAACGTTGACTGACTCATTCTGGTCCTCGACCCTAGCGTACAATGCCCATGGAGTAATAATGCGAACAGGATGAGACGCGAGTAGGTGGATCGAGATGTTAGCGGTGGTTATAAAGCGTGTCGGGAGACACTTGCGCGGTATCTGTGAACAAACATTAGGCAACTATATAAGGCGTCCAGTGCTCAAGGCTGTGCAGCTGTGGACAGCGATAAATAGCCAGCACGATCTCAGTGCTGCTAGTGCTGGTGTACTCTGTTCGCTATCCATCATCCAGCCTTCGTGGTTCTTCAGACACGTCCACTGTGTCTGGTATACGTTCGTTTCGAACATCCAATGCCTTTGATGGCTACTTCACGCGCTTCAAGAACGATCGGCGCTCTCCTGGGCGTCCACTGCGGTGACTCGCTAGATGCAAGTCTTGAGTTCGAGCCTTGGTCACAGATCATACTGCGATATCCCCATGGGTTACGCGACATCGTTGGCGGCGGGCCGTTCGACTGGCCTGCCGGTCACGCAACAGACGATACCGATCTCACACGCGCGGTGCTTCTAGCCTACCGAGACCGTGAAGAACAAAAGCACGCGGAAAGACGGCAGCCCTTGCAACAAATCAAGGTCGTCGAAGCGACAGCAGAATATGCACTCAACTGGTACGAGGGCAATTGGCCGGGTCGCAAGAAGGGCATGCCGCCAGTTGACATCGGCAACGCTACAAGATTAGCTTTGGAGCACTTCAAAGTGTTTAAAGACACAGAAAAGTCCGGAGCCGGGATCGCAAGTGCAGGCAATGGAAGCCTGATGCGCTGTATCCTTACTGGGCTGTTCGCACCGGAAGAAAGTCGGCAGACCGAATCGATTGCTATCAGCAAATTCACCCACAACGATCCGAGATGTACAGTCGCCTGTGCAGCATATAATGAGATTGTTGCTGCTTTGATCGATGGCAGAGAGCCACAAGAAGCCGTGCAAATCGGAAAAGCGGCGGCAGACGGCTTGAAATGTAAGAAGGTCACCGATGCGATCCAAAAGGGGGAGACAATTTCTTTGGCGAGACTCGCTAGTGATAGGCCTCAGAGTAACGAGTCGGTCAGCACGTCTGGCTATGTGTTGAACGGCCTTACACTCTCGGTTGCTGCACTTCTGGATATAAGATCTTTTGAAGATGTGCTTGTAGACGTGGTCAAAATCGGAGGAGATAGCGACACGAATGGAGCTATCGCAGGAGATTTACTTGGTGCAAGAGAAGGCATAGAGAAAATACCTGATCGGTGGTTGAAGAAGCTACAATTCCGTCAGGAATTCGAAGATGTCGCTGTCCGCATACTACAGCTACAGCATCGAGCTGAGAGCGTGGATTAAAGAAATACCGAAATTATGACGAGCTCGGGGTGGAACGCGCAGCGAGGGGCGTGCTAGCAATCGAGGCTATGATGATGCTTTGGACTCTTTTCCGTTTCCGTTGTGTTATTTGGACTCAATGTCGCAGATTTCATTGAGGGTGGGACATCACGAGGCTGAGAGACAACTCTGAAGAAGTTGCAAGCCATGGTCGCAATTCGTAAGTCATTCATATTTCTGTTGCTATTGATACTGTGGAGACCATGGTCTCCGAGGCCGTAAAACAGTGGCTTTCGAAAGTTCAAGGCCATACTTTCTGCGCCTGAATGAGAGATTCCGCTAAGATATCGCGGTGTAGAGAGACGGTCATGACATTGACTCCTTCTTTTGTTTGGTTCGAGACATGCCGAGGCCGGCGCTGTTTAGGTCGTGGGCTGCAGAGGCCAGAACACTGGATCCTTCGCGTCCTCGCGCACTCTGCGAAGGTCCCCAACGGAGTTGCAGCGACCCCAGTGTTTTGAAGACCACGGAATGACGATGCGATTCCGGGTCCATGGTGTTCGTGTCGAAGCCGAAAGCCAGTCGCAACTTCATGCGCTGTACGTCTTCTTCTCCATCAGCACAACGCGCATCTGGTCAATATCCGTGAAGCTCTCTTCCTCATCTTTGACCACCTGGCCTGCTTCGCTGTTGATGATCGCGTAGCCTTGTTGCAGCTGCAGGTCATCGCGGAAGATCATCTCGCACTGACAATCCCATGCCACGTCGCTCGGGGAACCAACAAGCACGACAGGCGCCTCGGCTGGGTTTCGGTACTTCGACGACATGGTCGCTCCAAAGCGATCGCCCGCGCCTGTTCCAGCTCGTTCAACATATCGCAGTGTGACGCTCTGCGGGAAATGTTCGCCCATTGTTGTTTTCAGTAAGGGAAGATATTCGTTTTCCATGTGGGCTTTGAATTGCTCGGGCGTAAAGTCCGACCGGCGTTTGTAGAAGAGCAGGACAGCGAGTGACATGATGAAGACGATGGAGTTGTAAGCGGCGAGGAGTTTGTCACTGTCTGTAAACGCAGTGCGGGCGCAACAAAGTAAACTCTTTGTACGTAGTTCCGCGGCTGCTAACTGCCGGAGGGGAACTTGCCTTTGCCCCTGCATGATTCGTTGCTATCAATTACGGCCCGACTCGACTACTGCTTTTGCACAACTCTCAGTTGCGCGCTATACGCGGTACGCAAACGGTCTTATAACCTCAATCACATTTTTGCGCCTTTATTCAATCGGAAGTACTGCTGCTGCTAAAATAGGTGCCCCTCGTCTGTACTACGAAGGGTCTCACTCGAGATACGTCGTGCAAGTAGAGGTTTGAAAATGTGTTCTCAGGTCGAAGCACATCAACTAACTGGTAGGGCTTAGTACGTCCGACTGGCATGTTGAGCCGACCCCGATTGTCGGTGGTCACCGATAGCCGCTGCGCTATCCAGGGCGAGCCACATATCGGATGTGAGCCCTGTATTCTGCATAAAGCACCCACTTTGCTTTTCTTCAAGATCCAGAGTACGCAGATCTGTTGGGCTGTCGGCGCAGCCCAATTCGTCCCCAACGCTAGCTGCATGGGAGGCGTCATGCTTCCTTAGTTTTACAGCGTAGAAAAACATGCTTGCCTTCTTGCATAGTCGCCCTGGTATTGATGCTCGCGAAGGCTAGGTATCCATGCTTAGTAAACATTCCCTCACTACTACCTTCGATTGCTAAGTTTCAACGGCCTACATCTCAAGCGACCTCAAACATACATGCTGGCTGCGATCCCAAGCTTCAGTGTCTTCACACAAACGTCCAGGGGTCCAGGCGCTCCATGGCGAGTGACTTGAGTCGCAGCTGTCGATCGCCAAATCCAACCTTTCTCTCGACGACTTCTAGAACGTCTTCCCAGGCCATTCCGATGTCGACCTCGTCTCCAGCAACGTTAATACCGATCTTCTCTGCAACAGCTGCAACACCCCTCATGACGTCTCCCGCGCTTTCGTAGCCTCCGCTCCACGCCTTGACGAGCACGTTGCCCAGCCTTGCTTCCTCTAGCTGCTGCCACTCGAGACCATCCCTAGCTCTCTGACACAGCGCAGCTTTCAGCGTATCCTGATTTTGCCCATAGTCGGCAACAGGGTCATCTGACATTGGGCTGTTGGGATTATCTGCCCAAATCGAGTTTGTTACTTCGCCCGATGTCATGAGCCGCCACACAAAAGTAGCCCAGTCGAAAAGATCTTCTTTGACGCCTGGGAATGTCTCTCCGTTCTCTTCATACCGGCAATCCTCGCCTGTGATCATTCCATCTTCTTCGCAGGGAAGCTCTGCGCGGTACGCCCTGGACGGTCGGCTGCGAAGATGGTGTATCGTAGACTTGGTGTAAGGGTAGTCGTTGGTGGTGACGGCATTGATGAAGCCAGTGATTGCGAGGGAGAAGTCGGAGCGCAGCCAAACCATTTCAGACGTAAAGACACGTAGGAAGATGCTCTGATGGTGGAAGAATGATATTGCCGACAGCGATTGCAGGGCCCAACGGTAGTATAGAGATAGCACCAACAAGTCTCTTGTATTCGGATTAGCAGCCGTCGGTGCTTGAAGTACGGGGAGGTCCATCAGGCATATTGGACCAGGCGTAAGCTTCTCAAGAAGTAGCCCTCCAATCTTCTCCTCATACTCGCCGCCAATCACGCCATCCACGGTACCACCATAACTCAGACGTTGTAAGCTTCGGTCGCCTATGAAGATTCCCTGGAACATACCGGACAACTCGAGGATGGTCACTGCTGAGTCTCTCATACAGTTTCTTCAAGCGTTTCACTGCCCATGCAGGCGTTTCTCTCGGGTTCTCCCATCTGTCCGGAATCCAATACAAAATGACTCGTCGCCCGTCTCTGTGAGGAACGCAGCATGCTTTGTCCCAGAAGTCCGCGTAATATGTTTTCGAGTCTTCTTCAACCAGGCTGGCTTCTTCTGGAGTGGAGCTGCCGTGATATGGACGGTGGCGGCAGTCGGGGAACAAGGTGTTTGTGTCTTCGAGACGCTTTGGAGAAGAGAAGAGGGCGCCCATAGCGAACGTTGAGGATCAGAGCTTCTTCATTTGTCGTGGAGCTGCACTCATTAATGCAAACCATGGTCAACATATAAGTGGAGATGGAATCAGGCAACAACAGGGGTTTGCCCCATTGAGACAAGCGCGGAACAGCACAGTGTTACCGTTGATGCAACCGACCGACTTTGGAATCCGATCGCTACTTCTGAGGATTGACGGGCGAAGTTACATGTGACTTGGCTCCTAGCGACCCCAGGGGAGCCCATTCCAACGACCCGAATTCTTTCGCCCGTTGCACGATTGGCTCCTCATCATCAAGCCTGAGCATGGTTTGCAGATTCCAGATCGTGCCTGAGAACGTACCCGTACGTTGAAGATGATGCTCAAAGATCTCCTCGAAGACCTCTGCCGGCGACTTGTGGTAGTCTGCGCTGATGACGATTTTGGGATCCATCAAAGCCGCCATTGCGTAGACTCGATCACGGGCATCTGAGCATCCAAGAACACCAAATCCGCTATCCCACGGGTTGATATAGCTGCATCCCCTAGATTCTTGCCATTTCCTGCGTTTGACAAGCAGCTTCGCAGCCGCGCTGTTCAGGATACTGGATACAATATCCGGAGCGCGTACGCTCTTCCACGCTCTCAGCCATTGATGCATCTGCTGAAGGCCTTTATCAAGAGACTCAATGTCCATCCGGAAACTGCCAGACTGTAATTGAACCTGCTTTGCAAGAATCACTTCCTGGACGATCCAGGCCCTGGACCAGTAGGGAGCGTTGCAAAGCACCAAGAGTTGCCTGTACACGGGCTCATCCTCGAGCATATTTGACCATGGCAACTTCCTGCCCTGGAATTCGAACCTCCCATGCTTGGAGACTACTGGTTTGGACCGTAAGAACCTTAGAGCACCATCAAGTCCATCGGTGTAAGGATTGGGGGATCTAGGACGTGAGATGCTATCCTTCGAAGGAGTCCTGAGCCTCTCGCGAATCTCCTCCAAAGATAGTTCAGCCCGATCATCGTCTGCGTTATCCTTGTCGTCGTCGACACTCAAAGGCTGTAGCCGTCTTATTGCCGCCGTTACCTCTTCATCATCATCGCCCAGCCATACAACGACTTCCCTTGCTTGAGAGTAGATCATTCCCATCAAACCAACTTGATGGTTGCGTTCATGGATACTCGCTTGATCGATACATATGGCATCCACCCACAACAAGCCCGGTTCCATGTAGAAGAGCTGCTCGAGTAATCCAAAAAGATTGGCCCGCACAAGAAACCTCTTTCCACCGAGGACGATGTCGGAGGTCTCGCCAGCTTCACCCCACATGTAGGAGATCGCGGTAAAATCCGGCTTTGACTCAAGCGATACAACATGGAATCTGCAGTTGATCTCGTACTGCTCGCCATCGCACCAGACATCACCGGGGAGAAATTCGATCAGCCTGACGTTCGTATCAGTGCCGTAGGCTAGCGAGGCGTTGTTGTAGACAGAAGCCATGCCGCAAGTATTGACTGCGAAGAGGAAAGCGTCGGGGACCGCGCAAATAGAGTCCGGCTGCCCCAGGTACTGATCGCCGTTGTTCGGTGGATAGACAAGGTGACGACGAGTGAGTGGAAGGCTGAGAAGGCTGAAGATTAAGCGCCCTCGAGATCAGTCTAGACCACAAACAGGCAAGTGCTGATGTCTTGCGGCCCGCGGTTACGCCTTACAGCTGCACAATGAGATGGGACTGTTTGAAAAGTCTTGTTTGTGTGAGCGTCGGTCTTTCTACATCCCAGGGTCTACAGCGACGCTGGCACTCGACGGAGGCAAGATCATCGACAGTGGGCATATTGCGCCCCAGCCTTCTAGTATAATGATCGAAGCGTTGTGTCAAAGTGGTGTCCGAGGGAGACTTCACGTGAGTGATTGACTGAGAAAGCGTATGACTCAGTCACGAGCAGAGTATGCGTCACAAACCATTGAATTTTAGCAGCAGATAAGAACACCGGTAGTCGTTTTGTGGCAAGCAACCTACAGTCGCATCGCTTCTTCTTATGTGCAACATGCTATCAACATCTGAACCACCGGTGATGCTACCATCCTCGCCAAAGAAGCCGCCGAAGCGATCCCACTTGGCCAAAATCACCGATGCTTCGAAGTTGCTGGCGTTGAAATGCGTGCTTGGGGTTCCAGAGCTAGAAACGACGCAAGTAACAGAAGTCAATCCCAAGGGAGAGACACCGCATCTTGACAAATGGCACATGCTCCACACATGTCGCTTGAAGCTCACAGTATGGCACAGAAACTGACTGCACGGCGGACCCGATCAGCTCAAGAGAAAAGTGGTAGAGTTCATGACAACCTATACAGAGCAGAATACAGCGAATGCTGCCGCTCTTGAAATGGCGAAGGCGTTTCGCGGCGAGGATGAATGGGTGATGCTGGTGTCTCGGCAAGAAGGAGAAGGTGATCGTCTGAACCAGTATGCAGCAAGTGTATGGGATTGGGAGAAACTCTTCGGCACAAGATATCCTTGCATGTGGAAGCTGAAGATGGACTGGGGAAAAGAGCGATTGCAGAGCCACAAGGACGGCGACTTGACGACGTATGTGGAAGTTGTAAGGGCGTGGGACTCTCCCTTGATTCTTTATCGACGAATTATGGAGGTGGAGAAACTGAGGCACGCTGACAGAGCATGGCCATCCACCGCCAGGACATCCGGGCCAGGCCCTGTACCGGTTTGGAAGGTATGTGACGCAGATGCGCAACGACAGGGCATGGCAGCGGCTGATCCTCACAACATCTTCATGGCCCATGAGAAACGAGAGAGGTGAGATACCGCTGCTGAGGGAGCCAATGCGCATCGGTGAGCCCAATACGCACGACCATCTTCAGCATCGAAGGAGGTCGAGGAGGATTTCGACAAAAAGCACAACGTGATGAAGCGCAAGCCAGAGCCCACTCCGCCTCAGAACGGCACCCCAGATGCGTATCCATGGAGCGAGCTGGACGGCTACCCAGGCTGTTTGCGCGAGCACGAGATGCCACCTTCACATGATTGGAAGTGGTCAGTAGACGACGTCGTCATGGCCGTCGCTGTCTACCGCATCCATGCGGAGATGGCTAGGCTCAGAATCGCTGATTTAGTTGCATTGGTGACGATTGTATTCGCTTCGCTGTAGGTCATCAAAGTAAAATGCCTTGTTGCTTGTATAGGTATGTGAGTGACGAACATGATGTCCTCAAGGAAAGAGCTCCGCGCTAGCGGCCCCACTCCGCGCTCTCGCCAAAAGATCCCTGCCCAAAAAGAAGTTTCCTAGCAGCGGTCACAGCTCGAGAACAGCGACGTCTTTCCACAAACACACCGCAACCATGTTCAGCGTACCCGGCTGGAATGTCTCCGCGCCAATCGCGGCTCAAAGCGAGCAGGCGAAGCCGCAAGACCCGAACAAGCTCGGCAAGAAAGCACAGAAACGAAAGAGGGCGCAGGAAGACGCCCAGGTCAACACCGAGGACCTAGGAAAGATTTGGGAGAAGGTTGAGGCAGAAAAGGCCGAGGCGCCAAAACCAACGAAGCCAACAGCTCCGAAAGTTCCGAAAGCTCAAGACTCAGACCTACCAGCACGAGCGCTCGAGCGCGCAGCAGAGGATGATGCAGAGGCGGCGGCTGAGGGCGAGAAGAAGAGCAAGAAGAGGAAGCGCGGGCCCAGGAAGAACGCCGCGATGAAGGAGGCTGCTGCTGCAAAGGCTGCTGAAGAGGGAGAGGCTGCACCAGCACCCGGACCCAAGACGGCAGACCCAGAGTCCAAACGCTCAAAGAAGAAGCAGAAGAAGGAGCACAAGGCACAGAAGGCTGAGAAGGCAGAGCAATCTGAGGAGGCAGAGACAGCAGCGCCCAAAGTCGTCGAGACACCCGCGCTCATGGACCCTGTCGCTCTCATCCCCGAGCCCGCCGGCCTCACGCCCCTCCAGAAATCCATGCGCAGCAAGCTCGCCAGCGCGCGCTTCCGCCACCTGAATGAATCGCTCTACACTAAGCCGTCCGCCGACTCGCTCTCGCTCTTCAAGGACGACCCGTCCATGTTCGAAGACTACCACCGCGGCTTCGCGCAACAAGTCGAAGTCTGGCCACAGAACCCCGTCGACGATTACGTCGCCAGCATCCTCGCACGCGGCAGCATAAAGATCGCAAAAGACCCCTGGCGCGCCCAGATGCGCGACAAGAAGAAGAAGGGCCCTGTTGCAGCCGCGCAGCCAGAGGACGAAGACAACGACCGCCCCATCATTCCCCGCGGCAACAACAAACCGCTCCCCCGAACACACAGCTCGAAATGCCTTATCGCCGACCTGGGCTGCGGCGTCGCCTCGCTCTCCTACCGCCTACAACCACACCTGTCCAGCCTGAACATCGACATCAAATCCTTCGACCTCTCGCAGCCTTCCGGGCCAAGCAAGAACCTCGTCACAATCGCCGACATATCATCCCTGCCTTTGAAAGAGAACAGCACAGACATCGCCATCTTCTGCCTCGCGCTAATGGGCACCAACTGGCTGGACTTCGTTGACGAAGCATACCGGGTCCTGCGGTGGAAGGGCGAGCTGTGGGTCGCAGAGATCAAGAGCCGGTTTGGGCGCGTGGAGAAGAAGAAAGCGATACCGATCAACAGCATTGGGAGTCTAAACAAGGGCGGTAAGCCGCCGAAGAAGAAGGGGCCGAAGGAGAAGAAGAAGGATGATGTGGAGGGTATTGAGGATAGTGCTGATGAGCAGGAGCTTGCGCAAACGGTGGATGGCGCGAGTGGTCCGGAAGGGACAGATGTCAGTGCGTTTGTGGAGGTGCTGAGGACGAGGGGCTTCGTGCTTGATGCGCTGCCGGAGAGGCAGGGGGATGCGATCGATCTTAGCAACAAGATGTTCGTCAAGCTGCAGTTTGTGAAGGGTGCACAGCCAACGAAGGGAAAGAACGCTGGTACGGAGGGTACAAGTGCGGGCGCGAAGGGTAGCTTCAAGACGAGCAATGCGCTGAAGATGGGCATGAAGGGGAAGAAGTTTAATGCGGTCAAAGAGGAAGATGAGGGGGAGACGACGAAAAAAGATGCGGCGGTGCTGAAGCCGTGTTTGTACAAGATCAGGTAGACGATGCACGCACTTAGGATACGAGGGCGGATGACACGATCAATGGATTGCTGTGATTTCATTGTCTATCTTGTCTGGGGTGGTAGCTTCATATACCCATTTACGTCGCGTGTATGGGTGCCGTCTCAATAATACAAGGCAACGCTATGCCGAAAACTCGAAGCTCGCCGCCCGAACTTCCAAATGGATGGGTATCATAGCTCTCTCAGGACTCGTAAAAACCCATGAGGATGCTGGCGGCCACGTCAAGGTTGCCGTCGGCAGCCTCAAGAGCGCCAATCACCTGAGCCCGAGACGACCCAGTGCTGCTCACGAGCGTCTCGATGTCTGCTTCTGCAAATCTGCTGTTCGACGACGAAGGTCCTTCCGGTGCCTTGCCAGCTGCAGCACTTATTGCTGGCTGTGGCTGTGAGTGTGCCTGTGGCGTTGAAGGTCCTGCGGCGACGGAATGGTCGGCCGATGCGGTGGCGCCAGCAGGTCGTACAGCGCCTGTTTTCGCGCCAATCTCTGTTCCATTAGGTCCAGCAACTGTGGGCTCGTTCATCTCTGCCTCCTCAAACGATCTCGGAATCTCAGACTCGTGCAGGAACGGCACTTCGATACCCTCGAAGCACAGCGCATTCTTCTCGAGGTCGATCTTAGCCTTGTAGCGCTTCAACATGTCCAGACCGAACAGCAGATCTACGTCCTTGCCCTCCATGACAGTGAACGCGCAGGGCATCTCTGCGCCGCCAATCTTGATAATTGCATGGTGTACACGACCGAGAATCTTAGCGGTGCCGACACCGCGAGCTACACCAGCATAACGCGTATCCATGAGACGCATGATGCCGCACCTCATTGCGCAGTCTGGGGACATAATGGTGGCCTGCGCTCCGGAATCGACGAATGCTTTGACGGGCGTGCCGTTAACCTCGGTGTTGACATAGAGCATGTGGACGCGCACGAAGACTGACGCCGATTAGCAAAGACCAATGATACTGACAAAGCAAGACCCACCCTCTGGATTCTCGTTGTATGCCTTCTCCAGATTCTCGACGACGCGATCTTGCCGAATGAGTTCCTCAATCTTTCTCTGCGCATCGACGTTGAACGGATCCTCGTTCAGCAGAGCAATCTGATTGCGGCGCTCCTGCTCGGCTTCTTGTTGCTGACGCTGCTTGTGTTCCCAGGTCTGCGCCCAACGATTGGGATCCATGACGGCAGCAGCGAGTTCAGGGTCTTGGTTACGCACGTTGGCTAATTGACGTGGGTCTCGCAGAAGCTGTTGGCGCAAAGCTTCGGGATCTGGCCCACCTGCTGCTCTTCCTGCGTTCCTTTGCCTGTTTGCCTGCTGTGCGTTTGGAGGTGGACGAGCTTGCCTGATGACAACTGCCAGCATCTCGCCATCTTTTATACCAGCCTCTTCCAGTGTTTGTGTCTCGTTTGCCACCGGTTGCCCGTTCAGGTAGATTCCTTGTGACGCAGCAGACTGGTTCGTCTCGGCCTCAATGAAACCCTTCAGGTCCTTGATGGTAAGGCCCGGCGGGAGGTCCAGGGTCAGCAGGTCGTTGTCCAACTGTGTGCCTGACGCGGTGATAGATATGGTGACGCGTGGCCTGATAGAGTAACAAACGGTGGTCAGCTTTCTATATTCAGACGTTGCACAGAAACGGTTTCGGCGAGCACTCACATGGTGGGTAGAAATGGGCGGCGGGTTCCTTGCCTATATGCAGGTGTTCCTGAAAGCAGGCAAGAGAGTGTGGTACTGAGTGCAGAGCGATGTTGGAAGCGCGGCGCTGTGTGGACAGTGGACGGCGGGGTGGTGTCTGGGATCTGTGTCTCTGATCTGTGTCTGGCGCAAGTAGCTCCGAGAGGGTGAGCAGGTGCGCCCGGTGAAAGCTTATAAGGGAGCACGCCGCACTTGGTGATCCTGACAGTGACCGTGAGTTTGGCTGTTGCCGCTTGAGCGTGCTGGAAGGCGGTGGAAAGCGGTGGGCCCCGCGTTGGAGCTTCGGCGGAGGTTAATAATCAGCGGCCGACTGGAGCAAACTGCTGGGGCTGCTGGAACATGCTGGACGATTACGCGGTGAGGCGGCGATGCGGTCGGTGCTGTAATATAGCAGGAGTACCCTGCGTTGGGCAGTATCGTAGGCAGCACACGAGAGCGTACTGCCTGGAGCTTGAAACGGCCTTCCTGCACGGTTGGCGGTGTATCCCTGGTCATGGCGGGGCAATCCAGACGAGCAGCCTCATCGTACCGAGCATCACTATGAACTAAGAGCAGATCGATGATGTGTTCTCCTGGTGTTTGAACCTTGCAAAGTGAGGACGCACCCTTGCTTCTATCGATTATGTCATCGTCGGTCGTGCCTGCCTTCTGAGCAGCCAGAGACTCCCGCGGAAAGTGCCATCATGCCTCGAGCACAGCTCCAAAGACCAGGTTAGCGAGCCGTTTGGACAGCTGGTCGACAGGGCCGATCGGGGACACAGCAGGAGGATGCAGCATGCGGCACGGCCTCACCCGTCTCGTCATAGGCGAGTTGACCTGTCAGAGTCCCCTGCGCCATTGTCGCTGCCTCGCTGAGGCGAACACATCTGCTTTCTAGCGGCAAGAACATCGCAAACAAGAAGTCGTTCATACAAAGCCAAAACAACATTCCAACCGACCAGAACCCAGCTATCGATCAATATGATCTACACGTAGCTTCCGCAAAAACCAAACTCAAGCTTCATATTGCTTTTGGAGCTTCTTTGCGAGGATCAATAGCGCTCAGACGTCTCTCCCTAGCGTCCCGCAACCAGCGTGTGGATCATCTGCAACGCCCGCGGTAAAGGCTGAAGCCATGCGCGGGGCTGACAAGGGTCCAGGCACATCCACCAACAACACATCACCACGGCTTCCCTCAGCACCACTTTTGCTGCATTCGTGCCCATCTATCGCCATCGAAGCCTGTATCAATCCCTGAACACCAGGCAATATGCCACGCGATCTTCTAGCCGACAAGACCCTGGAGTCGATGCCCCAGTTGTCACGAGAGCCAGCTGCCAAGAGCCCTCCACCTGAGAAGCCCAAAGCAAATCCTTACGGCACCTCTTTGGTCCGCGTCGAGGACCCTTTCAAGAAGATGGCCAACAAGAACATCCACCCTTTCTCCTCGTTACTCAGTGTGGAAGACCTGGACGACTGCGATTGGCTCGAACATGCCGCCTTTGACTCAAACGAAGCAGCATCACGAGAAAAGGTCAGTGAGCACTTTCGTCCCCTCTCATAAGCTTGTTATCAGTCCCAGTGGCCGCTGCTTTCACTTCTGCCTATTGACGTGGCCTCAATGGTCTTGCGTGTTGTTGCTGCGACTCACAAGCGCTGCGCTTATGTCCATGTGCGGTGTCACCTCATACAAAGATACACGCTTATGCGCGCAACTGTGCCCTTGCCTCCTCCATCATGCCATCTTTGCAGCAACATCATCAATCCACCAAGTCAGGTGGCCCCATTATATCCGCTGCTGCTATCTCAGCGTTACGCAGCATGAGTCTCGCGTAGTCGCAGTTCCTGAAGTCTTGTGCAACATGGCACTATGACTCGTGTTGCCAGCTCCCTGAACTCGACAGTGCTGATATTGACAGATCGAGTACCGATTGCGAACATGCGGTGAACTCTGCACGGGGCTCTTCTCATCCGCCTACCCGACGGCTCCAGGAGCACTAGGCGCCATTCAGAAGACACGTGCTTTCCCCTCTGTCGACTCGCGCGACTCAGACCGGAAGCGCATTCTACTTGGCCATATCATCAGCACCAAGTCTGCCTCTAGACTCGTCACAGACGACTCGATGGACTACCCAAAGGACTTCAGGACGAACTACCAGCTTACACCAAGCACTGGCCACAACGAGGACGGCGAGACTATCTGCCTGCACTCACTATGCGTACATCCGGAATTTGCAAGCCAAGGCTTGGGACAAATCCTTCTGAGAAGCTATGTGCAAAGGATCAAGGACGCGGGAGTGGCCAAGAGGATAGCGCTTCTCTGCAGAGAGCGTCTTATCGGGTTCTATCAGAAGGCAGGATTCAAGAAAGTTGGACCAAGCAAGTGCCAGTATGGAGGTGGCAACTGGTTTGACATGGTCATTGAGTTCGACGGTGGGTTTGGGCACGATGATCACGACTTTTGAGCACTAAGAACAATGCAGCACTTGAACTTCCTAAAGCACGATGATTCACCAGACCGTGACTGACCATCGCAGGCAGATGTTTTAGACCTGTAAGGAACGACATAAGTGACATATAACAGCCATTCGAGTTTACACCGGAGCATCGAAGAAAAACGTAAGCGCTTAGCCTTCCTAAGCTTAGACCAGATATTTGTGGCCCGCACTTCTGGCCGAACACAAAGATCACTGCTCGTACTCTCATCTACAAGAAAGGACCAAGCAGAGGCGGAGTGGCGTGTACAAGTCCGCTTCCAGACAGGGCTTGAGATCGGATCTATGATGACATACTTCTCGACACCGGCAACAACACCAATATTTGGCTCGACTAAGGAAAGACTACGAGACCTTCGCTCATCGAACAAAGTCGTTGGGTGAGGGTCTCATTCTGTTTCTAGCGCAGAAGTTGGAAGTCAAAGACGCAGAGCAGGAGGCATTGGCCGCAGTCAAGAAAGCGACGGCTGCTGGCGCTGATGCTCTCCACCCACAACGTGTGGGCGACTGTTGACTGAGCACCTTTTGCCAGTATTCGGCGGAAACAGATACCTTCAAGTGGCATGATATTATCATGAAGCAAAGCTCTGCTCTCGAATGACGGTGCCCGAACAAGCTCGAGCTCGACGAAGAGAAGGGCTTTCATGTAATCACATTGTAGCCCCGATGACTGACACACATAGGCAGAGACTGGAGTTTGCAGAAAAGCAGACGGTTTATAAGAAGGAAGGCTAGGCTGACGCCGAGCAGGGGCTGGGGAACAACATGCACAGCCTCATCGTACCCTTGTTGCCTGCCCCTCACCTGAACTGCGCCTGAACCCGGTACAGACTCCGTTTTGTCTACATCAGCTAGCACATGAGCTTCCATAATGCTTGCAAGTATCTTAATCACTGGCATAAAATCATTGTTTCCCAGCCTCACCCCTTGCGATAGCCCTTGTAAATATGAGCGATGTATATTCAGCTTTACCTGAGTTGTCAGCCTCAGCGCAAGTCGACCCAAACGATCATAGCATATCTTCAAATCCATCCATCACCAGTGGTCAACTCCAAGAAATCTACGAAGATGTTCCACTACGATATGGTCCAGTCCGAAACATCCGGGTTCTGAAAGTCGCGTGCGAGACCATACCCGGCCCGATCTGCTGCAACATGAGCACAATTTCAATTCATGGCGACCAGGACTATACAGCCGTGTCCTATGTATGGGGCAGCGATTCTGATGGCAAAACCATCCTGGTCGGAGGAAGGCCATTTATGGTGCGGCTGAATCTATGGCACTTCCTCGCGCAAGTACGTCGCACTCGCCAAGATGCTTTCTTCTGGATCGACGCTATATGTATACAACAAACCAACATACACGAACGAAACCACCAAGTCGCAATGATGGGTGATATATACAGATCTGCCAACAAAGTGGTAGTTTGGCTTGGGACTGAGGAGGTCCCTTTCCACAAACGTGGTCTGCTAGAAGCCATACGTGGTGCTACCCTAGATCCAAACATCTTTGTGCCCGACAACGAGCTCGAATTGGGCGAGTGCACAAGGCAATTGGCTAGAAATACATACTGGACCCGAGCTTGGGTCTTACAGGAGTTCGTGCTTGGTGCAAATATCGAGTTGAGATGTGGTTCTGGTTGCCTCCAAGACGACACTTTCCGCCAATTCTGGGCCTGCGCACGCAAGGTCTGCAGAGAAACACCCACCAACTCAACAGCAGAAGAAGTCACTCGTATCAACGCGATGAAGAGGATTGTCGAATATCGTTTGGAACGACAAAATCCCACGCCTTCATTGCGAAAATTGAACAGCAAGAGGTCTGTCGGCGGCCCATTACCTCAGGCGCATATTCTGCATTCCCTTGAATACTTGTGCGAGCAGTTTGCGCAGACTCAATGCTCAAATCCGAGAGATCGCGTATACTCCCTGCTCTCTCTCGCAAGCATAGACACGACCCAGCCCGCGATTATTCCCGACTACACCAAGACAGCTGTCGACGTTCTCACAGATCTAGTTAACAGATATTGCGATGTATATCCAGTCTTTAGGCTCTACCACAAGGATTCTTCGAATAAGTTCAATGGAAGCACTCAATTGACCAGGGCTGCCATGACGCTTGAGCTGGAAAGAAATTCTTACAACCCATCGAACACATTGTTGAGATTGAAAGCTGATGATCTTCAACGCCACGCTCTATTGTGGGCATTTATGCTGGAGATTGCTGACTCAGAGCGAGCTTGCTGTGCTGCCATACGCACAAGCTTTTACGGCTTTCACAGACAGCTCTTACACATGCATCCGTCCCCGGTGCCTGGACTCTGGTATAGCGATACCCTACACTCGGGAAAGGAACGAAGCGACATGCCTTCTGTCTTGGAGATGGATCGTGAGCTCCTTTCGAGAGACCTGTTGGCTTTCGATTCTCCTAGAGGCTTTGTGGATTGGATCAAGTCTTGTGCAGATGAACTTTGGGTACCTGGTTCCTCGATGTACACTGTGCATGCTGGGAATATCGACGAAGATGGCACTAGAAGTGCACATAGGTAGCGTGAGGGAGCGAGTTGGCCTGATGACGCGACAAAGTCGAACGATCCCGCGTTTTGGCCCATAACAGCGCAAGGAGATGATCTATCGTCGATGCATTGTGTTGCATTGTGTGTTTAGCTCTGATTTGGGCCAGTCATTGCGCGTCGGAGCCTCACGGCCTCAAACGGCTGATGATTACCACGCTAAGCCACCGCCCGCGCTTCGGGCTGCAGCATTTCAACCTCGGGCTCAGCTTATTTTCATCGCCTCGAAAACTGTTTGTTGCTTTGCTGCCGATCATCAAAAGACTATTTACCATCGAACTTTGAAGCCGAGGGAAGCAACATGACCCAAAGCTGGTCCAGCACACCGCAGCCGTGGATGTCGAAGACCCCAACCAAGCGAGGATCTGTACTCAGCCTCGCAGCACTACGAACCAGACATGCGGTACTTGACTCACGTCTTAATAGCGCTTTAGAGCAAATACATAGCAGGGTACCACTTCGATTCGGCCAAAGCACCAATATACGAGTCCTCAAGTTGTTTTGCATAATCAAGAAACTCAGTTGATTTCCTGCAACCTGATCTCGACGCCGCTGCAAAAAGGGCTGTCATATGTGGCACTCTCGTATAGATGGAGTCATTCAATCAGTCTCAAGGAGATAAGTGTCAACGGACGGCAGATTCAAGTACAGCCTAACCTATGAAATTTCCCCAATCAGATGCGCAAAGAGAAGGAGGCTGCTTATTTCTGGATCGACGCACTTTGCATTCAACACGCTAATGTCGAAGAGCGCAACCACCACGTCGCAATGATGGGGCAAATCTACTCGCAAGCCCAAGAAGTTCACGTTTGGTTGGGACCAAAGTCACACGCTTCGATCATATACTTGACATCTGCAGATTTCATTCCCGCAAGGCGTTGAGGATATCTCAGAACAAGTATTGGACACGAGCCTGGATCTTTCAAGAGTTTATCTTGGTCAGGAAAATCAAAATACGCTACGGCTCACGCTCAATTGAGGAGGCCACATTCATGAACGAAGTCATCCCCAACGAGCATCTAGACAAGTACCAGTCTATCAGGAAGCAGTTGGAAGGATCAAACATAAT
Organism: Didymella glomerata; assembly: GCA_030271015.1. Taxonomy (NCBI): domain Eukaryota; kingdom Fungi; phylum Ascomycota; class Dothideomycetes; order Pleosporales; family Didymellaceae; genus Didymella; species Didymella glomerata. Next base: position 99,287 of record JAJOHN010000017.1, read on the forward strand.
AGCTATCGTTCGACTTCGACATCGCATGCAGCGAGGTCAAGGCTTCACGCTGGATATAGACGACATCATCGACAAGTCAGTACCACAACTACAATGCTTAGACCCCAGGGACCGAGTTTATTCAATTCTGTCACTCTTGGACACTGAAAAGTTTGCTCGCTACCCGATCTATCTGGACTACTCGAAAGCGCCGCTAGATCTGCTTCATGAGTTGAAGGAGCGACACTGCAAGCAACATGCGAACAACAAGAATCGGGACTATGAGGAACTGAGAGCCCACATAGTGCGGACGGCAGAGATGCTCCACATCGAACATCCCCGAAAGGCGGCAGTGAACTCTGTTCATAGGGCTTTGACAATGCAAGCTGTTCTTGGCGAACAGCCGGTCGCTCTGGAGGCTATTTTCGACCACTTTCATTTCGCGCGAGGTCCTACGTTCTGAACCTCTGCTCATCCTATTGCTAATCTTGTAGCGATGTATCACACCTCTGCAAATAGTACTGGACGGAAAGCCGGCTACATGTTCAACGTTATGCTATATGAAGAGGTCACCGTCCCCTGATATGTGTGCAGTATTGAACAGGAGCAGTTTGCCCAGAACCTTCGCTGAAGACACTCAATTAAAAGAAGCTGACATTACCCTGCAAAAGATGGATGAGGCTGCCCCGGGTCTAAGGAGAGCTTGCCTTGCTGAAGAAAGAGTATTGGTACTTGTCCGGAGGACAAAGCCGCTCAAGGGTGCATTCTAGGCAGAATCAACGCAGACCCCGAGAACGGGAGGCCTCCAACAAGTGGACACTGTCAGGCGTTCAGCTGATCCCGTGCATTTCGGTCTTCCCGATGATTTGGCACCGTGTACGATCATGCTGATGGTAGCCAGTCGGGGAGCAGAAAGTCTGCAGTAAACTGGTGTGGGACGCCGAAATGTGATGGCCCGCGTGAAGGATTGCAGAGTGAGCGGCCTCCTCACGTTGCGGGGACATGCGTCAGGCTGCGCCCCCTCTGAACTCCAATCAGAACAACAAACTGCCGCCTAAAATCTTGTCGAGCTTCCACCACGGAATGCTCGATACCTAAAGATACCTAGTGCTCAGCCTACTTCATTCATGCGGCAAGACTTGCGACGTTAATCTGCAACTCGGGCGGCTGAGTGGGCTGCCTTGTGGATGACGGTGAGTCGTGTAAGTTGAGGCACAGATGAGCAGGCTAGGAAGGGAGGTATATCAAACTTGAATCCCCAGCCGCAGCGCCGAAGATGCCCTCGCTGAAGGTCTGGTGCAGTGAGCTCGCTCTCAAGCTGCAATTGTACCTTTTTCGACCTCTCCACTCTTCCAGCTCGCGACCTCTGCTCACCAGATTTCCGGCAACCATCAATTCAACAAACCCCTTTTACTTCACCAGAGAAGTGAACATACCCCGGACCAGACTGACCAATGAAGCATTGCAGCAGGAGCCCATTTAGGAATGGTCCGGTGAAGGTGTTGACGAAGCGAAAGAAGACGACCCAAGAATATCCCAGGTCATACGTATGACGTCACGTAGGTCGAAACGGCAATGGCGGCAGGACACTGGAACTTCCAACTAGAGAGACCTGCGAAAATGTCGAAACCGACTGCATTAAGGGTTGATCTTGGGTTGCCAGTTGCTCAAACGGCTCAGACTCGAGCGTAGGTCACGTGTAGGTTGCAGAGCCGCTTTTGACAGGGTCAAGCCGATCTTCCCCACGAACGTTTGGGACCGAACGTTTGACCGTCGTGCACGACTTCGACAAGCATACGCTTCAACACCACCACCACGCTACACTCCATAACGATGGAAAAACATCCTGATCGCTACTAACACAAAATACTGATGGAATTGCAGATGAGGTATCGAGTTCGACGAAGTCACGTTTGGGGTGGCTTAGCCTCAGGCGGCCGCCCGCAGGTCCTCCTACCCACGCCAACCCACATTGCACTTCTTCTGCACTGTCCTACACTCTCTTTAAAGCTCACTTCTACACTCACGCAGTCATATTGGTCATATTGGTGCATTGGCACCTTTTGCATATTTATTGCTGCCACGCTTCGTCGTTGCTACCACCATCTCCCAGCACCCTCATCATCACTCATATCTTAGGCATCCACGCCGTTCTGCCAGAGTATGAACAGTCGCTTGGCCATTGTGGTGCTGTTCACCCTCTGCCTCCAGCCAGCAGCAGCAGCGAGTCCAACCATGGATTCCTTGTATCTCATGCCCTCGATGGAGCAATTCTATGCTGACTTCGACGGCACGCTTCGCTGCTTGGAGTGCGCATTTGCTTACATTGACTGCGCATGTGCTCTGGTATGATGCACTGACTCTCTTAATGATTGAGCCTGTATAGCTGACCAGCGTACAGTCCCAAAGCTCGTCGTCTTACTTCTCGCCGCCCTCGAACGAATCGTCATTCTACGAACTTCCCACTACCAATGGATACACTAGTCAAGTGGACCTCACTGAAGTAGTGAACTTCGTGAACGACTCACCTCAGTTTCCTGGGGATGACTCGTTTCACTATATCAATGACAACGCGACGACTGTCCAACCTGTCACTGTTCAGGCCCATGTTGACGACACATACTTGCCTGGGTGTCGTCAACCGGCGTCACCAGGAGAGTCACAATGCGGGCCGCAAAGACGGCAAGCCCCTCGTAAGAACGGGTTCACATGTACTGTGGAGGGTTGCAACAAAGCGTTTGATCGCAATTGCGAACTGAAGTGAGTCTACATGCTGTCCAAGCCTGAGCTTGCATTGACCAGCCCCAGTCGCCACCTCAAGGTACATCTTGGCCGTAATGAGCGGCCTCACAGGTGCACGTGTGGTGAGGGGTTCCTCTACCCAAAGGATCTCGCTCGTCATCAGCGTAAACACGTGAAGCAAGCTGCCGCCAAGGTCATCTTCTACTGTCACGTCCCTGGCTGCACCAACACTGAGGGTTTCTCTCGTCGTGACAACCTCCTCCGTCATCATCGTCGTCAGCATGAGGGTGTTGCTTCCCCTCCTGCATAGCTTGGCAGCCCATCATGCTCTGCCGATCTTCCTCACAACACACCACGTTGTGCCTTGTGGCCTGACACTGCCGCGTGTGCTCATTTACATCGCCCCCTCCTCCACAGCGGGCAGCCTGCACATGGTCAACACACGGATGACATCCGTGTTCTATCGTCTTTGTTATCTAAGCATTCCTGGTTCCTGTCTGCATACTTGCTCTGTTATTGAGCCTGGCCTCGTCATTTGGCCGACGGTCTGTTCTTCACTGTTCATATACCCCTCCCTCAACGCCTCACCTCATGTGCGCGCTGCTGGTAATATTGTTTCTGGTTTGATTGATCGATCATCTCATCCGTGTCTTATGAAGGCATTATCTGCATCGCAAAAGCTTGGCTTTGGTCTCTTACGCTGCTTCTGCACCCTCTTGGACGTTTTCTTAGAGGACAATACGTACACTTACGACTTCGCTGGGACATGCTGGTCATGACCAGCATCAAAAATAGAAACACATGAGTGCCTCCATTGGCTTGGATCCTCTGTGCCACCTGCTTCAATGTGATGTTGTTGATGAAACGATGCTTGGCTGCTAAGTGACCGTCGGCTCTGACGTGAGGTCGCCAACAAACGCTGTGCCTCGGGACATTCGAGCGTTGCAAGATCCCCGACGCTCCTGTCAGCCTGGGTCGGCCATGTGACGACGCGGAGACGCGACACGCGATTTAGCGCGAGATCTGCAGATCGATCGACCCACAAGGCTAGTTCTGGCAGGCACAGTGCGTCATCACTGCCAGCCATTGCAATCACAACAAACCTATCTAAGCAGCACCACGGAATCACAAGCGCTTTCTGCATGCATATCGGAGTTTTAATAAGCTGGCATCATGCCACCTGTTTTGTCGCGCAAACGCCTACAATCCGACTCTCCAGTACCAGAACCGCCACCGAAGCGCGCACGAGCACCGAAGACTGCTGCGCCAAAGCCAGCCGCACCCAAACCTCCTGCACGACGAACGAACCAGTCCGTGTTCGATGCTCCGCCGAAAGTGAGCCGCACACTCTCACAGACCAAGAAGTTCTTGGAAGGCAGCGATGACGATAGCGAGTTGTCAGACGCTGATAGCAGCGACGAGGACGAGTTCGAGGATGTGCCTCTGAACAGTGCGAAAAAGGGCAAAGGGAAAGCTGAGGACAAAATCAAGGAGGCTTCCGACTCTAATGAGAGTGAGGAAGACGACTGGGAAGATGCACTTGGCGTACAACACCACCATACAAAGCATGATGCAGGAGCAGATCCGAAGATATCCGGCGATATCGCTCTCACGCTCTCAGCAGCACCGAAATCCGCCTTCGACTCGAAACCAGATGGAAAGAAGGGACCTTCAAAGGTCCAGCGCCAGATACGAAATGTCACACATTGCATGCATGTGCAGGCGCTCATGTTTCACAATCTGATGCGCAATGCATGGATCGAAGACGAAGAGGTGCAGAAGATACTAGTCGAAGGGCTGACAAGTGGGTGCTGGCGTGAGGTGGAGCAGTACTGGCGCGATGCTGGCGTGCCAGATGGCCTCAGCCGTGCAGTCGTACAAAAGAAGTCACAGAAGACCCCTGAGAAGGTCAAGAAAGACGCAAATAAGGATGCAAAGGACAAGAAGGGCAACTGGAAGGCTAGCGGCAGCAATGGCGTCAGAGTATACGACACCCCGGAGAACAAGCTGTCGAAACAGCGGAAGGAAGAAGCGCGTCGCGAGTACGAAGCAACATTAGCAAGGAATGAGATACCAGCCTTATCAGAGAGGAAGCAGCGCGACTGGGGTGCGAAGTCAAAGCGCATGGAGCCTGACACGCCAAACATGGCTCACGGCGACCCTCTGCTGCGGTTACTGAGGTATCTCTCAGCGTACTGGAAGGCGAAGTGGAGAACAACAGCCCCTACTCTACGAAAGCGCGGCTATTTATCACCTTCGACCCTACAAGCAGAGATTGACGCGTGGAAAGAACATGGCTCTCATGCAGATAGCTTCGGCGAGCGCATTGAGGACCGGGAAGCGTTTCGCGAAATGGCACGTAAGTGTGAGGGCAGTAAGGACGCTGGCCAGCAGCTCTTTACGGCACTGATAAGAGGACTGGGCATCGAGGCTCGCATGATTGTGAGCCTGCAGCCAGCTGGGTTCGGATTTAGTCAGGCAGAAGAGGGCAAGCCTAAGAATTTGGAGAAGCTGAAGGACATTGCAAAGACAGCGCCGAATAACGCTACAGCGAAGGCCACGCCATCCAAACCAAGGTCAGCAAAACGGATCGGTGGCAAGAATCCGGTCTCTCCTCAGAACCGTAGAAAGGTTGTTGCATCTTCAGGGTCAGACTCTGACAGCAGCGATCTTAGCAGTGTTATCTCGATTTCATCTGACACTGAAGACGAGAAGAAAGGAAAGAAGACATCGAACACCCGCGACTACAAGGACGATCTCCCATATCCAACATACTGGACCGAAGTTATCTCGAACCTGACCCACACTCCTGTGTCGGTCTCTCCGCTGTCGCGTACGATCATCGCCAGCTCTGCCGTGCCTGAGAAGTACTCGGACTTCTATGCTCGCGGCGCCGCAGCCGATAAAGCGAAACAAGTACTCGCATATCTCATCGCCTTCTCGTCAGACGGAACGGCGAAGGAGGTCACAACACGCTATCTCCCGAAGAATCAGTGGCCGGGCCGCACCAAGGGCTTTCATATGCCCATCGAGAGAATACCCATTCACAACAAGCGTGGCAAAGTCAAGCGCTGGGAAGAGTGGGATTGGTTCAAGTCCGTAATGCGCCCCTTCGCGCGCCCTCATGACAAGCACCAGCCCTGGGATGAGGTCGAGGAGGAAGGCGACCTTGTTCCTGCAGAGCCCGAGAAGAAGAAGACGATGGACGAAGAGGGCGGCAAAGAGACACTGCAGGGTTATAAGAGTTCTACCGAGTACGTTCTCGAACGCCATCTGCGCCGCGAAGAAGCGCTCAAGCCCGGCGCGAAGATCGTCCGCCACTTCGCCATCAGCAAAAAGGGTGAAGAAGACAAGCTCGAGCCCGTCTATCATCGCAAAGACATCGTTAGTTGCAAGACCACCGAATCTTGGCACAAAGAAGGCCGCGAAGTCAAGCCCGGCGAACAGCCACTCAAGTATGTACCCATGCGCGCCGTGACTAAGACCCGCAAGCTTGAGATCGAAGAGCGAGAGCGAATCGAGGGTGGTAAGGTACAGCAGGGCTTATACACAAAGACCCAGACAGACTGGATCATCCCTGAGCCAATCAAGGATGGCATCATACCAGTCAACGTGTTCAATAACATCGACGTCTACGTGCCTACCATGGTACCCAAAGGTGCTGTGCACATTCCGCTTAGAGGCACCGCGCGCGTGTGCCGCAAGCTCAACATCAATTACGCCGAAGCATGCACAGGCTTCGAGTTTGGCAAGCAGCGCGCTGTGCCAGTCATTACTGGTGTTGTGGTCGCTGAGGAGAACGAGGACTTGGTCATCGACGCCTGGGAAGCTGAAGAGGCAGAGAAGGTGCGGAAGGAGGCAGAGAAACGACAGAAGTTCGTGCTGGGGCTGTGGAAGAAGTTCTACTCAGGCTTGAAGATCGTACAGCGCATGAAGGATGAGTATGGCGAAGAGGCGGAGTTGCCGCACAGGGACTTGTATGCGCCGGTAGAGAAGAAGGCGGAGAGTGAATGGGACGTGTTCCAGAAGCATCAGGGTAAGGACTTCGAAGGCGGCTTCCTGCGCGAAGAGCCTGCAGGAGGAGCTAGAGCGTTCATGAAAGAGCCTACGCCGGTCGCCACCCACGACGAGGACATGGCCGGAGGCTTCTTTCCCGCAAGCCAGGAGGAAGTCACGCATGGCGATCTCACTATCGATCTTGGCGACCGCGAAGAGCAGAAGACTACATCTGCTGCAGACAACGCATATCGTACACCAATATCTCTCTCTGCTGCCGTTGAAGAGCCAGACGACGAGCACGAAGACGACGATCTCGATGCAGCAGACAACGCAGGTCTTATTCCGGCGTTCCATGCTAAGAGCGGAGAAGGTGAAGATGAGGACAGCGACGACGACAAACCCCTCTTCCCACCACGCCGCAAGTCAGCCATCACAAAGGCACCGCCCACTCGCTCAAAGCGTAAATCCACTGCAGCGTCAAGTCGTAAACGCGAATCCATTATCGAATCTTCAGACGAGGAGTTGCTGTCAAACGCACCTTCCGACCCACCAGCACCACCCCCTTCCACAAGGAGCGCGCCAAAGCGCAGGGCTGCGCGCAATAGCGATGCGCAGGTCAAGAGCCACTTCTTTGCGATGGGGAGTGAGGAGGAGACGGATGCTACGGATATCACAGAGAGGGCGTCGCCGAAAAAGGCAAAGAATCGTGGCAGTGCCAGAGGGGGAAGAGGCGGGAGACGTGCAGGAAGAGGACGCGGGAATGCACAGATATGATCTCATGGACAGCGCAAGTCGAATACAACGGCGTTCCTCACGAGAGCGAAGTAATTGGACGGATTAGAATCATATGAGTTATCAGGACACCAACATCTTCTGCGGTGTGGGAGGGGCTTATGCAGCTCGACGACTCGTTCATCAAGAAGGTGTTCCTACGAAATTTTGTCCGAAGGGCGGCCGACAGCAGTCTCAATGTGGTCGGCCTACTCTCTGGTCATCTTTGCGTCCTTTATGCGGGATTTGTGCGCAATACACTAGGAGCACCGGACGATGAGTCCATAGGACGAGGCATATTTAGTCGTCACATGCAAAAGGCCTGAACTCGATCTGGTGGCTTGTACCCGGAAATTCTATTGGTAGATTCAATCTTTCTAGCCATGCTTGAAGCATGCATCTTCTTCTGCAGACCTGTTACAGTGGCCTCGTCTGGAGCCGGAAAGACGAATGGAGATACAGGCAGGAATCACAAGAGGGTCTGTGTGAGCTCGCTATGCCTGAGTAGCATGGTGTAGGATAGTTTGCCTTGACGATGAAGTTATAAGAGGGGGCTGGTTGCCACGGCTTTCCAACATCATCATCACTTCAAGTACTACGAATCAATGCATACCCAGCTCTCCATAAATAATCAGGTGACGCCACCTTGACGACTCCAATCCAATCAGGCAAGACTTGCCCACAGAGAACAGCATGCAGCTTTGATGCTGTATGTGCGAGGGGCGCACGAAGATCGGATGGAGAGGTTGGTGACAGGAACAGTGCTTGAGTGCATACATGGGCGAGCATCACGAGTCCTGACTACTTAGCCAATAAATGCATTGCTGGAATAGTGGGATAGTAACCGTGTAGAATCAGGGAAAGCTTCGAATACAATATATGCTACATCCCCTCGTAAGACTGCTTGATTACTGACCAAGGAGGCTAACTCGTCTTTAGCTATGAAGAAGCTCTGTGTACAAAGTATAAGTACCGATCTTCTCAGTATGTCCGTGCGTTTTGGAGTCGAGACAATCCTGGAGCAGACTAAGTAATGCTCATGACGTCAAAGGACAAGGTGCCATGACGAAGCACCGCAAGGGTTTTAGATTACGCCAGCGATTTTCTAGCCCAGGTTCATCCTGTTCTCACAGTGTCTTTGGATGAGATTGACATCACTTCTCATAAGTGGTCTGACTCTTCTTCTGAGTCCTCATTGCCTTCCGCGTCTGACCCTTCGAGAGAAGCAGTCATAGCGACCAGTTCAGGTGGGCCCTGGATACAACACGAGCTCTCGACAAAGGTGGACCTCAAGTTTGCAGCGCTTGGGCGCTGCGCAGGATCAATGCTCATCATCCGTACAATGATGTATCTGACAGCTGAGACAGGATCTCGATGCCAAATCTTGTGTTGAGCCTCGAACAGCGTCAAAAGGTTGGCTTGATATGAGGTGTCGTGCTTTGAGTTACTGGCAAGGACAGCTTGCATCTTTTGTGTGGCCAGCAGTTGTGCGCCGTTGCTCCCGCGCATGGCCCGTAGACTCTGATATGCTGATCGTGACAGAGGGACAGCCTCGTGAACCTGCCACTTGAAGTCCGCGTCATGAAGAACTGAGTAGACCTCGAGAAATACGCAGCCTAGCGAGAATATGTCGGCTTTTAGGCCTCGAAGCTCCTGTTCTGCTACTTCGGGCGCGGCGTATTTTGGTGTAGAAGCAGTCCGACCATCTGTCTCAATCGCTTCGACGCGATCGTATGAACGAGAAATACCAAAGTCCGCAATGCAAACTGAAAAGTCAAATGGGTACTCCTTTCTTAGTGAGTGCATTTTGAGTCTCCTTTGTATCAGGATATTTTGCGGTTTAATGTCCATATGTTTTGTCAGTCTGGCATGTATGTGATGTACTGCTGACACTAAGCAGGAAAAGAAGCGTCGAGTGGCGTACACCATGGTGTACCACTTGGCTTCGGCCTCGGATGCGTTAATGATGATATCAAGATAGTCGCGGAGATCGTATTGCGCCACCGGGTACAAAAGTATGCTCAACTCTTTGCCCAATACGTAGGTGCCTATGATGCGGACCACGTGAGCATGCCCAAGGCGAGTTATATGGGCAACTTCTTGCACTGCTTGCTCTTTTGTGAACTTTCTGGTACAGAAGATTGTCTTCCTTGCGAGCAGTATTCGGCGGCATTTGACACTCTGCACCAAAGCATGCTTTGTCAAGCCAAGCTGTTCCTGGACTTCGAGAATGTCGTCGACAAGCCTGCGTTCGTTTTTGGTGAATTCTGTATGCTGACCCCTCCCTGACCAATCCTGCTCGAAGTTGGGATCCACTGGCCAGAGTCGCTGGGATTGTAACATCTGAGCATACTTACTGTCGCTACTTCTGGATTAGCGTGGACGTGCGGGAAGACCACAGCACATACTGATGGAGCCTCTTGATCCTGACTTCAGGATGATAGCCAGGGCCCATGGTTGCCGTCTTGTAGCTACTTCTCGAGAATTCCGACTTCGACGTGTAAAAGTCGCTTTTGGACGCGCTTCTAGATCCGCTTCTGGTCGATCTGCTGCTGGGGCTGCGCCAATATTCTGGATTATCGATCGTGTCTTCCGCCCCGGATTCCTTCAACATCTGATCATAAAGTCCACGTAACGTGCTGACGGAGCCAACAGTCAGGGTTCTTCGAAACATGCTACCTAAAGATTCCGAGCCAGCGTGATCACTGTCGTGGGTAACCACCACAGTGAAGGAGACGAGCCTCGGACCATCTCCTACAGGGTGTAAGTCCCGTGCACGAGTTTGGCTCGTTGCATCGACGAGCTGATCAATCATGATCTGCTCAAGCGCGCCGGGGATGTGGAAAGTGCCATTCTGCCAATGCTTAGCACGAGACAAGGTTGGACAGGTAACAGCAATCAATACCCAATAAGCAAACGGGTATCCTTCCTGGACGAGGACGCGTCTTGTGACAAGATACTCCGGGATCTTTGTTGTTCCTGGTGCCAAGACGTGCCTGCTTTCAATGGGCTCATATGTTGAAGGCTCGTTACCACCTGCGTACATGAGCCGTACGTAGTCTGAGACCGACAATGTGTACTCGTGGAATGTTTGATTTTCACCGGTCCCGTACAGATCTTCGATTAGAGTTAAACCTACCGACTTTTGTTCCACGTCCTCCAGCGCTGTCGCAGGTGTAGAGCTTCCATGGACACCACGCGCCCTGTTACCGAAAACATTGTCCGGCAATGGGTTGCTATTGATGTCGAGCTGGTCGAGTCCCAATGGAAGGTCGTGAATGTCTCCGGCATGGGGCCCATGGTACGCATGTTCCGAAGCAGGGGTGATGACGACTTCATTGCTTCCTATACCATCGTTCGCAAACTTGACTTTCAGTGGCGCCATGTCATGGTGTTGTAGCAACGAGGTGGGACCAGGGAAGTGCGGCACCACGCTCGAGGAAACTGCTGGCACTGCGCCACGTTCGATCCGCAGGCATTACCCCACATCAGCCTTACTACCTGGTTGGTTCCTTTCTGGCCCCCAAATATGCTCCTGCACGAACATGGAAGTGGCCAATCAGCAGACAAGGGGCGTGGCTTCTGTCTCGATGGACCGGCTGAGAGCTTGCAGGCACGACGCTCACGTCACCACTGCAAAGCTCACAAGCGATTGGACCCTTTTGGGCGGAACTGGATGCGATCTTCCATTCTCACTACCTATAAGCCCTGCTTCCCTCCCTGCCTAGAAAGCCCGTGCGCCATACCGAAATGCTCAAAAACCTTGTCTGCATATCCAGCAAAAAAGATACCTAACTACAAAACGCTCAAAGATACACAAAAGAGAAGTTAAACAATATACTGTAAGGGTATGTCGTGATGCGCAGTCACATGAAACTTGGAAACATGAACGAATGAAAGCGCTGAGAGCGTCGCTGCGTGACCGTACTCGGCTGAAAAAGCGTGATGGGAAACAAAGTGCTGCAACAAACGAAACCAAGATGCAATGAAACGATACTTTTAGCGCTCGCGCGCATCCGTCTTATCCTCCTCTTAATCTATCTCAGTGTTCAGGTAGTCATCGAGGTCCTTTGATCTCTTGTGTTCAAGATCCGAGTTTGTACGAAGCCGCTGAAAATACTCGTGCTCGTACTGTGGGGTGGCGGCTGGTTCGAAAACCGCTTTGGTGTCGTGATGATGTGGTGGTGTGGTGGTGCCAGATGCGTTGGCGTGGCTGTTGAGAGCCGGTATTGGGGGAGGTGTGGTAGCTGAGGGAACGGCGGATGGACGGATCGTTGTGTTCGATGTCTTCTCCTCCAGCGACTTGTTTTGTGGTGGGTGTAGCTTGCGCGTATCGTGAAGCGGTGGTGGAGTCATTCGACCTGACGACAGATTCGTCAAAATCTCTGCTTGTTTGGGCGCTGTGGATGGTAGCTGTGCGGCTGGATCATCGTTTTTCAGCTGTAGTTCGTGCCCTCTCGCGCCTTCGCCGAAGCCGAACGCTTTGTCTCCTTCGGGTTCCCACAGTCTCTCGTTAATGCGTTGCTCTTCCAACGTTGCTGTCTCGATGTCTCGCATACTCTCCCTTACCTGCTCGCTATCGAACGACGGTCTCGGAGGCTCAGCAAAGCCTGTATCTTGACGAAGCGGGGAGTTAAAGTTGGTGGCGGCCGAGAATGTGGTGAAGCCGGTGCCTACTCTGTAATTGCGCTCTGGGCGATCGAAAATCGAAAAGCCAGTACCAACGCGAGAGGGCGCGAGCGAGCTTGGTGCTGAATCGTAGTCAAATTCACGCTCGAGCTCTGTAAGAAAGTTCGTGTCGGGGCCCTGGCACGGTTCGTCTTCCTTCCTGTCCTGCACAGGCACGGCCTCTTCTGCTCGATGTTGAGCGAGCTGATGCAGGCGGTCGCTGAATGAAGATTTGTTGGCCACTGTTCGGTCGTGATCAGCGTCCTGACCATATGAAGGGGTCAATTGTGACTGCACTGGAGGTGCGTCGAGAACCGTAGAATGATTCAGTGGAGTCTGGTCACTCGACTTGCTGCCCATGAAGGAGTTGTCAAGCGGGCCAGGCGTAATGTAGATGCCTTTAGCGTCTTGATCTTCGAAGTCATGCATACTTGCTTCACCTCCGCCGCGTTGAACAAGCTTGGTATCACCGTCCACGTACACCTGTTCCCATCTCGTCTCACGACTTGCAGGCAAGCTCGCCAAATCGTTGTCCAGCTCAGAGTCATCGAGAGACATGATCGACTGATGACCGGGGTAAGGTGAGTAGTCGCTCTGTCGATGCCTGCTCCTGCTTCGTGGGAGGTCTGCGGAACGGCCACGTCTGGATTCGCTGTTTGGTAGGATGTATGATCCAGCTGAGGGCACATAGTCCGTGGACGGCCTGTCGATATTCTCGAACGAGGACTTCGAATGCGTATGCTGATGATGCCGCTGGATGTCATTGTGATCAACAGCCATCTTAGGGTCGATGTATTCCTTGTCACTTCTGTGCGAGGATAGACTGTCTCTGACTGCGATCCTCGGTCTAAAGCCGTCTACGCCGATCGCCTCCGGAAACCTGGTCAGTAGAGCCTTGGCTGAGAGGCGGTCGCGTGGCTTATCGCTCAAACAAGCCCTGACGATGTCTTTGAAGTACTCGGGGATGTTGGGCTGACGCTTCAGGGTGCGAGTCAATGGTCGTTCCTGGCGTTCGGGTTCGTCTTGTTGCTCTGCAAGCGCCCATAGAACCATGCCCAGCTGAAACAGATCCGACTTGACGCCTATGTAGATCGAGATCCTCTGGCCGCTCTCGATGAGTTTTGCAAGCTCAGGTGGCTCCCAACCTACCGGGCACCCGCGGCGGTTGATGTCGATAATCTTTGCATTGTCATCGGCGTCAATGACGATGTTCGACAGGGTGAAGTCTCCCTGCACAAATCCAGCTTCGTGAATCTCTGAGAGACCCTCTACTATTTGACGAGCCCACTTTTCGCGTCGTTCCCACGAAAGCTGATTCTTGAAGTCGTAGATCATATCAACAAGTGCGCCTTCTCTTGCGTAGCTGATCATAAGCCCCTTGATCAGCTGGCCAGTCTCATCAACAATGACACCCTCAAACTGGATGACTGATTTCGAGTTCTGAAGACTGCTGAGCGCATTGATCTCATACAAGAACTCGTCCACTGCATCTGGCCCTGGTATTTCCTTCTTGATGTAGGTGCGGCTTCCAACGTTGACTTTGTATACGAAGCCGGAGATGTGGGAGTCAAAATCGATCTCTTTCTCTTTGAAGGAATCGTATTCAAGATGCGCGATCGCCGAGATTGACGGGTAGGGAATGATTTCATTAACGTCTTCAGTGACGTGGACGTGGAGGCGGCCGTCAGCTGTCTCGAGTTTGAGGTTAGTCACAGTGTCGTAGAACTGTATGTCGGGTAGTGAGTCGCGAATTGCCTCATAGATCCTGGCACTCTTGTCGCGCTGGTAGTGTAGGGTCTTAAGATCATACTCCAGAGAGTCTGCCTCAAGGTTGCGATAATCGCAAGACACTGTGACTCTCCTCCACTTGTTTTTCTCTTCTGCATAGGTGACAAAGAACTTCTCCCGGTCTGACATGTCCCTGAAATGCATGCTGAGGTTCAGAATCCACTTTGCTTCCAGCTCTTCTTGCAGCCGTACATCATCACCATCGGACACTGAGTGACGTGATGCGTGTTCGTGGAACGAATCGCCGAGGTCGATCGGTGGTGCAAGGCTTGCAGGCTCCGGGTCTGGGAGATTCTCGATACTGTAATCGATCTGTCTTGCGCCTGCAGGTATGTTGGAATCTGGTCCACCGCCTATTGTGGGCTGCTGTTGCTGCTGCTCCTTCTCCTTCTCTTCCTTGTGGATATCGCTCTCGTGTGCGCTGAGGACATCAGGTGCTGACTGTGAGGGGATTGATACGGGGGGAGGCGAGAGGTTGCGCTTCGACACGATGGAAGGCTTGCGGTCTGCAGACGTAGCGCGTCTTTGCTCGGGCTCCGGTGGTACTTCGAGAAGCTTGTCCCTCATCTCACTCTGCATGCGCTTGAATGTCAGGGGTCGCGGTAGCCCTGGCACGACCTTCCTGCTGCCCCTTCTGTGCAGCAGTCCTCCACTCGACTGTGGCCTGTCGTTCTCCTTATTCCCCGAGCTCGCCGGCCGGGTCTTCGTTGGAGACGATGGTTCGTCATCGTCACGCTTCAGCCAGCTTCCGATCTTATTGAAGCTCAGGCGATTCCACATGCTCTTGTTCGCGCCGACCTCTGTCCTGGCCCGTTGCCGGCTTCGATCGCGACTCGTTCCTCCATTCTCTGCTACCGGCGCTTGAGGCATCTTCGGGTGTCTAGTATCTCACACGCACCGCTCGAGCGCGGCGCGGTGTTGTTGCTCAGCCTGCAACGCCAGCCGTCTTATTTCCTCGATCCTCGCCTATCGCGCAGACCTCCTTGGCCGCCAAAAGGAACGAGCTCTCGATATGTCGCGGGACAAGCACGGCTCCGGCGCGCACTGCGTTCGTTCGGCTCGATTGGACTCGTGGTGTCGGTTTGGCGCCGCCGTCATGCTGTGTCGTGGTTGGTGTCACCGTGGCTGTTACCAGCATCCATGGATGTGCATAGCCCCTTCTCCAGCCTCTGACCTTGTCTTTTTTACGAGAGCCTTTGCGCGATAATTTCGCGTGGGCAAACTCCGCTAGACAGTAGCTTCGCTTGTTATGTTCTTGACGCCCAAGACCTTCGACCCGTTGGCGCCTAACTAGCAAACAGTGCACCGGATAGCAGGTAGCAACGGGGGCCTGAAGTCCTTGGATGAGGCTCCAAAGGGCACGGTCGAGAAGGCTGACGGTCGAACAGGGCTCCACGCGATATAATTGCGTGTGTATGCGGAGTATGAGTCTGATTGCGTGAGATGTGAGGTATGAGGCTGGGGTTGGCGCTGCCCAATCAACACATCCCAGTCGCGGCTTGAAAACGTCCTTCCAGGCCCTACACTCCTGTGCATCCGCGATTCCCACCCAATGCAAGCCCAAGAAGAGTCCCGAGGTGCTACACGAAGCCCAGATATTGATACCAGTCTCACAAGAGCGGGGAGCAGAGGACGTCAAAAAGCCATTGTGCGCAGGTTCGTTGTCTTGAATACTTGTGGCGGTCAGAGCTGCACCACTCGATTCGCCGGTCAAGCTGATTAGGCCTGCAAAATACGCAGCTCAGGGCCGAAAACAGAACCACAAGTCGAATCATATGCAGGGCGAGCGAGATGCAAGCTGCAAGAGAATGCGTATGGGACACTGATTGGTGCGAGCCGGGCACAACAGCAACTTCCGCTACAGCGGTGAGCGTAGCACAGTGCTCACGCTTCATTGTCAAGATCCCTCTTGTCATCGTTGCCCTTCCCCTCAGGCCTTGGACTCATCGTCAGGGAGTTTTTCTTGCAAGTTTCACGTTTTCCAACCTCTTTGTTTTCAAGTTCGTGCCTTCCTTTGGGCCTGCATGCGTTAGCCCACACGTAGTGCAGCGGCTAACTTCACATTTGCGATCCATCTGCAGCTCACGACAGGCGCAGGAGATCGATACATCCGGGAAAGTCTCTGTAGACGGGTGCCCCACTCTGAAGTTGCACCGGAGGCGTTTTTCGTCACCGGCAGACTCGCTTCTGCACGTTGTGCTGCTTGGGAACACCATATGCAGGACTCGAAGGACCCTCTGCATCCGCGGCAACAGCGTCCTGTGAAGCTGTAAGCAACATGAAACGCCTTTGATTAAAAGAAACGATAGATAGCGATGGCACGGGTCTCCCTCGACGAGTCTGACTTGGCATCAACCCTTCCAGTTCTGCGTCGACACGCACTCTCCCCAGCCTCGCTCCTGCCCTGGCTGGCGATGACATCGTGTCAACAATGCAACACCAGCCCTCCATCAACTCAATCTTGATGTCAGCTCGTCATACCATTCGTCCTACCTGTTCGCATAGCCCTACAAGACGCATGCGTTGGCCGCTGCAATCATTCTCACGTCCGAAGCTGAGCAGTAGAGGCTTGACACGTAAGTGGTTCACGCGCGCTGCGCGCCAGCCGCAATGACTGAGACAGAACAACACGGCATGCACAACAACATGCATCTGCGCTAACTGTGACTGAACAGTTTCGCAGAGCTCCACCGACTTGACATGGCCCTTACGGCTTGCGCACACCTTCAATGATCTCGCAAGCTGCCGAGTCTTGCAAGCAAAATGACGCGCACCGGTGTCTGACCAGCGCAAGCAGGTAATTGAATCCACTGTCTGCACGAAGTCATTTACCATGCAATCAAAAAAGGCAATGTAGTTTGCAAGGTGAACTTTGGTTCGGCACGGCCCGCAGTTCAAGAATGATCATGCTCGACAGCGAGCACAAAGGTATCCCTTCACAGATCGTAACACCGCACGGTACATCCCAGTTCACACCTGAGGTGGCTTCTCGATCGAACTCAAATTCGACATCTACTTCCGTATTCACAGTGCCCATGCTCCTGCTACAATTCCTACGACTCTTAACACGATACCACTCTGATCCTAGCGTGCCCCACTTGTCATGTGAAGCTACGGCCTTCCTCTACATCTGTCAAACCCAATGCGAGATCAGTCCGTATCACGATCACGACTCCTTAGCAGATTCGCTGGCCATCGCAGCAGGGAGGCATTCAGCATCCTGTAGGTAGGGCTAGATGCTAAGTACAGTCTCATGAGCGGCCATTAGCGCCCCTCACCAAGCATCTCAGCTATGAACAACAAGACATGGTCATTAGTCAACCACGATGGCTGGCTTTCAGGATCATGCGTACTAGATAGATATGGAGAGCAGCTTTGAGTTGCAGCCGTCACAAGTAATCCCACTCAACCGCAACGGTGGTCCGAATTTTGCTCTTAGATCCAGACATATATTCATTTACCAATACCTATTTGCCGTCTACGTACGACGATGGTGCGAGGACAGAACTATGGCTGTCACAGAAATTCGAGGATGGACCCAAGGCTCTACATGCACATTCACGAGATGTATGTGACATCCGACATTGATCTTGGATCAATACCTCGTGCACAGCACGCAACAGCCTTCGAGCATCCTCTCAGTGTCCCGCAATACTCGCACCACTCGATCTCCAATAGCCACCCGAACCAGTAAATACATATTGCGGGTAATGTCGCCACCAGCTCTCGTCATTGTAGGCCTTATCGTCATACCCGTATCCATTGCCGTCTCCCTGACAGTCTACGGATACCGCAAATTCCATGCGCGCCACGCTCAGCAACGAGCACAGCACCATCAATGGCATTGAAGCCACACCCTCGCTATTGAGCTATTGCCCATGAAACCCAGAACTGACATCCAACCAGCAGTGAAGCATGCCAGCTGGCCACGCAGCGTCCAGAATAGTGATGGAATTCCGAACACAAGGTTCACTCCGACGCACACCTTCGCTGTGCCGTATTGGGGACCCAGTGATGAGTGGGGACCCAAGGATGTACCAGTCTTAACACCCCGTTCAACTTCAAGTCGAAGCTTGGACAGGAGCAGCAAGCCTCAAGCTGACATTACGTTGAGCCGTAGGAAGACAACGCCGGACACTGAAGAGACAAGCGGCTTATCATGTCACGCTGGATCTGGTGAGAGTGTTGACCCTGCGCACGAAATTTGGCGCAAGATTGATCTGCGCGAGAGCCCCGACGACGAGCGGGGAGGCCGTTCCAGGAACAACAGCAAGATCTGAAATGCTGGACCATGCAGTATCGTTATATTACCACTATACAAGAGAGAAAAGGAGTCGAAAATGATAAGAGTAGCAAGGCAGTATGCGTTCGCTACAGAAAAAAGGCGACTCGAAGGGAACTTAGAACATTAGCAACTACTTACCTGCCCCTATGATATCACATGTCTCCTTTGCGATATCGTCGATCATTCATATCGTCCAGTTTCTCGCGTCTTCGCGCGTCTCACGCTCCGATCATGCATCCAGTGCGGCGTTAGCTAGCGCATCAGCACCCTCGTTCAAGCTCCTGTCTACGTGCCAGAATTGCACGATCATCCCCCCATCATCGCTATACTCCATATCATCCAACAACTCGTGTAATTCTTTCATCCTCTCGTAGTGGATCACTTTCTTGCCTCTCGACCCAAGGCCGCCATCCTCGATCCAGCCTTCGATGTGTAGCGTCATTGCGTCGACCAGGAACTTCGAGTCCGTTGCGATCTTGATAAACATAAGTTTGAGGTCGTTCGTGCACAACTCGCGGATAATGTTGAGAGCGGCAGCAAGAGCCTCAATCTCAGCACAAGTGCTGCTCTGCGGGACTGTGGTTGGTAGCAGACCGTTGGCGTTATAAGGCGAGTGGGGACCGAAGTACACTCCGTATGATGCACGCGCTTGAGGGGTCCCGTTACCGCGACAGGCACCATCGATGTAGACCACAAGTGTGAACTCATCGCGATAGACTGGAGACGGTCCAGCTGCCTGAGACTGTAGTTGGAGGAGTTGTTTGTCAGTGTTGTAGACGACAAGGTCTGTGGAGGGAATTCGACTCCTGCCAGGATCATCGGCGGGGACGAATAGGCGATGGATCTCTTCGCCGTACTCGTTGTACGTGAACGCCATTGGAATGATTGGTGGTTGTTGCTGAGGTACAAAAAGTGAGAGGACGCGATGTATGGTTTGATCGGTCGCGGCGCTAGTGAGCCCCACCTACTTCATCCGCCCTGTTCTTTCCAGGAACAACACATCCGCCCTGTTCTTTCCAGGAACACAGCAACCGCGAACTTGTACCTACCTGCTACTCAAAACGAATTCGTACCTCCTTCCGTCACGATCAATCTGCACCAATCACAAAAAGTTGTAACTCACTCTGTCAGCTATCGAGCTGGTGCCACCAAGTGTTATCTCCCCATGCTCAAGCACTACAGCTCGAGTTGATTTCGCTCGTGTGCAGACCATTCTTGACTCTTACGACAGACACGAGTCGATACGACGCGACCTCCAACTTATGTTCCGCAGGACTCCATCTCGAACATGATGTCACATCTTCGTACGACGGACTTACGTACCGTCCGCCTATGTATCTCGCCGAAAATGCGGCGTAAAGCTTTGCTAGCCAAGTTTGGTAATCAACGATAGGGCTGCAGCCAAGGAACGAGATCTTCTCCGTATTGTAATGCTGCGACAGACTTTGACCAATGGGCGCGACAAGCTCAGCGTTCCGTTGCGCAAATCGGTGGGATCATCACGCTAACGTCATGGCTGTGAACGTCCGAACGTTACCGCAGAACGCTAGCTGCGGAACTATGACTTCACACCCTGCGATCGGTAACATGGTCATATGGTCAAACTGTCAACGCTCAAATTCGCATCCAGAATTCTGAGATTTTGCATTCCAGCCCACAATTTCGATCTGCCGTTAACGAAACACGCTGCTCCCGCATGAACTCGAGACATTGAGGTTCGTCAATATGTCCATACCTTCTTCGGTCAACGAAGACAAAGGTTTGAAGATCCATTTTCCATACTAATTAAGCATAAGCTAAAAGCAACAGACACCACCTCGCAAGATGGCACTCAACATCGCCCGAGTGTCTCGAGACGTCAACCCGAGGTCCGCACAGTCAATGGCAAAGAAGTCGAAATTCACACATGGGACGGGCCAGACGACAAAGACAATCCGTACGGCTGGATAGCGAACAGCCCTTGGACCTTGACTAACAACAACCAGCTTCAACTGGTCACCAACGTACAAGTGGGTCGTCACAGTCACTGTGTGCTTCGTGTCGATCTTGACAGGTCTGCCTGCTGGCTCTTACGGATCTGGCAATGACTGGATGGCACCTTTATGGAACGTCCAGAACGATCCTTTCCCGAACCTCTATTGGGCAACGACGAGCTGGAACATGGGCGCGGCTCTTTTCCCACTGCTCTTCGTCCCCCTAACCGAGAACACGGGTCGCATGCCAGGCTACTTCGTATGTCATTACCCTGCATGTAGCTTCGACGGTCACTGACACCACAAGATTGGGTACATCGTCTTCGAACTCTTCCTCTTCGGCTCCGCGTTCGCCAACAACTTCGCCACCATTGTAGTGACCCGGTTTTTCGGCGGCGGCGCATCCTCGGTTGCTATCAACATCGTTGGTGGCAGCATCAGCGACATCTGGAAGGGCGATAAAGCGCGCAGCTTGCCCATGTCTTTGTTTGGGTTCACCAGTGTAGCTGGCATCGCACTCGGGCCATTCGTGGGCAGTGCAATTGTGCAGATTCGGAAGCCGAGCGTTGGTCTGGAATCGCCGTGGAGATGGTACGTTATGTTCTCCCCTCTTCTAGCGCATGGACTCCAGTGGACATGAGACTGACAATCCCAGGATCTACTACATCCAAATCATCTACAACGCGGCGCTGATCCCCGTCTTCTGGTTCATCTTGCGCGAAACGCGCGGCGACGTGATTCTCAAGAAGCGCGCGCAAAAGCTTCGTAGATCCACTGGCCGCGAGATATACGCCGAATCCGAGCTTGACAAGCCGTCTGTCGTCCAGCTGCTCAAAGTGTCATTCATGCGACCCACAAAGATGCTCGTCTCGGAGCCCGTGGTCATCTTCTTCACGCTCTGGATCAGCTTCGCATGGGGCATCTTGTTCCTGTTCTTCAGCTCCGTGGTTCAGACATTTGGCGACTCGTACGGATTTGGCATCTTCCAGACGGGGCTTGTGCAGCTCGCTATTACCGTTGGAGCGGTCATAGGCACGCTGATCAATCCGCTGCAGGACTGGATGTATCTCCGCACTGCTGGGAAGAACGATGAGAGGCCGGGCAAACCAATTCCCGAGGCCAGACTGTATACCAGTATACCTGGGTCGTTGCTCTTCACAGCCGGACTGTTCATTTACGGATGGACATGCAGACCCAGCATACACTGGATCGTCCCAGCCATTGGTGTGGCGATTGTGGGTGTTGGGATCTACTCAATCTACATGGGCGTAGTCAACTACCTCACCGACGCGTACGAGAAGTACGCCGCCTCGGCACTCTCAGCTGCTTCGCTCGGACGCAACAGCTTCGGCGCATTCCTGCCTCTGGCATCGGGTCAGCTCTTCTCGACCCTTGGGTTCGGCTGGGCAGGCAGCTTGTTGGGGTTTGTTGGTCTGGCGTTGAGTGTTGTACCGGTTGTCCTGCTTTTCAAGGGCAGGGAGATCCGGGCTAGGAGTCCGTTTATGTTGGACAGCACGTTTGATAGCGATGAAGGGGAGGGGAGGAAGAACAGCTACAGCACGAAGGGGCAGGGCAGGACGGCTGGCGGCCCGAGTGGTGGTGAGAACGAGGTGTAAGGCCTGCACCTGTTCAAGACTTTGCACATTAGCAATGCACTCTTTCAATTCAACGTCTAAAGGGTCAGTGACCGCGGGCTGTCGTCGGCCGCAACAGTCGGTTGCGTCGGTCCCATCAAGAGATGCAAATGTAAGGCGTCACATTTACACTTGCCTGATGCGGAGGCGAGGCGGGTGGCGAAAATCAGTGAACTTGGCTCGACGAGATCGGGTCAGAGGATTGGATTCAGTATCGAAGACTCGTCTATCCAAACATACAGCTCAGTGCAGTCGCCAGATATTCGCGTGCTCATGTGACCAGAGTGCAGTGAGCAGAGGCTGTCGCGTGGGAGAAGGCGACAGAAGGCTTTAGACTGGGGATGGAGTGGCCGAGGCAGAGCCGGGGCCGGCGATTGCGTCGGAGCTTGGACAGTTGTATGATGTCGAGATTGAAGATTACAGATCAATTCGCAACGCCACACACGAGCAACACCAAAGACTGCACTCTGCACGCCGCCTTGGCTGCATTCCATCTCCAGTGTCGCGCACACAGGCTAATTGGGCGCGTGCACTCTCCCCTTGTTCCTCTCTGTACATCCCACCACTTTCCCACCCCAGCGGCTTCCGAGGTCGCTCTTCCCCATCATGCTTCACGCCTCGTGGCGGGCAGCTCTGCGCCAGACATCGCGCTCTCAGGC
Organism: Didymella glomerata; assembly: GCA_030271015.1. Taxonomy (NCBI): domain Eukaryota; kingdom Fungi; phylum Ascomycota; class Dothideomycetes; order Pleosporales; family Didymellaceae; genus Didymella; species Didymella glomerata. The sequence goes on from JAJOHN010000017.1 coordinate 121,785, forward strand.
GACCCTCACCACCTCGCGCGCCACCTCGCGCTTCCTCCCTGCACAATGCTCGGCCTCGCTCGTAGCAAGATACCCCCAACGATGCCCGTCGCCGCCCGCCGCCCTGTGCGCCTACCGTAGCTTCTCGACCTCGCTGAGTCGGCAGAAGGAAAAGGACCCGAAGACCGCGCCAGACGAGACAGCCGAGGAGACCGAGGAGTCGAAGAAGCTCAAGGAGCAGGAGAAGGCCGCCGACGCGCTGGAGGCGAAGACAAAGACACCCGACCCGATACCCTCCAGAACAGGCTCAGGCCGGGGCAGTGCAGCCGGAGGCGACGGCGGCTCAGGCGGCGATGGAGGCAGCAGGAAGCGTAAGAACAACCCGCTCGTCAAGCCCACGATACCAGAGGTCTATCCCCAGGTCATGGCCATCCCGCTCGCCAAGCGCCCGCTGTTCCCTGGCTTCTACAAGGCCGTCACCATCCGCGACAGGGAGGTTGGCCAGGCGATTGCGGACATGGTCAAGCGTGGGCAGCCGTACATTGGTGCGTTCATGTTCAAGGACGACGCTGTCGACAAGGATGTCATCGACGACCCGAGCGAAGTGCACGACGTGGGCACCTTCTGCCAGGTCACGAGCGCGTTTCCTGTTGGCTCCGAGGACAACTTTGCCATGACTTGCGTTCTGTACCCGCACCGCAGGATCAAGATGACGAGCCTCTTGCCCCCTAAGGGCGAGAAGGAGGAATCTGCTGGAGAAGCCACTATTGCCGAGGCGCCCGAGGGCGAGGCTGCACCGGCAGAGACCAAGGCCAGCGAGAGCAAGGGTGATGTTGTCGCGAGCTTTGAGGAGGCCAGCGAGGACTCCAAGTCGAAGGACGAGGACCAGACACTGGCCATTCTCAAGGGGCGACAAGTCAGCATCGCCAACGTCGAGAACATGGTCGAGGAGCCCTTCAGCATGAAGGACAACAAGGTCATCCAGGCGCTGGTCAACGAGATCGTCAACACGTTCAAGGGCGTCGCGCTCTTGAACCCCATGTTCCGCGATCATGTCGCCACCTTCTCCGTCCACACGACCATGAGCGTCGGCGAGGACCCTGTCAAGCTGGCAGACTTCGCTGCTGCTGTCGCACAGGCTGAGTCGCATGAGCTGCAGGCGGCGCTCGAAGAGATGGACGTTGAGAAGAGGCTCAGGAAGTCTCTGGAGGTCCTGAAGAAGGAGCTCATGAGCGCTGAGCTGCAGAAGAAAGTCAGCGACGAGGTCAACAACCGCGTCCAGAAGAAGCACCGCGAGTTCATTCTCATGGAGCAGATGAAGGGCATCAAGCGCGAGCTCGGCATCGAATCTGACGGCAAGGACAAGCTCATTGAAAAGTTCAACGAGAAGGCTGGCAAGCTGGCTATGCCTGAAGCTGTTAGGAAGGTCTTCGATGAGGAGATGAGCAAGCTTTCTGGTCTTGAGCCCAGCGGCTCTGAGTTCAACGTCACAAGAAACTATCTCGACTGGCTGACACAGCTTCCCTGGGGTCTCAGCAGCGCCGAGAACTTTGGCATCAAGCACGCCCGCGAGGTCCTCGATGAGGACCACTACGGACTGAAGGATGTCAAGGACCGCATTCTGGAGTTCATTGCGGTCGGCAAGCTCCGCGGTTCAGTCGAAGGCAAGATTCTCTGCTTGGTCGGCCCTCCCGGCGTGGGTAAAACCTCGATCGGAAAGTCGATTGCCCGAGCATTGAATCGCCAGTACTACCGCTTCAGTGTTGGTGGTATGTACGATGTTGCCGAGATCAAGGGTCACCGAAGAACGTATGTCGGTGCTCTGCCCGGTCGCATCATCCAGGCGCTCAAGAAGTGCCAGACCGAGAACCCGCTCGTCTTGATCGACGAGATTGACAAGCTTGGCCGCAACAGCAACCACGGTGACCCCGCCGCAGCGCTGTTGGAGCTGCTTGACCCCGAGCAGAACAACAGCTTCTTGGATCACTACCTGGATGTACCTGTCGATCTGTCAAAGGTCTTGTTCGTCTGCACAGCAAACATGTCTGACACCATTCCTCAGCCCCTGCTCGACCGCATGGAGATGATCGAGCTGTCCGGCTACGTTGCCGACGAGAAGATTGCCATCGCAGAGAAGTACCTTGCACCCGCAGCAAAGGAGATGAGCGGTCTGAAGGACGCCGACGTCATCCTCGAGAAGGAAGGCATCGTCGAGCTCATCAACAAGTACTGCCGCGAATCCGGGGTCCGCAACCTGAAGAAGCAAATCGAGAAGGTCTACCGTAAATCCGCTTTGAAAATCGTCACAGAAGTCGGCGAGGAAGCCCTCCCAGAGGCCGAAGCACTCACAGACGAGGGCAAAGCCGCACAGCAAGAGGCGGAGAAAGACAAGACCGACGTCAAAGAAACACCCGAAGACATCGAAAAGCAGACCGCCCCCAAGCCCCGCGTCGCTCTCAAAGTCCCAGACACAGTCCACGTCTCCATCAACAAAGACAACCTCAAAGACTACGTCGGCCCGCCCGTCTTCACCGCAGACCGCCTCTACGACTTCACGCCCCCTGGCGTCGCCATGGGCCTGGCATGGACCTCCATGGGCGGTTCCGCGCTCTACATCGAATCGATCCTGCAAAACGCGCTCTCCGCCTCCTCGCACCCCGGGCTCGAGCGTACAGGCAGCCTGAGAGATGTCATGAAGGAGTCCACCGGCGTCGCGTACTCGTACGCCAAATCCGTGCTCGCCCGCGATTTCCCGAAGAACAAGTTCTTTGAGCATGCGAGACTGCATTTGCATTGCCCTGAGGGCGCGGTGCCGAAGGACGGCCCGTCTGCGGGTATCACCATGGCGAGTAGTTTCTTGTCGTTGGCGCTGGAGACACAGATCAAGGATGGCGTTGCGATGACGGGTGAGCTTACGCTTACTGGTAAGGTGTTGCGCATCGGTGGGCTGAGGGAGAAGACCGTTGCTGCGAGGCGAGCGGGCGCGACGATGGTTATCTTCCCCAAGGACAACTTGTCCGACTGGCTGGAACTTCCCGAGGTAAGTCACTTTCCTGAACAAGCTTCCCTGACCAAATGGTCTTCCGTGTGCAAGTGCTAACCTTTTTGCAGAACATCAAAGAAGGCATCACCGGCCATCCCGTGGAATGGTACTCGCAGGTCTTCGGCCTCATCTTCCCGGACCTGAACAAGGAGGCCGCGAACAAGCTTTGGGAAAAGGAACTCAAGCCCAAGAAGGGTGACAAGAAGAGGAAGGAACAGAAGCGGAAAGACGATGACGAGGAGAGTGGGGAGGACGACGACTGAGCACAGTCGTAGAAGGATGACAAAGTGTATGTTGACTTGGAGTGGTAAATGAGAGGATTGTATGATATAAGCACTTACGCATCAGCGGCGTTTGGGCATTTGTTAGTACGGATGCTTTGGCACCGCGGGAGAGTGGGTGGGAGAATAGTGGATCTCGACTCTTGCATATAGATTAGAAGAGATCAGGAGCCAGTGCTGCTCGAGGATAGTATATTTGTACAACTTCAAACTCAGCGTGCCTATTCTTAAGATGCGTACCCCATGTCGACAAGAGAATGGCTGCAAGAAACGACGCTTATCAGGAGTCGAGTGTCCCCAGATGATCTCGTTGGTGTCAGCGAAGGCGTGGGCATTCAACCAAATGGTTGACTGGTCCTGCTGCACGATTCCTCCTTGTTTTAAATTGTGTCTACAAACAAGGCTGCTGGTGCGTAGATGTCGTCTTCAGGAGAAGCTAACATTCACTGGACTTACGTGCGTCCGTACTTGATGAGGAGTCACCTATAAGGAACGAAGAATACATGTCGAGAGTCAACGTACGACCAGGGAACCTCGCCCGTGTAGTCTATCACCGACATGGCTTCGGCTGTTCCATTAAGCTGGCGCTCAACAAATCTCATCTTCGAAGTGGAACGGGAAAACATCTGGCCCATGGATACGGGAGGCTTGAGTGACTGTGACAATGCTTGAGATACGACAGTAAGGAAGAAAGCCAACATGTTGCTGAAACACATCCAACAAGAATGTTTGAGCCCCTGGGCTTCTTCATGTACTTACTACTGTGCACACCGCACACCCGTAAAGCTCCCCGATGGCGCGCACCTTGCTGTTGCCAAGTAGCATGGCGAACTTTCACCAATGACGTTATTGCAAAGGAGCAGAGAACGAGGAACGGCGCAGCCTCGAGATGTGCCTGAACTGCGGGTAGGCGAGCTGGGAGCGCCCAGACCTAAGAGAGGTCGCCGTGGCTGTATGGTTTGCGGCTCTGACCATAACGCAACCAAACTCCATCGATGCAGAGGACCGCCTTTGGAATTGAGTAATGCGCACCGGCGCCAGGCAATACTGCCATGGCTTTGAGCCGACAAGGCAACGATGGCGGGAGCTGGTAAACAGACTGCGCCTGGTTTGGCGAGGACGGTTTGGAGGCGGCGATGCGCAGCACGAGCGCACAACGGACAGCAAAATGTCAAGATGCCGGGCTCGTCAGAACGAACGAGATGGCGGGTGCTGCGGCTGATTTCTCGCGATCGCATCGAGAAAGCTAAGGATGAATGCAACCACACAGGATTAAACTGGGACAGACACGAACTCACGCTGTGAGCATTAGATGATCAACGATGCTTGCGATGAAGACATGAGATACTGGCTGTTCCTAGGATGTGGGGGCGCGTACATGATCTGCCAGCGGCAGTTGTCCAAGCTAGTGTAGTCTGGGGTAATTTGGGGTAAGCTGACACCAAGCTGACAATATCCTCTTTGGGCCATTGCTACGCTCGCGCTAGGCGATACAGAGCCAGCGCTGCAATGCTGACTTTGGGCTGTAGCAAGACTATGGAGTATCAGCGGGATGAAAGAGCAGCTATAAGTAGTAGAGCGAATTCAGGCATTTGACACTCACGGTGATTGTCACTGAGGTACCGACTATTTTGTGAACCAACGACACACAAGACGGATATGGCTGCAATCGACTCCTCATCATGGCCCGACTATGCCAAAATGGATCCAGCTTTTGAAGCGGTAACTACCAGCATCGCTACCAACAGTGTCGAACTGACATATGCAAGCTCATCCCACACCTCCCACCCGCCAAATCCTTCGCAGATTACGCCACAGCAGCGGACCTGCGCGCCGCCATCGCCCTGCAAGTCGACCAGATGCTCGCCACCGGCATCGTCAAGCAACCCTCCTGGGACGACCTGGGCGTCGAGAAGAGAGAAATCCAGATCCCAGCACGCGACGCCGCATCTCTACGCGCCGTCGTCTACCGCCCGCAAACCACACCCCCGGGCCCGCTGGCAGTCTACTTCCACGGCGGCGGTTGGACCTTCGGGTGGCCCGAGAGCTGGGAGCACGGGTTCGCCGTGCTGACGGCTATGGGAATTACTTGTGTTGGTGTCGCGTACCGGCTTGCGCCCGAGCACGTTTTCCCCACCGCGGCGAACGATGCACGTGATAGTCTGGAGTGGTGTGTTGAGCATGCTGGGAGGCTGGGCGCGGATCCGAAGATGGGGGTTGTGGTGCTGGGGACGAGTGCTGGGGCGAATCTGGCGGCTGTGGCGAGCCATGAGGCGGTTGAGCGGGGCTGGGGGGAGAGGGTGAGGGGTGTGGTGTTGGTGGGTGCGGGGTTGGTGCATTTTGATGCTGTGCCAGAGGAGTGGAGGGAGCATCAGAAGAGTTGGGAGCAGAATAGGGATGCGCCTATTTTGGATGTGAGGGGGGTGAAGTGGTTCTTCGGTAAGTTGGATTTGCTGGAAGGAGGGCGTCTGGACTGATTTTCTGAAGAGCAGTACAAGCCGGTCCCAGACTCGCCCTATGCAAGCGTTCTGCTCTGGCCGGGTGGCCACAAGGGTCAGCCGCCGACGTACATGCAGGCAATGGGGTAAGAAGGCCGTTTTCGTGAAGCTCTTGTCGACTGATTGTCTTTGCAGGATGGATCCGTTGCGTGACGACACGCTGATCTATGAGCATGTCCTACGGGAAGAGTATGGTGTGCCTATGAAGCTGGACGTATACGCTGGAGTACCTCATTGCGCTCCAGACTTCTTTCCGATGTTGCCAGTCGCTGGGAAGGCGTTGGAGGACCTCAAAGCTGGTGTGGAGTGGATTTTGAGCCAGAAGCGCACTTGAGTGTGTTGTTCTCGGTGACTTCGATGGCTTGCATGTGCTCTGCGGTGTCCCGAGCTATCTCCCTGATAGCGTCTTCTAAGCTGTCGTCTTCTGCAAGTTCAAGCAGCCTGCAAGAGAGAGAACCGAAATCAGTAGAGACCAATGAAGGAAGCCAAGTGCCTCAACATCTCTGTGAAAGCACGTACCGATTCTGCCAGTGTGTCCAGCGGTCGATTGGCTGATCGAACCGCAAAGCCATTGCTGGGATGTCTCTTCGTTGCCAATCTCGTATGTCAAGAAGCCTGTGATAGATTCGCCCTCCGTTGCGCAAGATCCAATTGCAGGCGGCCGGGATCTGCATTTCGAGTTTGAGTTGGTCCTCAGCGTCACCGTCGCTGGTAGCAATGCGTTGGTCTTCGGCAGTAGGTGTTTTCTCCAGTATGCGCATGAGATACCTGATTGCGCGTTTCTCGTCCCAGACGAGTCTTGCTGCGACAAGCCGCGACTCGATGTCTTGCTGCTTGACGTAGATCTGATGGGCCTGCCGCTCGGCTGCAGCGTCTGTTGCCCGCCTCATGATCTGCCCAGGCGTCATCCAGAAAGCATCACTCCATGAGAGGTTGAAGTGAGGGAGCTGAGCCCAGGGCACAGGCTCTTCGTCGTCATCATCGAGAAACTCGCCGCGGTGGATGGGGTCCTCGGTTCGGGAGACTGCTGTGAGCAGTGCTATGAGGTCAGACGTACGGGTGGAAGGCCACTGCATCAATGCTCGCATAAAGAGAGTCCATAGATGGCAGAGAGCAAAGCAGTCGTCAGAATAGTCTCCAGTGTCCTGGATCGAGGTGGTCGATATTGGTTGGGTGATTGCATAAGCTGCTTCGTCTACACTCGTTTCGCCATTCGCAAAACATCGCAATGCTGCAATTTCTTTCTTGTGGCAGGCTTCGTGGACCGTACTTCTGTAGTTCCGGCCGTACTGGGCTTGGAACCAGTCTTCAGGGATTGTTGCTGTATCTTCTGGGAGCAAGTTCCACGACATTCTTGCTTTCAAGCATGCTCCGAACAAGACGGGAAGACATGGCGTATTTGCTCTAGATGGATCGAGTCTTAGCTCGGTCTGTTCACGAAGCTATCCATCGCAAAAGGGCGGAGGTGGATGTCTCGCAGACGCAATGCAGGCTGCACGGACTGGGACCACTGGACCCCTGACGGCATCGAGCATCATTGCTGGGATGCCGTCTTGACAACACTGAAACACCCCACCAAAACATTGACACGCCAACAATCACGCGCCGCGACGCGCTGAGACCCCGCAGCAATGCAGAGCCACCAGCAGTCGCCGTCGCCGGGCGTAGGTAAAGACAGCACGCCGCGAGGAGGAATACGTCACGTCAACAATGAGCCCGGCTCTGTCTCACGCTCGGTCAAGCGCCTTTCACTGCACACAAGCACCGCCAACCTGCACGAACCTTCGCCGGGCCCCGCTTCACCCAGACTGCCAAAAGCGCGCACGCCGTCTTCGCCTCTCCCCCAAACTCTCCGCCGCAGCTCCAGCACCGCCAGCTTGAACCGCGCCGCTTCCCCTGCACCATCGCTATCGCTCAACCTTGGCCGAAAGTCTTCCGTCTCGTCACTGCGCGGCGACGCGAACGGCACACCGCGCAACCCAGCCTCTCGCAGATCGTCATTCGCGCCCAACATGCCCTCGCCGATAGGGGCAAAGAGCCCGCTGCAGCCGCACTTCGAGGAGAAGCTGCCGTTGCGCGCATGCGATATCGCCGAGGAGCACTTCAGGAAGGACCTTGCACGGCATGAGGGTGTGGCGGGAACATCGAAGGCAGGCACCGTTGTCATCGTGCACGACCAATGCTACGGACACCGATTCTCGCGACCAAAGACGCCCAAGAACATTCTCAGCTTGATCATGGAGCGGCCAGAGCGCATCCTTGCGAGCGTGCTGGGAATATCAACGGCATACGTGCGACTTGGTGGGCGGCATGCGGACGGACACCAGCCTTTACACCCTGATCAGAACCCACCCGAGCGCATACCGTTCAAGATTCGCAAAACCTCGCGACTCGTCGACATCACCTCGCCAGTGGTGACAAACGTTCATGGCACAAAGTGGATGGAGGAGTTGAAGTCTCTGTGCGACAGTGCTGGGACAAAGCTGGCTACCACAGGAAGAGAGCTGGCCAGAGACGCATCAGCAGCCCCCGGACAGCCGCCGAAGCATGAGTTTCATTCGGGAGATTTATATCTTTGCGAGGAGTCATTGAACGCTTTCCAAGGTGCGCTCGGTGGCGTTTTGGACGCCGTGGACGCAGTATTCCAAGGCACTGCTCTAGGCGACGGACCGTCTCGCGCCTTCGTCTGCGTGCGCCCTCCAGGGCACCACTGCTCAGCAGATTTTCCATCCGGATTTTGTTGGCTAAACAATGTGCACGTTGGTATCGAGCACGCTATGATGCAGTACGGCCTGACACACGCTGCAATTATCGACTTCGACCTGCACCACGGAGACGGGTCGCAAGCAATCACCTGGGCGCGGAACAAGAAGGTGCAAAATATGCCGAAGAGCACAGCAAACCGCAAGAAGACCTCCATCGGATATTTCAGCTTACACGACATCAACTCGTACCCATGCGAGGACGGCGAGGACGACAAGGTCCAGGCAGCAAGTCTCTGCATCGACAATGCCCACGGCCAGTCGATCTGGAATGTACACCTCCAATCTTGGAAGACGCCAGAGGAGTTCTGGGCAATCTACGAGGACAAGTATCTTGTGCTGCTCGACAAGACCCGCCAGTATCTCAAGTTTCACACGAAACGCCTAAATAGTGGGCCAAATCAGCCAAAACCCAAGGCAGCCATCTTCCTGTCTGCCGGATTTGATGCCAGCGAATGGGAGACAGCAGGCATGCAACGGCATGCTGTGAACGTGCCGACAGAGTTCTATGCCCGCTTCACTCGAGATGTCGTGCGTCTGGCCGAGGAAGAAGGCACTGCAGTGGATGGTCGCGTCATCTCTGTGCTGGAAGGCGGCTATAGCGATAGAGCTCTGGCTAGCGGAGTCATGAGCCACATTAGCGGTCTCACGGACGGCCAAGTGTATCACGACACCCAGCCTACGAACGGACTGGCGCTCGACATACACCAAAGACTAGGTGGACTCAGTCTTTCGGACGAAGACATGCCTGTGCCGTCAGTCGAGGCCAATCTGACACCTATTACATACGATCCATCATGGTGGCATGCTGCACACCTCACCGAATTGGAGAATCTAGTCAACCCTCCTCCTCCAGTTGCTCGCAAGAAGACCAATCAGGGACCTCTGGCCCATTTCTCTTCGCCCACGCAATCTTTTACCGCTAAGGTTGTGGACCCAACAAAGCTTTCGCACTTGCAGCCTGCCCGAGGCGTACCCGTTAACCCCTCGCGACCGATCACTCCGCCTCCTCCAGATGTTGACTGGGCGACGGCGGCGCATGCATTGAGTGCGCTGCTTATACCTGTGGATCGTCAGACCAGGAGTTGCCGTCCTGAAGAACTTGCTCCTCCGCAGGTCAAGAAGGAGAAGCCTGCTGCGCCAGCGTTGACGTCCGTAAAGGTCGACCCATCTGGCCGGCAATTGCGCGGCCGCAAACCAGTAACATCGTATGCGGATCACGGTTCTGACGATGAAAAGGCTATGCGTACAGAGTCTCGGTCAAGTCGTCGACAGACCATCGCCGACTTCCAGCTTGCGACGGCAGAGGCTCCAGCAGCTCAATCAAAGTCTCGTCGTATGAGCATCGCGTCCAGCGTATCCTCTATCGGCGATCGTAGCGTCAGCCGTGGGCCGAGTGTTCCTCCCAACTCGAGAAGGCCCAGCGTCGCACCTTCCACTGCTTCCTCAAACGCATTGCCGGTCAAAAAGGGTCGTGGAACAACCAATGCAGCTTCTGCGCGCGTCCCTCAGCGACCATCTGTACCGCGAGTACCGTCCGCTTACACCAATAAAGTAGATGGCGCCAAGGGCAAGGAGAACGACGAGATAGATTCTCTAACTTCGGGCTTGAAACGTGTCACTCTCAAGATGCCTTCGAAAGAGGAATATGAGGCGCGAGAGAGAGCAAAGGCAGAACAACAGACTGCCCTCGATGCGTCGAAGAAGCCAGCTGCAAAGACCACCCGGAAAGCACCCGCCAGCCGTACCGCAGCCACAAAGACAGCTACTAAGCCTGCAACTGGCGTCACAAAGAAGGGTCGCGGGTCGAGGTCATCGAAACCTTCATCCCCAGCTACCACGCCGGCGCCGACTATGACTCCAGAGCCGCCTCAGCTACAGAGTGTGGCCGTAGCACCGCTCGAGCAACCAGAGCCAGTACATCCCGAATCCGTCCTCAGCTTGGCGGAGCAAGTGCTCCCTTCTGTCAACCTGCAAGAGAGCTTGTTTACAAGCGTGTCTGAGGCTAGTCGTCGTGGCTCTGGCCCCATCATCGAACCACCAACAGACATCAGGGACTCTGTGATCACTCCAGAACAGTTCCGCGAGCAACTTCCACTCCCTGCCTTCGTGACAGCAACAGAGGCACCTGCGATGATACTTCCACAACGCGCGGATACGCCTCCACCGCCGCCACCAGCTACTGGCCTGCAATTCGTGAACTACAATGCTCACTCCTTCGACACGGCTCCGACAGTAAGCCAGCTACCGCCAACCTCAGAGCCTCAGGCACCAGCAGCCTTACATTGGCTGCCTCCAAACACCGACGCAACAGCAACTCCACCAAAGACAGTATCTCGTCCCATGTCACCTGCCAGGAGGCAGGACCTGCCTGTGTTTTCCGCGATCAGCACTATTCCCTTTGCCGTCCCAGCTCCTACGTCCGCTCCGCAACAAGCTCCTCCTCCGGCCGCCAAGGCAGAGGATCGCAAGGACTTGTGGGAAGTACCAGACACACCAGCTCGCTAGACAGGACTCTATTGAAGAATCGATACCCAACACGGCGTTTATTGGTGGGACTAGAGCCCGCGGCGTCTACAAAAATTTAGCACCCAACAAGTCGGCGCGCTTACCGCGAAGGGGTTGCCGCGAATCAGGCGCCCCGGGCGACCTTTTGTAGACCTTGTGTTTTGTAGAGATACCCGCTTTCGCGCAGAATCTGAAGTTTCGTTATCACCCAATTTCTTTGATGTCATTGCTACAATTGAAACGTGGGCTCCACTGACCCCCACCAGGATTGGGATGAAGCACGCGCGGAGCGCGATAGCGAGCAGTCGTAGCAGGCTAACAATCACTCGTATAATCGCCACTCTCATGCGTGAAATATGTGCAGAGGTGTCACAAGATGCAGGGTATGCCTCGGGAACCAATGGTTAGCGCGCGAAGCTGTCATGGGGCGGGCGTGAAAGCGGGTGCATAAAGCGGGGTCCAAGCTAGGACACGAAACCTCGGATGACGTACATTGCTCACGGTCGCAGGTTATATGGCGTGATAGTACGCGTCCTGGAGTACCTTGATCTCGCTCGCGCTGTGTCTTTTGTTAATCGACTTGGAGCTTGAAAGTGTGACACGAGGGTACCTTCTTTCAACTCACCTAGGGACTCGCTCAAACAATCGTCAGGCTCACCTTAACACAACAAACAAACACAGCTCAGTAGTCGTGAATATGTCTGAAGGCTCGGGATCCAGCAACCCCTTCGCGCGGCGCGAAGAGTTCTCGAACCAGTCAATCTTGCTGTACAAGATCTCCACTGGCCTGTCGTACATCATCCTGCTCGTCACAGCCTTCTACTACACCTTCAACCAGCCCAATGAAGGCCACGGCCCGCACCACCGCTTCTGGCAGCACCAGCCCGCAACACCCTTCGCGCAAAGCAGCATAATCACTAGCATATACTGGTACCTTCAATCCTCCTCCAAACCCTCCCGCAGCCGCTAACGCACGCAGGATCGTCCTCTTCGTCCTACAGCTGATCTACGCCTATTCTCTGTGGTCCTCCAACACCACGTATCTGATCGCAGCCGCGAACATCGGCACGCACTACATCACCTCCAACCTGCTGCTCTTCGGCTTCATCCACCTCTGGGTGCGGTCGCACTTCTGGCTCGCCGAGCTGCTGCTGGTCATCAACTTCTTCAACCTGAGCTTCGCGTACTTCCGCCACAGTACCACGCCGCGCGCGATCCATATTGGAACTATCGCTGGCCCGCTGGCGTGGAACTTCGTCGCGCTGTATTGGGTTGGCGCGGTTGCGTTCCACTCGACGCATCTCGTGGGGCGCATTGTTGCCAATGTATTCATCTGGGGATGGGTTGGATATGGAGTGTTCTTCTTGGCGGCGTACAAGGACTACACTATGGGCTTTGCGCTGTCGGTCCTGGCATTCTGTGAGTCGAAATGGGAACTTTGTGCCGCTGGGTTTTGCTAACGACGTGCAGCCACTGGTGTGGGACAGTTCCTGAGCAAGCTGCCCATCCTGCAGTTGCAGTGGATTTTTGCGTTTACGATCGGCGGTCTGCTCTTCGTTCTGAGTCTTGCGGTTGGCGTTCCGGGATTGCTCGGTCGTGACCCCTTCCCGAGAGGACAGATTGTCAGCGAAGACCGCGAGAGGGCGCCGTTGCTCGCCGATGAGTAAGGTTGCGATGTGCAATCTGTGAAGGAGCGCTGAATGGCAGGATGTAGTCTCCATGTCTGCCGAGGCGTGTCACGGAAAGATTGGCAGTGCTCGTCGATCTCGGATAGCAGTGTGCGTAGGAAGAGGGTACTGATATCGAAGATCAGCCCATTGCAGGAACCAGAACCATTTTCCGCATCGTCACGGCGTTTGTACGGATTCCCGGTTTGTCTTACAGCGATCGTGAGCATGGCATCTCTTCTGATATCGAACTTACATAGTACAATCGAAAACAGATCCAGAATAATTGTTCAAGGGAGCAACAACGACAGCCTCACAATCATAGCACTTCTGACGCAGGGACCGCCGACAGCGGATCGGACCGTCCATGGTGTTGCAGCATCCGACGACGATCATCCCGGCAACAGCATCGGATGCGGCCTCACCTTACCAAAATGTAGACCTCACTATCCACGTCGAGCCTGGTGTACGGAGAGTCTCCGAAGTGGCACCTAGATGCTAGTATGCTAGTACTACCCCGCCAGGGTCCATCAACCAAGTACAAAGCAAGAGAGCGGAACGTCAACCATCCTTTCCACATACCCTATCTCATCAATTGCCCTTTCATTGATCAGGTTGCTCGATCAAAGACCCCGGAGCTTCAGCCCCGAAACTCCCGCCACCATGTCAAGCAAACCAACCATCCTCTTCGTCCCCGGCGCCTGGCATAAAGCAGCGTGCTACGCCCCCGTCATCGAGAAACTCAACGCCCGAGGCTACGACACCGCCACCGCTGAACTCGCGTCCGTCGGCCCTGTGCCCGGTCTGCAGACCTGGGCCGATGACGTAGCCAACATCCAGACCGTTCTCGCACGTCTCGCAGACGCAGGAAAGCGCGTCGTTGTCGTTGCGCACTCGTACGGCTCGCTCCCCGCGGGCGAAGCGATGAAAGGCTTTTTGTTGCGGGAGCGCGAGGCAGCGGGCAAGAAAGGCGGAGTTGTACACTTTGTGTATATTTCCGCGTTTGTGCTGCCGCCGGACACGAGTCTTATGGATGCGCTGGGTGGAAAAGATCTGCCGTGGTTCCAGGTCAGCGAGAGCAAGCTGGAAGTCGAGCCCGAGGATCCAGCGACGATTTTCTACAACGACTTGAGCAAGGAGGAGCAGGATGCGCAGATTGAGAAGTTGGGCACGTTCAGCTATCAGATGTACTTCCAGAAGACGACGTGGGCGCCGTATAGGGAGGTTGCGAGCAGTTTTGTATATTGTACAAAGGACAATGCAATTCCGTTGCCGATTCAGCAGGGTATGGTCAAGGGATCGGGGGTCACTTTCAAGGAGACGACGGTGGAGGCGAGCCATAGTCCCTTTCTGTCGAAGGTGGATGAGGTCACAAAGGCTATTGTTGAGGCGGTGGAGACCTGTTGATTGTATAAGTGGTTGAACAGGTCAGTTTCATGAGGCTTGATGCTGTTGAGTAGCTAGGACGTAATGGATCAGTTGTCGCTTCGATTAGTGCTTCCTCCCTTTGATTGCTTCTGCGGAGCAGAGGCACGGAGATCTGCAGGGTCAGTGGACAGCGTCGTCGAATCAACGATAGAAGACGTATTTGTGTCGATGAGATCAGCTTCAGACGCAGAGTCTGAAGCTATGAGTTCGAATTGGGCATACTACTTGTACACCTCTAGTACTTGTACCGAAGCTCCTTGTTCTCCCTATCGGTCATGTCGCTGAATTCGACGTCGGCTTGATGACTGGCGCCCGCAGCGTCTCGTCGGCGGTTCTCCCAACGGTAATAGAATACCAAAACAGCAGTAGCGCAAAGCACAACTGCTTCCACGGCTAGAATGGTGATCTTCGCTGGCTGGTAGTTGGGTGCATCCTCGTTACGGAACGTCAAGGGTCCAAGAATGTTGCCCAGACAGAACGACATCAGTAGTATCGCGTTCATAGTGACTTTTTTGGTGTGACCCTGGGAGCTGTCAGTGAAACAACACAAACGTGACTACCTCACTAGAAATAAAACTTACGGCGAAGTTGCAAGCCGCAAGCGCATAAGCAAGTGGCAGAAACGAACCAGTCATGTTGGTCAAATAGTTGCCTGCCAGTCTGCCGGCTCTGTTGCTGGCGGGTATGAAGGCGATCATACCACCGCCAACGATACCACCAAGCGCTGCCCAAGTGACAAGCATCAATCCACGGCAGTTGTAACGACCTGCAATGTAGGTGCCAATGAGCGTACTGACTGCGGTGATCAAACCGCCTGGAATCTGAATGAGCGCTGTCTCCTTGTTTGAAAACCCGAAGCCGGAAATGATGACGCTCTGGAAGGATGACACAGCACCATTGGGGATGCTGGCAGCGGTGGTAATGAACGCCAACAGCCAGACCTGAGGATCGGTCATAGCCTCACGGAACTGGTATGGTTTGAAAGTCTTGTTCTCAATACCGGTGTTGTTTTCTCGGAGCCGCGACACAGCCATGATCTTCTCGTCGTGGGTTAATCTGCTCGACATCGGGTTGTCGGGCAAGAAGAGAATGACGATAATACCTGCACCGATCGTGATGAGACCGACAACAAGGTACATGATCTGCCAGTTGTTGAACTTATCGCCTTCGTAGTGTTGGAAGCCGTACGAGACGAGAGAGCCAACCATGACAGCCATACCAACACCAAGGTACCAGAAGCCGATGCGCCTAGGCTGTTCATCGCGCTTGTACCACATCGATGTGACCAGAATCAAGGAGGGACTGATAGCAGACTCGAAAGCGCCTAGCAGGAATCGACAGACGGCGAGAGATGCGTAGGAGTCGCATGCCGCGGTGCAAGCCACTTTGGAATGGTCAGTTGATGGACTTGAACAGGACAGGATGCGGAAAGCTGCGTACCGACGGTGCCCCAAGCACAGACACAGGAGCCTAGGTACTTTGCGGTTGGCAGCCGTTGCATGAGGTATGCGTGTGGCATCTCGAAAATGAGGAAGGCAAGGTAGAAAAGCCAAGACAGTGTGCCGTACTGCTCCGTTGTCAGGTTGGCATCTTCTCTGATGCCCATGACTGCCGCAAAATTCACTGTGATATGTGAGCAGATTGTCGTACGCCAGAGTGCGGTCAAGCTTACGGAGCGACTTGTCCAGATACTGCAGAAAGTAGCAGGCGAACATGATAGGTACAATCATCCAGTCGATTTTCTTGACCAAGGTCTTCTCATCGATGGAAACGACAGTGCCTTCTTCGCCGTCCTCATTGACGCGGAGAAACTCGAGGGCCTTGTCTGCATCCTTGTATGCGCTCTTCTCCGGCGCCTTCTCGTCGACGTGTATCGGGTCTTTGACCTCGTTTGCCTGCATTGTAGTGGATGCTGCAAAGCTGCTGTTTGGGGTTGTCCATCTTTAGCGATCGGCATGCGAGCCCTCATATATGTCCTGTCGCAAAACCCATGCCTGGACAGCCGTCCTCGGAGTTGATCAACAGCGTGTTGTCAAGCAAGATATCGTTGGTTATCAGCCCCACATGCCTCATCCGGAAGGAGATGGGATCAATTCGTCCAGTAGGAGAGCTGCCGAGCACTGACAGCGAGCCAACGGTAATCGTTCGGCGCACATCATCCCGCAGATTGGAGGCGGCTGAAGGATGCCGCTGCGGGGATAAGATACCTTATCGCAGTGTTGGAGTAGTGGCGATGCTTGGGGTTGCAGTTTGCGGCAATTATAATGGTGATGTCTGTGTGCCGCGGAATGTCGTTGCGAGTGAGAGGGGTGAGATGGATTGTCAAGTAAGGTAAGCTGGCAATACGTTCTGCACAGTTGCTGGTGGTCTGGTCAGTATGCGGACGTTGCGACCGCAAATATGCAGGTGGTGACGTCACGCCATTTGATGGGAAAAAGGAGCCATAGCTCCTCACCGAAGGGGTAAGAATTAGTATTTACGTTTGTATAAGTAGCCAGCCATTTACTGCATTCACAGTAACAGATCCTGGTTACCGTCTGCACCACCTGGACTCATGACTAGCGATTGTGGTGCGTTCTGATTGACGACCCAGCCACCACCCATGCCTGCGTGATCTTCGGCGATAGGTGAACCACCGAACGTGCTCTGTCGGCCAACACTGGCGAAGTACATATCAGCATCACTTACAGCTGTTGACATATTGCCGTTTGTCGGAGACAGCTGCCCATTACCATTGGACGCTGTATCGAGACGTGAGCGGTCCGCCGCTGCGCGTTGTCGCGCCAATTCCGCGGCTTTGACGGTTGGCAACTCGTGCCGCTGCAAAGCTGGAGAGTCGACAATCCTGCGAGGACGAGCGCTTCGGAAGACCTGGTTGACTGGCTTTAGGTACACGGTCGCAAGTGTGCCGACGTTGAGACACATTTCTTCGAGTGTTCCAGGGTCGAGTTTCTCCGACTCTTCGGCTGTGATGGCAGGTTTTTCGCCCATAACGACCTTCTTCGCCTCCTCAGGCGCAGACGATAGTAACCGCCAGTACATGTACCCACGATCACGCAGATCTGGGTTATCTGTCTCCTCGGTCGCCCACTTCAGCACCTTCGGTACCAGTGCTGAGCCTCTTGTTGGTCGCTGAATGAAGAGTTTCACTGTGGCGGTCAAGAGCGCAAGCTGCACTTCGTGTGTCTCTTCCTGGAATGAGTCCAGGAAGTCTTCGAGAAGGACATCAGAATCCTCGATGCGGTCGGCGTACTGTCCAATGACCCAGATCATGGCAGCCTTGGCTTCCGGTTCGTCCAACGAATCGAGATTTTCGCATAGTGTTGAGATGATCGACTCGTATTGGTTAGGATATTTCCGAAAAATATTACGGATGACCACTGTGGCTTCCTGCACAATGTACGAAACCTTCGTGCTGACAAGCGAGAGCAGTGTACTGATGCATAGTTGCGCTGCAGGTGCGATTTTAATGGCTAGTTTACCAATGGCACGTACGGACTTGCGCACAAAGTCGACATCGATCTCGGTAGCATATCTGTTAGAGTCAGTATGGGGTCGTTGGGAACAGCGAATCGATGACATACTCTGCAAGCTCTGTCAAAACCTCCTTGATGTTCCTCTCCGTTGCCAACATGAAAATAAGCTCGAGCTTGGTGACCTTGACGTAGATGGGGTCGTTGTACTTGCAGAAGAAGACGCGAATGTCGTTGCGAAGTACTTCTGGCCGCCGTTGCAGGATGAGCAAGGCGTTGCGCAGCGCAAGGTATTGGATCTCAGGTCCCTTGGAAAGTAGCGTAACGAGCGGCGGTGACAGCTTGTTGCACAACGATGCAATGACCTTCTGATCTGAGATGTAGTTCATCAAGTACAGAATGACGCGGATGCAGGTGAGCACGACAGCCGAGTTCGAATGTGATAACCGTGGTGATATGCGCTCAGCAAGCAGAGCAGCCTCAGACGTATCCTGAGGAACATAGTTCATCATGGCTTCCATGATGTACGTCTGACCCCACTCTGAGCAGTCTGCCAGGATGGACACAATCTTCGATGCGCTCGCATAGTCGATGGTGAGCTTGATGTTCTCGCTTCTCTCCCAGATGTCCATCAAGCCCGCCAATGCGCTGGAGACGACTGTGGGGTTCTCGTCTCGCAGCATGCCGTTCAGCTTGTCAATCAAGTCTGAGGATTCCACCAGGTGTCGGTCGTGGTCGTAGAGCTTGGCAACGCAGAAGGCCGCTGTCTTCCGTACGTAAGGGTCGGAGTCTCGCAGGAGGTTCTTGAGGTGTGGCACGGTTGCCTCGACGTATTCGCGGACGTGGATGTAGGACATGGTTCGCAGTGCAAGTGCACGTACTAGCGGGTTGTTGTCGTGCATGTCTTCCTGAATGATGGGCAGCGCCTTGAGGGCAATGTCGGGTTTTATCCTGGCATAGTTGACCAAATACAAGAAGCACCTGGCGCAGTCAGTGGCTGCTCGTCGCTGGCGTGTGCCCTACAGACGTACATCTTCTTGATCTCCAGACTCGGAATGTGCATGCAGCCAACAATGTCAGGGAATAGGGCGACCATGTCGTTGTTGCTCATGGTCATGTTGGCAACGATCTTCTTCAAGGCCGTCTTCTTTGCGGAGAAGTTCTTGTCCTTCTTTCCGCCGCTGTTCAGTTCGAGGCGCAGCTCCGCTACTTTGCCCTGTGGTGTGCGGAGATATTGTGAGCGCTGGCTATCAACCGGGGGCAGGGGCATGAACATAATCATGGCGGCGGCCATGCGCGCGGCGGCGCATAGAGGATGGGATGTATACAAGAGAGTGGAGGACGTACCCTCGCAAAGAGCTTCGCATCTTGGCCACCCTGGCTCATGGTGGGCTAGCTATCACGAATGCGCCCGCTCGGCGTTCCCTCTGCGCATGTGCCTTGCTGTATTGCGACCAAGACAGCTCCCCTCTCCTGCCGCTTTAGCGTGCCTCTTGCGCCTTCGATAGACGACGCGGGGTTCTGATAGGCGAGGACGTTTGCAGATTACACCGGTATCGCGTCGCGTGTCTTGGAGGGTTCCGGATGGCGTTTCGAGGGGTGATGCTTGACTTCGGCGCCCGTCAGGGTGAACAGGGTGTCGCTAGCATGTTTTGCGGAGACGTCGGGGGAGCGCTTGGACGCGGGCGCCAAGCGTGAGATCCGCTCTGGACAGCTGCTGGACGCCTTCAACACCACAGACGCATCACGAACATCTGCCCCGCATTGCTGTTCCTGCCTAAGACTGCAAACCCAACAAGCCCCCAAACAGATTCGCTATCACTCCACCATGTCCACACCGTCGGCCCCGCAATGGGTCGTCGACCTCGACTCGGCGCCCGCATCGAAACCCAAGAACGCATCGCTGCCAGACCCGCCAGGCTACACAGCCTCCATGACCCGCAAGGAGCGCGCCTTGTCGTCGAAGAAGTCACGCGTACCGCCCACACCAGAAGAGATGGATACCCTCAAGATGAAGAAGGCGTGGGAGGTCGCCATAGCCCCCGCTAAGCAGCTGCCTATGAACGCATTTGGTCGGTACACCCAGGCCAGAAGGCAGGAGCGACATACTGACTACGACAGGCATGTACATGACCGGCAACTCGCTCCAGGTCTTCTCCATCTTCATGGTCTTCACACTGTTCAAGACACCCGTCATGGCTGCACTCGGTATCCAGCGCACATTCGCACCCTTTGAGACACCTGGCACAGCTGGCCGCCTTCTCGGTGTGAAAGTCGTCTATATCCTCACGAATCTGCTCATGTTGGCCCTCGGTATCTGGAAAGTAAACGCTATGGGACTGCTGCCAACGACACGGTCAGACTGGCTGGCATGGGAGGGCGAGAGGACGTGGTCAGAAAGAGCCGTGCCAAGGGAGTGGTTGTGAACGAAAGGGGCTTGACGGAAGCATTGCATGGCGTTGGTGGTAGAAGTCTTTCGTGGTTTCCTTCTCTTTTCGACTCACAAGAGCACAGATGTGTCAGCCTCCCGTTCGACAGCTCGTGCAGCTGTATCATCGCCAGCAATCGATCGTCCTGAAGACTTCCAAATCTGCAACCTACTGTTCGTTCCAGCTCATCTCAGCTAACGCGCCATGAGCTTGCACAAAGACCGCCAGGTACGGCATCGTCAGTTACAGAACCTTCGCGTGAGACCTATGGGCGGTATTTGGCGTTGCCTTTGTAGTACGTTTGCTTCGATCGCATAGTCGTCAAATCGATGGCTTTGAGATCCCGGCGCCGCTTCCGCATCATGTTCGAGGGCGGCCGCCCCGCCCAGATCCACTCCGTTTTCTTGATATAGTGTCCCTGGGGCCCGAATATTATTCTTCACCCGACCATCGAGCAGTACGGTCTATCGGCTCAATCACGAGTGTTGAAGCTTCGCTACTACAAAAGACCTCCCTTGATTCGCAGAGCACACTGCGACGGCCCGCGATCCACACTGAATGAATGTCAAGACTACACTCGAGCATAGTGCTACGAGTTTCGAATATCTGAATACAATTGGGGAGAGGGGCGAGATCTTCTGGACCCGGGTCGAGAAGGTTCTACTCGAGATAGTCGAAGGATGGCTGAACAGTCTACCGGGTAAGAAGAAGATCTGCCAAGTTGACAAGGAAGCTTTCACAGCTGCAAGAGCAACCCTTCAGACTTGGCGCGGGTCAGACTGAGAGCACTTCGAAGCGAAGAAATACTTGCTCGTCGGAAACACCAATCAAAGCCTGCTTAATTGTCCCGCTCACACTGTAAGTCGCGTTCCAGCCCGAGCAGGGATCGACAGGTACATGGTCTATTTTGGCTAAACACCAGTGACATGATCTGACTATGCCAGAACAGGCACCTAGGCATCAACGTCCCTGGTATACACTTTACACTGTATTGCGGTACCAGAGCATACCCTGCCGCGGGATCGTATTCGCCAAACCCCAGGTTGGACGTAGTTCTAGATCTCCACATGTCCTCAGACCTCGTGAGAGATTGAGGACCGACTGTGTATAAAAGGTAGCATTATTTGAATGCGACAAAGATGTATCTCTTAACTCAACCCTTCTCTCTACTTGCCCATCATGAAGGGCTTCACCTACCTGAGTTATGCGCTACTTGCACTTGTCTCTCTTTCTGCCGCTCATCCCGGTATGGGCGACACCATGGCAGCCATGCGTCGCGAGGTCAACAAGGTCAAGCGCGCAGAGTCCAAGCAGCTCATAGGCGACCTGCGAACCCTCAAAGACTCCCAACTGACATCCATCGGCAAAGACATCAAAGCCATCCTCCTCGACCAACTCGATGCCGAGTCAAGCGTCATCGATAACTCCATTCCCGCCGGTTCCCTCGGCAGCGCAGCCTGCAAAGCAGATCTCTGCTGTGTGTGGAAATGGATCAGCTACGAGATGACCTCCAAATTCAACGGCACATCCGGACGCTGCAACAAATTCGCGCGCCAAGCAGTACGTCTCGGTTTCCACGACGCAGGCGTCTGGTCAAACACATCCAGCTACGGCGGCGCCGACGGGTCAATCCTGCTCAGCGACGAGATCTCACGCGCAGACAACAACGGCCTCGCCGCCATTGCGACTCAAATGCAGACCTGGTACAAGAAGTACTCTCCTTATGGTGTTAGTATGGCCGACCTCATCCAAATGGGCGCCAACGTAGCCACCGTCGTATGTCCCCTCGGCCCACGCATACGCTCTTTCGTCGGACGCAAGGATAACAGCCGCGCCGGTCCCACAGGGCTTCTGCCCGGCCACACCGACTCGGCCGACTCGCTCATCAAGCTCTTTGCCGCGAAAACAATCGATGCACACGACCTCGTTGCCCTCGTCGGCGCGCACACCACCAGCCAGCAGCACTTCGTCAACACGAGCCGCGAGGGGGATCCGCAGGACAGCACCCCAGGCGTCTGGGACGTGAATTTCTTCCCCGAGACGACGGGCAGCGCGGCGCCGAGGGTGCTCAAGTTCGCATCCGATATCAATCTGAGCAAGGATCCGCGGAGTGCGGGGGAGTGGAAGGAGTTCAGCAACCCGTCTGGGGGGCAGGATCACTGGAATGAGGACTATGCGAAGGCGTATACCAGACTGTCGTTGCTGGGCGTTAACAATATCAACGACTTGAAGGAGTGTACTAAGGTGCTTCCGCCGCACCGAGCGAGCTACACGGCGGAGGATCAGCCGATTTTGGATCTGTGGCTGCAAGGGCAGTTTGATCAGTTGAACAATCTGGTGGATGAGGCGATCATGCTGACGGGTGTTGGGGGTGGTGGAAGTGGGACGATTATCAACCCCTGAGCGTACGCGTGGAGTAAGGCGTGCTGTACTCGGCATCTCCGACGTTGTGTGAGTAAGCAGAGTGTGTCCGTGTAGCTAAGTCTCTGGGCTGCCTCAAGTCAAACCCGTGATATCTTTTGTAGAATAGCTTACTGTCCTCTCATAAGATCACGGTTTACCTAATCATTCACCATCTTGATCTCTTCCCCACACTCTCTACCTAACAAACGCACCACCTCCACTCGCGCCCAACTGGTTCCCCGTCATCCATCCGCTCTCCGGCAAACACGCAATTCCCACAATTCCCGCCACCTCTTCCAGCGTCCCCGGCCTGCCACCAATCTCCCCCGCCAATCTGAGCATCTCCGGCGTGTCGACCTCCGGCCTCTCGCGCGCAAGCGGAATAAGCGCATTGTACAGCCGCAGCGCCTCCCGCGGCTCATCAGGCAGCCCGTTCAACAGCCCCGTGTCCATTGGCCCAGGGGACACGGAATTAACGGTTGCGCGTTCGGCGAGCTCGCGCGCCCAGACGCGCGTCATTGCCTCGATTGCGCCCTTGGTGCCGGCGTACGAGGTCTGCTGGATCAGGCCCCATGTTGTGGTTGCGGAGGAGATGTTGACGATGCGGCCGCTGCGGTCCGTGGGCAGGTATGGGAACGCGGCCTTGATTAGTAGAGCGGGCGCGCGCACGTTCAGGTCGAAGGTTTGTTGGAACAGGTCGATGTCGAGCTCATTGATGGGCTGGGCGTTTACGATGGCTGCGTTGTTGATCAGGATGTCGATCTGGAAACGGCCGTTCTTGGTGAAGTGCGACTTTGCCGCGTCGATGAGGTGTTGGGGTGCAGAGGCGTCGAGCAGGTCGGCGCGCACGGGGAGTGCGGTGATGTTGTATGTCGAGGAGAGTTTCTGCGCGAGGTCTTGGGCGCGCGCGTCGGAGGAGGATGTTGCGTAGTTGATTACTACGTTCGCGCCGCGGGAAGCGAAGTGAGTTGCGAGGGCAGCTCCAAAGCCTGGAAGTTTATCAGTTTGGTACTCGGGGTGATTGCATAGGGTCAGGTTTACTGCGTGAGGCGCCAGTGATGATGGCTAGCTTGCCCTCGAAGACCCTTGGAGAAGACATGATCGATGCTGAATTTTGCGGGTATCCTAAAGTTTAAGTTTGTGTTCTCTGATGCGATGCTCAACGCCGAATTTACCATACTATCATATCGCGGGGCAGCTCCATCTTTGTACCCCTCGACCTCATTGCGGTAAGGACCGCTGGGCACCGCGGCGGTGTGAAGCTCAGTCGTAGCTTCGGCTTGACTTCCACAGCTGCGATGGGTGAGGCGTTTCAAGCGCCAACACGATCCATGATTGAGCATCGGATCAAGTTCGGGTCGGGACGTGAGGCCGTTGAAGTGGATCTGGTAGCGACGATCGCGATTTGGTAGAGTGGATCGTTTGTAGAATGTCCGGAGAAGCGCCACAGGCGTGCAGATCGTCGACTTCGACAACGTTCCCAATGCGAGGTCGCAAGCTGGACGGAAAGTGCAGGAATCCTCCGACACAAGCCATTGCAATAGCATTTTCTTACCCCAAGATGGACCTTTCGGTGATTTAAAATGAGGCCGGCAGCCTCACCGGAGGCCCCACGTCCACGCAAGCTTGGAAGGTCCACTTCACCGCCTAGCGTTTCGAGGCTGTCCAAGCCATGCCAGCAGTCGGTCCAACTTTTGGCGTTATGACCTGGAAGCCGTCTCTGCACATCCCAGTATGTGTGTCGTGCTGGTTAGCATCCTTCGCGCGTTCAACATGTCGAGAAGAGGTTGTCGAGTAGAAGTCACAGAATTGCTGGGCATGCGTTTGACCAAGAGGCGGCAATGCCGAAGAGAGAGGGAGGTCTCGTGAAGTCGACTTAAGGATCTTACGCATCTCAGGGATTTCGGAGGGCACCTCCGGTGATACTGAATCGGTAGTCGCGGCCTGTCGAGCCTTGTGCGGGCACAGTAGCGGAACCCATGTCCCGTCCCGCCCCGTTGTCAATGTCAAACTTCGATGTAACTTGGTCTAGATGCAAGCTAGAAGGGGCAGCTTGGCGAGGTGATCGTGCTGTATTGGGGTAGGGGACGTGTTGATGTTCCGTCTCGATGGGATTGGAGGGTTGCAGGGTGAAGAACTTGGAAGAGATGAAATGAGGCCTGAGGAAGGTCAGGCGGTGTTAATGAAACCGTCGTCGCCTCTTTGTACTCCACAACCTGACATCCACCGCGGAAGACCGTCCCTTCTGTTTGCCGATCAGCTTCTGCGCACCATATTCTTGTCGTCTGACTTGGAGGAGAGCGCCAGAAGACGATATGGCACCCACTTCGTACCCCATGGCTCTGGCAGCCTTAGTCCCATTGCCCTTCGACATCGTCTTCACTATCCTCCGCTTCTGGATCCGTTCAAAGAGGAACGCGTGGGGACCTGATGACTGGGCGATGCTGGTTAATCTCGTAGGGCTGTCACAGACTCTGACATGTGTATAATACTGACCAGCCGTTGTAGCCGTTCTGGACGACCAGCACCATAGCCACCATCGCTATGGCGTGGAGTGGCATCGGTGCCCATGACGCCTCACTGACCCCGTATCAGTATTCAAACTCCCTGATGTGGTTTTACATCTTCCAAGAGCCATGGTGCTTCACTTTGGTGACTATCAAGTGTTCGATCGGTTTTGCACTGATTAGGATCGCCAACGGCAAGAAGTGGATCGAGTACATGATCTACGCTTGTATGTTGTCATGTCTTGTTGTCATGGGAGGTACTGGCATGTACTTGTTCTTTCAGTGTCATCCTGTGCAGTAGGTCGCTTCGATGAGAGAGATCCGAGCGAACAGTATTCTAACGTCGCCTAGGAAGAACTGGTTTACAACGATGGACGGATTTTGTCAAGACCGCAGCATCCAGACCACGCTTTCATACGCGGTCGCTGTCGTCTCGATCATCAGCGATTGGATTTTTGCTATCCTGCCAATCTTCCTGCTGTGGAATGTGCAGCTCGATTGGCGAGTGAAGTGCTCCGTCATCGGCATGCTCGGTCTTGGAGTCTTGTAAGTCCTCCCGCGCTGGGTCGTGTGTGAGCCGATGCTGATAGATATAGTGCATCGATTGCTCCCATCGTTCGTCTCAAGTTTTTGATTGGTATGAACGACTCATCGCGCTTCCTGCAGAACCTTGGTGCCATTCTCGCCTGGGCATCTGCGGAGATGAACATCGGCATGCTGGTCGCAAACCTGCCTGCTTGCAGACCCTTACTTGAACGCATGATCCAGCGTTTCTCGTCTTGGACGGGTAGTGGCAGTCGCTCCTTTGGTGGCGGAAAGAAGTCGCACACGCGCGGGACCTCGCGTGCCGGAGGCAATGGCGCGTCGAAGCAGTATCTGGAGCTTGATGAGCGACCTGGTAGCACAACGCTGCAAAACTACCTGACAAACGGAAAGAGGACGGGTGGTACTGGCGTGGAGACCAGGATATATGGCGACCTTGATGGCGACAGCAGCATCAGCCTTGATCGAGACGATGGCAGCCAGAAGCACATTGTGCAGAAGCAAAGCGTCGATGGGTTCCACGTCAACGTCCACAAAGATTTCAAGATGGAGGTAACTCGAGGTGGTAAGCCACTGCCACGAACGCCGGTCCCTGGGGATATGGTCTGAGTGAGAGCTGAGCTGAAAGAGAGCTTGTGTCCATGATACCCAGATTAGCGTTACTTTTACAGGAGGACAATATCAACATGCGTGCACACGAAAAATCGCCCGCCGTCCGAGCCGTGAAGCCATCAAGAAAGTGCAGCGCCATCAGTGGCCGTTGAGATGCTCGGTCGATGGAATGATACTGCAACGTCAAAGCGTCGATGGGAAAAGGCGAAGCTGGCAGGATGCCGCCTTCCCCGCTTTCGTCCTAGCGTTGATCTAAATATGTCCTAACGTCCTGCGCAGTAGTGATCTCAGCCACGCTTCAACAACACCACAACACAACCTAGACATATCGCGTGCCAACCATCGCATGCACCTAAATGTAAGGCACAGTAATGAGCGCGTTTCGTGTAGCCTCACCCACAGGGATGACGCAGAGACCCGAACATGTGGTTGCGGCGGCGGCTGAGCACCTGCGGCGTAGCTCAGCTTATTAAAAGATAACAACACTGCCTGCCCTTCTGCTCCTCTTCATCATAGTCCATAAATCACGTCTGAAGTTCTACATGACCTGTGCGCAAGTGAGCCATTACTATCCAAAGTCCTTTATACCCTCACAGACATCCTCGCGCGAGGTCTACCCTAGCGATAGAGCGCAAGATTGATAATCGTCAGCCGCACAAGTGCGGAACCTGGTATCACATCATCTCCTCATCCACACAAACAAACTTGCCCACGATGATACCCAACATGCGCCGTATATCCGGGCTGTTTTCGCCGCCAAAAACCTCCTTCCAGGTTCTCTCCGACCTGCATCTCGACCACGAGTCGCAATACCTAACCTTCCACATTCCCGTGAGCGCGCCATTTTTGATCCTCGCTGGCAACATCGGCCGCCTGATAGACTACGAGTCCTACCTGTCCTTCCTGATTCGGCGCTGCAATCTGCACGAGAAAGTCTTCCTCGTCCTCGGAAGTCTGGAATTCCATGGTCTCGGTTGGATGGACGGGCTGCAGCTTGCGCACAGGATGGAGAAGGAGCCTGCAACGAAGGGAAGGCTGGAAGTGCTGTACGAAACGAGGAGTGAGGTACCAGGCACGAACGTCGTGCTGCTTGGTGCTACGTTGTGGTCGAAGATCCCTGATCAGGACTTTGTGGCGGTGATGAAGAAGATGCCTGAGTTCGATGAGAAGAGCGGGATTCAGGGGGATTGGAGTGTGGAGAAGCATAATGCTGAGCACAAGCGCGATCTGAGATGGCTGAAGCAGGAGGTTGCGAATGCGACGAAGCCAGCTGTTGGGCCGGCTGGGAAGCCGGCGTCTGGCTTTCAGACGGGGAGTGAGGCGAAGCAGATCGTTGTTGTGACGAGTTTTGCACCGGATCTGAGAGAGGCACTAGATCCCTGGCAGGTCGATGCGCCGTGGAGCTCAGCATATGGAACTGACTTGCTGAATGCGACGGAGTGGAATGGTGTTAAAACATGGATATGTGGAATGACTGGGCGAACGTGCGATTTCATGAAGAACGGTATCACGGTCATCTGCAATCAAAGGGGCCGCGAGGGTGATCATGTTACGGGGTTATTGAAGGATGGCATGTCTGAGAAGCAAAAGGTCGGTCTTTTCGATGTTATGAGGGTGGTTAGAGTATAATGTACCAGTGATAGCGACATTACAACCAAAGTGGCGTCAGATCATGCCAGATCGTCCACAGTAGCTTTGTCTTCAGACTTAGACTGTCCCCCAAGGCACACACGCCAATCCCTGACACATAAGATCTCCTCAAAGCTGGCACTCTCGCGAGTTCCCACACTGACGTGCAGAGCACGGTACTGCGGGGCGATAGAAATGCACCTGCAGAAGCGCATCACTGAACTGCACATGGTCCTCATTCTTCAATCTGTCCACGCGTGAGGATCTGTATAGGCGCCCCGATATCCTGTCCCAGTTCCCGTCCCGATTGTCGTTCCAAAATATTGGTCGCGGCTGAGGTCTTCGAGGGTACGGCAGTCCAGCTCTCAGGTCGTCAAGCTGGCCCGCTCCAACCTGTGGGCCGACCCAGCGCCCATGATCAAGCCTTCTGTTGGCATCTTGCACACCGTAAGCCCAGGCATCTGCAGCCAATGCTCTAGACAGCGGAGGTGGCCCGGGGAAGAACGCTGCTCCTGGATGAATAGGTGCTACACATGGCCATCGTCTGGGCATCATGTCCCCCGTGTCTGAGAATCCGTCATGCACGGCAGCCTCGTCAACTGGAAGATCGTGATGCAAAAGTGCCATATACGCTTCGTCAGCTGCTTGTTGTGCTGCCCTCAAACGAGCCTCGATTCGAGCGCGCTAGGCTTCCCGCCATTGAATGACCTCTTGAGGATGACACACGATACGCTCATAGACGCCATGAACCTGGCCTACTCTGTGCTTATTCGACTTCCTCCTTTCGCCGTTCTCGGATTGTGGATGAGCATTTTCTTGAGGGTGCTCGGCCGCCTTGTGTTGGACGTCCGACTCTTCCTGAAGATGCGCGGTTTCGTTCGTCGTAGCAGGCTCCTTTCCTTTTCCTCTGCGGTTCCCATGCGGTTGCGCTTGAGCTACTTCTGGCTGTGGGCGAGTCTCCGTCGTGACGCGCTGGGCATATCGTCGCTCGAGATCCGCGATGACTTCGGCCTCTTCTTGCGCCCAATTTCTCTGACGTGATGTTTCCAAGTACTTCTTGAATCGAGTTTCCGCCTCCACATCTTCAGCTCGACTATTTGCGTGTCTGGTATGGAAGCTACTGAGGCCGTCGTCAGTGCTCTGCTTTCGGTTCTCTCCTGCTTGGCTCGATTCACCTTGCTCAACACGGTTGAGATAGGTCTCTGCGTCTGGGGCGTCCTCGAAAGTGGGCTGGCAGTGCTCTGAAGTTGAGTCTTGATCTTCAACATCGTCGCCGTGACCGCCACGCAATGAAGCCCAACCCCAATCTGCGTTAGGTCCGTAGTAGTCCTGAAACCGCTCTCGCAGCCACAATTTCTCAAGCCCATTGGGGGTATACCCATTCGGGGATCTATAGGGAAAGCCATCATATCTATGAGAGTCGCTTCTGTTGGGTCTAAAAGGTCAGCCCTTGCGCGGCAGGCACCAAGAAGGACCAATACAAACCTTGTCATTGTTGTGGCCGCAGAAGGTACCATACTGTTCCCGCTTGTTTCGCCGTTCTGATTCCATGAGATCAGAGTGTGCGCGTCCCCAGTTGTTACGATTAGGAAGCTCGTTATCGTACAGGCCATGGTGACCACGCTTACACTTCCTTTTCTTGATGATGCATGGCATCTCCTCCTGCAACGGGCGCTTGTCTCGTGACATACGCCACAGGTAATCGGTGCAGCGCTCGTGCTCACTGTTAGTGCAGTGGATGGTATCGCTTCTACGGGGCTCGGGATTTGCGTCATACCAGTTCTTCCTATAGCCATCTTCACCCCGGCTAGGTGTACGTTTCCTCCTTAGTTGCTGTAAAATATTGTCTGACTCGAAAGAACCGTCGTACTGCCTGTACATCAGGTCATCATTGGACATGGATGTTCCCCTTCCATGTTCCTGCTCGCTGTGAGAAGTTTTGGAAGCATCGTCTCCTTGTTCGAGCATATGAGGCGCGTCACCGTTTGGCAAATGTAGGGTGTCATCACGACCATCTCGTTCATCACGAATGATATCGTTACCGTCGGCATGATTGCCAGCTGCACCCCGGTGGGCATATCGTTGGGTGCGCTCACGTTCATGATTTAGTGTTGCGTCGTTACTCGGCATCTCGAAATTCCTGCTTGTTAGCTTCGTGGAAAAGGCTTGAACTGACTTTCAATCTGCAAGGCTCTGGATATCTCTTCCAAAGGACGTGTTTCCAATGTCTCGATTAGAAAGATGCGTGTTCATCGACCGTGAAGTGACATTCTCAAATCGATGTGCAAACATGACGCGTCTACCCTTCATATTCAACCGGCCCGGCGTGCGTGTTCAGATATTTGACAGAGCCAAGTCAATCAACCATCTTGGAAGTCGCGAGTGGCCAGGGTAGGCGAGGATTGGCAGGTCCTGTGACGTCGCGTTACGTTCGTGGCTACCCTTGTTACGAACCCCGCGATAGCTGACAAACCTCACCCAATCAGGCCGCATTGGCATGTTATTTGAAGGGCGCACACCACCCTTCAAGAAGAGTCTCAGATATTCCAGTGCTCGTTCGAATCGCTCTCTTGCTTCAGATTCAAATCGCCACAATGGCGTCAACAAACAACTCGACTGTCACACTCACCGCGCATTGTTTGTGCAAGGCGAATACCTTCACAGCCCAAGTAACGAGGTCAAAACTTCCTCTGCCAGCATCCATCTGTCACTGTTGGTCTTGCAGGCATGTCACTGGTGCCCTCTACGCCTCTAGCGTGCGGTGGCCGGAGCCTCGTGCGAACGTCGACGTGTCAAAGTTGAAGGCGTACTCCTTCACGCCTCGCGTCAACCTGCTCTTCTGTCCAACTTGTTCTACGCCAATGTTCTGGGAAATGCTAAACGAGCCTGGCAAGCCGCTTGGGGCGCTCACTGGAACATTGACAAATCATGAGGTAACACCGATCAAGTTCATCGAGCAGGGTTATGTTGGTGACACGATCGATGGAGGTGCGAGTGTGTGGCTGCAGAACGCAAACGGAGATGGCTCACGATGCAGGCGTTTCAGGTCCGAGGAAGAGGGAGCTGATCCGCATGATGCCTTGCCAGCGGGCTGGCCGCCAGCGAGTGAGCTCATTGGATTCGAGGAGAAGACCGGAGACTCAGTGCCCATCCGCTGCAGGTGCAAGGGCGTTGATCTTATCCTGCATCGCGGCGACTACACGGGTGTGCAAATGGAGAATTTGCCCTGGAACGTCGATCCAGATACACAAAAGCTCTCGGCCGTGTTTTGCGGCTGCGACTCGTGTCGACTCCAGGGTGGCATTGACCTTTGGTACTGGGCGTACTTTGACATGAAGCATCTATCTGCCGCCTGTGGAGTCACCCTATTCCCCAAGTCGAAGCATGAGCTGAAGGCATTCATCGACAGAAAGGATCCCGCCGTTGGCAGTCTGGCCTACTACGCCTCTGCAACTAGGGCTGGTGTTCTCCGTTTCTTCTGTCGCACATGCTCAGCGACCGTGTTCTTTGCAGAGGATGGCCGCCCTGAGCTATTGGATGTCTCGGTGGGCTTACTCGACGCGCCAGATGGTGCTCGAGCTGAAGGGTTTCTGTCATGGTCGTTCGGCGAGATCGACTTCAAGGGAGATGCTGATGGCGGCTGGCGGTCCAGGCATTTTGAGGGAGTAGAGAAGGAGGCTGAGAAATGGAGGATCGCGCGGAGTTATCCCGAGAATTGGCGGCGACTCGGAGGAGGCACTGTCCAGGGCTAGTGTTGCTGATAATCAGTGGTCCTCTGAATGTCATTCCGGTTGGCCTTGCAGACGTATCGAGGGTTCTGTGGCAAAAATGGGGATACAGAGCTGGCTTGAGCGGTGCTGAGCGTGAAATATTGCCTTTGTTCCAAGATCTTTACTGAGCCCCTTGCTGCGGAGTCGCACGTGTTTTCGCGGTTTGCTCGCGCCTTGGGTCTCACGCGTTCCATGAGCGTGATAATCATTTTGGGGACCGGGTTTCCGATGTCGTGGTACCCTCTGACATCCTAGTTCGGCTTTTGGTTGTGCCTCCAATGAATGTAGCACGCCCGCTGGCGATGTAGCCGCTACTGCTATGACTTCGTCAACCCCGTCCGTTCGATTCCCTCGAGCTGTGGCATACGCTGTACGTGCTTGCGGTATGCATCGAGCTGTGTCCTGCAAAGCATAAAGCGACACCAGCTTCTCCCAGCAGATATAAACGTGAGATTGCTGTGGTATTGTAATCCAGGTGACATCGTGGTGTAGAGGGTCACCCAAACTGCGGCGCTAGCTCCTCCGCGACTTCCTCAAGCTCTCCCCTTCCTTCCTCATCCCACACCACCTCACACCCTTCCACGTCATACAACGCCGCCAACATGGTGTTGCTGTTCCTCTTCATGCCCATCGTGAAGCTCTCGTCCAGATTCCGTAGATCACTATGACCCTGAAGCTTCAAGGGGCCCGCCCGCCCCGAAGACCTCGACCGTACCTTCATACCATCCCCCGCAACATCGCCATCCGCGCCCACACCTAGTCTTGGGGTTGACAATGCACTTCTCATCACCATGGAGCTTCTTCAAGGCCCAAGCAGCACATGGTGCACCGTCTTCTTGGCGCATCTAGCGCCCTGCAGGTCGCGGAGCTCAGCAGCTGGGCCCGGGAGTCTGCGTCCGCCGACCAGCACAGCAGAGGCGCCTCGCACCTTTTCACCGATCGTAGCATAGCCCTGAGCTTGCTTTGGGGGCAGAGCTTCGTGTCAGTCGCTGACCGACAGATGTGTGTAACCTGTTGGTGGGGCTGCACCGACTTCTGTTTGGCCACGCACCCAAGAGCAACGATAGCGCATACATCCTAAATGCAACATTACGGCTGGCGCAGCAAGCACCTGAAGATCTGCAGCAGATGCTTGAATCATGAGAGACCTGTGAGACTCGGCTTTTGCCGCTCTGCTGCCTCACCGGGTTTGTTGAACAGGGCCTCTTCAGGGCAAGCCGCGAATCAACATTGCATACCATGACCGTAAGGACAAGGCTGACGCAACCCAGAAGAGCTCTCGACGTTCGGTCTCGTCCACATGTTGCTGCACGAGGCTTTCGACTTCTTGTGGCAATACGATCTTGAGCTGAGCCCGCCGCATCGCCATGCCCCCAGACGATCTGCTGTGTTCGGCCAACACCACCAGCGACACGGAAAAATCCAGTGCACAACGCAGCTGGAGTCCGTGCCAGCTTCTCTGGCGAATCGAAGACCCGTGTCAAGTTGCTCTCTGCCGGGCATGTCCTGACCAAGAATCCTTGAGATGGACTGCAATAAGGCTTCGACTGTCTGCCACCAGAGATTGATATCGGCGGATGGGGTTGGGAAACCTCAGGCTGGTGCCGCTGTGCTCCCGCGCTGTCTCAGGCTGCTCCGGCCGCACTGCTGTGACCGGCAATGATCTATCCCTGTCGGGCATGCTTCTTCCGATACTAATGCCGGAGTGGGAAGATGATGCCGTCACGATTGGTAACGACCAATCGATTTCCTGGTCTGGAAGAAGGAACATACGATCGTTTGAGCTGCTCAGCTGTACCGCAGGTGTCAGGCTCGGCATTCTGAGCCTTGCAGAACAGTTGCAAACACCCAGCCCATTGCATACATCGAGCAATCGGGTAAGCGAACTGCTCCATCCTGCTGCCTCCTCGACCGACTGAAGCTGCACCATGGAACGCCGTCATGTCACGAGGCGTAGACGCCTTGCACGGTCTACCCGGAGCCTTGAGCAACTCCTGACTCAAGTGCACTCCCGTTGCTGAGGTCGAAGATAGTCTTGGGCGATGACACTGAGGTGGCACCGCGACTCGAGTTGCCCTGGTGCCACAAGCTGTGAGATACACACCCCGCAGACACTCTTCTTTTCGTTTCTTTGTACAATCGTCTCCCTAGGCTGCTTCTTCTATTCAAGCTGTCACCTGTCATCTGCCATTCGCACACTCCCTCTGGCAGTCGCCCCCTTTCATCGTCTCTTTCAGTCGTCCGTCTTCGATCAGCCCGGACCTTCTCTTCCTCGTCGTCTGCCACATACCTTTTCTTAGTCTCTCTTCTATCCCTCCAAAACTGTTCGAAGCCATTATACGTGTTTGACACTGTTCTTTCATGCCTCCTGGATCTTTCGAAGTCCGCAAGCACACCAGCTGATGTTGTGCTGTTCTTTCAGGCCTTGTCTTGTTGGCTGCAGTCCTCGTTACAGCACCCTCTCTTCTCATAGGTTCCAAGCCCAATTCCCTTCGTCCGCGCTCCCGTTGCATTGTGCATCTCCTCTCGTTCATGTCGCGGTGTTTGCTGTTGTGGAGGCAGTCGATTTGGTTTTGGTCAATGGGCGACTCGGTACGGCCTGGCTGAGCATGCGCACCATTGCGCAGGCCCTTTAAAAACAGTCGCTGTCGCTGAGTTTGATGCCTACGAGCTCGTTCGGAGTCGCGCGTTCTATGAAGCTGTCAATAAGCTCACCTCCTTGGGCAAGGCAGTTTGCTGCAGGTCTCCGTAAGCGCCGCACGCAAACAACCTCAGCGCTGCGGCTGCTGCCGCTCTGAGCCCTCCGTTGCTCGCGCGGCGATATTGCTGGCCTTTACCCAACCGTAGAACGTCCGAGTGTCGTGCATGCGCGTGTTTGCGTCGATGTGAGGCCCTGGTAGCGCCCACTCTCGCTCGTCTTCCTCTTGCAGGGATTCTTCATCCACGAGGGAGACACGTCGACTGCGCTTGCTGCAGTAGTGGATTACAGTTGCAGCTATCACCAGAAGCAAGAGCAATACGAGGCCGTCTGGTTGCTGATGCGGTGCGAGAGCCGGTGTCGAGATTGCGGGGAAGGCGAAGCTGGTGCGCGAGTGTGGATGAACTCCCCTTCTTTGCTACTGCCTTTCCAATTGCAGCAGAGTCTGGTATCGCCATTGCGTGCATTTTGAGCTCGTTGATCAACTATTACGCTGGTGCGGGTGTGGTTTCGTGAGAGTTGTTGGTGCGGTGGTGGGGAGGTGGACGCAAAAGGGAGCAGCCTGCCCAATGCAAGTGGATGTGGAGAGGGAAGTGATGAGACCGAAAGAGAGAGAGAGTCGACTTCGAAGCGGTGACAGAAGAGGTCAGGGTATATCCGAACCGCTGACATTCTCACTCACTTCTGGAGTGCGTTCATCATAGTGCCGTGTCCACAGCCCCAGCTTGTGCTCACGAGCCATCTCAGGGAGTCGATGATCGTGGCTTCTCGCAGGAAGAGAACGGCGTCTACTGAATCCCGGGCTTCCCTGACAGCAGAAATTACGGCTCGTTCAAGCAAGTCCTGGCTTCGACCGAAGTCTTCGTGGCTGCTGTTTAGGAAGACATCTCGGCCGCCAAGATCTTCGATCTGATGATACAAAGCGTTGTCCATCGCCCGGATCCAGACCTCATTGACCAAAGCCACGGCCGTCAAGTCTGAGTCGCTGTCCCGGTTCAGCTCAAGGTCGTGGTGGAAGCTGCTGCCAAACCCGTCCACGGAATTGAGAGCACTTGTTGTTTGACCGGTCGCGTCATGAGCCCAGACTCGTGTCCACAGGTACTCGAAGATGGGCTGCACTGCAGTCTCGAAGCTGTACTGCAAGAACGTGGGATCCAACACCCAGCCGGCATCGCCAATCTTCTCCCACCACTGCTTTTCAGTGTCGTCCGAACTCTCTCGTCTGTCGTTGTCTGGCGAGACAACCAGGACTGTGTGGATGTTGGCTGGTCGCTCCAATTGCCCCGAATCCGTGTTCCAAAAGAGTACCTGGCCGACGGGTTTGGGCCGGATATTCAGCTCTTGGAACTTCAGTTCAGAGCCTGCGTGTTGTTAGCAATCCGTTTTCATGAATGGATAGTTGGCCCTTTACCCTTAGTCAACCACGCCAGTGCAGGGCTCAGCGAAACGACAGCGCCGACGCAATTCTCAACGGCCGCTGCCTGCTTCCTCATCTCTACTGGCAGAGTCATCGCGATCGGCGCTTCCTGGGCGGCCGGGCTACGCGCATCTCTCTTGTACAACACACGCGTGGGGTGTGCAGGGAAGGCCCTTCGTTTCTCGAAGTCGGCAGGGTACTGGTACCCATCGACGACTTCCATGAGGGTCAAAGAATTAACGAGCTCCGCGAATCGATACTGGAAGTCTCCGAGACGCACGACAGTCCTCTTCAGCCGCTGCTTCTCGCAGTCCCCGTCCTCTGCCTGGTGCACCTTCCAGCAGCGCCCGCAGCTGCAGACCCAGTTGATGAGCGCCGAGTCGATGTCGCCCTCGGGTACGTCGCGGCACTTCGTGCAGATAGTCAGAAGGAAGGTCTCGCTGCCTATCACGTCGCAGTGGATGGTTTCGTGGAACGTTTGACGCTCCATGGCGGTGGTGCTACTGCTGAAGTGTGTTGTGTTGTTAGGCCAAAGACGAGGAGCTGCCACGACAGAGAGCCCGATATCAGGCCAAGGCCGCATTCACCTGACGCTCGATGCGCTACCAAAGTACCCGGCTGCGCGTTCGACAAATGAGGGACTTAGGTCAAAGCAGTTGCTAGCTCCTGTCAGTTGAGGCTGGTCAGCGTTCTGGGGTTCCACAGACCTATCAGAGACAACACAGCAACAGGTGGCTGGTTGCCTCGGGGAGCACTTTGCTATCACCTCCGCAAGTCACGGTGATAAAGGCCAAAGAACCCTAGGTTCAGCCCCATCATCATAAGGACTCCGAGGTCTATATATTGTAATGATTTGGGGAGACCTCCATCCTCCCCATTTCTGAAGCAGGATGTTGATTAGTCCACGAGTAAAGAGTACCATCACGTCCGGAGGTCTGGCCAACCCAGGTGATGTAAAATTCTTTTGCTCCTTGCGGCTACACCTTGCTTTCATGGTTGGAGGTGGTCAGTTCGATTGTGGCCTGAATAGCTCTCTTTTTACACGGCAAGGTGTAAGACAACATTCAGTCGCCGGATCTATTACTCCCTATGCCAGGGCTATCAATGACTAGTGCGAGGTTTCTACGCATTTATGCAGCCAGTGGCCCACTTCGGCGACTATCGATAAGTTCTGTGCGATTCTGCACAGTATGAGAAGATGCCTGGAGGCTGTTGAGTTTATCCACGGAGACAGTCGAGTGGTCCGCTAACGTCCATGGAGACTCTCGAATCACGTACAATAGTATCTTCCACCGCGATCTTCGGCTGAGAAAACTGCGACTCGTCATGCAGATGCAAAGACTCCAAGTCCTGGTCCGACATTGTCTCCTTAAAATTCTTCCGGGCTACAAGAAGTACCCCCTCGTCTACGCCATCATGGCGATGTGGCCTGGTCCGTCCATCTGAGCACTGAGAAGAAAGTCAAGCCCTGGTCCATCAGCCTCAACACGGAACCTTGCCAACGCATCTCGCACCCTGCGACCGATCTTGTCCCTTGCCTTTACTAAGTCAAGATGGCTCATGGCATAAAGTTTGCCGCGTCCGCCGAGACCCCCGACAGCTTGCCATACAGCCTCGTTCAGCTCTCGAATGACCAAGATTGAAGAGATGCAGTGCCCCTCGCCAGCAATCGCGCCATCTCGCACTATCATGTATGTGAACCCGAAGGGATCGTTGTGCTGTTCTCCTTCGCCTTTGTACTTCGCTACGTACTCAGTGTACTTGTGGGTCTTGACGATATGCCCATACTGCATCGAGCTAGGATCGATGACCAGCGCTTCATCGCTCTTGGGCTTGAGTACGAGCACCGTATGTAACCCGGCCGGGATATTCTTCGGAAAGTAGGGGACGTGAAGCCTGACCGGATGCGCTTTGTCTTTGGGCTGGTAGCACTCTTCGACAATGCCTAAGGGAAGATCTGCACGCTATCAGCATACGCTGTTACAGAGATCGGCGGTGTACAAACCGTCTAGTAACCAGGCGAGGACAGGAGACAAGAGACCCACAGCGACTCGACAGTGGTCGAAGCTCACAGCCCCGAGGATAGTCTCCGTTGGCATGGGCTGGTCACACCAATACTCTCCAGGTCGTGCATCGCGGTGATGCGCAATAATCACCCGAATACCGTCGCTGTCCACGAATGTGACCTTGATACGGACGTAGTTCATGGTCATCTCGCGACACATTAAGAGCATGTTGCAAAGAGCGCCAATCCGCACCAGCGTCCTCCAGAGCTTCCTCTCCTTGCAGATCGGTGCGTGTGCGGCTCGGTCGGCGTCGAGGCATTGAACCGAGCAGTAAGCGTAGTTTGAACGCTTGCCGAAGATGTCGTCGTCTGAGGTGTCGACGCACTCTGGGCAGGGCACTGAGTACAGGAGGGGAGGGTGATTGCACCCAACAAAACCGCAGACCGATGCGCCGAGAGACATAGAGGTGGCGACCAATCGAAGACGAAGAGTTTTACCAACCCGTTATGCATTAGAAGGTCGATATTCGTGGGCGTGGGGTGGGCGGTGAAGAGGTGATAACGAAAGGCCCTTTTGCGCCTACCCTGCCTCGCGCCGGCCAGTACCCCGCACGTGACTAAATTTGAACGCGCCATCGCATATGGAAGCCAATAATCACGGATTCAGCTCAGGCATACGAAGAACTAGTAAATGGTGGTATTACGAGGATATGTACGGGAAAATGGCCGACCAAAACGTTCAAGAATCATGATTGAGCTCAGCGGCCTTGCCCTCACGAATAAGGTCAAGGCTCTGCATGCAAAATCGGTGGCCAGCATCATCATAGTGCTCCCTCGGCTTTCCAAGAGCCTTGAGAATCCTCGTGTCAGAGCCATACACAATCCTCTCGACGCGAAGTCTCAAAGCCTCCATCTCTGTCCTCATCACCCCAACAATCCTATCTCTGGCGGCTACCAACTAGTCAGGAGACAGATCCAGCAGTGCTCTGATTCTTCCTGCACCCCTCAGCTCTCGCATCATAACGTTGTTGGCCGAGAGATTGCTGCCCTCTTGCTCATATCTCATTTGGGTACCTCGTCCCTCTGCTTACGCCGTCTGCATTCCTCCCAAATTCTGCGACAACATAAGCGTTGTGTCTATACATTTCGCTCGCAATATCTTCGGCGAAGATATCGACGCCGTTATTGAATGAATGTTGTGCGTACGGGGCATCAGCAACGATCGAATCTTTGCCAGATCGAAGTGGAACGCGGATGATGGTCTGTCGGTAGTTCGTCCGTAAAGCCTGCGGTCGTGGGCTTACCGCCGCCGGACAGCGTGAACGCGCTTTGGCTTTGCGACCGACATTTCTTTGAGCTCAATGCTCAGGCCTACGACAACAGTTAATAGAGGTCAAACCGATCAGCTGCAGCGATTGCTTACTCTCGGCGCAGGTCGCCAGCCAGCCGCAGTTCCAATCAATCACCGCCAGACGTTTGTTTATGCTGACGAACGGTCTTCTCAGATGCTCGGGCTTTGATGTACTAAAGAGAGGAGACTTTGCAATGGGGTTTTTGCACACCTGTGCCGTGATCTCGAGGACGCTGTTGTTGCGGAGCTGATGGTCGAAAAGGGCTACCTAGCCTCGAGCCTGCAATTGCACCATGGCACCGCCATTGTACAGGCTACCTAGACGGCGGCTGTCTCTGCTTTCATCTCAGAACGAGCTCATTGTGGTCTTTCAGGAGTATTTGCTGGTGTTGGCAAACTTGCTGTCGCTGTCGCCGTAGTCGTGAGTGTTTGGGACCTGCCAAGCTCAAAGTGGACTTAGCGCCGAATTGCGGCCATCTGCATTGACAAACGCGTTCACCGGGCGATGACGACAGCGAATCTGGAGCAAAACTGCAGAGACTATTGATTCTGGCACTGGGGCAATTGTGCTGGGGTCAGTAGTTTACGCGTTGGAAAGAAGAGACGATTTTGGGATCCTGAGGCAAACGTTTCGATTCTTGCACTGGAGAGAATCCATCTACGGAGACAAAGCTGCACCATGTGCACGGGAGAGATATTTCACGAGACAGTCGTTTCCTGCGCCCTCGGAGTCCTCCAGCAGAGTGTGAAACGCCCTGCTGCGCCAGACATCGCTGTGGGAACCATGCACGATGCGATCAATATCTGCGCGCAGGTCCACCAGTTCCTCCTCAACGTTCTTCAGTATGTCATCTTCCAGCCTCGTCCATGTCTGATCGTCTTTCTGTGTGCGACCATACTGAAGTGCAGTAGGGTCTAGGAAGAAATCACCGATCAAGGAGGAGATTGTGAACATGAGACTCTGTGGTCGCCGTCTTGGCCGTGGCCATCTTTGCCGGGGTCGAAATTGATTACGAGGACGAGGATGTTCGATTTGACGTGAAGAATGTCTGCTTCTCGGACATGGAAGGTGCCTGGACGAGGTCAGTATCTCTTCACCGATTAGTGAAAAAGGCGAGTACCCTTATGCAGAATCTATGCGAGTGGGCAGTCATCACTCTTCCAGTCTGTCAAGGACATCGTCCTCCAACGTTAGTACCTTCGGGATCCCTCGAGTGTGCAAATGTTGACATCCACAGTTGATCGACAGACTCAGGTCTACCACATGGTAGTTGCTCCCCGTCGCCACTTCCAGATCACCAGCGCCGGCAACCACACCGCTGCCACCCATTCTCTCTTCCTTATCTGCTCTCCCCTCGGCGGCAAATTCATCTTCGACCCCACTGCCGAGCAGTACGGTATCCCGCGCGAACATCGCTTCCTCCCTTGGTCCGTCTATAAGCAGCTCTACATAATCGATCTGGAGAAGTTCCACGGTGTTGCTGTCTGGTCAGTAGACTTCTCCGGGTACCAGCACTGGCTAGAGAGATCTGACAACTGGACTTTCTGGAGCTCTATCGGGGCTGTTCTGGACGCGCAAACTGATGTTTGGCTGCAAGACTGTGAGCTTCGGACGGTGATGGATGACGGGACCCAGTGGAAGATCAAAGAAGAGGAGCTGAGGAGATCAGTCGTCGATAGACTTAAGGGTGTGCAGCCCGGGCTTGAGTTTTAGATAGCGGGCTACGCTCTTCTGTACATGCTTACAATGATACCCAGACCCCCATGACTATTCCTCACTGGCAGCGATGTGACTTGTGTCCCCTCAAATAAATACATAGCGGATCTTCGATCTTTGGAACAATAGCAAAGATTGAAAAATATGCCTTTGAAAATGCACTGATCGAATGTCTCAGAGCTAGATCTCGGCACCGTAAGCTGGATGCGCTTCAACCCCCGCCCACTCACCTTCTACACCGAAATCATGCCCGACCAAGACCACGCTTCCTCCCACCTCGAGAGCCTCGACGAAGTACCTCCGCCAACACACTCCGTTCTTGAGATCAAGACGACCTCCGGTGAGGAGCTGATCTTCGATGGCACGCCGGAGCAGTTTGGGTGGAGTAATACGGCTTGGGCGCAGGATAAGAGCGAAGTTGAGGCGTACTATGTGGAAGCGCAATCAGGCATGTGGAAATTTCCTAAGGATCAGAAGGAGAGACTAAAGGAGATTGTGCTGGGAAGTGATCCTCGGCCTTGAGGTATATTGTATAGGCTGATGGATGAGCTGCTGGCAGAGCTTGATTGGGACACCTTGAAAGATCTTGGAGAAGACGAAGTATGTAGAAGGGTGCGGGATCAGGCACGACGCAAGTTTGTGGTCTTACAGTCATGGGCGTAGTAAGAAATTGACATGGGAAGAGCAGAATGAGATAATGCCACTTGGGATTGCCTTTCCAATATCTATGTGTTCAGGGCGCTACCGGTGCCCACTTGCTCTTTGCACGTATCCTTGCTCCATATATGTAGAACAAGATCGGCACTGGTAGGAAAGCAACACAAAGAAACCCCAACAAGCTACTTGCCCACGGTACACCAAGGTTGTGATACATTGCATGTGTAAACAATGGAAAGAAGGCGCCAGCGAAGGACCTGATGAATGTGTTGACTGCGATGGCGCTGTTCGAGTAGAACCCATAGCAGTCGATTAGGTAGCTTAGACCTTGCCAGAAAGGCACCATGCAGCCTAGACCTATCAGCGCCACGGAAA
Organism: Didymella glomerata; assembly: GCA_030271015.1. Taxonomy (NCBI): domain Eukaryota; kingdom Fungi; phylum Ascomycota; class Dothideomycetes; order Pleosporales; family Didymellaceae; genus Didymella; species Didymella glomerata. The sequence goes on from JAJOHN010000017.1 coordinate 163,537, forward strand.
GGACTTGCGGTACCCATGTGATATTTGGATCACTCGTCCACGCAAACCTGAGCGATTCTTAGTCATGTCCCAAATTCGCAAGCTTGCCGACTTCAACTTACCAGAACAGGCCGATGGGCAGGGCGATAGCGCCCACGATCATTGGCGGCAGCCGCTCCTCCGGTATACTCTTTCCGTGCTTCTTGAACGACTGTGTGAAATTGGTAGCCGTACTGTATGCGATGACGCCAGCGCCCATGGCAATGCCGACAATGAAAGCACCAAATGGAAGCTGAGATACGCCCAGAGACCAGCCACGCTCTTCGTGGAAAGATACCGGGAAAGCTTCGAACAGCAGGTATACAATGCCATACAGAAAGCTCATATAAGCAGTCACCAGCGCAAGAATGGGCTCCTGAGCGATCATGATAAACGGCCTGAGCAGGTAGACGTTGACCACAGTGTTGAGTGTCAGCTTTTGCTGGTCTGCCTTGGAGTGGTAGGAACTGTCTCCTGTGTCCTTGCGCAGCCTGGCAGCTCGCAGTTGGAGAATGCGGGCAGCCGAAGTCTCGGGGATAACAAAGTAGCCGATGGTACCGAATAGTGCTGCCATGATCAAAGTGATCCAGGACGTCCATCTCCACCCAAGATACGATTCCGTGATGAATCCTCCGGCGATTGGACCAGCTACTGGACCCGCAAATCCACCGGTCGCGAAGACACAGATAGCGTATGCTCGGGGTATGGGGTCCCATAAGTCAGCCAGAGCTCCTCCTACAACCGCGAGAGGAGCTGAAGCAAAGAAACCGCCTAAGAAGCGGCCCACGCAGACCGTCTCAATGTTCTGAGCGAGTGCGACTGGAATCTGGAAGATAGCAAATAACGCAAAGCCAAAGAACAACGGTAGCTTTCGTCCTAGAACTTCAGACATCGGTCCAAATGCGATAGGTCCAAAAACAAAACCCTTAGTATGGTCAGATTCTGTACTTGTACGAAAGTGGTTCAACATACCAATACGAAAAGCGCAACTCCCAACGTGGCTGTTACGATGGTCACATCGAACTTTTCCACAATGACGCCAAGGTTGACACTGAAGATAGAGCTGGCGAAGGTGACAGTAAAAACCATAAGCCCCATAGATATTGTGATACACCATCGGCGTTTCGGTGTCCAGTTCTTCGGGTTTCCAGGATCGTTTGGGTCTTCAAATTCCACAAGGAACCGATCTGGTGTGAGTCTCTCAGCATTGCCAGTCTCAATACCCTTTTCGACATCCAATACGGTAGCGTTCGAAGCATTTTGCCCAACTTCCTCGCTCTTTCGCGTTATTCCATCGTTGCTCGATGTCGTCATCTTCGATCGGTCAGACGGGGTGCGCGCCAGCGGCGCGCTCATCGCTGGCGGGACTGTGGATGGTGCTGGCATAGCAGACGCGAAGGAGGCCGAGCTTGTTTCCACAGGACTATCTGAGGGGCATTGCTAGCTTTTGTAGTATCAGCGCCAACACGTCGCGTGTAGTGCCTGCTGTTATTTCCGGCGCGCATGTAGTAATAAGCGTTTAGAGGCCTGACGATCTGCCGCAGCGCCCTCGCAGAAACGCGCAGCCAAGCTTTCAAGCTTCAAGCCATTCCCGTAGTTCTGCGGTGCGACAGCTGCGTGTTTCTGGTTAGCTAGATGGATGCTTGTACGAATCAAAGATGCGACTGATGAGTGATGAGGCTCCGCGTTGGAAGAAGTGGGGACGTCATCGTTGTTTAGAGATGCGCTTGCCATCTCGGGACGAACGCCCCTGACAAATGCACGATTTTTCCAGACAGCGGCCATCACTCCGTTAACCATCATGATTTTCATCGAATGTTAGATGGATTATTGTGCGACATACAGCCCTTCCGCCCTTTGTCTTATGCCTCACGTGTGCCGCTTTCCCGGTAGTACTTGCGTTCGCTCCTTCGGCCTCAAACAACGCCGAGCCTGACGAAACAGGCATCGTGTACTAGCTGGCCTGAGAAACATCCATCATGTCTCGTAATAGTATACCTCCGAGGAGCTTCTGTACGGCCTTCCGATCATAGTTCTCCCGTTGTTGTTGCCAGCCCAGCTTCTTGTTGACAACATCTAAGCAGGCGCGACAAGGCGGGCCTCCCGCTTCTGCCAGTTGATCTCGAAAGGCGACTGCCAACTCGGATGATGATAGTCGAATCCGACCGTACCACTAATTATCAGTCGTAACGACGAAGCGCATCTCGATCGTCTTCAGATGTTGCGAGAACATTGAGGTACGACAATCCAGGTAGAAGGCCGATCGTGAGCGGGTCAAGAGCCTGGAGGTATAAGCTTACACTCTGTACTTCGATACGCCAGGGCCTCTACTCGCAGGCATATGCGGACATTTGTAACATGCAAAAGTATTCGTTGTGCATACTGTGCTCACTCAAGCAGCAGATCTCTGGGCAGAGCAGACAAGTTATGCGCGCAGCAAGAGGGCCGACATTGGTTCGTGTAGTACGCTTGTCGTACATTTGTGCGTGTCGGCGGAAGGTTGAAAGTGCGGTCTGTGTCTCGGTCTTCTCATCAATGTAGAGGACGAGCTGGCGGAGGCGAAGGGCAAATGCAGGCCGGAGCGCTACAAACCACTTCCATTGCGGCCAGAGATCTGCAGACGGCTCGAGAAGACCGCGAGGGACTCCAAGATTCATACGAGTGAGATACAAGCAGGAGGTCGAGTGGATAGGTCGAGTGATCGTGTGTGTTCTCGAAAGTTTGACTTGTAGGACACGGCGAGCTGCGGCGGGAAACTCGTGATGGATCTCGTTGCGGATGAACTTGCAAGAGAAGTATAGACCAACAATATTGGAAAGAGGCATCCTATACGGCTCGAGAAGAAGTTGGTAGATGATAAGACGGAGCTCCGCTGGAAAAGAGAGGAGGGAGCCGCGTGCGTGTGGAGGCGAATCGGTGGTTCTGCCAAATACAATCACGATTTCTCCCGGCATGGTGGAGAGGCGAGCTGTGGAAGGTATCCAAGCCAGATCTGGTGTCGAAGACTTTTCGGGATGGAGTGTAGGAAGCTCGCAGCGTGGTGTGCGTTTGTTAAGTCAGGCGCAATTGGTTCATCGCGAGCATAAATGCTTTAACCGCATTAGGCTCATCCACCTTGACGCCCTCTACCATGGCAGTCATATCAACACCAGCTTCTGCTGCGCCTGATACCCAACATAAGAGTCATCATTCTACATTTCGAGCGGTTGGGACAACACAGTGGAAGAAAGTCCGTCAGCAAGGGCCCGTCAAAAGACTGGAGTGGCTTGAGACACCATGGCTGGATCTTTAATGAGGAGATCCTGACACGCACTGGATGTCACAGGTCGGAGGAGGTCAAGATGGCCTGGACAAAACTGGACTTGATCCAAAAGGCCAAGTGGTCACGTTGGAAGAAGCCGGACGGCAGGCTACTTGAAGGCATTGGAGGACGCAAGAAAGATGAGGAGCCCAAGAAGTGTAAGGCGTGGAGACGCGTATCTTTGAAAAAGGTAGCGAAGGCGAGGAAATGAGCTTGATGGATACACGTAGCCATCAACAGAAACCATGAGTATGATGGTTTGGCTCTTCCATGACGAAGACACAGTTGACGAGTTTCGTGCAAAGCAGGAAAATCCTTTGGACACCTCCTCACACCTCAATCGATCTGCCAGGCAACCTCTTATACATATTCCCATCTACCTGCACAACCACCCCATGCCTCATCCTACCTGACGTGAGTCCAGGCTCACATGCCTGATACGGTACCGTGGAGTCCTCAGTAAAGTAGCACTCATACCCAGCCCCGCCATAATCGTCCTCCAAAAGGTAGTAGCGCTTAGAGTTCAAGATATCCTGATAGCTAGCTGGGCCTTCTCGGAGCTAGTCGCCCGGCACCCCGATCCTATGCCAAGTGCCAAACAGCCCATCGTCAGACCGGTCCAGGACAACACGCTTTACATCGTTCGTGTCGCTGAAGTACAGCACGTAGGAGCGGCGTCCGAGGTGCTAGATATCTTGGCCAATGACAGTGGCGCTCTTGTCTCTATTCCATTACGCCGGCGCGGTAGATGCCTCGAAGTCGGAAGGGCCTTCAGAGGGGCCGGATTGTGATGTGTCGTCTGCGTTATAAATGCGAGAGCTCCAGAACGCGGCTTAGGAGGACGTATGAACGTTCCAGATGGCTGATGGAGCCCCAGGAAGTCTGCAGTGAGCGGCATCAGCTCCACAACGTGATCTGCGGACCACGTTACCCCATTCCCAGGCTCCCAGACAAAGATGCTTCGTGAGCCGTTTGTCTATGCAGTATCCCAGTCGGTCTTACCAATGTCGAGACCAGCTGCCAAGACGATGAGCTGGCGATCAGCAAGGTGAACACAGTTTCTTCGGAAGATCTGGTAATACGACGGACCTTTGGAGAGTCTTGTGCTTTGGCAATGAAGGGTACTCGGGCACCACTTGTGCCACTTGTTCGCACGAGAACAGGGTCCCCATTGTTCAGTGGCGATAAGATGACTGGTCTTGATGTCGGGGGTAGATTGAAGAACACATAATGTACGTCGCCCTTGAAGACCGCAGCTAGGTAGCCACCAGATTGCTGCTCTTGCGCCCGCAAAGAGTCCCTTGGGCTCAAGAGTACCGATAGCGGGTTGATATGGATGGATCAGAAGCGAACATCTCGCGCCCAAGTCTTGTCGAAGGGCAATAGCTTGCGACAACTGCAAATAGGGTCGCATTTGTACCAATTCGCAGCCTCCGGAGTGGCCGAATGTGTATCGGCGACATGTGCGACAGCCAAGTATGGTATATCTAGGTTGGTGAGGGACCAATCTCATGTATCAGATCATTGCTCATATCAGATTTGGCGGCCGAACCCCGCCTCTTAGACACGGCGATTTCGTATACTCTTCACTGTGCCCTACAAGCGCGATCAACTAAAATCAGCAGGAGAAGTAAACATGAAGAAAGTGGGCTGTGATTGAGATGTATTCGTTGATACATACTTCGAGCGCAGACCGATGTCACACTATCGCTATCGTGCAGAGAATGGAGGCTTCCCTGATGTGGGCAGAAAGAAGAAAGAACGCCATGCCATACCCTCGCTGTTTTTGTTCGCCGTCGCCACCATGTAAATGCAGGCCTAAGCCAAGAGCCGTACGCCATAAAGATGCAAGTAGTATACAAAGTCGCACGCAGTGTAAGCGAGTCTGAGCTTACGACAGGTCCATGGGACCACCGGCATCACCACGGTGGGCTTCGCCGGGAGTCAGCTGGCGGAAGGCATCAGGGCCAGGTCCAGTCGGCTGCTTGTGCATGGTTTGGACGGCCGGAGCGGGAACGTTGATGCCAGTGTTTACGCCGTCCTGTCGAATTTGAGGAGATGGCATGTATCCCCAGGCAGGTGGAGGGCCATAGCCAGTAGGTGTCGATGGAGTTGCAGGGGTCGAGGACTTGCGCGGGCCTTTGTTCTTAGGACCGCCTCCGCGCTGCGCTCGAAGAGCTGGGAAGCACGCATTCTTGACACGAGTCTGGAATTCGGATGCGAAGTTGTCGAAGGGCTTCTTCAACTCGGTTGTGTTCCAGCCCAGCTTATTCTTCATGCATTCCGACTTGCGATGGCTGATGGTGGAGCCTTCAATGCGAATACCATTGTTCTCCCACCGTCTGCAGACATCTGATCGGGAAAGAATGAGAAGAACAACGAGCAGACTGACGTTGTCGTTGTCAAGAAGATGAGGGCAGTAGTCGCAGACGTTGCAGGCGAACTCGCGCATCTGCTCAAGCTCCTGGGTATCTGAGCAGCTAACGAAGCGCTCAGCCATGGAGAAAGGGCGCACCATGTCTCTGCAGATGTGAGACTGGAGAGTGGCGGCAACGGAGGAAACAGAGATAGGGTAGGTGTCATCACGGTTCAACCTACTGGTGGCTGCTGCTGATACGGTACCTGGAATGTAGATGATTTCGATGTCGTCCCACGGGCCACGCTCAACACGTAGCTTCTCCTTCTCCTTCTCAGTGGTGGCCTCCTTCAAGGCTTCCTCTTGCTTTGCAGCCGCTTCTCGTGCAGCTCTGACAGCCTCGCGAGGAGTCGGAACATTGAACTTGGCAGCCAGCTCAATGGAATCCCTGTGCATCTCGAACCTGGAGAGCTTACGTTCGACGTCTGGGGCACGAATCCAGTCTTCAGACCATGGCTCCTCTGCGAGGATCTTGTAGAAAACCTTGGTGAGAGCACGTAGCTTGATCTCCTGATCGGACAGCTGGCGCCTGCTGAAGTAAAGTTCATCGGTCTCATTGTACGCGTTCTCGATAAATGTCTTACGGTCCTTCTGAGTGAGGCTACCTCTTGAAGGATCGTTCTTCCAGTCGGCAATGACTTGCATGAACTTGGCGTGGAAAATGTCATCGAAATGTCTTGAGACAGGCTGAGCCGATGCTGGCATATTGTAAGCACGTGATGATGATGTTCGATTTAGTTGCATATCCTTACGAGCTATGGCCTGTGGTGTTGACTGTTGTTGTGGCGGCGAAGCTGAGGCAGCCGCGTCCTGGGTGATTGGTGCAGGTGACATGGTGTCTGAAGCTCGGACGCGGGAATGCACGCTGCTACCCGAAGAAGGATCGTGTAAATGTTATGCAAGTAAAGCCGAGTCCCTGTAATGACCGTAAGATTAATGGATTTCGATGGGATTGACGCGCGATAATTCGTGTTGCGCTGATAGACGCGGGGTGGTTGGGGTGCTCTAGCTCGGGTTGCGGTGTGAAAACATTGCCCACAATTCACAGTCGCGTATTTAGCGGGCTTGGCTAGATGCATTGACTGGTCACGTGTAACGCGTTTCCTCGAACAGCCACGTCATAGCTCAACACTTGAGGCTCTGTCCATCTCAGAACTTCTGCTGCCTGCAGTGTTTATCCAGTTCTTTCCATTGAGATGCATCTCCCACCTTCCGGGTCCAGCGGGCTGAAGAACTGTCGCGACGTCCCGGTCCTAGCCCAAACTTCGACACCAAGACATCCGTGGCAATCCCAGCACTTCCAACGCCTGCTCCTGCGCATCACAACGCAATGCCACACGCCATCTGATATATACGTACATTATGTCTTGAATCCTATGAATTCACTTTCTTGTTTTCAGCCTGAGATGAGCTCAGGGGCTCATGGTCATGCCGCCATTGCCAATGTACACGGTGATGTTCACAGACGTACAGGCAGGTCAGTCCAATCAACGCGCCAACTCTTACATGCCCATTGCATACTGCTTGATCATAACCACTGCAGTCTGTCTGCAATGGTCATGTCCCCTCCAAAAGATCCAGAAATTCCCACAATCATGAAGCGATCTGTGCCAACGAGCTGCAAAACGGGGTCAGCACCGCCTACCGGCCCATACCACCTTTGCCTATACATGACTCTAAGTGACTTGCGCCTACAACACACGTATGCAAGCTTCGTCAGCATTACGGAGCCCGACTCTCGATGTCGCAAGAGGTGGATTCCATCTGTTGCTGATATTTAAGTACAATCGCAATAAGATTTCTACTTCATCTTAAGCACCATGTGTTTATCCACGAGGATGTCTACTTTGATGAGCCCCCAAATGAGCATCGATGACGAGCGGGCACTTTACGACCCAAGCCCCTGGATACAGGTACGAGTATGGCGTTATCAAGATGGGGTTTCGGCTGTGTGGACGTTCAAGGTTTGGGATCAAGCCATGTGTGGTAGTACGCGAATTCCAACTGTCTACCACTACAAAGCCTCCTCCATGCACCTAAGCCGTCACCCCAACAAATCGGACCGGATCGTGACGTCATGCCGCTTTGCTTCTTTCAGCTCACAATCTCGTGTTTCTAGACATCAATCTACCAAACGGAAGTCTAAACATACGGTGTTAACGTTCCACCGCAACAACACGATGGCCTCAGAAACCCAACCTCTCAACATCCTGATCTCCGGCTCCGGCATAGCAGGCCCCTGCCTCGCCTTCTGGCTGCACAAACTAATCCCAACATGCCGTATCACCATCCTCGAACGCTCTCCCACGCCACGTCACGGCGGCCAAGCAGTGGACTTGCGTTCCTTCTCCGTGCCTATCGTGTCTCAGATGGGCCTTCTCGACCTAGTACGCTCCAAAACCACCACTGAAGAAGGCGTGCAATTCGTGTACCTAGACGGAATTACACGCGCCACATTCCCAGCAAGCGGCAACATCGAAGCCCAAAGCGCAACCTCCGAATTTGAAGTCCTCCGCGGAGACCTGGCGAAGATACTCATGGACGCGACGCAGGCCCTGGACCGGATCACATATGTGTTCGATGAGATGGTTGAGTCGATCACGCAAACTGGGGCGCTGGATAACAGAGTCGATGTAACGTTTGCGAACCGCCTTCCGCCCGCGACGTACGATCTCGTTGTTGGCGCAGACGGAATGATGTCGCGCACGAGACGACTGACCTTTGGCCTCGGGCACGAGGATGATGAGTCGGTGCGAAGGCTGGGGCAGTATGCGGCGCTCTTCACTATGCCGAGGACGGAGAGCGATACGAAGTTTGCGCAGTGGTATAACACGACACGTGGTCGCCTCTTGCTTCTGCGCCCGGATAGCTACGGGACTACGAGGGCGTATGTGAGTGTCACTGACCCAGACTTAAGCAGATTTGATGTGATCAATGATGCGATAAATAGGGGCGACAGGAAGGCGCAGGAGGATTGGTTTGAGAGGGAGTTCGAAGGTGCCGGCTGGGAGAGTGAGAGGTGTATCAGGGAGATGAAGAAGGCAGAAGACTACTATCTACAGCAAGTTGCGCAGGTCAAGATGGAAAAGTGGAGTCATGGCAGCGTGGCGCTGCTAGGTGATGCTGCGTATTGCCCTAGTCCGATATCTGGAGTGGTGAGTAGTGGCCTGTCACCTACTATAATGAAACTAATGAACGTACAGGGTGCCGGATCTGCAATAATCGGCGCATACGTACTGGCTGGGGAGATAAGCAGAGGCCAGAATGATATTCCAAAAGCATTGGAGCAGTACGAAAAGGTCCTCAGGCCGTATGTGGAGAAGGCACAGAGGTTGATCCCAGGCGCACCGCAGATAGCCAACCCACAGACAGAGTGGGGTGTATGGACATTCAACAAGCTCACTGGAGTTGCGTCGAGTGCGATTATGAAGCGATTTGGAGGTCTTGTAGGGAGGTTCCTTCCTGCTTTTGGTGGTACCGCGGACTTTCCTTTCCCGGAGTACGAGGTCACAGCAACTCGAACGTAAAGTTATGACAACGGTTTCATATGTGCTACCTACGTATGCCGCATACAGGGTGCTTAGTCGTTACTATTCCATTGTATCATCGCACTCAAGAGGCATTCAGTCCCAACAACCAGCCCATCTCATATCCTGACCCTTGATCTGGAGGCAATCAGTGCGGAGCCGTGGGACAAGAACACACCAAGACACCCCTTTATTCCTCCTCAGCCTCTGGAGCCTGTACCATCGGGTTCTGTGACAGCGGCGAGGTGGCAGCCATGACACCACCAGCACGACGGGGAGGGTCGGCGAAGGTGACTTGGGAGGCCGGCGCAGAGAAGGGAGGGGCTGAGCTTGCAGAGTTGAAGTTGCCAAACTCCTTCAGCTTGTTCTGGAGGTAGTCGATGCGGTCCTCTTGCTCAGAGTTGAGGTGCGTCTGGTCTTGATACATCACGGAGATGTAGTCGTATTCGCCGTTCAGGCGGTCAAAGTTGATAGCGATACGGCGAATCTCGTTTTGCGCTTCGCGCAAATTTTGATCGTTGGCAGACTTTACCAGGCTGATATGCTTGCGGTGAGCATCCTGAAGGTTCATGATGGCCATGGTATGCACATCGTCGACATGGCGGTTGAGGTGGGCTACAGTCTTGCTGTGGCTGATGCGCTTGCAGATGACAACCAGAGCAACCGTAATTAGGAGAGTGATGACCAATGTGACCCCGCGGTCGGTGATGTAGGGAGTCTTTTCTTGTTAATTTCTGGCACCAAGCGCACTAACGTGCATGTATCTGTTTAACTTACAGATTGCCAAAGGCCGAGGACAAAGCCTCCAAGCCAAGAGCAGAGGAGGGACGCGAAGAGCTCGAAGTTGTTGAACTTCATGATGATTCTTGGTAAGCTTGAGGAAGTGCGGTGTTGAGTGTTTGCAGCGGCAGTGGGGTGTTTGTTGATAAGTCGGGCTCGCTGCGCCGGGTTCGTGACTTCACCAGCTTGGCGAAAGGCGCTAGATTCACCTGATGTAGGTTGGGATGATGTTAAGTTACGAGCGGAATGAAAGTTCTTTCTGGTCGCCGGCAGTCTTTTCCTTATTCTCTCTGTTCATTGAAGATCTGGGGAAAGAGGTCGGTGATCACAGAGCATCTCAATGACCAAGTCCGACCGCACACATACATCAATGGTGACAGTGACGCAGAGTTGGTCCAAGCAGACCACAAACGTACTTCTGAGCACCTGAGTGCCTCCACGCGCAACCTTCAAACAACGCTTCACCGAATTAACCATGCGACCTGCTTGACACACCTCTTAAATCGCTTGCCTCGACCTGATTCGTCATGTCTGTGAGTACATCCTCATGCAATTCACTTCGACCACGACATACTGACTCCCTCCCAGCCTGCCGAGCTCTTCATCATTGGCCTTGTTGCGTTCATCAGCATCTCCATCATGACCTTGTTCTCCTCCTGCTGCGGCATCAACAACTCTGATGACGAGCACTCCACCACCAACTCACGCAGCCGCGCCGTCCCAGCAGACCGCTCACCTCCTAACTTCCGCACTGTCCGCTACGACCAAACGCGCTCCCAAACGCCTCCCTATACCGACGTCGACGCAGTCTCAAACGCAACTACCCGGTCCTCCCAACTGTCTCCACGCGCAACCCCATCGCGCAGCCATGGAGCTACCCAAGGCCTGACTACCTCCGCAGTCAAGCAAGATGCCCCGCAGACACCGGTGAAGAACTATGGCACTACTCAGAGTGTGAGTCCGTCTGTGTACTCGCAGCCCTCGCAGCCGCAAACACCTCCCAGCGCTGGTACAGTCCGGTATGTTGGCCGGCAGAACGGAGGTGAGGAGGCAGGTGGTGCTGCGAAGGCGGAGCAAACAACTGAGGAGCCAAACATGGACGAGATTCGGAAGTTCATGGGGGATGAGGAGCAAAAGAAGTAATTGGAGATGGAAGGAAGGTGATCAACTGGAGGAACTACTCACGCATCATCGGTAGACCGTAGGTAATTTTGTAAATGGAGTGGCTTCTGGATCTGGGTGATGGTTGATGTAGAACGAGGCGGATCTTCAAGATGCCATGCGCGATTCTACGAACTTCTATAGATTGTAATTTTAGAACCTATACATCGGCGAATCTGATAAAGCACTAATGCTATCGTCATATCCGAATTTCAACGTTGATGCAATAACTCAGGTGAGATGTGCATCACTGGAAGGATCATGTCCGGAAGAAGAGAGGTCTGAAAGAGTACTTTTGGTTGATTCGTGTTGGAAACTAGCACGAGCAGTAGACAGAAAGAGAGGCTCACTTACCTGATGACAGCCAGCCATTCGGTACGGTCCTAGCCCTCAACCTCACATCACGCCAACATCACGAACAAGAGGGGGAGTGTTCCCGGTGAAGGGAATGGCAATCAAGCATCATCGACGCGCCTTGCAGCGCGCCGAATCAGCGACACCTAGTGGGGGAGAAGAACCTTTCATTTCATTGACTCCTAGTCGTCATGCCGCCGTATATAGCCGTAAAACCATGTCGTAGTCATGGCAAACTCCTAACCCCAGGCACCATGTTTTCAGGATATCGAGAAGGGAAGGAGAACCGAGCCGTGCACAACATCTAGTTGCGGGCGTTGCGGTCGCCGAAGCGACGGGGGCGCTCGACGGTCTGCTGCTGGGAAACAGCGACGACGTTGGTGGGGATGGAGTCGAACTGGAGCACGTCAGCGGGCGCCTCAATCAAAATTTGCAGATGGCAAAACTTACGCCGAGGGACTTAAGGAGGTCCTTGGTCTCCTGGTCGACATCGAGAGAACCGGACTCGGAGTTCTGGGTGAAGTCGAGAGCGGAGATCTCGGGGACGTACTGGTCCTTGCGCTCACGCTCCTCTTCCTGGAGCTTGAAGGAGATACCGCGGACGGGACCACGCTGGATGCGCTTCATCAAGTGGGTGGTGTAACCAGCGATCTTGTTGCGGAGACGCTTGGAGGCGATGATGGCAATCTGTTCAACACATTAGCTCCTGCGCGCGCTTTTGCAGCCGTTGCGCATCTCACCTCATCGCAGATCCTCTTGTTGGTCTCGAAGTCGAGCGAGAGCTTAGGGTAGTAACGCTCAATGATGACCTTGGCGGACTTCTTGACGGTCTTTGTGCGGACGCGACCCATTTTGGCGACTGTGTATGGATTTACGGGGAGTCGGTGGAAGAGGAGGGCTGTTGGGGTTAGTGGTCGTCGTGACGGTCACGCTTCGCGATGTTCGACAATTCGGTTGTGTGGGCGGGGCCCAGGTTGTTCCGCCCGGCACTAGTCCGATTCACGCTAGCGGAATACTGCCTAGGCGGTCGCCCAGGTGGGAGCACCCATCATACACACGCAATGCTGTGTAGTTTCGTACCGTAGGTCATGTCAATTGCTTCTCTTTCGACATCACATATCAATTAAATCGTTGTGTTGTCATACGTAGTAGATGCATTCATTATGAAGTATGGTAAGCCCTCGCTCGATAAGTAACAGACAAGAAGCCACGGCCCACGCATCACTGATGCTCGCTGAGCCGGGTTTGCAGAGTGCACCGGAACTCCTCGCTCCTATTAATACAATTTGCCGGTCTCCACAGAAGAGGCGCATTGATGATTTGTGCACTCAGTGTCCACCCGCACCCTCAGTACCACCACCCGCGGATGTGCCATGCATAGGGTTAGGGAAGAAGAAAGCGCAAATGGCAATGATGATGTACACCATGACGCAGAGACAACCTTCCAGGTAGTTGGACTTGCCATCACGAAGGAAAGAGCCGACCACGAGGACAGCAAGAACGAGAGCAACAGCGTCAAAGATGGCGAAGTTGTAATCCATGTTGGGAACGCGGAGACCCCAACCAACGAGGACAACAAGAGGAGCGTTGAGCAATGCAGTCTGAATAGAAGCACCCATGACGTGGGCCATGGCCATGTTGATCTGGTTGTCGTAGGCTTCGTCGATGGCAAGAAGATGCTCTGGCAGGACTATTAGCGAGGTTCGATTCCGAATTCTGTTGGACGTACCAGCAATCTTCTCGACAAGAGGAATCAGGATAAGACCCATGAAGGCATCGCTGACGCCGCGATGAACGACCATGTACTCGATTTGTTGCACCAAGAAAATGGCAATCAACGAGACACAAGCCAGGGAGACAACCAGCAAGACAAGAGCTTCAGTCAAGGTGAGCTTAGGCTTCCTCAATTCCTCGTGACGGTCCTTGTCCTTTTGCTCATCTGCTTCGTAGATCTCGTGGAAGAGGCCATCATGAGTAACTGTCTGGTAAAGGACGTAGAGAAGATAACCACACAGCGAGATGATGGCGACACCACGCGAGATCTTAGTCGCGTGGTCGGGAATGAAGTTTTGGTATGGAATCTCGTAGTCAGGGTTGTTCAACAAATACTTCGCGAATACAGCTGGCAGAATGAGTGCCACTGGTAATGTTAGCTCGCACCCACAAGACGACTCTGGAAGACTCACTTGCTGCAACGAGCATCAAACCGCTTCCAGATTCCGACACAGCTTCATGGAACTCTTGAATATTGTTCTTGATACCACCGGCAATGAAGCATGTTCCGAGGCAGAGGAGAAGGTTGGCCAGGATGGAACCAAGGATGGCGGCCCTGATGACTGGCACATTCGAGCCTTGCCTGTCAGTCTTGAGCAGCACCATGAAAAGGATGATCTCAACCACGGATCCAAGAGTAGTCTCCATGACGACTGCGATGTCCTTCTGTGGCATCTTGCGCGACAGCTCCTGACCAGCAAAACCCAGCGTGTTGGCGGCAGGTACCATGGCGATGTAGTTGGTGATGAAGATGGCAAGTTCCCATTCTGGCTTTGCGAAATGCTGAAGTAATGTTAGTGCTGGCGCTCCATTGAATCCGATTTGGTAACATACCAGAGCAATTGCAACAGGTACGACAGGCCACAGGAAGTTGGCCATCATCGACAGCGTGCTGCTACTCTTGAAAGCAAGTGTGAAGAACTTGATAGGGTTGAAGCCCTTCCTACCACTCTCACCATCGGGGTGAAGGCCCTTAGTGACCTCGTGTCCGTTGTGGTTGTACTGCGGCAGAGCGCCCGCACGACTGTCCCTTCGACCGTTCGAACCATTCTGCTGTGAGCGTCTGCGTGGTTTCTCGGTTGTATACTCTCTAGAGGCGTATTCGCGCGACGACCGCGAATGTTGGCGTGCCATGGTGATTGTGTGTTTTGAACAACGGTCAGCCGTTGGGGAGTCCTTAAGGGCGGTTGCAGGTTGGGCAGTGCTTGTAGCGTTTCAGGGCGAGCGCAGCAGGTGCACCAAGGATCAATCAAAGATTTGCTGTGGACCATACAAAGACAATATAAAAACACGGGCTGGGTGAGCCAAGAGTGTCTCGACAGGGGTAGCGGCGGGTCGTCATGGCGGTGGACATCTAATTCCCTGTTATTGATGGATCGTGAAAGGCCCGCTGCATCGCTGGCACTTGTCGATTCGCGCACGGTGTTGTTTGGATCGGGGCAGGGTGCACAGCCGCAGCGGTCTATTCGCCAAACTCCGCTCTTTCTGCAGCAGTCTGCCACCACTTGTGCAGCAACAGTGACTCTCTGGCGCCTCCGCACCGTTCGATTCGATGCCGAGCGTCTTCACGCCAGGGAAATGCCCTTTGCTTGTTTTGGGTGGGTGCACGTCACCAAGCCTCCATGGTGATGCTTGATGCCCCTTGGCTCGGAAGCTGAACTTGGTTCTGGCACCAATGCGCCGTGACGCACGCCCAGAGGCTCCGCAATCTCAGGGTTTTGAGCTTCATCAAACTCTCCGGTCTCCACTTTCGAAAGAAGGCTGCAGGCACCTCGCGGGTCGGATCAGACGGCCATCGTTCACACGGGGAAGACCAGGGAATCGTTCAAATCTGGAAGCCTGCGCTGCGGAGCCTGTAACGCAGCACTGGAGTTATTCAAACACGTCTCAAAGCCAGTCCGACATTCAGACACAATCTCTATGCCTTTTGCTTTGCATTTCCTCATCATTCACAAAGTCTCTCCTCTCAAATCTGCTCCATCAATTGAAGCTTCTGTCAAATTACTAGTCTCAATGAGTTTCGCAAGTTGCGCTCTCCTTATGTGCTCCTCATTCTTGCGTTGTGAAACTCAGTGCGCGCGTGATTTGGCGTTATCGCAGGTGCGGCGCGTGCGCGCTCGGCGTGACGATTGGCGTCATGGCAACTGCGACTCATCCATCAACCACCTCTCCATCATCCCCCTTCCATCTTGAATCTACCTTTGTTGCATCAGGATGTTCTACTCTTCTCGCTGGGCGGTATGCGCCGCCGTGACAGGCGCGACGGCGCTGCAGGTCCCTCTGCTCTCGTCAAACAACCAGGCACTACTTGGCCACCCATCAGGCTCGAAGCCACTTGTGAACTCGACAGAACTGCAGGATCTGATCAGCGGAGACCGCCTATTGACACGTGCAAAGAAGCTGTACGAGATTGCGAAACTTGGAGAGGAAGAGTACAACCACCCTACCAGGGTTATCGGCAGCGCCGGTATGTCAAGGCCCGTGCACTAGATGCTCAACGTACTAATTGTCGACAGGCCATCTCGGGACACTTTCTTACATTTATGAGACTATTCTTCAGCTTGGAGACTATTACACAATCTCTAACCAGAGCTTTCCGGCTGTCTCTGGCAATGTCTTCGAATCAAGACTTGTGCTCGGAGCCGATGTGCCAAAGTCGGCGGCACCAATGGGCTTGACTCCGCCTACCAAGGACAAGGAGCCTGTTCACGGCGACCTTGTACTTGTCGAGAATGAAGGTTGCCAGCTTTCTGACTTTCCAGATGAGGTTGCTGGCAATATTGCTTTCATCAAGCGTGGAGTGTGCCCCTTTGGAACCAAGTCTGAACACGCCGGCCAGAAGGGTGCCATCGCAGCCATTGTTTACAACTACGAGAAGGATCCCGTCTCTGGTACCTTGGGTACACCATCGCCAGACCACGTTGCCACATTTGGTCTATCTGGTGAGGAGGCGGAGCCTGTACTGAAGAAGCTTGAGAAGGAAAAGCGCGTCGATGCTATTGCGTACATCGATGCCGAAGTTCAGCAGATCTTGACTGTCAACATAGTTGCTCAGACCACCGAGGGCGATCCGGAGAATTGTGTCATGCTTGGTGCCCACAGCGACAGTGTCGCCGAAGGTCCCGGCATCAACGATGATGGTTCTGGCACCATCTCGCTACTCGAAGTTGCCACACAGCTGACTAAATTCAACGTTAGCAACTGTGTTCGCTTTGCTTGGTGGGCTGGCGAAGAGGAGGGCCTGCTCGGCTCCGACTACTACGTCCAGTCGCTCACTGATAAGGAAAACCAGAAGATCCGCCTCTTCATGGACTACGACATGATGGCCAGCCCCAACTTCGCCTACCAGATCTACAACGCCACAAACGCCCTGAACCCCAACGGTTCTGAGGAGCTACGTGATCTGTACATCGACTGGTACGAGTCGCAAGGTCTCAACTACACTTTCATTCCTTTCGACGGCCGCAGCGATTACGATGGCTTCATCCGCAACGGTATCCCAGGAGGAGGTATCGCGACGGGTGCTGAGGGCATCAAGACCAAGGATGAGGAGAAGGTGTTTGGCGGCAAGGCTGGCGACTGGTACGATCCTTGCTACCACCAGCTTTGCGATGACGTGGGCAACGTCAACATGACTGCCTTCGTCGTCAACACTAAGCTCATTGCCCACTCTGTGGCAACCTACGCCGTCTCGCTGAAGGACTTTCCTAAGCGTGAAACGACTGTTGCGTCGAAGGCGTACACAGAGGCTACGAAGTACCACGGCAGCAAGCTGTTCATCTGAGCGAGCGCAGTAAAGTAGCTGATTTAGAGCGCAGTAGCAGCAGACGACGAGCGCAGACACATCTGACACTTTTTCATGTTCTCGAAGCTTCCAGACCGTTCGTAACATCCAGCTCAGATGTTTCTGACACGCATTCCCACCTTGCATTGAGCTTGTTCAGACATCATTAGCGCGCATGTAGCATTAGAACTTGTTCCCAACCCTCAAAACACCACAAATAGTTTCTTGTGATCCAGCGACAGCATTTTATGATCCTCAAACTATTTCAAGTTCGTTTGCCAGCGGACTATGTATACATTGCTTACATGGGTTTCAGTGCAACTCGACTTCGCACCCATGGACAGGCAAAGCATGGAAACCGACGTCGACTGTCAGACTGGTGGGAGCGAGATGAGCAGTGCTTCACAGAACCCTGAATCAGATGACGAAGATCACAAAGGGGCTATCTACGCTGCGCACGTTATCGATGCGATTCACCTATACCTGTGCATACTCTGTCACTTCAGCATGGCTCACCCCAGGCTCAATGAGGTTTGCCCAAGTTGCAGTATCAAGGTGAACAAAGATCCGCCTCTTCGCTTCTTACACGACATGACGTTGCACATCTTTCGGTCCTTTATCCCTTTGTTATGGAAGTCACTCTCGGCTCGACCCATTTCCACTTTGCACGTGTGACACGACCCGCCGGACTCGGCATCGAGATGGAAATCACTATTCTGTTCACGTAGGGCACACCTGGCGTACAATCCCAAATCCCTGAAATAGAAGATATATACTGGGTGGACAGGCACTCCGCGATACAACATTATCTCTGGACAGCACGCGCTAGATATTGCTGCATTAAGGACAGCTTACAGATACGCAGTGCCATGCTGCCACGGCTATGCTATTGGAGGACGTGTATCTTATACGTTAGTGCCTCAGAGCCTACAGACTAGAATGAGCTGATTGTAGTCAATAGGAAGAAATGACCTCATCGCCGACATGCAGGAAGCCCTTTTCGGGCCCCTGCATCCAGTATGCGGTCAACACTGGACGCACAGAGCTACTCTTCGCGACAGTCGCGAATTTGCTGTCTTCTTCACCGATCGCCAACTTGGGCGGCTGCCTCTTGTGCAGCCTTCGCATCAATACGAGCAAAAATGTACCTGCAGACGAAATACGCTGCCATCATCGACTTTGAAGACTTTGATAATGAAGACTTCTGCAAGGTATTGGATAAGAAAGAAGAAGGGAAATACTGAAGCGAGCTACTGTGAATTACCACCATCTGATGTCATTCCCGGCTAAAGACCTAACAATTGGGTGCCAAAAGTTGGGTGCCAAAGGAGACTGTGAGCAGTGAGGAGAGGAAAATCTTAACCTTGTTGCACAAGTGCTATCCGGGCAAGTCAGTAAGTGAGTATTGGGAGCCGTGGAAGGATGAGCAGTGACCGAACACCATGTGATAAGATCAACCACAAGCAGTTCAGGAAGTTCAGGACACAACGCCATTAGTTCCCGTGCGTAAAAACGAATCAACAACTAGTCCTTGGGTAGCATCATTCGAAGAGGATAAAACTCTATCCGGTGGGCCATAGCCAGTAAAGTTACTTGTATCCGCTAGAGAACTCGTCGTGTTGCGAGGGATGTGATAGTCTATCTTAGCTACTCCCTTATCCTTCCCAATGAGGTACCATACGCGCCGGCTGCCTGCGCGGCCGAACATACGGTCGCCGACTTCGCACTTTGTGTATGGTCGGAAGTCCTTCCTGGTTACCGTTATCATATCTGAGAGTCGTGCTCAGCCTCGCGTCAAGGCCTACAGATGATCGGGTTTGATGTCGGTAGCTAGAACCTGTTGAAGCCTTAACGGTGAAGCCCAGCAGGTCAAGGAACTTGGAGCCGACTTGAGGCGCACCTATATGGCGGTACGGGCGTGAGGAGATGTTGAATATCAGTGACCTATAGGCGAGGTGCAACTGGGCCTTGTTGTGCTGTGAAACTGCTGTATCTTCCTTAGACCGCTTCTGAGTAGCGTAATGGTGCTACACTGCAGAATGTTTGGCCATGTAGGAGGCATAAACGCTTAGTATGCAATGTCCATGAGCAGGTTATTTTGTCTTCAGCTGGACAAGGGTCTGTATGGCAGGCTGCGGTGGAGGCAAGTGTTCCTGGAGGAAACACCGCCGTTAGACCTGCATGCAGAACCCAGATGTCGACGATAGGCGGCGACCATTGTAATATTCAAGGCTGTAGGGTTGTTGTGCACAGGTCAGATAGCCCTGGGTCGGTCTTCGGTGCTACTGCCATGTCTAGTAACAAATGCCTGTGCCGCGAGAAGCACGTCCGGAGTTCGATATGGAGATATGCAGGTACGTTGTTGCGGCCTTGCGATATATGCCTTAGCCCCTGGTCTTCAGCTAGACAAGGGTCGTTGGAAATGAAGGTTCTTAATGTGATTGGCGCGAATGGAGGTTATGAAGGTAAGCCTGCATGCAGCATATCAGCAAGTGGAGATATATCGTGATGATATATGCAGGCCGACTCTAAACATCGCAAAGCTTTGGAGTCCCGGCAATGAGTTGTTCCCCAGGGACCGAGTTGCTGAGATGGATAGCTGAGATGGATTGCTGTTGCTGCCCATTGCTTGGAAAAGTCGTTGCGGGTGATGATGAAGGTGCGCTTACTCCGACCGGAGTTACAGCAAGTAGTACAAGGAGCGGAACTATCGAAACGTTCCCGAGTAATCCCTAGAGACACCGCAGATAGTATGCTGCCAAGTCAGCAACAGAGATCAGGCGACGAGCGACGCTCCTAGACGTGAAGTCGAGACAAGCACACAGGGCTGATTAGACCGCTAGAGGAGTTCGCATATCGCGGTCCACTTCACGCCGCAAGCGTCTCTAGCATAAGACTTGTCGCACAGCTAGTTTCTACAGCCAAGTGTCGAAGTATAACGAGGCGGTCAAAGTTGTGAAGAGGTTCCTTCACGGGTCGGTCTCTTGCTTGCTGAGCCACTTAGGCGTCCCATACGTGGCTTGGGGCAGTGCCAAAATAGAGACTGGCGGAGTTTGAAATCCATCCATGGGTATGGAAAGTGGTCGGATTTAGGACATGCGATATGCTGCGAGCGAAGAAAGAGCTTGTCTAACAGCGCATTTGCAGTCCACGAAGAAACATTAAGCACAACTAGGGTGGTGGTTGATGCAAGCTGTGCGTAATTGCGAGATGCCTATCACCAGAGACCATTGGAAACGCTGAGATGACACCGGGTGCTTACTTCCTGGATGAAGTTTGCTGCCCATCCTCCTCAACGATATCACTGTTCAGCACTCGTACTGTGAAGGTGGTGTTGATTAAGCAGTGCTGTATCGCGGCTTACCGCTGTGGCGCAGCTTCCCTCCCTGCCTGTCAGGCATCAGGTCAATGCATGCTACCATCGCTGAACGGTGATGCAAGATTAGAGCGGCGCTTTGAGGAACGTAGGCTTGAGGAATCACACCCAGGATCTTTTGGCCCCCAAAGATGCGCAAACGGCCGCGTAACCCCAAACGCCCAGCAAGGCTATGAAGCCGCGGAAAACTGGGATGATTAGGCAAATTGACATCCTCCTGTCGCCACAGTCGTTTGATGCCGCTGGTGTAACGCGTGCAACTTGTTCTCATGAAGCTGATGGCTGTGGAGACTGATAAGAGTCGCAGTACTCGCGCTCTCGATTGCTTCGATGATATAAGCAGCCTTCAATCAAAACACGACTCGGTGACAAAGGTAAGCTCGGATGCGCGCATGAAGCGTCGCCGAAGGTCTCGTTGGTTGGCTGTTGGTGTGTCTCAAACCTGAAGGTGAATCGTCAAGCCAAATCACTCCTTCCCCAGATGGGCTGGCTCAAGGCAACGAGGCAGTGGCTGCTCACGCGCGCCCACCTTGTTGCCTGCTGCATCCGGATCCAGAACATTCAACGCGCCGACTCGCTCGATTCTGATGACGAGGGCGCTGAGGATGAAAAATTTGCTGTTTCAAACAATTGTAGAGTGCAGATGCGGTGTCCAAGTGCGGTCTGCGCACACGATGCGTGAGAATCTCCCGCAGGACGGACGCTAGCGCTGGGCTGCCCCACCAGCAAATGAACGGCAAAACGCTGCATTCTTCCATCCCATCATCCAGTCCCATCGTCGCATTTCACGAGCAAAGCAATATGGGTCGGGCATTGGGCGCGAACGCGAAAATCGCCAGCCCTGCGTCCCTGACGGAGCGACTCGTGCCTGCCAGCATGCAGGCCGGATGGCTTGCATAGCCTCCACGCATTAACTACCATTCGTGCAGCTGATCGCTGGACTCGCGCAACAGTTCGCATCATTAGCATCACAGGCAAACAGGCGCTTGGACGCGCTCGAAAACGTCGCAATGGACGGGCGCGCGGTCCGCACCGACTTGGGCACCGGATGTCTGAATGTCACTGGCAGGATTGGCACGGTATGCTTGAGCGCCGGCTGTTCGATTGCTGCCCATCGAGTCTGAGACATCCTGGCGACCAACCGCAACAAAAGGCGCACGGAACAGCTGGAACATTCTTGAAAAGTCGGCTGCCCTGAAGAACGAAGCTCGTCTCTTCACAATCAGGCAAGTTTGCGGCCGCTGTTAAGGCGCCCGTTTGTGGCTGGTTTCTTTGTCCGGGCTGTGCAGCAGCATCGAAGCCATTCACCGCTGGCCCCCCAGAAAGCTTGGGCCTCTCTTCTTGAAGTCGCAAAGCCCGCTCCTGAGGCCTTCCATTCCAACGTTTTCTGAATCAAATATGTTCCCTCGGGATCCCCATTATTTTCTCTCGTCCGCTCCGCCTAGTACGCACTTCAGGCTACAGTCAGGCCCGTCGCCACACCCACACCTTATTCGGCCCTGTAAGGCTGATCCATTGGCTGTGACTCCTGCATAACTTGCTGCAGCCTTCTACTGTGCTACCACCATTCTGCTCTGACATCTCGCCTCTCTTACTCTTTCTGCTTTTGGTACGTATTGCCCCTCTATACATATGTTCATACAGTTTTACTGACGAAGTGTCTCAGCTGCTTCGTCATCCACGCCTCGAGATAGATCAAAAGCCAAGGGTCACTGCCTGGTACCCTGAACATCACAATACACTCCCGACACCAGATCAACACCAGATCAAGCTCTTGGTAACATCGATACCATCTACTTGTACCTGTCAGATCCCCAGTCTTACTGCACCTTCCATTATTGGACGCACCTTCACTGCAACACTAAACGCCCAATCTGAAGCCTGTCCATCAAGCAAAGTCTTCCCTCGAGTGAACCATAGCTACACTTCGCTACCTTCACACTCGACCAAGCCTGGCCATCACAACGTGTCTCAGCAAAACCTCCGATACCAGAAGTTAACCTTCGGTATGTGTCGAGTTGACGAGAGGGTCTACGTCAGAGCAGACGGTCACCGTTCCCAGTTTCAGGACACCACGCTCTGCGACAGAGGGAAACGGCGAGGCAAGATGTGCTCCAAAGTCGATGTTCGCAGGACAGAGTATCCTGACCCAAGCTCCTCACCCATCACAAGCAGCCCGATCACCCCGAACTATCATACACAAGCTCGCCGACCTTCAGTGTCAAGCAGACCGTCGACAAGGGAGGGGTCGATCAAGTCTCTAAAGCCTGAGATTCACATTGGGCTCACCTTGAGCAACGGCACGCCGCACGTCTCCATAACAACCGGGAAAAGCAAACGTGAGTCGTCGGGCTCCACCTCTGCTCATGACTCCGCTGGGTCCGAAGCATCAGGTACCGTTCGAACGGGGTATCCAAATCTTTCTCCCCCCTTCCCGAACTCAGGTCATGGCAGTCTTCGTCCTCAAGCAACTCATTATCGCAACCCATCGTCAGACGAGTCTGTCCCAGGCTCAAGCCGCATGTCGCACGTCTATCGAGACTCCAGCGACTACGATACACCAAGCCTGGCCACAGGGACAACGGCCTCGTCTAGTGGTACCCGTCCTGTCATCCACCATGCCCCGCGTGGTGCCATGCCAGCTCAGATCAACACCACCCTTGGTCAACCCAGCGGCCCTGCCAGCCCATATCGCACCACCGAATTTGCCCCAAGGAGTGCGCACGTCGATGGCTCCTATGCACCTGAGATCATCGGGCGAGATGAAGACAGGCAACGGCAACGCGATGAACGGCGGAAGCAACAAGAGGCCAATGACCGCGAGGTTGCCACCAAATTGGCAAGGGAGGAGAATCGACGCGTTCACTTTGAGCCTTCTCGCACGCAGGCCTGCGCCGAAGAGCGAGCTGACAAGACCTTCGCCGGGCGCGCAGATGGCCGCGAGCAATTGCGCCCGCAGGAGAGTAAGGCTCGCGCCGCAAAAGAAGCCGCAGCAAAAGAACCTGCCGCGCGAGAAGCCCCTGCGAGAGAGGCGCTCAAGAAGAGGAGTCAGACCACGAAACCAGCCGCACCGTTTCGCAGAAACTCTGTCCGCATGTCCTCCACCGAAGCCGTTACGCAACAACACCTCATCGACTCCGAAGCGCGACAAATGCGCAAAGAGCGCGCTGAAGCAGAAGACCGCGACCGCGAAGAGGCCTTGTACCAACACCATCCACCTACCTTCCAGCAGCAGCCAGACTCGCGACACTACGACCAGCCCGCACCTCGCCGCACTAGTGTATCCAACCAAGCGCGACCCGACTTAAGTAGATCGAACAGCATACGCGGCGCTGCTCCTCAACCACGGGAATCGCGCCGGGAACCACGTCAAGCGCCGATGGCATACTACAACACCTTGCGTAACGACTTGCCGCAGGCCCGCGAGCCACGCCGGCCATCATCATCGCACGCCAACAGGCCTGTTATGCCCTCCGCGCCATCGTCCGCGCCTACCCCCGATCCTTGGGATGTGCGCAACATGAGGCAAGCACTGCCAGATCCTCGCAACCAGGGTCGTCCGTTGCCTGACGCGCGAGGCTCGGGTGTCGGACACAACTTTCCCCAGCCACATGCCGGCTTCCCTTATCCGCAGCAAGCTTCGCACCGCCTGAATAACGCCATGTACACAGGGGAGTACGAGTCTGATTCTGAAGATGACCGGGATCTGTACAGTCCTAGGAGGAGACACTAATGCTTGACCGCTTTTTCCTCACCTTTGCTTTTTGGCGTTTGATATGGATGTCCTTATTGGCGCACAGCTTCCTTTCGCGATACCCTTCTTCCGTGTTGCGTCACCTTTACACATGTGTTTGTTATTGTACGATGTCGTCAGAGTCTTGTTCCTTATCCTGCGCTTTATAGACATACCCCGGCTTCACCGTTCTGTACGTACACACAATCATCACGATCCGTTTTCGACATGCGTCACTCCATGAAATGCCCTGTGTCACTGCATTCATCAGTCGTGATCTCCTGGAGGAAATGACGAATCTTGAATCGTTCTGTGTCAATCAGCCGTCCAGGTCCTCTTCATCCACTGTTAATAGTACTCTAGCGCATTCTCTCGACGCAGACACTTTTGCAGATGCGTAACACCTGTTCGTCTTCGCGCTGAGGTGCCCTCTCGGCTGCCAATCATCTGGTCTCTCGTCCAGGATGACATCAAAAGGCGGCAAGCCATATTCTTCCTCTTTTCCGCCATATACGTCTTCATCCTCGTCAGAGCTAGTACGTCCAATATCCTCATCGTCCTCCGACCCATGGCCGCGCTTCAGCGCATCAAACTTGTTGCCGAGCCTGGCTTCCCATATGGCTTTCTTCTCGGTGTTGATGCGGTGTGCTTTGTACTGTTCCCAGGGCTCAATGATACGGTACCAGTCGAATTGCCGGTCCGTGAACGCGGGGGCGTAAGAGCGACCGCCGTGGAGATGTACGCGATTGGCCCAGTGATAGGTGCAGACCAAATGTCTGGACCGAAGGTCGATCTCATCTACCTCCCTGATGTGATTTGCTCCGACTGCGCTTGTCGTGAGCTATGTATATTCTAGCCCTGGAGTGTAGTGCTTGACTTACCTTTCGCGAGCTTAGGCCTGAGAACCTTGTACATTGTTGCTATCGCAATGTGACACTGTGGTTGAGCCAACATTACCTGATCCAGAAGCTCTTTCTCATACGTCCTGAGCTGCTCCAAGATGTAGTTGTTTCTATTCTCGCAAAGCCAGTGAATTGTTTCGGTCTTGAGCAGATATGTTCGAGCAGCACAATTGCCTGCTGTATACTAGATGACTGTCCCACTTTTTGCCTCGCTCTATCTCTCGTAAATGTCTACGACAAAGAAAGTGCTTGAAAGTGACTTCTGCTGAATTGCAATCAGGAAGCCGAATAGCCGGAGAGAGGTGAGATGAAGACAATGCAGCGCCGGATCCATGGCGAGAAAGACATGGCACTCGGACCAAGTGCAATTCGGACTTCTTCCTCGCAAACAACGCACCGATAGCTTTCGGTCGCGTCCAAGATGCGCCGAAACCGGAAGAAGCCCTGGTTCTCGCTATTGCTCTGGCCTGCGGAGACTCGATCGCAGTCGTTCGTCGGACTCTACTCGCTTGTTGTCGAACACTCTTCTGAGCTTATTTATGGCTTTTGGGCTTCTTCTGCGGATCTCGCGGACTCTAACCTAGATCCAGCAATGTCCACGGAGGTGGCACCATCATCTTCGTCAGCGTGGTGGGTACCCTGCTGCATGTTCAATGATTTACGCGATGCGCATCATTCGATTTTGAGAGTGTGAGATCACTATGGGACATAGACCGTATCGATAGGTATATAATGATCACTTGGCTTCACCTGCTGACACTGCATAGACGATTCTGATCTGGACGGACGATATGTATCTGTCCTGCCCGTTCCACGAGCCCTATCACGGAAACAAACTACCCTCCCTCCACAACTCTACATACTGCTCCATGAACCCTGAGATCTCAACGTTGTGCAGATCCATCGCCCACCCAGCTTCTCTCGCGGTGATCCACGGTTCCCACCCCTCTGGACGATCCTGCGCAACAATATGCCACCGCAGGACAACCATTTCCTCCAGTTTGCGGGTCGAATCGCTCCTCCCGGTTGTTGCTCTCCCTGATCTCTTGTGCTTTGTCTCCGAGCGGCGAACCAATCCATTCATTATCGAGACCGTAGTCTTGCTGTGCGTCAGCCTCCCAAGACTAGACTAGAGTAGGCCAGCCGAGTTGGTGATCGGTAGAGTTGACAGCGGAAGAGCGGTCGTCGTGGTGGAAACATTGTAAGTCCAGTGATGGGTGACGCTTGCATGATCATGTTGGATCTGATCTCCTTGATGTTCTTAACGCGTTTTTTGCCTAGTAGTACAGAATCAACATCGCACATCCACTCAGCAGACTTTGTCTTAGCTGGATTTTACCCTCGCCTGTCAGCAGCTCTGAATCCACGACTTCGCACATCATAAGTATAGCGATGCGGCATCGCCCGTTCGACAGCAGGACTTGCTCCAACAGCTCTTGCTGCATATCGCCTAAGACTATGCTCTTCTACTCCCAAGTGTCTTCATTAATGTAGTGCATCTCCTCCACTCTAGGGCGTCCAGCTCGGATACCAAGACTGCCATCCTCATGCCAAAGCCACTACTCGTCCCAGTCCGTTCGTGCTCAACAGGACTGTGCCGACAACAAACGTCACTGTCTGCGACAAAGAAGTTGTAGAGCTCCAAGACCTGGTTGTACAAAAACTTCTCTGGAAAATCGTTACTGAGGTCCAGCTCGCACTCGTCGCAGATCTTGTTGACCCCGGGCTGCGGCGTCGCTCTTCGCAGCGTATGCACAGATAGGCATCCAGTGTCTCCGATACTCCGCTCTGAGCAGGTATAATGCGGATCCGGCATTGTTCTTACGCCGGATCTGGGGCGGCGAGCGTAGAGAATGCGGAAGAGCCGTTGATAAGATTGTCTACTCAGTAGGCGGGTCAGGGCGTGTTTGTCGAGACTGCAGCTGGGGGCTTGTAGGCACCTCAAGTGAGGCATGCGCGTTCACTGACCCGTTCCCGGCATGCGGGCTGATTGCTGGGATGTGGCTGCTGTCAAGTCATGTGTAGATGAGACGTACTGGACATTCATGTTGTGTGTTGCCTCTCCCACGGGATTAGTACGTTTGTCATCTGTGTTGTCAAGGTCACCATCATTCACCGTGATACAGCAAGCGCCTTCACCTTGATCTCGGAGCCTATGTATTCTCAAACCGCCCTTCTTCATCAGATAGCACCACGACCAATGGCTCCCCTCCCTGAAAAAGATAAACGGCTGTGGAACCGGATCTACCTCGACAAAATCCCCAATGCGATCAACCCTCACATCTGCATTCGCTGCCTGCAGCGCAAAGACGAACCCGGCGTGAACACGGTCTGCGCCGCATGCCGCCTGTACCTCGACGCGCCCAAGAACGCAGCAGAGGACTTCCTCTTCTCCACCTGTCTCCGCATCTTCGACTTCTGGCTCTGGCTGCGCCGCCAGACTCTCTCGGACGAGTTTGTTCTGCGCAATCGCGAGCATGGTGCGGTGGTCGAGCATTACATCGGCATGCCAGGCGACAAGCAAGAGCTACCGTCATTGAGCGGGGATACAGAACTAGCCGGGGATGATGATGGCCATGGAGGTTGCGAGTTGCAGTCTCCGATGGCGCGAGAGCTGCTGAAGCAAGTGATGCTCACTAGTCGGCAGTGCGATAGAGTGATGGTGTTGCTTGCCGATATCATGGAACAAGAGCTATTGCAAGGTGACTGACGACGAGGACTGCATTGGTCCGACGCTTTCTGACAATGAGTTAGCAGGGACGCCCGTATCGAAGGTCGACGAGATCCTCTTCAACGCCAACCACGAGTACACGAGCACGCACTGGTGCTACCGTGCCACCCTCGCAGACGGACGCCAATTCGCCATCACATTCTCTGACCGACAGCTTGGCTGGCTGCACATCGTGCGCGACTGGAAGGAGTACGTGCTCGATCGGTTCCATAAGGTCGACGAGGTAGATGCGCTATTCTACATGGCGAACCCAAAAGAGCCCGATACGGACGCGATGACTGAAGACGAGAAGGCAGTCAAGTCTTGCTGGAAATCGCGAGGCGTTCGCGTCTGCAGGCTAGGCGGTGTCCAAGCAGCCCATGTCAGGCTCTGGTACCCGCAGAGGCACTGGCCGAGAGCACCAGTGCAGATCTGGACCGACGAGTTGCCATCGTACGACATGTTCAGCGAGACTATGCCGGAAGATTGGGTGCCCGAGCGGGGGCTGACTGGCGACCGGATTGACAGGAGGCAGAGGAGATTTGGATGCCATCTGGTCAAGGACGATGGCGGGGTTGGTACACTGTGGAAAAGGTGGGAGGGGATGAACGGGATGGGAGAGATGGAGGGAGATTGCAAGAGGAAGAGTGAGAGCAAGCTCGCTAGGACTGGCGGACGCGATGCTGTGGTGCATTTAGATGGCGATGGGGTGGGTGACACATAACACGGAGAGAGCTAGGACACCCACCTGAAGTGAACTGGATGTACATTCTACAATACAAAAGTATACATGAGCCGTATCTACTCAGGCCTCAACGCATCAGCAACGCCAGGAAACCCCGGCCCCGGCTGCCCTCTCCCTGGGGACTGAAGGAAGTCTTGGAACTGTTTCCCCTGCGCGCTCATGGCCGAAAGCTCATGCGCAGCGTCTTCTTTCCTGGCATCCTTTCTCCCGGCCGCGCTCAGCTCATCCAGCTCCCTGATGCCACTCTTCTGATCCTTCCTGGCAAATGTGTAGCCCTTCTTCTTGTTCCCAAAGTCGACTTCGAAATCGCGTTTCTCGAGAGACGGCGGTGCATCCTCGAGGTAGCCCTGCGCGACCCGTATCTCCGGGCCTGTCGAACGCATGATGTGAAGGTGGACGCGGCCGTCGTTCGAGACGCCACCGTACTTGGGCTGGACGAGGATCTTCTTGCCGCCGGGGGTGTCAATGTCGATAACTTCGACGTCTCTCTTCGAGGCAAACATGTGTTCGTGCTTTTTCTGAGCCTCGCTGCTGTGCGGGTCCATGGCTACGAAGCCGCCGACACCGAGACGGGCCTTGTTGTCGCGATTGAAGGCTGTCATACGCGGCTGCAGGACGCGTGAGGTGACGGGTGCAGGGTTCGCCTGGGGACCGAGGATGGGGTGCGAGGCGAGATAGCTTCGTGAGCGCAGATAGCCCAGACCGGCGGACGGGTGGGTGGACGTGGGAGCTCGCTCGGGGTCGATGATGTAGTTCTGGTAATGGGAGCCGTCCTTCCGGTAAGTCTTGTTCTTCTCTTTCACCAAAGGCAGGTGCAGGAAGGGCGTGATCAGCTTGGTGACGAGCTTGGAGCCCAGCGGGTTGTTGGCCGTCTCCTTGCGCAGGGCTTTGATACCGGCGTCAATCTGGTCTTGTGTGATGGCGGCCCACTCCTTTTCGCGCGCTGTCTGCCATGCCTGGGCCTCGGCCGCATCGATGGGGGCAATGTCGCCGGAGCGGGCAGCGGCAAGCTGGCGGGTGGTGTAGATCTCGTTCTTCACGAACTCGACAAGATGCTCGTTGAACTCAGTGCGACGCTTCCCGATCTCCTTGGTCAGGTACGCCATGAACTCATTGGCGCCCTGGCCGGGCAGCCACGGACCGTCGTGCTTCCAGCGGCGGGTGTTGTGGACCTCGCCGCTGACGGGCGGTGGCTGGAAGGGCGTGAACTGCTCCTCGCGGCCGCCGTTCTTGGACGCTCGGTGCTCGCGTGCACGCTTGTTCTGCTTCAGCGCCCGCAGGAACAGGCCGCTCTCGTCGAGGCCCTCCTTGCGGTACGCGGTAATGTCGTCGCGCTGCTCGAATGCGCTGTGCGGCGTTGATGACGTGACGTCGGCGCTGGCTGCATGGCGCAACATGGGCACGGCCATCTCCTCCCACTTCTGCCGTGTGCGCACATGGTCGGCTGCCGAGTCGAAGTCGGTCACGTCTTCGATCGTGTCGAGCTGGGTGATGCGCAGCACGGGGTCGCTCGTCTGTAACAGATGCGATCGTGCGGGCAGGTTGCGCTTGAGGCCCCAGTCGCCGCGGGCCAGCGAGCTCTTCGTCGTCGTGATGGCCTGGTGCGTCGGGTACGGCAGCGTCGCAGAGTCTGAGGCTTTGGTGACGCCGGCGCCGGTCGTCTCGCCCACGTTCGGTCGCGGCAGCGGGTTGGGCAGCGAGAAGAGGCGCGAGTTGCGGAGCAGGTTCGCTGTCGGCGATAGCCTGTTGCGAGCTACTCGGGGGACGGCCATGGCGATGCGACAGCCGCGTGCGGGGGCGTCAATGGCGGCTGAAGTGGTGTTGGGCGATGTCAATCTACAATTCTCGAAGAAGATGAGCGCACGGACGAGGAAGCACTCCCGCCCCAACTCCGACGGTCACGCAACATCATAGACATGGGTCGACTTGAATGCCTCGACACTGTATTTTTGACAGCAACAATGAACATGCATTCTCACTGTAGCTGTATCAGGATACCTTCGATGCGAGACTCAGTAATATTGAAGGCACCTTAGGCACCCTGCACTATTGATTCGCTCGATACGGTAGTTTCAGACTGGTGGCACTTTGAAGGTCCTGATATCCAAATCTCACGAGGCTCCCATCTCAATCACGGAGATGCTGGATCTGTCGCCATGACCCTTCCTTGCGCCTGGTATACCTCTGGCTCTCAAAGCTTCCCTACCGCCAGTCGCTAGGCGGCTGCGCTGCGCACGGGCAGCTTGATGGTGCTGCAGCATGCTGTTTGCGATTTCTTTTGCTACCTATTGCGAAGGCTGTGGCTGGCTGGATTCAAGCATCATGAGCAGACGCCGGCCCTGCGTGGCGACTCCATTTTAATAGTTGTTGGTCGATAGACTGCGTGTTGGTGCTTCACCCGTTGAGGTCCTTGTCCCAGTCCTGCTCATCTTCGTCTTCGTCCTCGTCCTTCTGCCGGTTGTGTCGCGGGATGTGACCCTCGATAGCCATCGTCGAGCCGGCAGGCAGAGTCGGAGGCTGTGGCGGCGCACTGCTGGACGCGTGCTCCTTGATCGTGTCCTGCACCAGGCTGTTGTTCGCCTTGCTCACAGCGCCTGGCTTCTCTCCGCGCTCCAACGCGAGCTCGGTCTTTGCGTTGTCGAGGGCAGCCCATGCATCGTCCATGTCGTCCTCTTCCTCTGTCTTGACTGGCGCCGGTGCAGCTGGCTTCGTCCGGACCGGCAGTGCCGTGCGCAGCTCCTGCGCGTTGTCCATCATGAGCTCTATCCTCTCTCCATGCGCGCCTGTGCGCAACCACGCAGGCTCCTCGTTCAGCTGCACCTTGACGTACAGCGCCCGCTTCGCGCAGTCGTCCGAGCACCACACCTCCAGCACCTTGCGGTCTACGATCTCTACGCCCTTGTCGGTGTCGACGAACTGCTTCTTCGCTGTGGACCGCGCGCGCATCTTCGGCTTGGGGCACAGCGCATAGCCGCACTTGTCGGCGATGTTGCGCTCCTCGATGAGCGCGTCGTAGTCTGCGGGCTGGAAGGCAGCGACGGTTTCGGTGAAGTCGCGCACATCCACGGCGGAAGGGCGCTTGGGATCTGCGTCTGGTGAACGAGGCCACTCCATTAGTGTCATGATCGAGTCGAGCACCTGCGCTTCCACGGCTTTGCGCTGCTCGATAATGCTC
This sequence comes from Didymella glomerata, assembly GCA_030271015.1. Lineage (NCBI taxonomy): Eukaryota > Fungi > Ascomycota > Dothideomycetes > Pleosporales > Didymellaceae > Didymella > Didymella glomerata. The sequence continues at coordinate 195,292 of JAJOHN010000017.1, forward strand.
GCATGGTGCAGGGCAACGTCTAGGTGGCGCTGGTTCACAGGCCGGCCGTTGCGCTCCGTCATGGGCGGGCCCGTCTTCTTCAATATAGACTTGGGCGGCATGGCGGGTTGTGTCGGATTTGCGTGGTGCAGCAGCGGAGGCGCAGTCTGGTGGGGATGTGCTTGCAAGCCAAGTCCGACAGCTGCAGGCATCATCAATCGAGGGGCTCGCGAAGAGCGGCTTGCATGACATGACGAAGCCCCCGGCACCAGATCGCTTCCGTACCCAGAGCAGCCCTCACCCCGACCTCGTCCACGCCCGCGCAGCTACACGGGGCACCGAAGCATTCGATCCGCTGAGCATCGCCCCAGCCAGCTCCCCATTGTCCTCTCGCCCGCCGTCCGCGTCATTCGGCGAGCACCGCCAGCTTCCACTCCGCCCGCAGTACCTCACGCCTCTGCAGCGCGCAGCCCGACCAGCACCCACCGCGCACCGCGCCCGCTGGTGGCAGTAGCACTGTCTTTCTTCTGTGAGCGTTCCGCAGCTGTTTTGCCGCCCGCGTGCTGCCAATGGCGCCCACCATGTTCAAGGTCAAGGCCGTCTACGACTACTCGTCGCCCCACGACGACGACCTGAGCTTCACCACCGGCCAGATCATCACCGTCACCGAAGAAGAGGACGCCGACTGGTACGTGGGCGAGTACGTCGACGACAGCGGCACCAAGCATGATGGGCTCTTCCCGCGCAACTTCGTCGAGCGCTTCGAGCCGCAACCACCGCCGCGGCCCAACCGGGCAACGCGACAGCAGCCCGTGGAGCAGCCCCCGGCAGCAGAGCCCGCGCCGCCCACACCTGTGATCCCGCAGCAGGAACCGGAGCCTGAGTCTGACACTGAGCCGGTGCAGCACGACGAGCCGGAAGCCCGCAAGCCCCAGCCGCCGCCGCTGCAGGTGCCGCCCACAGCGTCTGAGCCCAAGCCATCCGCGGTCCTCTCGCCCACCTCGCCTCGCTCTGCGCAGAGCAGCATCAGGTCGCCCGAGGACACGCAGTCGCCCGCTGAAGCTCCCGTCAAGGCGTCTGCCCCCGGGAAGAAGGCACCGCCGCCCGTCGCCGTCAAGTCGAACGCGTTCCGCGACCGCATCGCTGCCTTCAATCAGCCCGCCGCCGCTCCCATCCAGCCGTTCAAGGCATCCGCCCCACCGCCGACCTTCGTCAAGAAGCCCTTCGTGGCACCCCCTCCGAGCCGCAACGCCTACGTCCCGCCTCCCAAAGAAGCTCCACAGGTCAAGACGTACAGGCGTGAGGAAGATCCTGAGATCGCCGATCGTCAGGCACAAGACCAAGAGGCTGCCGAGAAGTCTGGTCTGACAAGCAGCAACACCCAGGCGAACGAGGCTGAAGATGAGGGTCCCAAGCTGAGCTTGAAGGAGCGCATTGCTCTTCTCCAGAAGCAGCAGCAGGAGCAGGCAGAGAGGGCTGCTGCGGCCATGCAGCCGAAAGAGAAGCCGAAGAGACCTGTACAAAAGAAGAGGCTAGAGTCACACGAAGGCCAGGCCGAAGACAGCGAGGACACCGAGCTCGAGAAGGTCGTCAGCGCCGGCTCCACCACACGCGCCTCCACCGATCACGCTCGCCCACCGCGCCCGTCGCACGACATCAAGTCGCCCGAGTCCCTGCACCACGACCGCGACCTTCTCAGCGACGCCAACGACGCCGACCAGTCCGGCGCCGGCGAGACCGAGGACCAGGGCGACTCGACCAGCGTTGAAGGTGACGATAAGCGGACAGCTAGCCATCAGCCACCGCTGCCTCAGAGAGCACCTGCCGCGCCTACAAGAGAGCCCGATGTCGGCGATGAGCAGGACGTTGCCGAGGAAGAGGAAGAGGAGGAGGAAGACGAGATGGACGCCGAGACAAGGCGCAAGCTGGAGCTGCGTGAGCGCATGGCCAAGATGAGCGGTGGCATGGGCATGCCCGGCATGTTCGGTGGCATTCCCATGGGCGGTCTTCCTCCAAAGAAGAAGAAGTCCACCGGCGACAGTAGGAAGGCCGAGGACAGCGAAGAGCCCAGTGTGCCGCAACAGCGAGTTGCTATGTTCCCTATGCCCGGCATGCCCGTAAGGAGCCCTGAGCCAGAGAACAGACAGTTGGCTGTTGAAAAGGAGGACGAGAACGATCACCCCGTGACTGGGGCGCACGCAGCAGACGAGGTGCCGGACGTTGAGGATGTGACACCGCAGGCCATCTCAAGAACACCCACAGGCGAGAGCGCACCTCCTGTGCCACAAGACAGTAAGTATCTCATTCCTCGCAAACCCATCAACTCCGACTACCTCCCTCTACTCCGATACTTTCCGTCGCCGTACTCGGAGACCGTGTCAAAGACCTATCTGGCTTTCGACGAGGACTCAGATTATATCATGACTGTCAGTGTGTCGAGTATGTACACTGGAGACTGGCCGTGGTTTGTATTCATCGCAGAAGCTTTGCTAACAACGTCCAGGACGGCCTGCTCCTCCACCAGTCCCAACAGCTGATCGCGTTGCGCCCCCAGTGCCCGCTGCCTGTGAGTTGAACATACTTGAATCCTTGCAATTTACTGACGATCACTTCAGCTCGACCAGTCCCACCGCCTTTACCACCGATCGCCTCGCCGGGCCCTGGATCCGAGTCTGGGGATGAATTGACAGACGCCATTCAGTCGCCCAGAAGCCCGCCTCCTCCATTCCCACCGCCTTCGAAGCGTGCGTCTTACTTCAGTGGAGAGGAGCAGACTCCGGACTCACCCGATCGCCGTGTGCCTCCCATTCCTCTAGCGAGCCCAACATCGCCCTCTGCTCGTCTGCCGCCGCCGCCGCCACCATCCGCGGCGCCTGGTGCTCACCGTACAGAGCTGCCGATCAGGAAGCTTGACCATGAGACCGACTACGAAGGCGATTACGACACAGATATCGCTTCAGGAGCTACGCACAAGGATGCTCTGAAGTCTCACGCTCGCGAGCCAAGCCTAGACGCAAGCACTATTGGCGGATCTCCCGTCATACCGCATGGCATTCCTCCGCTTCCTACAGTTCCTCGTGCTGTACCGCCTCCGCCACCACAGCAGCCCCCGGGTCGACCATCGATGGATGCCCCGCGTGGCGCACCTCCTCTGCCGCCTGTGCCTCCCCCTGCACGAGCACAAGAAGACGACGATGATGAGTACGATCCTTACAAGTACACATCACAAACTGTAGCTTCGCCTCCTACCGGCGCACCACCTGTCCCAAGAGGCATGCCGCCGTTACCACAAAGCCGCCCTCCACCACCAATGCCGCCGGCAGCTCCGCCGGTCCCTCAGCATCAACAGGTCGAATCATCTGAGGACGATGATTTGTACTCTGCGCCTGCGCCCAGGAAATCCCACGACAGGCCACCACCGCCACCACCCCAGGCTCCTCCTCACATGCACGCTCCTCCGCCGCTACCGCAAGAGAGAGCTCCACCACCACCCCCACCGCATGCGCCACCGCCAATGCATGCACCTCCTCCGCCGCAGGCACCACCCCCACCAGTGGGTGTGCCTTTCCAGACGCCACAAGTAGAGTCGCAACCTCGGTCATCTATGGGTGGAAGGAAGTCACTCGACGCTGGTCGTACGTTGCAAAGCCGAGTGTCCATGGATCAACAACGTCCACAGACCAGTCAAGACTTCATGGCCACTGCTATTGATCTTGGTGCCTCGAGCCACTGGTGGACGCAGCCAAAGATGCTGCCGCCCTCATTGCAAGCCCGCAAGGATGTGCTCGTTGATCTGCAAGAGTCACAGTCCGGAAATACCGTTGAGAAGCTAGTCTCGGTGCTCTTCATGGACTATTCGCAGACCATCATCTCTGCACGCTTCGACAGCAGCAACGTCTCCGATGTCGAGCTCGACCAGCGCCAAGAGCCTCCACCACCGCGTCTGCGCCCTGATCAACTCGAAAGCGCATACGAGCAGTTCGGCCGCAAAATCGGCAAAGACGCCGAGTCAAAACAAAGCAGTGTCGTCGGTAACGGCACGCCATTTGGCTTTGTCGATGAGCTCCTCAAGCTGCACAAGGACGCCCTGCCGCCCGTCTCAACACGTGCTTATGGTGCCCTCGTGTACGCCAACCTTGCCAACGCGTCAACACAAAGCCATGACGAGATCCGCCCCGGCGACATCGTCACATTTCGCAATGCGAAGTTTCAGGGTAAGGCGGGCGCCATGCACGCCAAATACTCTGTGGATGTAGGCAAGCCCGACCACGTCGGCGTTGTCGTCGAATGGGACGGCAGCAAGAAGAAGGTCCGCGTCTGGGAGCAGGGACGCGAGCACAAGAAGGTCAAGCCCGAGAGCTTCAGGATGGGAGATCTTAGGTCTGGTGAGGTACGCGTCTGGAGGGTCATGAGCAAGAGTTGGGTTGGTTGGAATTGAGGGAATGAGCATAGAGTGTAATTAGTATCAGCGACGTAAGCGTAGGTGTGTACATGCATTGCATTGAGATATTGTTCGTCACTGAAGCCGTTCCCTGGCGTTAAGAACTCACTCCATCTAGGCCAGTGCTCTTGCTTAATTCGACCGCCACTCCTGAAAAGTACGTCACCTGTCCCATTGGGAAGACGTTGTTGACAAGGATACCTCCAGTACGGGTTACCGCATGGCAATCCTCCGTAATTGTACACCCCTCATATCCACTTCCGGATTTCGAACGATCCTACGACATCGTTTCTTTGACTTCTTCTGATAGATGCCGGGTGTCTACATTACCTCTTCTGTCCGCTGACTCGAATTATGAAAGAATTGAGCCCATTTGTTTCGCTCCAGGTTGTCTCATTGAGCTGACGATGACATTTCAGCGACGGCAACTGCTCCATTGAGCGGTCTAGCTGGGTACCCCCTCACTCATACGATCACCGCTTTATTTACTCTTGCGCTCTCTACCAAGCACGGCGCGGTCAGCGCCTGTCTCGTCTGTCGGCTGCATCGATCAAAGATACAGTTTCATTGTTACCTCAAGTTCAACGCGACTGCTTTGTTCCGGGTATCAAGCCTTTCGCAAAACAGACATAGTAAGTACTTCTTTGTCCGACAAGCTCTCCCTTGCCCTGAGGCGCCGTTAACGCCCTGCTGTGGCAAACTCGAGGCATAAATACAGCGGCGGCACCTCAGGAACCTTGATTTATACTATCTCAGATCCTCAAGGCAGGCATTGCTAACCGCCATGGCAAAGAACGCAACCACAGTAGCAAGGCCAGAGAAGAAGCGTGGAGCTCAGACTCCTGCAGCTGGTCCCAGGACTAAACGCCCGCGTAGGGGTGGCAACGAGATCAACGAGGTAGACGAGCAGGACCCTCAAGACGCGAATACTGAAAGGGACAAAGAGGACGAGCAACCTCGACAGCCAGTTCGTCGAGGCGGTACGAAACAGCCTGAGTCGAGCGGCAAGAAGGCAGGCCCGCCGGTTGACATACCTACCGATCACGGTGGCAGGAAATCTGCCGGGAATCCAGCTGAGAAGCCAACATCGAACCCTCCCGAGAAGCAATCCGGCGGCCGCAAAGGTCCTAAGCAGACGACATCCGTCTCTGGAACCGAAGACACAGGCAAGAACGGCCCCAGCAAGGGCAACGATGGTGATCACGACAATCATGACAACGAGATTGATGATGGTGATCAAGCGGCGTCCAGTTATAGCAGAAGATAAGTGGCCGATGCGAAGAATCATAGGTTCACGCCTGGGCAAGACAAAAAAACAGACTGAGTTTCTGGTCGATTGGGAGTCGTCCTGGATCACAGGCGCCCAGGCCCGCAGCTTTGGTCGCGGAGCTGTCAATGAGTGGAAACGCCTCGATCAAGCGGGCCATACGTCGGGACACAACGGCGAGACCTTACTGAACATCAAGAATCCGACCAGCGATCACTCTGAGCAAAAGCGACGTGAGATGAATGATATCATCTTCTCCGAGTTAGCAGACTTCCTGAATGCAAATGTAAATCGCCTCCGAGAGAAGCTATTTAAACCAGGAGAATGGCGGTTCTTGGACGAATATCAGGAAAACAACGCGAAAGCTGCTGCAGAAGGTGGTCCCGCCGCAAACGCGGATTTGACTGCTACCCAAGTCATGCGCAGCTCCTTCGCTACCATGTCCGCATCTCAGAACAGAGCCGAGGAACGCTTTCGCTTTGACGATATCCTCGTCCAGTGGGATGGTGTTGTCGATGAGGAAGCTCAGTCCCATAACGCTCAACCACGCAAAGGCCAGTCGGTTCGCAAATTCTTGAACCCTCTTTTCAACCCCGAATTAAGGGATGACGACGATGATGACTGGAAGATCGAAGATTCCACGATCCATCTCATTGCCGTCTGGCGTGCAGTCCTTCACATTATCTTCGACGCTCCGTACCTGCTCACGCACACATGGCCACTAATGCTCATCACGCTATTCTTCAACGACAATGAGATCAGCCATGCTCTCTGGTTCGATTCTCCTTTTGAGTTTGAGATCGAAACGGACGAGAACAACGGGACTTGGTACGATAGAGTGAATACCAGAATGGTTTACAAATACCAGGCCAAGCACTGGAAGGCAGACAATCGCACGATGGATGAGATATTCGCCACGCTTGAATGTGTGCGGAGGTTTGTCAAACAGCATGTTGATCCCCTCATCAAGGAGATCCAAGAATACGACCCCCAGCCGAAGCAAGCTACGCAGACGACCGAGGAGAAAGTCGAGCCGGAAGCTGAGCAGGAATTGCAGGAAGTCATTGACCCGACGGAACAAGTGGAGGAAGGAGAAGAAAGCGAGCCAGCGAAAGAATGGACGGCACAACACCTCTTCGAGGACGAGGTGCAGGGTTCAGAGGACGGAGTGACCACTCCAGTAGCTGCTGACTCAGAAGATGAGGCATTGGGGGAGATTATGAAGACGGAATTCAGCCACCTTCCCACCGAGCCAGGCGGCACGCCGACCGGAACACCACCGAGGAGGATCACAAAGGCAGACAAGGCGGGCGATGGTAAGGCTACCAAAGCTCGCAACGCTGGTAGGGCTCGTAGGACTGCCAAGAAGTAGAGCTGTACATAGCATGAGTGTTTCATTGACTGTATAAGTGCAGATTCTCAGTAAAAGCCTGCTGTCAACTCGGTCAGAGCTATCAATATGCCATGGTTTCACACGTTTAAGCGTACAAACTTGGAAATGATTCTGATTAGTCGATAGACTGCCGAGATGATAAACAGCAACATCCGGCGGGACCATTGCAGTACTTGGTGACGCGTTTACGCAGAAACTCGTAGCCATCATAGTACTCATCGGGTTGCGAGGCACCCGCAAAGAACACTTCGAGGTCTCCGGTCTAGATACCACCCTGTCCGCGAAGGACGGGGCGTTCAACGACTTAGGTAGCCTCTGTAGAAGTGAGGGGAAGAGAGGGTGATATGGAAGAATGTAAGAATCGTCTTGTACAGTTGCGCAATTGCATTTGAACTTTCGCTTACGTCTTACTAGCGTCCAAACTCCGCTTGAGGCCCAACATATTGTCTTGGACATCTCGGTGGAGCAACTGTGGCACATCGGATGGCAAGGAGCCTGCAGGCTACGCCTAAGAACCTCCCTTGTGCTCTCTGTAGGTGACCTGGAAGGTGGACTAAGTATTTGCTCGAATCATGTCACTATTCTAGCTTACGAGCTGTGCAAATGACGGGCAAATGACTGCGCCAAGCGAATTGACTTTTCGTCGTACCAGCACGTATTCAAGCGCTCGTCAGCGTCGTTTTCTGTGGAACGTCGGTGAACACTCTTGGAGCGTTGATTTGTTAGAAGTGACCATACGTTGCTAAGACACGACAAGTAAGATCTTCCGAAGGCTTGGATGAGTGATGGTTCAATCGACTGATTCTGACTCTTTCCCAGACCATGGACTTGGCTCAAGCGGCCGGGGTCGTAGGTAAAAGGCACCTCGGGCGCGAAAGGCAGGTGTTCTGCTACAGGGCGAAAGCAGGGACAAAGGCAAGAGGAACAAGACAAGGGCAAGAAGCCAGAGTACTCCCCAATTGTACGAAGGCTTGTTGGTGTACGATACCACATGCCCAGATTTCCACGCCCCAGTCATCTCCCTACCGCTTATTTCCTCACCTCACTAGCTGGCACCTCTTTGTACTTCGCGATTGGCTTTGACGCAGCTACGGTACCGTATAGGCTTGAAGGTCGGGCCTGCGCGATCAAAGACCTCATACCATTGTTCGCATGAGCCTGATTCTTTGTCTCAACAAAGATCATTCCGAGGGGCAGAACTGACTGGAAGCCGTCGCCTTTGTTGCACGACGTGCGATACTGCATATGACACCGATGACAGCTTGAATGGCGAAGCACAAATGCTATAAGAATTCTCTGTTGGTTTGAGTACCTTCACCCTCTATATAACACAGAAACTCTCAGAGGCTCTTTGCACTACAAAATGGTGGACCAGTACACGAAGACCAAAGGCATGAAGCGCAAGGGCAAGACTCCTCCTGCCATACAGCCTGCCACTAAACGTTCTCGCAATGAAGTTAAAGAGCAGGCAGAGGAAGTTGAGGTCGAAGACCATTCTGATTCGGACAGTCCGCTGAGCGAGGAAGAGCAACCAGACCTCACAGAACAACTGATCTCGGTTCCAAAAAGAACGCACGCAGCAAGTAAACAACCGCAAGAGGGTGGCGAAAAAGGTCAGAAGTTGTTCGAAGATGTTGCTAAGAACGCCACTGAAGGACGAGCGTTGGCCAGAGGGGCTAGGGAGCGTAGAAAGCCACCCAACTTTGCAAGCTTGGGAGATGATGCGCCTACTACTAAGGGAAGTGGTTCAACTAGCCAGGATGCGAGAGTAAAGGGCAAGAGAGTCTCTAGCAAGGGGGAAGAAAAGGAAGTCGAGAAGTCTTCCGCGTCAGAGCTGAACAAAGATAAAGGCAAAGGACAAGAGAAAGAGAACGCTCCTGCCAAGTGGCCCAAGAAGCAGGACGGTTTCGACCGTCCGCCCAGCAGGCCCAGAGACCGTGCCGCTGGCAAGTTAGTCAAAGCCCCTGATGACAGGAAAAACCCCAAGGGTCGTAGGATCCTTGCGCAACGCACCGTTGGAGGACAAGAGTGGTACTTGCTCGATTGGTTTCCAACCTGGGTGAAGAAACAACGTGTTGTAGGCGACCTCCTTGAGGCATGGACGGGGTATGAGGCGCCACACAAGTGGGACTGGGGACACGATAGGGTGTACCACCTCAAGAGTCCTACCAGCGACGATTCTGGTGAACTGATGCGCACCCTGTTGGAGAGTGTGCTGCAGATGTACGTCGAGTACATGGACGCGCGGAGCCATATCAACGGCATTGAAACCCTTGCCAATGATCTGTTCGACAACGACGAGGACTGGGAAATTCTCGATACCGACGACAACAGCGGTACGTTCGCGGAAGCCATGTCAAACGACGCTCCGTCTGTGGACCAACCTTCTGCCGCCGAAATTCTCCGGCGCACATTTCGCAATGCATGGAACCATCGACCAGGAGGGGAATCTGAGGAAGCCGAACCGGAATACCTCTACGGAGAGGTTCTCGTGACGTACAATGGCTGGCTGGATGACAAGTCTCCCGACAATCAGTTCCAGCCCGAGAATGGCGTAACAGTGCGGTCCCTCATTGAGCCCATGTTCCATCCCATGCTGTGGAATGAAGATTACATGAACGTAGCCAAGTGGGACGCTGAGCGTGCTGATGGTACCAAACGCAGTGTGGATGAAGTCAATGAGCACATCCGAAAGCTTAGTGTGACGCTCTCTCGAGTGGTCAGAGACTGCCCTTTCATGCTCAAGAAGCCATGGCCGCTCATGCTCATTGCGCTTTTTTGGTGGGATGAGGAGCTGAGAACATTGATCCACACTGGCGACTTCCAGTTTACCCTCCGGAACGCGGATGAAGCAAATGAGACTACCGACTACGACTCCTGGAACGACTCTTGGGAGTGGAGGACCACAGACAAAATCATCTACACATACATTGACGAGTGCGACTGGGAGTGGCGCTGTATGGACGAAGTGTGGACAACATTCTTGGAGGCGCAGAAGTTCATTAGAGCCAGCGTGAAGGCTGCGAACTCGCCGGCTGATAATGATGATCCGAGTTTACCAGAGCGATCAAGTGGGAACGGAAATGAAAAAGAGAAGCATTCGCCGCCAAAGCCGCTGCTGCCAAGGGGAGGCGGCAGGAACGATGCTCCGACAAGGCAACCGCAGGGGGGACCTCCACCGATGAGCGGCGCGAACGGAGAAGGTCCGAGCAGCACGAACATACGATCCAGAAAGAGGCCGGTAATTGAGCAGCGCGACAGTGACAACGACGATCTATACGAGCTACCAGACGCCGCGACGATCGCTGCGGTGAAGAATGCAAACAAGAAAAGGGAAAGAACTTTGCCCGACGGAGATAATGACGAAACATCAGAGGCTCTACCGAGGAAGAAGCCGACTTCCGCACCATCAAATATCACTGCATTGCAGCTCGAGAAGCCCGCCGCACCGAAACCTACCGAATCGAGGCCCATTGCTACAGACCCGGGGATCAGAGCGAACTCAGGCCCTTCATCCGCCGCGCCACCAGCAAAGAAGCCGCAGAGACCACAAGCAGATACCGCGTCCGAATCGAGCACCACCAGCGATGACGACATCCCGTGGAAGGCGCCTAGTCCAAAAACCCGTGCTGCGAGGGGCAAGCGGAATGAAGAGAAGGCGAAGGATCAAGAAGCGACTGCGACAGCCAGGGTTCAGCAGACGACTGCTTCGAGTGCGAGTTATTTAGCTGCTGCGACCGCGTCTGAAACTGCGACTGCAGCAGCGACGGCGACAAGTGGAAGACCTAGAGGAAATAACAGGGCTTACTGGTCCAGGGTTCTGGGTACGGGAGCAACGGTTGTTGATGATTGATAAGTTGAGAGATAGCGAGTGATAATAGGCGTTCAATCTCAATTGTAAGATGTGAATGGTAGGATCGTATTGGTGCTGCAGTGTTGAAACAATCACCTTTGCGTGCTACTCTTGTGTAAGATCGCACCCCAACGTTGATGAGTCCGCATTTGTACTGGACGGAGACGACTCAACACAGCTCAACGGTTACTCGGTTCAAATAGTAGGCAGCACAGACACAGACGCGCTGGAGGGAACAATCATGTGGACCGTCTCATGTTGACAAATAGTGTCAAAATTTCAATACGGCGCTTAAAACAGACTCCGAGATCGTCTTCTCAGCGTAGCTTCCGGTCTTCATAAGTTCACTCTTCGTCGTAATCACCCTTGTTCACCTTTGCCATGTAGACATCCACTTCCGACTGCAACCATAGCTGACAAGCGGCGAACGTCACGTTCACATTCTCCATGGTGCGCTTTTCCCAGTATCACCTGTCTTCCATGTACCTGTAGATGAAGCCATCACGGCAACGATTCTCCCAGCTGTCCTGCTGTGCCGCAGCGTTATTTCTGCCTTCCTCTTCATCTCTATTTTCGTCTTCCCCATCATTGAAGAAGAGACAGGATCTGAAATGTGAAGGGCGTCGTACCAAGTACCGTTCTGATCTCATGAACATCCAAGGACATGGAGATGAACATCAGTGGTCCGGTCTTGGTGAGCAAGTACGGAGCATCTGAAACCAACTCTGCCACGCAGTCACGGAGAGATCCTGCGTGCCACTCTCGCATTCTCGGGTTCCATTGATGCAGGCGCATATAGTAGTCATCCCAGAGCTGGTGCTGGAAGAGAGGGTCGATCCACTCGTTCACTGGCTTGCCGTGCGGCGGCTGCCCGGTATGAACGGGTGCGTTGACGTCGACGCTGCTTAGCCATTGAACTCGGGGCTCGCCACAGCGCTCCGCGGTTTTGATGATGGAGGATGGTGCCTGTCTGTTGGCTGCCCTCTCGAGGAAGTAACGTCGAAGTGTCTCTGCCGCTGTAGGGTCATTGCTGGTACACGTGGAGTCGTTGCGGACAGCTGTCTTCGCAAGTCGGTCTTGTTCAATATCGAGATACTGCCACTGATTGTCCTGGAACAGATCTTCTGCGACAGTGTTCGCATTCCGTCGCATGAATCGCGTGTATTCCTTCAAGATCTGGTTCACCATCTGCTGAACATGTGGCATGGCATCGTCGTTGGTCGAGTTCTCAACTTTGAGCTTACGATTGTTGCCGAACTGGAAGGTCTCATTGTTCCTCTTGAGTTTTTTCCACTCTTTCATGACTTCACCTTCGCCGCATCTAGCGGTGTTGTAGGAAGACCAAGTTGGGATCCACTCGACGAGATACTGTGTCCTGTCGTTGAACTCGCGTTCTGCAATGATGCGCTTGATTGGAAAAGTAGTGCCTGTGCCTTGTCGTTGGTCGTTACTCGGACGACCTGGGCGAGGAGCCAGATCATCACTGCTGGACTTATCGTCGTCGTCTTCGTCATCGTTATTGTCGCCGTCGTTGTCTTTCCGCTCGCTGACTTTCGTGCCTGATCCATTCTTCTGGGCTTTCGCGTTCTTCTTGGTTGCTATGCCCTTCTTGGCTAGTGGATGCGGCCATCTTGTATATCTTGGAGAATCTTATGGTGCACTCTGCTGTGTCTTGAAAGTCCAACAGGATTTGCGCGCTCAAATATGCGTGGAGAGTTCCTGTTCTTTGGCGACAAAGACAAACACGGAAGACTGCGAAACAAAGAGAGAGTGTTCGAGCAACAGATAGGCTCTGTCCGATGATGCAAGAAAGCGGTTTGTTCGACGGGGTAGAGAATGGAACATTCTGGCGCAAACGTATCAAGACTGAAAGATTGGATATCATGCTGGCGATCCCGGACGATCAGTCATTGTCCCATCCTAGAAAGTAGTAATGACCCCACATCGGGATGAATGGGATGAGCAGTCAAACGGGTCTTCTCAAGCAAGACAAACCACAAGAATTATTCCGTGGAGGCGCAAGCATCGTTCATCATGTTTCGATAAAAGTATTTGTCTCCGGCTCGATAAATATGTATTCGCTGTCATTCGGACAAGCCAGCCAAATTTGTAGCTATACCATAACAACAGCAGTAAAGCGGCGTATGCCTTGTGCTGCCGCTGGTGATGACAGTAGCTTCAGTAGACTCAGAAAAAACCCTTGCTCTTCACTAGTCTGGTACCATTCCTCTCAGTCCGAATGTCCATATCGTCTAGCTCGTATCCCGAATGCGCAGACGACACGCCTTCAGTTGTACCTAGATCTCGAAGTGGTTCAGTGACAGCCGCTGAAATCGTTCTTCTATCGCTGACAGGTTTGGCCGAAAGATACGTACGGCCGTTGTCGTGCCCCGAATCCTGAGAGCGAGGACAAAATTTGGGACGACGCACGTCCCGAATGCTAGTAGGGCGATTAATTTTATTGCTCGATACGTCCGAAACAGACTGTACACTTCGTTTGAGCGCAAGCGTGTCGCAAAGTTGGGAACTCAGGCGCGTCGCCACACCACTGCTTGCAGCATTGCTGGCACCTTGTGCCTCATCTTTGCGGATGAGCGCGTCTCCTTCTGTGGCCTTGTTGTGGTCTGGCTGGCTATCTTCGTCGTGCCATTGAATGAAATGTGTCTCGATGCGACCATAGTCATCCTTGAGATGTAGCCGAGGCAGTGTGACATTCAGACTGCGTCTTGTCCGAAACAACCCATCCCATTATACAGAGGTTACGCTTGGCTCGCAGATCTGACGCACATGTATTCAGATTCCGCCCCTTGGCCCAATGTTGGGCGGGTCGCAGCTACAGCGGTCGATGAAGGGCTTCTAGTCGCACGTCAAGTGAGGTATTATTCCATGCTAATCAACGACAGAGGTAGTGCAGCCTTGAGTTGCACGCCTGACATCTTTCAACGGATTGGTCGAATTCTCAGTGTCTCACCCCAGCTCACCCTCGCCCTTTCACCTTCCGTTATAGTAAGGTCTTGGCAAGTTGTCATAGTACGGCACGACGATAACATCGGGATCATCAGTCATTCCAACCATACTCTTAGTCATGTCCTGATGCGGTCTATTGCTGACCCTCAGATCAATTAATCCCGGTCCCTCAGACTGCACGATCTCATCGACCGCATCGCCCAGCGCGTTTAGCGCCTTCTGCCAAAGCTCTTCGTCTTTAGATCCGAGTTCTAGGAAAGACTTGCGCCGAGTGTCGAGCGGAGACTGGGGCAGTGAAGCAGTGGCATCGACGAGAAGACCAGGTAGCCCGAAGCCTTGGGCGATGATATCGTAGCGCGTCGTTTTGTTCAATGTGCTCGCTGGCCGCGCAGTGGTCGTGTCGCCGTAGATTATGTCCTGGCCCGCGAGGCTCATGCCCCAGACTTCATTGTTGACAACCACAGTGAGAATGCGCAGATTGAACTTCTTGTGTGTGTCTAGCTCTGCGAGATGGAAGCCGGCGCTGCCATCGCCTTGAATGTTCAGCACAAGTTTGCTGCGGTCTGCGACGGCCGCACCGAGTGAGTAGCCCCAGCCGTTGCCGAGGAAGCCGAGATAGCCTGTGGCGTTCATGGCGAGTGAGGCAGATGCTTCGGGGAGGTTCTGCATAGCCCAGCCACCTGTTTCGCCACCATCGATGGAAATGATGGAGCCATCAGGAATGTAATGGTACAACTTCTTGAGAGCGTGGTAAGGGTGTAGGTATCCGTTCTCCTTGTCAATCTTTGGCTCAGATTTGTTGTGTGGTGCACGAAATGACTTCAGACCCAGTGCTGTGCGGATCCATGCTTCCGTTGTCCTGTATCTTGAGTTGTCCCTGCTCACGACCCTGTGGAGCGCGGAGACTGCAAGTTTGATGTCTGACACGATCCCCAGATCGGTGTGTTGCGACCGCCCAATCTCACTGCTGTCGATGTCAACTTGGACTATCTTACACGAGCTGGTAGGGACGATGGCACCGCTTCGGCCGCCTAAGAGAAAACCCGTGCGTGCACCAAGAAGCAACACTAAGTCCGATTGAGGCCTACCAGTCGCGGCCAGAAGACCAAGGTTGAGTGCTGATCCAGCATTGAAAGGATGCTTAACCGAGAAACCGGTACTGAACTTCGGACTGTGGAATACTGGAATACTGATGGCATCCGCCAGGGCCGCGATTTCGTCGACAGCCTACAGTTGAATGAGCGGCTAGGTAAACAAAATTCCAATGTAGAACTCACACTGCGCGCACCTGTGCTAATTACGATGGCAGGTCGCTCGGCTTCCTCCAAGAGATTTGCTATCTGACCAATCGCAGCAGGGTCGGGCCCAGGGAGCGTGACGAGAGGGCCGGTAATATTACCCCATGCAATCAATCCATTGTCCACAGGCGTGAACAGAACGTCAATTGGAAAGTCGACCAGTACTGGGCCGGGTGCACCTGAGCTAGCGGTTCGCCAGGCAAGACTTGCGATGCGTGGGATCTCGCCAACATTAGTTACTGTGCGGTGTCAGTCGCAGGCTTCGACTCCCGGGTAACACAGCTTCTGATGCTAACCTCGGTGTGCAAACTTAGTAACAGGCTTAGCCAGGACAACTTGGTCGTGGAAACCTTGCAAGCAGTTGGTCTCAGCGTCTCTCAAAGGAGGGCTGCTTGTGACGCAGAACACTGGGCTACGATCAGCGAAAGCTGTTGCAAGCCCGGGCAAACCGTTGCAAAAGCTGGTCGACATTAGCATTTGTACAATGTCTTTCCAGACTGGGAGCCTCGTAGACCCACCCACTGTTCGCAGTGACGAAGCAGCATCCTGTGTTACCGCTGACCTTTGCATAGCCCTCTGCTGCTTGGACTGCGACCGTCTCGTGTCGTGTGTCGATGAGCTCAATGCCAGCGTCCGTACAGCCCATTAGGAGGGCATCGAGATGGCCGCCATGAAGTCCGAAGATGGTGCGGACGCCCAACTGATGCATACACTGAGCTAGCAGATCACCTCCCAGCAGTTCACGACCTTTGGGTCGTTTGAGCTCGATGCTGTGGCTAGCCATGATATTGTGCGGATTCGCTTGTAAGCCACTGGTAATTGGAAGCGTCTGTAAGGTAGAAGAGTCTACCAAACTTCGGGTGGAAAGTGAGAAGCACAAGAGGCATGCAGGCCACCAAAGCCGCGCCAGTGCCCAGAGTGCTATGCTGTCGGAACCTACTCTGTGAGTGCGGTTCCACGCGTTGTTGTGCTCTAGCCTGCAGTTGAAATGTGGGGTACCCCGCTTGTTCATCGTAGCTTCCGTAGCTAGCCCGTAGCTGTCAACGTCAGGGTGCAGGAGCTCGCATCACATTCGCGCAAGTCGATATTGCTGACTGTCCTCGGCAATACGACCCAGGTATACCGATCTTAAGTTTCCCGGATTGCTCATTGTAACAGCTACGCGGATGTACCCATTCTAGGTTGTAGTCTAGTATCTATTCTGATGTAAGCATCGCAGGCTCGCCGCAGCGATTTCAATCGCTCAAGAGGTCGACACCGACGCCTCTGAGCGCCTCTACAGCCCATTCAGGGTATTTTTCCTTGTTGCCGTTGTACAGCTTGCTGAAGAAATCCCGCAGGAACTGCGGATATCGATCTTCCAAAATAGCTTCTCTCGCCTGCCTCATCAAATTGAGCTGGTAGTGTACGTTGTGCATTGTCAGAAGATGCGCGCCCGCAGTCTCCTTTGCTGTGATGTGGTATACGTAGGCTCGTGTGATGCCGAGCCCACCTTCTGACGTTGATCGACAGCAGGTACATTCGCAACCTTCTTCGATCGGTCCAAAGTCCTCGGAGTAGATTACGTTGCGGAGATTAAGCATTCCGCTCGCGGTGATGGCGTTGCCAAAACGCTGTGTCTGTTAGCACGCGTGCGGAACAGGGTCTCGAGTATGACTTACAGCAGTCCTGGTAGGCCAGACACAGTCGAACATATCCGCGCCGAGGGCCACCGACACCACCAGGTCTTCAGGGTAGCCGATGCCCATGACATAGCGCGGCTTCTTGTCGGGCAGCAGCCCAGTGCAGGTGTCTACCACCTTGCAGTAATCGCTCTTAGCCTCACCCCCGGAAAGACCACCGATGGCTATCCCCGGTGTATCCCTGGCGACCATCTCAGCAGTGCACTGCCGTCGCAGGTCGAGATCTAAACCGCCCTGTATGATGCAAAAGAGGTTCTGACGTTCGGGATATTTATGCGCCTGTATACAGCGGTCAAGCCATCGCACAGAGCGCTCCATAGCCTCCTTCATTCGCGCAAGATCGGGGGAGGTCGTGACGATAACGTCGTCGAGCTGCATCATGATGTCTGAACCAATCGAGTTTTGGAGAGACATGGAGTGCTCCGGCGTGAGCAGCATGGGCGAGCCATCGTGAGGGCTCAGGAATCGAACGCCTTCTTCGGTGACTTTGGCGAGCTTGAGCAGCGACACCATCTGGAAGCTGTCGGTGGTGTCAGCTACGGGTCGTGCGTCTGAAAGGAAAGAGGGATCACCCACCCACCACTATCTGCACTAGTCAGTATGTCGTCTTGCTACCGCGGAGCATCATATGGTTGGGCAAGCACCTGTGAGAATATTGTGCGGCCATGACTGCAGCTTGTGAGCTCCGCCTATGGCATCGAGCGTTGCTTGCCCTGGTTTAAGGCCTCTGAGAGAGTCAGAAATGGCAGAAGCCCTTGACATCTATGAGGTCATACAAATGGTATGTATTGTTCAGGCATAACCTGCAGCCCTGGTCCTCTAGCTGATCAGGCGTGAGGCCCTTCAAAGATGCCTGGGTCGCAACTGGCATGAAGATGGGGAGGGGCACAGGCCCGTGGGGCAGGTGCAGCGTCGCTGCGCGTGCTTTGGTGACCTGAGAACGAGATTAGTCTCCATATACCTGGCCAGAGAATAGACTGACCGAGCATTTCCCTAGCAGCTCGAACTTGAGTGCTGACGGCATGGGCGCCATTATGTGTTGTTTCCTCGAGTGGTCATCCTTCAGGACGCGACTAACCGAATTGTTCGCGTAAGTTGCTGGGATCGACACTAGCGCGACTTCCTCAGCCTCATTGCTCTTTCCTCCGGGAGTCCGATATTGACAGCTTGGTGTTCATACGTGCACGAACACGCGCTGCTGTGATTTCGGACTGCAGTTATTTCTTAACTATGATGTACTTCTGTCAATGCATCAACGATCGGAATCTTCACTCTTGTCCTCGACGGTTTGTTTTTCAACTGAACAGAAGACTGCTATGAAGATGCTTTCAATTGCAAATGTTTCTGTTGGAACTTCTTTGTGAAGTTCTTATCGGTTCGATAATTCAGTTCGAGGAGTTTAATATGGACTGAGTTTGAGATGGTTGCGTCATGATTTTTGCGCATCATTGTTGCATGTTCTCGATGCTAACAAGACGCGTTGTCTTGACCAGCTGCAACGTTCGACACCATGATCGTACTTTCACGACACACGCCGAACATACGAAGGAAGCTGACCCTGGTAGCTCGAGAAGCATGCCAATTCAGTTCTTTCGGACAGTCACGATCCTGTGATGTCGAGCAAGTCCCAGATACGTCACGCAGCTATGGCGCTATCGACCGATCTGGCTTAGTAGAACCGAGAGAGGATGTCGCGTCTCTCCTCTCGGGTCCTTCACCAATCAACGACATGCCATCTGACCTGTTTTGACTTTGCATTACCCGATATATTGTTCGAGCTGCCCGCTCGCGAGATGCGGGGTCCCCGTGGGGTGGCAGCCACTCTTTCGGTGCCTCCGGCTGTCTTTGCCGAGAACGGATGGATACATAAACGCCAGGTCAGCGCGTCGCAATATCGCGGCCAGACCACCAATATGCTACGAGCATACCAAGCGAATCAACAGAAGAGAGTTGGTTTGAGAGTAAAGAGCAAGCCAAGACTGCAACAGCCAAAGGACTGGTCTGCAATAGGTGTCGTACAGCCAAGCTACGCTGCTCGCGGGATCGTCCCAATTGCTCGCATTGTCTCAAGAGTGGTGCGCTATGGGTGATTACACTTAGCTTAGAGTGCAGCCGAGTTTTAATGCAGGTCTTGGATGCATCTGTAAATCCAAGCGGATCAGGCTCGGGTTGAACTCTGGCGCAGTGAGGAACCTTCATCATCGACTGGGTATGCCGTCTTCGAGCTAGCCCTATTTTCAAAACTGGCTCGCTCAGATGAGTTCGAGCATCGACTGATGAAGAGACATGTTGATACGGAAAGGCCTAACATTGCCGACCGTGACTCTAAGACTCGAGACATACTGGCTTTGCTGGCCAGAGAGCTCTCCAAGTTGTTGAAACGAAGCAAGAAGTAGTCTACTGCGACACCTGCGTCGAGCGAGCGAAGCTACAAATGTCGACGGCAAGAGGGTACATCAAGAGTCAGCGGAGACCGCTCTTTACCACAGACCGATATGCTGAAACCGATTCTGACTGCTGACTTCACACATGTACACCCTTGGATACCGATGATTCATCAGGGTCGGGTTTTGAAAAGACTCGCGGACGAGACACAGCCTGATCAGCTGCTGATCATCCCACATGCTATCGTCTTGGCCTCATCTAAATCTGTGTCTGGTGCGGATCTCTATATCCTTGAATCCACAAGGAAGTGGACCATCGGCAGTGCCATGGAAATCACTTGGTTAGCAATACATAAGCTCTGATCATTGTGGCGTTCAACGAATTTGGCGATGGGAACGACGAGAAGATCTGGTCTCTCATTGGATCCATGACTCGTACAGTCGAGTGCGCTCAGCTGGCGCAAGAACAAGAAGAGGGCGAACTCAGGCCGCTTTTATAGCCCTACGCCTCTTTCCATTGTACTGCCGACTCGGCTGAAGTAGAGGAGAGGAGGAGGGTGTTCTGAATCCTCTTCCTCCTTGACAGTCTGTGCTCAGTATCGACCGGTTGCAACACGAGCTTGACGGCTGACGACGTCTGTCTCAGGCTGCCATGTGATGATCACCTCTCGAGAATGCAGGAACCTCTTTAGACACCGTCTTCGGGCATCTGGGATAAATCGAAAGGCCGCATCGGCAACCTGATCGAATTCACATCTCGCCATTCCTCCCCAAGACACGGCAATAACAGTATTAATTTCCACAACGCAGCCAGTGTTCCTTCATCGAGCGCCAACTACACTCAGCATTCAATCTTGGACATGTGGACAGTCGGTGCATGTGCATACAATATCGAAGCGACCGAGTCGATAAGTCGGGCCATGGCAATGAAGCCAATGTCATGAGTGTCTGTTCTAGTATCCATACCACGAATGGCTCACTCCAAGTGCGCCACAAGGTGGTCAGCTGGCTACGCAGATCCTTTCGCCTGATGCTATTGTTCGAGAGCCGTACACTCTGCGAATACCGCATCAGCCACTCGAGGACAAGGTACAGGGTGCCTGGAAAGAAGTGACGAGTCCAGAATTCGGCTTTGCGCAAAGCATAAGTCCCATCGGCGCCCGCATCTTGTGGGACAATCTCCGCAAAGGCGCAGGAAAGTGCTGCTACGGCAGTCTGTGCGGTCCCTACAGCTCCGACACAACGATGAGAGCAGAGTCAATCGATGTGAACACTCCAGCCGACCGCCCGGAGGCGCTGCATTCCGACAGTGGAGTACTATTAAGGGATATAGTTGTATTGGCGTCTTCGTCCTCGCCACTCGTGGACGACAAAACCGTTAGCTCTCGCCTGACAGTCATTTCAGTTGCCTTATCGCGCAGCGGAGTCTGATGCCGAGAGTGAGTCACAAGTTGACTCCAATAGCTGCCGAACAGACCAGAGAGTACATGTTTGTTACAGGGGTATTTGCTGTGGAAGCATCCGCAAAAAGTAACTTTGACGAGATTTAGCGCCTGCGACAAAACAGATCAGGCGGACAAATCGATGGTCAACTTCTCATATCGAGCGCCTGAGACTGCCGCTTGTATTAATAGTTATGCCATCCATCATAGGGCTGACTCCACAACGATTGAGCCTCTTCCCCCTGGGACGATCTTCCCCTGGTGACCCGGTAACTGCACGTATCCCTTAGTACCAACGGGGGTGTCCCATTGCACACTCACGGTCCCATTCTGGATGCCAAACTTGGCCGAGAACTTGCCTAAATCTGTAGTGAATCCTGCCTCGGCCCTGTCTACTTCCCTGAATGTCGCGGGTTTCAATTCCCACTTCCGCCCTTTCGGCTCCACAACCCTCAATCCCACAAGATACTCAGTCAATGTGCTCGTTGGTCCGCTACTCCAGCCGTGAGCATGACTCACATATGTCGGATCGAATCTATATCCTCGGTCGCCGCGATAGCCCCATGTTCCGTTCGCCAAGTATCCTTCTGGCACTGTCGATTGCGTGCCATTGGGATTTTGGAGGTACCACCCCCAAGCACTGCGGACAAGTGCTAACGAGCGCCCAGGGTGTCCAGTCTTAAAGTGCCCTTCAAGCTCGATACTGGTGATGAAGGGCGAGATCGTGGATACGTTCGCGCTGACCTCAGGGTTTATCGGTCCGAGAGGTGTCCAATTCGTGGTCAGATATGTAGAGACACGTTGGGCGCGTGGGTCAGAAGAGTTGAGGACTTCAAAGGCAAGAGCCATACTGTTCGCGTCTTGTGGGTACAGAGAGGTGTTGTTGGGACTCTCTTTGAAGGCGCCGCGAGACTCGTCCCAGAAATGAGCGATGATAGCACCTCGGAGGCCGACCGCTGCAATTGTCCAGTTTGTATGAAGTGCGGAGGCATCGACAAGATCTGGCAACCAGCCGGCGATGTAGCTACCTGTGACTAGTGCTCGATACAGACTAGCTGTGTTAGTGTAGATACATCCGAGAGGGTTTCAACCAATGCTTACAGCATGCTGGCAGAGCTTCTCTCTGTAGAATACAACCATCGTCCCCAGTCTGCTGTACCGGTGACATTGACGATGCCTTTGTCACCGACCTTACTCAGGATTTTGTTGACACCCAGCACATATCTTGGCCAGTAGCTCTCCAGGAAGGCGTCGTCTCCGGTGTACAAGTAGTAGTTGTAAAAGCCAATCAACGCCCACAGATGATAGGCTACATGGTGTCAGTAGTATGCTCAGCATGTAGGTAACGATCCACAATGCTTACTGTCACTATCTTTCGAGAGGTATGGCGGCCCGGCTTTTGGGAGAGTGCCATCTTTGGACTGCACAGTTTGTCAGGATGGGATAGAGTGGTTGAATGATAGCGCGAACCTGATTATCGAAGATCGCTTTCAAGGCGTTTTTGGTGCTCTCCATATCTCCCGTGCTGACGAACGCAGATGGGACAGCTACACCCATATCTCCTATCCATACCCAGCGGTCACGTTTTGCACCGTCAAGCAGAACAGTCTCCCCAGGACCGATATAGGCAGCATTATTCCACCCTGTCCGGTTGGTCTGGACGTTGGCTCTCCCAGTGTTGCCCGGCACTGAATTCGTCTGTAAGGTGTATGCTCCGCTGTACCAGACTTTGTCGAGTAGCTCTTCGCTTGAGTAGAAGTAGCCCTGGTACGCGCGTAAATTGGGCCATGTCGGCTGGAAACTGACTTCAAGGTTGACGTTGCGTAAGGTTACACAAGCGTCTGCGTTGGCAACAAGGAAAATAGTGAGGTAACGAAAACCACCGCGCAGGGTGATATCGGGCATGGTGTAGTGGCCGTCCTGTGTTCCGTTCAACGCGAAGAGAAGTGCGTTGTCTTGGCCGGTGCCTCCATTGGAGTTGTCTGATTTACGCCCAATGTAATCCTTCGCTTCCGTAAATGCAAGGCCAATAGAGGCATTGGTTGTCGATGCGCTCAGCGAATAGTCGAACGAGACAATGCCGCCGACTTCAAGTCCGAAGTCGAATACGGTTCCCGTGCTACTTGCCTCGATGCCGACCCCGTTCGCGTCATATCTGCCCATGAGATCTCCATCAGGAAGAGACAGCAGTGTTCGCGGTGCAACAAAGCGGGAGGTTGGTGCAAAATTGTACTTGTCCCAGGGTCCAGTGAAAGAGGGTTCTAATAGGCCGTCACACGTACTATTCCTCCAGCAGGCCTTCACATCCTCAGAGGCGGTTGCTGCACTGACCAGTCCCAGCAAAATCGTAAAGTTGGCGCGCATTGTGGTCACTTCGGCGTTTTGCTCGGATTTGATAGGTAGTGAGTTGAACACTGAGCTTGGCGCGTCATTACTTATATTTGGATGATATCTCGGGGTTTCGCGACAGTGCATGGCGAGATGAGGAGGCACAGTCCGTCCGCCACAAGGGGTTCCGCGCTACCCCGCAGAGATCGACACCCCAGAGACGACGTCAGCAACACCTGCTTTTTAAGCCACCGAATACGGTCATCTTTAGAGTTGTGTATTTGGTAGCAACTGAACGACTTATTGTGCGAAGCAGCCGGAAGAGACCACCCGTGCAACTCAACAACACTCGCGCGTATCGACGGGACTGTAGTTGGGCTTGTACTGTACCCTGGTATCTCCGATGCGCTTGATAGTATCTTCTGTCCGATGTCCGGACCCCGTGTTCGATCGTGAATGGAGCGTACGGACCACTTCGAGCGGGAAGACGATAGGAGTCTTGACCGGACTCAAAGTGACGGTGTGCGAAACATCCCAAGACCCAAGGATGGTTGACAGGGCCAGGAGACTGAGGAGCACACCTCCGAGTGCGATGCCCAGCTATTTGTAGTCACTGTTGTAGAGGATGACTTTGTGTGTGTGGTAGACCTCAACTGTTTGAGGCGGAGGGAAGATGCCATTGGGTGTACTGAGTACAGTGAGGTTCATGACCAACTTACCGTCCATGGCCAAGCGGAAGAATGTCTCGCCCATGTCGTTCGGAATTTGTTCTGTAGAATTCTCCCATCTGTAATCAGTTTTACACTGCGAATCGTTTCCTGGCTTCGTGTACTTGTAAAGCTGCTCCGACAGGATGCCGAAGGTCGTAATCATCGTCGCGCTCGCTTGCCAACCAGAGTAAGACCTGGGGTAGGTGTACATGTAGCCCAGTGCCCACAACGGACCTGGTCTTCCCATTGTTGGCTGGTCGTGGAGTAAAGTGAGGGATACGGTATTTGGAGTCTATTCCAACGACGATGTGGGCAACAACTGGACCTGCGTACCCCTGACTTTAATGTTGAAATTAGCTTCGCCTATCTTGATGACACAAGTCTCGGGTTGGATGGTCGACAGGCAATTTGGAGCAGTCTCCGGCGTGTACGTGCTCCTTCAGACATGCGCCATGTAGGTGTCATTGGTCTGCACCATGGCCTGACTTACTCGGAAGGACCATCGCTCGTCCGTTGATGCCTTTGATAGGTCCATGAGCGTTGTAGGTGGCTACAGTGCCAGATGCTAGGACGGGACCTCAGCATGTACCATCACATCTGTAGCCTATTTGGTCCCTTGTCAAGCATGCAGTCTGCGCAAAGAGATCTCAGAGTTGCTATGACTGCGCATGCGACGCGCATCTCGATGGGGGACAGTGAAGGCGCCTCTCAAGTTGCCCAAGAAACCGGTCTAATCACGAAGCCAGTTGAAATTGTCGGACGACCCACTAGTGAGTAGGGACAGTTAAGATTTCTTTCAAGGACCTTCCTTGGCTATGGAGATTAGGTTGTAGTATCGAACTTTTGCGACGATGTGAAAGGACGCACTCGAAACTAGGCGCGGACAGACTCGCGCCACCTTGAAGATGCATCGCCCTGGGCTCAAGGTACTGACGCTTGACAGTAACGTATAGCGTTACCGACCAGCCAAAATACCATGTGAATGCTTACAAATCGTCGTTCGGTGGCTGTGAGGCCGGAGGATCATGCATAGAGAGGATGAGGTCAAGCGGATTTGCGGTATTCGATCCGCACATTTGCAGTGACTGCGCATGTTCCAAAGGTTCTATGTCGTAGCAGCCATTCAGTCGTGTAAGCCATGAAGACAAACGAGTGAAGATGATGCAGGGACTTCCAGTGAGGAAACACCAACAATGCTATAAGATTTGGTGAAAACGCAGGTGACAGACTGGGCGAGCGCAGAAGCCGAAGGCACCAAGTGGGGCTGTCAAGCGAGCTTCGAAGTGCCAACGGCGTTTCGTCCCTCCAACTTTCAAGCAACTGTGCGCACTGCTATCGCAGCAATACAAGCATCCTTGTTGGACCCCCCGACTCATCTACTTCTGTCAGCACACCGTACTTCACGTGCTTCTGAGCCGGCGTTCCGCCAGCGCAGCATGATCATGGCACGCAACTCTATGTCAGCGTGGAGAGGCGTGTTCGGTATGCGTTTCAGCATCTGTTCAGCTCAGCACAGTCGCACATACAGTCTTCACCAACATCCACATGTGAGCCGCGGCATTCTTATGTGCTCGTCTGTTCTCGCACCTATCTTGCAGCATTTCCGGGCAATATGAAAGGACATCAGCCTTGAAGGAGCGTACTCTGTACGCGCGCACCCACTGCACTCGAAACCTGCTTGCGTTCTTTCAGTTATGTTCGAAAAGTACGCGGAGCGTGTTCATCTCATGCTACTCCTTTTCAGCCATGATCTTTGAATCGGCGGTCATGTCTCTTCAAGCATTTCGGGCGTGAGAGCAGTTGTAGACTACCTGCACGCAAAGATTTGCAGTCATTGCTTGTGGAAAAATTGACCATTTCGATGGTATTGCGACAGCCTCTAGCACTGTCCAAAAACCTGAACGGTGCGGTGTACACTCTGCTTATTGGCGGCAGGGTCATCGCTATATACGAGTACAGACAGATCTCAGGATGATGACTCAACTGAGCCCGACAGCCTCGAAGTGGTTCTGTGACCTCCAAGAATGCATCGAAGCTTACGCTCAAATCGAGACAGCGGCTGAAACTGTATCAATCACGCTGAGGTGTATGTTCCTGGGCCTTGCGTTTTGGAGGCGAATATGCACGACTCAACACCTGCAGGGCTAAGGAACAGCCGCGATTGTTGATGAGCATTGCAACTTGGTCGCAACACAAGACATCCGCATGTATCAGTAAGTGGCCGTACCATGATGGGCGATGCGCTGGTCATTCGGAATAACCAAAACGTGTACGAGAGGAGGGTCACGAATGGTGTCCACGCGCGACCTGCCACATTCTGCCATCGGAAGAAAGAACAGCCCAAAGGGGAAGGTAGGCAAGCGGCTACCTACCGTCTCAGCCTGCTGAAGCCAGCCATCGATGTCAGACAAGTTTTCAAACCTGACCTTGTTACATCGTTTCGCTGAGAGTGACTCTTGAGCCACCCTCGTCACCACTTGTTGAGCGCAAGATTGTCTATCCACCTGCGTCTCATGCAAGAGCTGGAGGAAGTCTGAGTGGTTGAAATCGCAAAAAACAAAACTACACAACAACTAGCAACAAGCATTGCGCAATCTGGGTCGACTGTTGACTATGCTCAGGAAGGTGAGATCGACTATGTTCCAAGACTTGCCAAGAGGATGAAACGCAGGACTACCGGCGCTATCGGTAGTCGAGCCAGTCAAAGGAGCTGCAGTAGGGCTCGTATCTATGATCTACCGGACCGGTATTACAAGCGAGACAGGTACCGATGCTTGGCAACGGACTCACTGATTGATTAGGAAGGTAATCTCGCAGGTGTGTATGGGTCCTTCCATTAAGATATTCCCGTGCGGGGTTGCGAACTAAGCCTGGCGCATGGTCCGAGCAGCATGCTTATCGACCACTGCTGAACATCTATTGCAAATCATACCTCCTTCCTCTTAGACTAATGATCTCGTGTATCGTAGGCGCATATGTATTATGCCGAATCGTGTTGCAAGGTGTGCTATATCGAATGCCAAGTGGCCGTCATGGGTGCGTATCTTGTCAGGTGCCCTTTATGGATTACTCTCTTTGATACCGTTGAAGCACGCCACCGTACCTTACAGCGGATGAGGAAGGAGGCACTTGGCAGCGGACGATGCAATTAAGGTTCCTTGTGAATTGCCGTTTCGGGCGTACTATTGTGGGCGGAAGGCTTGTCAAGTGCCGTTTGGGGATCGCGTACGTGACAACTACCTGGACATGCCACTGCATCTTGGAGGTGGATGAGGAAGGAGACATGTGGTAGCCGTCGACGCAATCTACAGTCCTGTCTTTGACAGAGGCAACAAATGTGATGCCGATCACAATGGCGAGGCTGCGGCAGGTATAAGTATGTAGGCCACTTCCATCTCTACACCGGCATCGCAGACTCAGCTTGCTACGATCTCATCTACAGTAACAGCACCACCTCGTCTCAGTATCACCTCCAGAACCGCAGTCATGCAGATCTCCGCATTCCTCGCTGCTGTCGCAGCCTTCTTGCCCATCGTCTACGGTGCTCCTACCGCTACCGCCAACAGCCTTCACCCCGACATCCTGGCTGCCATGAAGCGTGACCTTGGACTCGACGCCGAGCAGGCTCACGCCCGTGTTGCCCGCGAGCTCCAAGCCACTGATGTCATCAAGACACTGGAGAGCAAGGCTGGTTTCGCCGGTGCCTGGCTTGTCGATGGTGACCTCAAGGTGGCTGTCACCGACGAGGCCTTGACCTCCGAGGTCAGCTCTGCTGGCGCTGAGGCTCTGGTCGTCGACACTCCTCTCTCCAAGCTCCAGGAGGCTCAGAAGGCCATCGATGCCCTTGACATCGAGGGTCTGACCAAGCGTGACGAGGCTGCTAAGGGTATCGCGGCCTACTACGTCGACGTTGCCGCCAACAAGCTTGTCTTGGAGGCTCTTGCCGACAGCACTGCTCAGGCTGAGGGTCTTGCCAAGAAGGTTGGTCTTGTCGCCGGCGAGTACGAGGTCAAGACTGTCTCTGCGCTCCCAACCACCTTCGCTACCATCCGCGGCGGTGACGCCTACTACATCAACCGCTCCGCTCGCTGCTCTGTCGGTTTCTCCGTCACCACGGGTTTCGTCTCCGCCGGTCACTGTGGTACCGCTGGCCAGACTGCTAGCACCTCTGCTGGCGCAACCATTGGAACTTTCTCTGGTTCCTCCTTCCCCGGCAACGACTACAGCTACATCCGTGGCAGCAGTGGCAACACCTTCCAGGGCCGCATCAACAACTACGCTGGCAGCACTCTTCCCGTCTCTGGCAGCACTGCCGCCGCTGTCGGATCCAGCGTCTGCCGCTCTGGCTCCACCACTGGTGTCTACTGCAACACCATCCGTGCCACTGGCGCCAGTGTCAGCTACTCTGAGGGCCGTGTCACTGGTCTTACCCAGACCAACGTCTGCGCCGAGCCCGGTGACTCTGGAGGTTCCTTCTACTCTGGTGCTCAGGCCCAGGGTGTCACCTCCGGTGGCTCCGGCGACTGCTCTAGCGGTGGTGTCACTTACTTCCAGCCCGTCAACGAGATTCTGTCCGCTTACGGTCTTACTCTCGTCCGTGGTTAAATTTCTATGTGCTATGATTGATGGAAATGCGTTTGGAAGCGTTCTTGCAAGCTGATTATCTGAGTTATAAATAGTTGAATTGAGTTGTCATACCCGATCCTCCCGAGACCTGCTTCTTCCACCGTGTGCTAAGTAACATGGTCAAAACAGATGACTGGAACGGCTGGTAATTATCAACATATCAAGGTAGAATAAGAGACGCCTAGCATAGACAGGATTCATAGACCTGAAGTTTTTTGCTTGGATTCTTGAGCTAACAAGCCTTGCGCGCTCAAGAAGCTAGCATAAGCGTTAAAGCACATTAGTAACGCCTTTCTACAGCAGGTATAGTACGCTAATTAGGCTATAGAAGACTTAAAAGTCTAGAAGACAATTCAGTGTTGCTAAGAGACTTTGACTAGATATTCACAGATATAAGAAGAAAGTAATTATACTAAGGTAACGTATATATAACGTACATGTACACTAAGCGGGATAGTTAGCAAACAGGACACTTTTGCTAAGACCCTACTAAAACTCACCCTATTATAGCCTAAAACACTATAAAGCAGCGCTGCATAAGGCAAAATGAGCTATAATATTATTTAGAGGCCTCTTCTACTTTATTCTTGCATATTTGTGTGTTGTGCCTACTCTTGCTGCACTGTCTATAGTATTATTAGGATAGTTTACCTCTTTTAGCCTGCACCTGCTTCTTTGCCTTCTTACTATTACTACGCATACTAAACTCCTATAGCGCAGTTAAGCGCTAGCCTTCTCTAACTACAAGGCTTCTCTTAGCTTAGATACGCTTTTTCTATACAATTTATATTGTGCAGCAGCTTTATTAGCTGCTTAAAGCTTAGCTATCTCTTATTACGCTAATACTAGCTTATGTAATAGAATTGCTCCTCTCTTTGTATAGTGCTTAAACGCGCTTAGCACAGAGTTAAGTAAGCTGCCCTTCTGCTTCTTATACTTCTCTTAAGTTAAAGTTAATTACAACCTAAATTCTAAGGTATTACTTAGAGTTTGTAACTGCTAGGGCTTGTTATTTATAGAGAGTAGTAGTAATAGAGTGCGCAGCTTTATATTAAGAGTTAATATAACCTATTCTAGGTTAAAAGAGACTAATCTAGCCCCTTAGAACCCTCCCTAGATATTACTAAGGGTTATAGCTTTCTTATAAGCTACTATAAAGCATAGCAGAAACTTATACTTAGTAATATAGTTAATCTAGTTGCGTATAAGCTTATTAACCTTATCTCTATACGCCTTCTTTAGAGGGCTAAAACAACCTATATTAAGTAGCTATAAGAGGTGTAATAAGTGCGCAGGTATATATAGGGTTATAATCCTCTGATCCTTATAGTATGGCGTAAATTCTATAAAGTTATAGCTCCTATGATTATTAATACTTAGTATATAGTAGGTACTAACAGTACGTGTCTTTGTATACCTGTTAAAGTACTTTAACTAGTTAAAACTAAGCTTGTTAGGAGTCTAGCTGTTCTTAGAGATAGCAATAGTCTAATTATAGGGCAGGTTATTGTCTTTATACTAGCTAGACTAGTGTTAGCAGGCTTTAAAAATAATATAGGCTAGAATGTCCTATCCTGTAGTATCAATACTCTTAATAACTATTACTTACTCCTCATTACCTAGCTAGACCTACTTTGCTTATCCTGGCTTCTCTATATCTATTATAACTTTTCTGCTACTTATCTAGCCTATTATAAAGCCTGTCTTATTAAAGTTGTACGTGTTGTTATCTAGGATACTATACTTAGCTTAAATATTAGCTACTAGACTAAACTAGCCTTAGATTACTTTAGGATCCTTATAGAGGGCTTGCTTATAGTTATACTTATAATTAAAGACTGTTTTAAGCTCTTCCTAATATAAAATAAACCTACTAGCCTACCTAGGGCTAATAGAGACTAAACTATACTTTTATTTATAGAGAACTAGCTATATTAGCTATAACTTCAAGCTAGGGGTACTCTCTTTGCGTAATTAGCTTAAGTATATGTATAACAATTACCTGCTCCTTAGCGCTAGTTAGATTCTATAGGTTAGCTATAGTATTAACGCGTAAGGTTGTCTAGTGCGTTATTAGTATAGTATACTTTTAGGTACGTTATAGATAGCTGTAGTGTATTGCACTAAGAGTTTTGTGTCCTATTTAAGAGCTTAAAGCGTAAGCTAGATTCAACGCTCTTTTAACATGTTGAATTATAGTTGTTAGGGAGGTATTAGCGCAGGAAGAGTATATTAGTAGGGTCTTAGCAAAAGTGTCCTGTTTGCTAACTGTTCTGCTTAGTGTATATGTACGTTATTCCTAGTAGAGTTAATAGCAGAGTTTAGGACTTGCTCTTCTTCTTTAGTACTATTACTAATAGAACTATCCTTTCCTAGATTAGGATATTCGTTACAACAGTCAGACTCTAAATGTCCCTTATATTTGCAATAATTACACTTTTTAGTCTGCTTTCTATTACTAAGCCTAGTGTTATTAATATTGCTTTTGTTAGTCTGCATAGACATCTTAATATCGTTGCCTTTACCAGAAGAGCTACTATTCTTATCTATATAGTTAGGAATAGAATAGTTCTTGTTCTTCATAGAATTAATTCTTCTAGATTCGACTAGTAATTGTGAAACTATTTCCTCTGGATTGATATTGTTAGAGGTTCTAATAGGTTGTGTTGTAACAGTTACTGTATACCTATTATCTTTATTCAGATCATTTCATAATAGTGCAACAACGAATTTTGTAGGCAGACTAATTCCTCTAGATTCTAGACTATTCATAACTCTTTCGAAAGAGTTAATATAGTTTTCTAGATTACCTTTGCAGCTCTTTAAAGTAGTAGTCATTGATTCCTTAGATAGTAGGAATTGACTACTAAAGCCTTTAGCCTTATTTAAATTCTTCAGCGTATTCTACAATATATAGGGATTACTAATAAATCTAGTTTGTGATACAGGGCTGTCTTCTAGGGCTAATTTAATGATAGCTGTTGTTCTATAGGCATTTTCATCTAGAATTTTAGTATTATTAACTATAGTAGCAGCATAACTAAGTATATAACCTGAATAACGTTTTCCTACTATGATAGCATCTTTTCTAGTAGCCTAAATATCGTAGTTTAGACTACCCTTAAGCTTTGCCAGCTTAATAGAGCCTAGCATCTTATAAACAAGCCAATCAAACTGTTCTTTATAACGTCTTATAGATAATTAGTATTAAATACAGCTTGCTTGTAGCGGTTGATTTAGGTAGAATTTCAATTACAGAATATTATCCTAGGCTAGCTTATACCTCTGGATAGACAGACTCAAGAGGGCTTAGAAGCTTTAAAATAGCTAGAGAGAGATATGAATCCTACTAGTCTCTAGATAGATGAATCTAGTAGGTAAGCCTCAAAAGGTCATACTATAATCTTAACTAGGTAAAGTAACCCTATTGATAATAGAAGATCTATAGCTAGGGTTTAGGATTTGGATCCTACTTATTACCCTATGTATATACCTAGTATAACGTTAATCTAGGTAAACAAATCTACTTATAAGTAGCTAGAGGGGACTAGTACTAAGTAGACAAAAGAGGCTTATAGAATATACTATAAATAGTTACTACTATTATAGAGCAATCCTCTCCTAGCAATAATATTGCTAGCTTTATTCTATAGCTTTTTTCTACTATCAATATAGGCTTACTGTTTCTACAAAACCCTAGGGTTATAAGAGGAACTCTAGGCTTATATAATAGTTCTAAAAGACAGGAAAGCTTTATAGCAATAAGAATATTACTAGCACTCTTGCTAGTATAAAAGCAGTATATTTTTGCGATAATATACTATATAACAGTAACTTCTAAGAAGGTTGCCAGGCTTCCAGAAGCATTACTATAGAGTGAATTATAAGTATAGTCCCCTAAGGTGTCTATTTTATTATATATTCTCTCTACAGCTTATACTATACTTTAGTATAGCCGCTGCCTAGTTTGTCTTTTGTTCTAGAGTCTACTATTACAAACACAGAATTACAGCACCCCTACTACAAGAATAACAGCTAGTTGCAGCGCAGCTACGCGTTAAGTCAAGGGTAATTAATAGTTAGGCTATAAGCCTTGGAGAAGGGTGCAAGCAGACCCTAGTTATACAACTATAAGTAATTCTTGGCGTAGCTAGATTAATTAGTATAATTAGTAGGTCTATAACTAGTATAATTAGTACTACTAATTACTTATACAATACTACTAATTACTAAACCTCCTGCTTAAGTATATAACACGCAGAAATACAACTCTTATAACGTTAGTGTGTGTTTGACTTTGTTAATCAAGTTACTTCTTAGAATCTTATCTTAACAATAATTAGCTGTATTATGCATTACTTAGACCTTTGTTACCCTAAGCTATTATATTAGACTTTGTCTAGACGCAATTTACGTTACTAATCTGGAACTAGTATTTATCCCTAAGACCTGATAGAACTAGTACAATATTAGACTTTGTCTAGGTACAACTTTAATAGTATATAGGCAGTCTCTGCCCTAATTGCTAGAAGGTAGCAATTAGTCTCTTAAACTACTACCTTAATATACTTACTACCTTTCTTCACCCTATTCTCCCTTGTAGTTGTGTGATATAGTCCTAACAATAACAAGCTTTTAGAAGCAATAGGCTATTTACTATTTATTACAAACTATAGCAGATAGCTAAATCTCTTTATAAGGTTATTAGACAGCAGCATCTAAATGAAATTAGTAATTGCTGTAGTTAAAGCACTAAAAGAAGTACACTAGATATTGCTTAATAATATTACTAAAGCTTAGTTTAGGCGTATCTTTTATATTAATAAGAGATGAAAAAACAGCACCTCTGCTAAAATAGGGGGATAGAGTGTATCTCCTTATAAAAAACCTACGCACACAGCAGCTAACAAAAAAACTAGGCAAAATTAAGGTTAGACTATTTTTTATTTCTTAATAGATTAGCCTAGTTAACTACTAACTTGCGCTGCCTAAGGATGCAAAGATCTATCCTATGTTCTAGATCTTGCTATTAGAACTAGCTAACCCTAGAACGCTAATCTAGCAAGACTTCTACTACTAGGTAGACAGCTAGGACAAATAGGAAGTTAAAAAAAATGATAAAATATTAGAAAAAAGAACAAAGTACTAAATATCTAGTTGAATAGTTAAGATAACTAGACTTAGAAAGCATATAGGAACCTGTTACGCACCTTAAGAATTGCTGCTAACTACTAGCGCAGTACTAGCAACAGCCTTATCTAGATATAATATAAGATCTGCAGCCTAGACCTTGTCTAAGAGCCTGTCTATAATACTCTAAGTAAATAGAGACAGAGCAACACTATTAGAAGGCGCTAATATTGCTTCCTGCTGCTTAATACGCCAGATCTCTATTTCCTTAAATATGATTGCCCCTATAGCGCAATTAGCGTTCTCTACTAACGCTTTCTTTATCTCTAACTCTTCCTCTTATATTCTATATAGTTGCGCTTATAAACGCTCCTGCTCTTCCTTAATAGTAGACTACTAATTAGTAGGACAATAAATATGTTGCAGGTTTTAGAGTTTAAGCAGTTGCACTGATTATAACAACTAGAGTAAATATGCATATAGCACACTAGACTAGCCTTATAATAGTTTTAATCTATAATAGGCATAATACTACTAAAGAGATTAATCTATTTTATAAGGTTAGGGTAATATGTAGTACTTTTATCTTTAACAATTAGTTTAGAGGATTTTGGTGCTCTAGGTATAATGCTTGCAGCTTTAAGAACAAAGCTATAAAAGGGGAGAATAGTACTATAATCTATTATAGCCTAGCCCTACTATACTTATAGGGCAACTAGGGTTGCTCTTACTAAGCAAGTAACTATAAGAGAGTATAATAGAGATACTCTCTCTAATCTCTCCTTAGCACAAAAGCAAGAGAGCATTACTACTCTCTCTGCTCCTATAATCTCTTAAGAGCATATAGAGTAACAGAGTATTATGCATAGCACCCCTATACTAATTAAGTATGTAGTATATAGGAACACAACCCTTGTAGTTTGTGTTTAACTTTGTTAACTAAGTTACTTCTTAGAATCTTACTTTAACAATAATAAGCTATATTGCGCATTACTTAGACCTTTATTACCCTAAGCTATTATATTAGACTTTGTCTAGATGCAACTTACTCTACTGTTCTAGAGACTAAACTTATCCCTAAGACCTAACAGAACCAGTACACTTTTAGACTTCGTCTAGTACGACTTTAACACTATTATATATAGCTCTATAGCCTTGTTCTTGCAGGTGCTGTCAGGGTAATTATTAGGCGTTACGCAACACTAGGCGTTACGCGCACAGACATAGTAAAGCATGTTATTGTTAAAGTTGTACCTAGACAGAGTCTAATATTATACTAGTTCTGTTAGGTCTTAGGGATGAGTTTAGTCTCTAGAACAGTAGGGTGAGTTGCGTCTAGACAAAGTCTAATATAATAGCTTAGGGTAATAAAGGTCTAAGTAATGCGCAATATAGCTTATTATTGTTAAAGTAAGATTCTAAGAAGTAACTTAATTAATAAAGTTAAACACAAACTATAAGGGTTGTGTTCCTATGTGCTATATACTGTTAGCGATGCAGTTTGCTTAGTTCTGTTAATCCTACTAATTGCACTAAGCACTAATTAGACTAATTACTAATTACACTAATTATGCCAAGACTGATTACATCACGTAACCTTGCGCAAGCTGTTCCTAAGTATGCTAACTGCTAACATGTCTGTTTTGCTAATATATAGTTATTCTAGTTAGTATAATTACTGTGCTGCACTAGCTGTAATTTGTTAATGCTAGAACTAGTTATTTAGGATTGTAACACTATCCCCCTCCTGTCTTAGCTTAGTCCCTTAAGCTAATTTATATAACACAAGCCCTGCCTTATTTAAATAGTAAGCTGTTAGCTATGCCTAAACAACTATCTAAGTTAAGTACGCTCTGCTGCTACTATCTATATGAATCTATTAAGTCCTTTAGAGAAACCATAGTTTAGAAATGTGCAACCTGTGTAAAGCACAACTAAGTATGCGAGGTTTATATCTATTCTAGGAAATGCAGCAAGTGTTTAAAGCGCGGTTAGCGTTGCAATATACGCGTAACTTAGTTAGAGTTTACTTAACTAGTTACTAAAAAGGAAAAGCTACAAGCGCAAATAAAAGAAAGTTGTAAAGCGCAAAAAAAAGCGCTTAAGGCCTCTAAAAAGGCATTAGAAGAGTAATAGGTTGCATGCGCACGTAAAGAGCAGTTGCGTTAACAAATAGCTTTGTTAGATTATTGTGCTAAGAAAGCAATATCTGTAGAGGAGCAAAGCATTGCTAAGCAAGAGTTAGATAAGGGGACTATAATATTAAATAGTTTGTCTAAGAGGATTATGTTGTTGCCTAGTACCTAGGGTGCTTACAAGGACCTGCTAATAGAGTACTAGCTTAACCTAAACATAGCAGTGCCTAATTAGCCTGCTTAAATTCCTTTAACATCTACTAGTAGTTTGTAAGGTGTATAGCTAGTTCCTATGTGTTTTCTAAATCTAAGTATCCTAACTATTTAACTAGATATCTAATGTTTTGTCCTTTCTCCTATTGTGTTATTATTTTTTTAACTTCCTACTTGTCCTAGCTGTCTGCCTAGTAGTAAAAGTTTTGCTAGATTAGCGTCCTAGGGTTAGCTAGTTTTAATAGCAAGATATAGAACATAGGATAGATCTTTACATCCTTAGGTAGCGCAAGTTAATAGTTAACTAGGCTAATTAATTAGGAAATAAAAAATAGTCTAACCTTAACCTTGTCTAGTTTTTTTGTTAGTTGCTGTGTGCGTAGGTTCTTTATAAGGAGATATACTTTATCCCCCTCCTTTAGTAGAGGCGCTGTTTTTCTTTTCTTATTAAGATAAGAATTGCTTCTTAACTAAGCTTTAGTAATATTATTAAGCAATTTCTAATGTACTTCCTTTAGTGCTTTAACTAAGGTAATTGCTAATTCTATTTAGATGCTGCTGTCTAATAACCTTATAAAGAGATTTAGTTGTCTGCTGTAATTTGCAAAGAATAGCAAGTAGCCTATTACTTCTAAAAGCTTGTTGTTGTATGCAATTTGTGCTATAGGCAGTAGTAAAACCTAATTATCCTGCTGCTAGTTGCAGTAGATGCAGAGGTACGTCTCTATTGTCTAGTTTACTTATTTAGTCTGTCTGTCTGTCTAAGGATAAGAGGCTATTAAAAGCTTCTTCTTAGTACCTATTGCTGCTAGAAGCGTAGTCTAATAGTTTAACGTGAAGAGCTTGTCTCTATTGCTAATAATTAATTCTAGGATACTATAATAGTAGATAATACAATTCTTAAAGACGTGCGCTAACTATTTAGCAGTATAGCTATGTCTAAAGGGTATTATCTTAGCGTACTTCGTAAATTAGTCTACTATAACAAGGATTAAGTTATAGCTATATCCTATAATAGGACCCTTAGAGATAGGTAGCTGTATAACAAAATCTATTATAATGTTTGTCTATAGTGCTGTTAGTAGCTCTATTGCCTGTGCTTCTCTATACTTAGCGTATGTGCTGTATTTATTTTGCTAATAGCTTACGCAATTCTTAATAAACTTGCTAACCTTGTCTTATATGTTTAGGAACTTATAATGTTGTTTAATAAGTTCTATTGTTCTTATAATACTAGGATGTCTATGCAGTAGGTTGTTGTAATAACTGCTAATAACTTCTTCCTCTAGTTCCTCTAGTACTTGTAACAGTACGTAATGTTTACTCTAAACTACTATTCTAAGGTTAAGCTACTAGGATAGTCCTAACAACCTATCTAAATTTTTTCTTAGTATAGTAAACTTGTTAATTGTCTTTTTGCCTATAAGGTTGTAGCATTAGCTAAGAGCGTCTGCTCTGCCATTCTCCTTCTCTAGCGTATACAGAATCCTGAACTTATACTAACCAAGCATCTCTAACTAGTAAACTTGTTATTAGTTTAGAACCTTAGTAGTAGTAAAGTATACTAAGTTCTTGTAATCTGTATAGATAGTAAGCTCTAAGCAGCTTTCTGCGTAGACTCTCTAGTATTGTAACGCGTTAATAATAGCTATAAGTTCCTTATTATGCATATTATAGCGTTCTTTAGGTGCTGTAAACTTCCTTAAGTAGTAGGTAATTAGGTGCTATAGTCTGTCTTGTTCTTGTGTAATGCAAGCTCCTAATGCTAGATCTAAGGCATCTGTTTTAAGGCGCGCAGGTTTGCTGCTCTTAAATGCAATTAATGTAGGTAGCTCTACGCATGCTTATTTAAGTAATTAGAAAGTGTCTTTCTGCGCTTGTTCTAACTTAAATAGTGTGTCCTTCTGTATAAGTTGCGTAAGTAGTAAGGCTTTTATAGAGTAGTCTTTAATAAAGCGTTAGTTAAAGTTAATAAACCTAAGGAATTCCTAGATTCCTTTGACTAAAATAGGTGTTAGCTAATCTTTTATAACCTAAATCTTCTTGTTGCTTATCTTGACTCTATATCTTCCTATAACATAGCTAAGAAACTCTACTTTGTCTTTATACTATTTGCACTTCTTAGGCTTTAGCCTAAGGTCTGCTTTTGCTAAGCATTCTAACACTTGTCTTACGTAGACCTTGTGTTCTTCTAGCGTCTAACTATATACTAGGATGTTATTAAGGTATGCTACTACAGTAATGTTTAGGTGCTCTTGTAGTACGTTGTTAATAAGTGCCTAACAAACAGCTAGTGCATTAGTTAGCCTAAATAGCATAACTGTGTACTTATAATAACTATAATAGGTTCTAAACGCTGTCTTCTATTCTTTGCCTTTCTTTATGCGTATAAGGTTGTACGCTCTGCGTAGGTTAAGTGTAGTAAAGAACATCGCTTCTAAGAGTTAGTCTTGTAACTCTAATATATTAGGCAGTAGGTAACAATTCTTAATTATAATATTGTTTAACTTCTAGTAGTTAACGCAAAGCCTTAGCTTGCCGTCTTTCTTTAGTATGAATAGAATAGGGAATCCTGCTAGGGACTTAGATTTCCTAATAAATCCTTTTGCAAGGTTCTCCTTAATGTACTTGCGCAGTATCTTAAGCTCTTTCTTAGATAGCTAGTATATAGGCCTAAAGGGTAGTTCTTTCCCTTTCTTAAGTTTAATCTTATAATCCTAAGGTTAATGCTTAGGTAGCGCTTTTGCAGATAACTCTTCCTTAAACATCTAGGCGTACTAACAATATATATCTAGTATAGCAGGAGGTGCACTCTTAGTCTCCTTGATTATTATAGAGGGGCTCTTCTAGTCTGCATAATTAACTGCTCTAACTTAGCGCGTCTTATATATTAAAGAGATGTTGTTAATTTCCTTCTTATCTACTAGCTCTAGCGTAGGCTGCGTAGGGTAGCGTGTAGTAGTGCTACATCTATACCTGTTAAATTAAAGCGTTCTCTTTGCCTAGTTAATGTGTAGGTTATGCTTCCTTAACTATAGTAGTCCTAGTATAACATTATAGGCAGCTGTTCTAAGGACGTCTAGGTCTATTGTTTCTTTATAGTGCTATTATTATAAGAGGACACCTTAAACTTTAAGCGTAACTATATCTTCCCCTAGTATTAGTTCTCTGTTAGCTACTTGCAAGAGGTATAGGTTCTTCTTATACTATAGTAAGAGTTTAGCTCTCTCTACTACTATATAGGATATATAGTTTCTCTAAGTACCTAAGTCTAATAGTGCCTTTAGCTACACATCTCCTATAGAGACTATAAGTTTAATAAGGTAATTATTCCTAATACTATTAATAGAGCAATCCCTAGCGCTCTCTAGCGCTGTCCTAAAAAAGGCTTTATGCCCTTAAACCTATAATACTCTTTCTTAATTACGTGTTGTTTGCATACAGCGTTTAGGCATTCTTCCTAGTAGTGTTCTGTGCAGTATCTGTTAAGGACTAACTGCATAATAAGTATCTCTTATAGATCTATAATCCCTAGGAAATACTGCTTAATGCGTTTATCCTATAAGTACTTAGGGCACTTAACATCTTTGCACGTATACTATGCTTAGGTACATCCTACTAGTCTGCTTAGAAACTAGTAGGTATTAACTTTTGCTATATAGTGCGTCTTGCACTGTCTATAGTAATAGTAAGTCTATAGCAATTCCTTATGCCTAGGGTTGCAAATATCTTACTAGTGCACTATACTATTATTATAGGTCCTAGTTGCTTCTGCGCAGCTAAAGTTAGGTTTATTACGCTAGAGTTTGTAGCAGTTATGCAGGTTAATGTTAGCCTATATTGCGTAGTTGTTGTCCTCCTATTTAGCAAACGCAAGTTCTGCCTAATCTATGTTAGTCTTCTTACTATTAGCTAGTTGTTAGTTAAGTCTAGTAAGTCCTTTGCTATCTTTAGCTAGGTATACGCGTGCGCGCGTAACTTTATAGTTCTAGTACTCTTCTGCTTCTTTATACTCTTCTTCTTTGTTGTTAGAAGATAGCTCTTAGTTGTATACAGCTAACTGCTTATTACACTAGTTATCCTAGTAATAGGGTAGGTAGTTAATATTTCTAGCTTAGTCTAGTTCTTAACGCGTCTTGCATTATAGCGTGTTAATTATAAAGCTATTACCTATATATATACCTCTTGTGTTGTATACCTATGTCCTGTCTTCCTTTATCTTAATTAGGAGCGTGCTATTATAAGCGTTTAGGTATGTGTTAAGTACCTTGTAGACAGGGCGTTATACTACTATATTATCTATAATAGGTACTTCTATAGGTTCCTTGCGTTGTTATTAGCAGTTATATTATACCTTAAGTTTAGTGCGTGTAGCTACTAGCTCTTTATAGTCTTGGTATAGTATAGGTACACAGTTATAACAGCTGTTGTTGTTAATATAGTCCTAAGCATTATTGCGCTCTAACTTAGTGTCTTCTATAAGATAACCTATGTCTTTAGTAAGAATCCCCTATTTATTACTAGTCCTGTTGTTGCTAGTAGCTAGCACGTTTAGCTGTTAAACTACCTTGTTCTTTATGCAATAGTCTTAGGCAAAGTAGCCTTGCTTACTACATCTATAACAAGTTACCTTAGACTTGTCTAGCTTGCTTTCCTTGCTCTAGTTCTAGTTCTACCTATTAGGTCCCTTATTAATGTTTAATAGGTCTATAGCTACAGGTCTGTAGTATCTGCTCCTTGTATTATTGTAGATACGTTGTCTGCTGTTTGGTTAATAGTGTCTGCCGCGCTAGCTACAGTTAGATAGGTTGTTGCGCTATAGGTTGCGTAGTAGGGGGCGTTTGTTAGCTAAGACAACACGCAAACGTAGGTCTTCTTAAAGCTCTTGTTACAACTTATAGAGCTTGACGTTAATGTTAATTGCAGTGTTAATAAGGTTATTAAGATTATTAGTGCTAGCGCTAGTGCGCATTAGCTCTATCTTAACTTAAGGCTTAAGACCTTGTTTAAACATAGTTATTAGGGCAGTGTCGTCCTAGTTAGTGTTAGTAGCTAGCTGCTAAAACTCTGCAGCGTAGTTAGCAGCTAACTTAGTCTAATAAACGCGCTAAATCTTACGCTGTGCAATTGTGGGTTTATTTAAGATTCTAAAGATAGGCTTAATTTTTTCCTTAAACCTGTTAAAGTCTTAGATCTATTTGTCTACTTTGTCTAGGGCATTGCCTGCGTTAGCTTGCTAGATAAAGGGCTTAATCTACGTAAAGGCTTTTCTACGCATATAGCTTAATATAAGAGTGACTTGCTTTTCTTTAGGTACCTTCTCTCCTTAAAACATAAAGAAGAGGTCCTATTATATAAGCTAGTTGTCTAACTTAGCGCGATCTCTATAATAGAGGTTAGGTTTGTTAACGTTTATAACGCTATAGTTTGTAGTACTAGCGTTAGCTATGTCTGTGTTGTTTGAGCAAGAGCTGCTAGGGGTAGCACGTGTTCTTAAGGTAGAACTTATCTTGGGGGTGTTTAAAGTGTTGAAGTTGTACCTAGATAAAGTCTAATATTGTACTAGTTCTGTTAGGTCTTAGGGATAAGTTTAGTATCTAGAATAGTAGGGTGAGTTGCGTCTAGACGAAGTCTAATATAACAGCTTAGGTTAACTAAGGTCTAAGTAATGCGTAATATAGCTAGTTATAGTTAAGGTAAGATTCTAAGAAGTAACTTAATTAACAAAGTTAAACACAAACTATAAGGGTTGTGTTCCTAGGTGCTATATACTAAAGAGATATGCGAGGTGCTTAGTAGAGCTAATTAACTAATTGTACTAATTACTAATTATACTGAGCACTAATTATACTAAGCACTAATTATACTAATTATTGCTAAGACCCTTAATTAGTTGTTACGTGACGTGCCTTGATTACTAGGGAGGCGTTGCCCTGTTATTCCTATATGCAATTACCCTTGCTAGTAATTCTTGCTGTACTGTACTGGGGTGTAATTCTTGTTGCGACCCTTCGTGTTCTGTAGATCGTAACAGCTAGACAAGTCTAAGGTAACTTATTATAGATATAGCAAGCAAGGCCACTTTGCCTATAACTATTGCATAAAGAACAAAGTAGTTTAACAGCTTAACATACTAACTACTAACAACAACAGGACTAGTAACAAATAGAAGGTTCTTACTAAAGACATAGGTTATCTTATAGAAGACACTAAGTCTAAGCGTAATAACACTTAGGACTACGCTAACAACAATAGCTGTTATAACTGCGCGCCTATACTATACTAAGACTATAAAGAGCTAGTAGCTATACGCCCTAAACTTAAGGTATAATATAACTGCTAATAATAACGCAAGGAACCTATAGAGGTACCTATTAAGGACAATATAGCAGTTTAACGCCCTATCTCTAAGGTACTTAAGGCATACCTAGATGCTTATAATAGCATAATCCTAGTTAAGATTAAGGAAGACAGAACACAGGTATACAACATAAGAGGTATCTATATAGGCAATAGCTTCGTAATTAATACGCTATAACGCTAGACACGTTAAGAACTAGACTAAGCTAGGAATATTAACTACTTACCTTATTACTAGGACAACTAGTATAACAAGCAGTTAGCTATGCACAACTAGAAGCTATCTAATAATAACAAAGAGGAAGAGTATAAAAAAGCAGAAGAGTACTAGAACTATAAAGTTATGCGCACACGCGTATACCTAGCTAAAGATAGCAAAGGACTTACTAGACTTAACTAATAACTAGCTAATAGTAAGAAGACTAACATAGATTAGGCTAATCTTATATTTGCTAAGTAGGAAGACAATAACTACATAACGTAGGCAGACCTTGACCTGCATAATTGCTATAAACTCTAGTGTAACAAACCTAACTTTAGCTGCGCTAAAGCAACTAGGACCTATTACAGTAGCATAATACACTAGCAAGATATTTATAACCCTAGGCATAAAGAACTACCCTAGACTTACTACTACTATAGACAGTGCAAGCTATACTACATAGCAAAAGTTAAAGCCTACTAGTTTCTAAGTAGACTAGTAGGATATACCTAAGTATAGTACACGTGCAAAGATGTTAAGTGCCCTAAGCACTTATAGGACAAACGCACTAAGCAACACTCTCTAGAGATTATAGATCTGCAAGAGATACTTGTTATACAGTTAGTCTTTAATAGATACTGCAAGGGACACTATTAGGAAGAATACCTAAACGCTATATATAAATAACACATAATTAAGAATAAGTATTATAGGTTTAAGAGCACAAAGCCTTTTTTAGGACAGCGCTAGAGAGCGCTAGGGATTGCTCTATTAATAGTATTAGGAATAATTACCTTATTAAACTTATAGTCTCTATAGGAGATGTGTAGCTAAAGGCACTATTAGACTTAGGTACTTAGAGAAACTATATATCCTATATAGTAGTAGAGAGAGCTAAACTCTTACTATAGTATAAGAAGAACCTATACCTCTTGCAAGTAGCTAACAGAGAACTAATACTAGGGGAAGATATAGTTACGCTTAAAGTTTAAGGTGTCCTCTTATAATAATAGCACTATAAAGAAACAATAGACCTAGACGTCCTTAGAACAGCTGCCTATAATGTTATACTAGGACTACTATAGTTAAGGAAGCATAACCTACACATTAACTAGGCAAAGA
Source organism: Didymella glomerata (assembly GCA_030271015.1). Classification (NCBI taxonomy): domain Eukaryota; kingdom Fungi; phylum Ascomycota; class Dothideomycetes; order Pleosporales; family Didymellaceae; genus Didymella; species Didymella glomerata. Next base: position 238,824 of record JAJOHN010000017.1, read on the forward strand.
GAACGCTTTAATTTAACAGGTGTAGATGTAGCACTACTACACGCTACCCTACGCAGCCTACGCTAGAGCTAGTAGATAAGAAGGAAATTAATAACATCTCTTTAATATATAAGACGCGCTAAGTTAGAGCAGTTAATTATGCAGACTAGAAGAGCCCCTCTATAATAATCAAGGAGACTAAGAGTGCACCTCCTGCTATACTAGATATATATTGTTAGTACGCCTAGATGTTTAAGGAAGAGTTATCTGCAAAAGCGCTACCTAAGCATTAACCTTAGGATTATAAGATTAAACTTAAGAAAGGGAAAGAACTACTCTTTAGGCCTATATACTAGCTATCTAAAAGAGAACTAGAAGTACTTTGCAAGTATATTAAGGAGAACCTTGCAAAAGGATTTATACAGAAATCTAAGTCCCTAGCAGGATTACCTATTCTCTTTGTTAAGAAAAAAGACAGATTAGATAGACTATGCGTTAACTTTAGAGCAATTAACGCGATTATAGTTAAAAATAGATATCTGCTACCTAATATATCTAAGTTACAGGACTAGTTGCAGGGAGCAATATTCTTTACTGCACTAGACTTGCGCAGAGCGTACAACCTTATATATATAAAGGAAGGCAAAGAATAGAAGACAGCGTTTAGAACCTATTATAGACATTTTAAGTATATGGTTATGCTATTTAGGCTAACTAATACACTAGCTATATGCTAGGCGCTTATTAACAGTGTGTTGCAAACGCACCTAGACATTACTGTAGTAGCATATCTTAACAACATCCTAGTATATAGCAAGACGCTAGAGGAACACAAGGTCTATATAAGACAAGTGTTAGAATACTTAGCAAAAGCAGACCTTAAGCTAAAACTAGAGAAGTATAAATAGCATAAGGAAGAAGTAGAGTTCCTTAGCTATATTATAGAAAGGTACAGAGTTAAGATAAGCAATAAGAAGATTTAGGTTATAAAGGATTAGCTAACGCCTGCTTTAGTTAAGGGAATCTAGGAGTTCCTAAGATTTATTAACTTTAACTACTGCTTTATTAAGAACTACTCTCTTATAGCTCTACCGCTTACAAAGCTTACGCGGGAGGACATACTATTTAAGTAGAAACAAGCGCAAGAAGACGCCTTTTAAACGCTTAAGCAAGCATGTGTAGAGCTACCTACATTGATTATATTTAAGAGCAGCAAACCTATGCGCCTTAAAACAGACGCCTTAGATCTAGTATTAGGAGCTTGCATCACGCAAGAACGAGATAGATAATAGCACCTAATTGCCTACTACTTAAGAAAATTCATGCTACTAGAGGAACGCTACAATGTGCACAATAAAGAACTTATAGCTATTATTAACGCATTATAACACTAGAGAGTTTACGCAGAAAGCTGCTTAGAACTTACTATCTACGCAGATTATAAGAACTTAGTATAGTTTACTACTACTAAGGTTCTAAACTAACAACAAGTTCGCTAGTTAGAAATACTTAGCTAATATAAGTTTAAGATTCTATACACGCTAGGAAAGGAAAACAGAAAGGCAGACGCTCTTAGCTGTCAACACAACCTCGCAGGCAAGAAGACAATTAACAAATTCACTATTCTTAGAGTTAATAAGGACAGGTTACTAGGACTATCCTAGCAGCTTAACTAGATTATATGCATTACGCAGGATAAGCAGATCCCTACACAAGTACTAGAGGAATTAGAAGAAGAAGTTATTAGCAGTTATCACAACAACCTACTGCATAGACACCCTAGTATTATAAGAACAATAGAACTTATTAAACAACATTATAAGTTCCTAAACATATAAGACAAGGTTAGCAAGTTTATTAAGAATTGCGTAAGCTGTTAGCAAAACAAACACAGCACACACGCTAAGTATAGAGAAGCATAGGCAATAGAGCTACTAACAGCACTATAGACAAACATTATAATAGATTTTGTTACACAGCTGCCTATCTCTAAGGATCCTATTATAGGATATAGCTATAACTTAATCTTTGTTATAGTAGACTAATCTACTAAGTACGCTAAGATAATACCCTTTAGACATAGCTACACTATAGAACAGTTAGCGCACGTCTTTAAGAATCGCATTATCCGCTACTATAGTATCCTAGAATTAATTATTAGCAATAGAGACAAGCTCTTTATATTAAACTATTAGACTACGCTCCTAGCAGCGATAGGTACTAAGAAGAAACTCTCTACGGCCTATTATCTATAGACAGATAGACAGATAGAAAGAGTAAACTAAATAATAGAAATATACCTCTGCATCTACTATAATTAGCAGCAAGATAACTAGTGTTTACTACTACCTATAGCACAAATTATATACAACAACAAGCTTTTAGAAGCAATAGGCTATTTACTGTTCTTTGCAAACTACAGCAGACAGCCAAATCTCTTTACAAGGTTATTAGACAGCAGCATCTAAACAGAATTAGCAATAACCTTAGTTAAAGCACTAGAGGAAGTACACTAGAAATTACTTAATAATATTGCTAAAGCTTAGTTAAGGAGCATTTCTTATATTAACAAGAAACAAAAAACAGCACCTCTACTAAAGGAGGGGGATAAAGTATATCTCCTTATAAAAGATCTACGCACACAGCAACTAATAAAGAAACTAGACAAAGTTAAGGTTAGACTATTTTTTATTTCTAAGCGAATTAGCCTAGTTAACTATTAACTTGCGCTACCTAAGGATGCAAAAATCTATCCTGTGTTCTACATTTTGCTATTAGAACTAGCTAACCCTAGAACGCTGATCTAGAAAGACTTTTACTACTAGGCAGACAGCTAGGATAAGTAGGAAGCTAAAAAAAATAGTAAAACAACAAAAGAAAAGACAAAGCACTAAATATCTGGTTAAATAGTTAGAATACCCTAATTTAGAAAACATATAGGAACTAGCTACACACCTTACAAACTACTAGCAGATGTTAAAGGAATTTAAGCAGGCTAATTAGGCACTGCTATGTTTAGGTCAAGCTAGTACTCTATTAGTAGGTCCTTAAAAGCACCCTAGGTACTAGGCAACAACATAATCCCCTTAGATAAACTATTAAGCATTATAGTCCCCTTGTCTAACTCCTATTCTGCAATGCTTTGCTCCTCTACAGATATTGCCTCCTTAGTGCAACAGTCTAACAAGTCTATTTGTTAACGCAACTGCTCTTTGCGCGCGCATATAACCTGTAACTCTTCTAACGCCTTTTTAGAGGACTTAAGCGCTTTATTCTGCGCTTTATAACTTTCCTTTATTTGCGCCTATAACTTCTCTTTCTCTATTATAAGCTATATAAACTCTAACTAAGTTATACGCATATTGCAACACTAGCTACGCTTTAGGCACTTACTGCACTTCCCTAAGCAAATATAGACCTTGCACACGCACTTATGCTTCTTATAGGTTAAACACTTTTAAACTATAGTTTCTCTAAAGGATTTAATAAATTTATATATATAGTAGTAATAGGCTATACTTAACTTAGATAGTTGTTTAGGCATGATTAATAACTTACTGTTAAATAAGGTAGGGCCTACGTCATATAAATTAGCTTAAGGGACTAAGCTAAGACGGAAGGGGGATAGTGTTATAATCTACAGAACATAAAGGGTCGCAACAAGAATTATACCCTAGTACAGCACAGCAAGAATTACTAGCAAGGGTAATTATATATAGGAACAATAGGGCGACGCCTCCCTAGTAATCAAGGCACGTCACGTGACAACTAATCAAGAGTCTTAGCAATAATTAGTATAATTAGTGCTTAGTATAATTAGTGCTTAGTATAATTAGTAATTAGTACGATTGGTTGATTAGCTCTACTAAGCACCTCGCATATCTCTTTAGTATATAGCACCTAGGAACACAACCCTTATAGTTCGTGTTTAACTTTGTTAATTAAGTTACTTCTTAGAATCTCAACCTTGGTACTCTCGCCAGTTAATCCTGTCGCCTATTACTAAACCCTTAAGTTGTATATCAGACTTTGTCTAATAACTCACCCTACCGTTCTAGAACTAGCACTTATCCCCGAGACTTAATAGAACTAGTATACTTGGGACTTTGTCCTATGTACGACTTCAACAGTTATTCTACCTATTAGGTTCTTTGTTAATGTTTAATAGGTCTATAGCTGCAGGTCTGTAGTATCTACTTTTCATATTATTATAGATGCGTTAACTGCTATTAGGTTAGTAGTATCTATTATGCTAGCTGTAGTTAGACAGGTTGTTGCGCTATAGGTTGCGTAGTAGCAGGCGTTTGTTAGTAAAGGCAACGCGCGCCTATAGATTATCCTAGAGCTCCTACTAGAGTTCCTAGAGTTGTATATTAATGTTAATAGCTTTGTCAACTAAAGTGTTAAAGGTGTTAATAGAGGCTGTAGTTTGTATAAGCTCCTCCTTTACTCTAGGCTTTAGTCCTTGTTAGAACATAGTTATTAACGCATTATTATTCTAGCTAGTATATAGAGCTAGCTGTTAAAACATAGCAGCGTAGTTAGTAGCAGATTTGTCTTATTAAATGCGTTAAATATTGCGTTAGGTAATAGTTAGTTTATTTAAGACCTTGAATACAGGTTATAGCTGCTTCTTAAGCAGGTTAAAGTCTTTAAACTAAGAATTAATATTAGTTAAGTTACTAATAGCGTAGTAATATTAAAGAAAAGGTTTAATCTATATAAAGGCTTGTCTACGCATATAGCTTGCTATAAGGGTGACTTTCTTCTCTTTAGGGATTCTAGATCCTTAGAATATAAAATATAGGTTCTACTTAATAAGCTAGTCTTCTAGCTTGCAGTAATTACTATCCTAGAACTTAGGCTTAGCTATAGCAGTACCTAGAATAACACTGCTTAGGGTTTCTATATTAATGTTGTTTTCCTTATAACTGTTATTTGTGCAAGAGCTACTAGGGGTAGCATATGTTCCTAAAGTAGAACTTATCTTGGGGGTGTTTAAAGTGTTAAAGTTGTACCTAGACAGAGTCTAATATTGTACTAGTTCTATTAGGTCTTAGGGATGAGTTTAGTCTCTAGAACAGTAGGGTGAGTTGCGTCTAGACAAAGTCTAATATAATAGCTTAGGGTAATAAAGGTCTAAGTAATGCGCAATATAGCTTATTATTGTTAAAGTAAGATTCTAAGAAGTAACTTAATTAATAAAGTTAAACACAAACTATAAGGGTTGTGTTCCTATGTGCTATATACTGTTAGCGATGCAGTTTGCTTAGTTCTGTTAATCCTACTAATTGCACTAAGCACTAATTAGACTAATTACTAATTACACTAATTATGCCAAGACTGATTACATCACGTGACCTCGCGCGAGCTGTTCCTAAGTATGCTAACTGCTAACATGTCTGTTTTGCTAACATGTGGTTGTTCTGGTTAGCGTAATTACTGTGCCGCACTGGCTGCAATTTGTTGACGTCGGAACCGGTTATTCGGGATCGTAACAGTTATATCCTTTATTTTGTATAAAATACACTGCACTTTTATGTACAATACCCCACTAACATAGTGTAAATGGCAACCTTTTTGCGGTGTTATTTACACGATAAAAGAGCGGTGTTTTTTTCCCTGGTGTGGTACCTCAGTGATGTTGATGACGGGCAACAGAATATGCAAGAGACACAGGACGATGGTGTTTCCCTGCTTGTTGCCGCATAGCATCTGGAAACTCTTCGACAACTTTGGGAGAAAGAGAGAGAGACCGGAAATCGACGTTAAGGAATACAATGTTGGAGCAGCAAGCCTGCACGAACATATACCACTGATTAAACCATTCTGTTAGAAGCAGAGTGATGGTGTGATGCAGAGAAGAGGTGCAGACTGCAGGTCCTAGTATCTATCCACAGTCTGGCGGCACAGCGAACAATGACCGATAGCGAATCCTTGTAGGAGCAGGTCATGGCCAATTGGTCGTGAAACTTTCGAACACAGAGTGGCAGATACATAAACTCGGCAGCTACTAGATTTGGTATGTGACGGCAAACAGACATGTGAGGGCGGTCTCCATACTTGAGGGAGGCTGGTGGTCCGATGCTCTCGACTTCTTTGATCTGGAGAACAACACTTGATGCGTAGCCGGAGAAGACTTCAACCAGACAGAAGAGTGCACCAAGCAGACATGGACTCCATAAGGGCTATCTTTTGATGCGTCTCCGACAACATTCACAGTTCTGTCAGCCACTTTCGAAAGCAGAGAAGGTGGAAGATGTGGGATAGAAAGTCTGCAGTCTGACTGCACACTTCTATACACACTGCCAAGCGCCTCGTTTGCCTTCTGTACTCACAAGGGAGCATATAGTGTCCTCATTTGTTGCTCGATATCGGCCGTATATTTCATTTCTTCATATGGTATAGTATGTCTGGCTTCCTCCCCGCTCCCAAATTGCGGTCGAGTCGTCTAGTTGTCGTGCTTCTTAAGCAGCTGCTCGCCGAGCTCGATGTACTTGGCCTCGGCGTCCTTCTGGCTCAAGCCAGCGTTGACCTGCTCCTGCCACTTGTTGTACTTGGCCTTGCCCTGAGATGTGTCAGTTTCCATTCTTCAGAGACACGGTACGTATATCGACAGGATTTCGTTTCGGTGATTATTGGCTCGAGTTCGTGACAGTTGTGGACGAGTGATGGGGAGACGTACAGCGAGGTTGAACATGCCAGGCTTCTCGGCCTTGCTGAAGTCCTTGCCCTCGGCAACCTTAGCGTAGGCGTAGAGCTAGATACATACATTAGTAAAGCTTCATTGAGGGGTGACGACCAAGGCAACACGTACGCTAAGCTGCTCATCATTGCTGGGACCCTGCTTGCCCGCAGCCTTGAGCTTCTCGCCCATCTTGCTGACCTTCTGGTAGGTCTCGGTGTACTTTGCGGAAGGCATTTTGGTAAACTGTGGCCAAATTAGGATACGAGGTTGTGACACTGGTTAGAAGCGGAGGCGTACGTTGTTGGTGTTGATGTGTTTTGGTGAGGGATGATGGCGCGGGGTTCGAGAACAGGTTGAGCGGTCTGTTGGTGGGGCGGCGCGTGGAAGGTGCGCATGCCTGGTGACGTCGACCTTTCCTCAATGAGCCTAGGAGCGGAGTACATGTGAACGGATGCTATGGTCAAGATGTTGAGCATTGAGATTTTACCTGAAGGCTGCTGCATTGATTAATGGTGCGGGTGCAATGGTTGCGATCGCTGAGTGGAAGCTGTAGATTATTGTATTTGATAGCAAGAAGATCTATGTCCTCTGACGCCGATACACACTCCATGTAATGCTATTGCGATGGTTTCTCCCTTTCCTGCGAGCAAACATGTGACCAGACCTCGGTAGATGCAACAAAATACTGCGTGCTTGAACAACATCCCGTTGTCACCAGTGGTACTCCGAACGCCCTTCTCCAACGAAATGTGGAAGACAGCAAGCCGCGTTAAAGCTCACTGGTGGCCGTTGATCCCATTCGCACCATTGGTCCCGCTGACACCGTTGATGCCATTTGCGTGTGGCTTCTCCTCGAGATTCTTGCGGTACAGTGGGCCGCCGCAACCCCTCAGACGATCTGCCGCCTGCTCAGGGGTGATGTCACGCTGAGGCTCGGCTAGCATCTCGTAGCCGACCTGGAACTTGCGGACGGTTGCGCTGCGCAGAAGAGGAGGGTAAAAGTGGATGTGGAAATGACTGCACTCGATCTCATCGGCAGTACCTTCTAGAGGCGCTTGGTGAACACCCATGCCTGATGTTACGTTAGTCACATGGTTGTGCGGTGGAGCCACTGATGGAACTTACTGTACGGGAATTGCGTCTCGAAGAGGTTGTCATATCGGCGAGTGATCTCTGCAATAGCCTCGGCCAGCTGCGTGCGCTCCTCTTTGCTGAAATCGACCAGCGATCTCTTGTGTTGCTTGCTTGTCAAAAGGATCTCGAACGGCCATACGCCCCAGTACGGTACACCAGCCCAAAAACCCTCATTCTCGAAAACAGTACGGATCTTCTGCTCCGACTCCAACGCAGCGTAATCACTGAGTAGATGCGATCCATTCTGCTCTTGACGGTACTTGATCATTTGCTGAAGTTCCAGCGCGGGCTCCTCGGGAAGTGATGTCGTGGCCCACACTTGGCCGTGAGGGTGTGGATTCGAGCAGCCCATCGCTTGCCCCTTGTTCTCGAAGATCTGCATGTATCGATACTGCGCATTTGGCCTCTCTAGCTGGCCTTGCTCGAGTTCGGGGATCGACCGTGTTGCGGCAAGCTTAGCAAGTGGTGATGTTGGATCCAGGTGCAATGTGTAAATGTTGGTCCAGGTCTCAAGTACAGGGAGTATCTCTGCAGGACTCATGTCTGCGAGGGTTAGGCTGTGGTTGGGCGAGAAGCAGATGACATAGCATTTTCCCGTGACAGCCTCGGCACGGAGCAGTCGTGAGGCTAGTGATTTGCTGTTGGATTCTGGATGGTAGTCTTCCTGCTCTTCCTTGACGGCGCTGAAATCATTCACGAACACAAATGTGTTTGTGAACTTTGGGTTGTTCTCGCCGTTTGCTCGTGTGTTGCTCGGGCACAGATAGCACTGACGACGTCAGCACGAGTATCGAATTGATTGCTAGTGGGGTAGGCACACCTTGGGGTCGTATTGTGGAAGTGTAACCTTGGAGGGCTCCTCTTGCGCACCTCTGAAAGGATATCAGTAAAAGTGCCGATCACATGTACGAGACAACGCTCACTGCCATGGGCGCTTTGTGCGGTGCGGCGAAACCAGGATCCAGCTTCCTCGCAGGAGGTTGAAGCGCCTGTGAGAGATGTCGTTGAGCACGGGGTCAGTCATGATGCGCGACGAACAATGTTGGGGTTGGGTTCAAGGGGAGAGGCGGAAAACACAATATATACCGCCGACAGATAACGCGGAGACGGGAGCCAGCGACGGCAGCACGATTCGGGCATAAGTAGTGAAGAGCAACGTCTGGTGCCCTTCACGCGCTAGAGGCGACCAAGCACATCCCTGCCGGCGGAGACCATACTGCTCTTGGGTCGGAAAGGGAGCGCGGCGGCCGCGAGAGCTCCAACTGGCATCATTTTGATACAAGCGCATCTTCAACAACAACGTTCGAGCTTACCACGTGCCCTTTTTCGAATTAGCCCGCGTCCCGTTCTCGCAGGGTTTTCAGCATGGCGGCAATGATGCCGAGCGCGTCCACGTCGAGCGCGGGATACGACGACGACGCGGTGGAGCGGGACCTGATTGACCCGGATGATGGTGAATAGCTGCGACCTGGGGCATGCACGACGCGCTGCAACGACTAACGACGACAGCGACCCTCGACGACCTCGACGACCCGCTGCAGGGGACGTCGGACCGCGCGCCGCTGACGGGCAGGATCGCGCCCGGCGGTGCCAACACGCAGTCGTACCTGACCTCGAGCATCCCGGGCGAGGACCGCCGCGCGCCGACCAACACCATCGACGAGAGCGTGTGGGAGACGCTGTCGCGCGACCTGCTCGCCATCTGGGAGAAGCTGAAGCAGGTGCTGTACCCCAAGTACCTGCTCGGCGGCATGATGCAGCAGGGCGGCGGCATCGCAGCGGCTGAGCGCGGTGAAGCAGACGGCTTCGGCGGTGGCATCAGGAGCCTGGCAGGCAGATGGCCCGACGCCGACGTGCTGCTGCAGGGCGGCATGAGCGAGGGCCTGCGCGACTGGGACCTGTGGGGCCCTCTCATCTTCTGCCTGCTGCTCAGCCTGTTCCTCTCGCGGGGCGCAAAGGCCGACCAGCGCGATCTGGTCTTCTCGGGCATCTTTGCCATGGTGTGGATTGGCGAAGCCGTCGTGACGCTGCAGATCAAGCTGCTGGGAGGCAACATGTACGTGGACCAGCCCTCTTCTCAAAAGCTGCATGCTAACACACCCCGAGCGCCTTCTTCCAGTCCATCTCCATCATCGGCTACACGCTGTTCCCGCTCGTCATCGCCTCGCTGCTCAGCGCAGTGGGCATACCCATGATTGTCAGGATCCCCGTCTATCTAGTGCTCATTGCGTGGTCGTTGGCAGCAGGAGTCAGCATCATGGGCGGCTCGGGCGTGGTCAGGAACCGTGTTGGGATTGCAGTATACCCTCTGTTTGTCTTCTACATTGCGCTGGGCTGCATTTGCTTCATCAGCTAGCTGTACTATACCGGGCGTTTGGGTCGTGTCACGAACAGCATGTCTCGACGAGACAGGGGAGTTTCTTCATAAATCGATGCGTCCATCTTCTACAGTTCCCCAAGAATAGTGTGTTCAAGACACCAGGTGCACCTCTGGAATCGATCATCGATGAGTGAAGGGCAGTCGGTCTAGACTGGGTACACACGCCCCCACCTCGTCAGCGACAACACAGCGCTCGACAGCCAAGCGCCCGCAATCTGCGCCTTTCCGTCCAGTCGCCGCTCGCAACGAGCTGTCGCCTGTGCCCTCCCCTACACTCGCGTGTCTGCCTGCAGTGTGAAATCGCATGTCCCGTAGCGAGCGCATTGGGTGCCAGATCTGAAGAGTCTGAGTGCGCAGCAACCGCAGGCCTGAGTAAATAGTCGAAGGCGCATTGACCGAACGACCACACGAACCCACTGCGGCTACGGCTCTTCACCACGCTCGAGCCCACCATCTTATACCACGCCAGATCCCGCCGTGCACACGCCCGCCGCTCACACGACCTACGACGGCATTCGTTCCTCGGGGTGCAAGACCGAGGCCCTTTGTATCTCGTCGGCCCCCAAGCTTCGCCGCAGCACCTCCGCCGCTGGCCCACACAACAACGCGCCTTTCACAGCCGCACACAATACCATTGTCGTTGGATCCACCCTCCGCCCGCCGCCAAAGGAGACCATCCCCCAGCGACAGCACCGGGCACCCCCTCATCTCCACGGCACGCTCCCTCGGCCCTCTCGCCAGCGCAATACCGCAACATCCCCCACACCCAGCACACAAACACACCGTGCCGCTGCAATGAGCTCGTCCGAGCAGCAAGAAGCCGCCCCCAAAGCTGCAGAGGCTGCAGCATCGCCAGCACGCAGCGACAAGAGCAGCGACAGCGAGGGCAGGCCCGTCCGCGAGAAGTTCCAGAAGACAAGCATAGACGCTACAGCGAATCCGATGTCGGTGCTCGCGCAGGCCAAGGACGCTGCGAACGGAACTCTGGAGCCAGGAAGCCGCAGCGCCTCAGGGTCAGATAGCGAGCGTGGGCGGTTACGGAGAAAGCGCAGCCGGGAGGACATGGGTGATGACAACGAGGGGGACAAGCAGCCAGACAAGAAGCAGGAGCGGTTAGAGAAGGGCGCAGAGAAGCCCGAGGGACATGCGCGCAAGCGATCGAGGGACATCACGCAGGACCTTGAGGGCGGAGCCCTGCCCAAGCCCGCGACTGCCTCCGTTTCTAGGATCGAGGAGACCGACACTGAGATGGCCTCGCCGAACAAGAGCACTGCGAAGACCACAGACGCAGGAGCACATTCCGGCACAAGTCCAAAGAACAAGCGCCCGCGCGATGAGTCCATCTCTGAGCCTGCCGCGGACAGCACAAAGGATGCCCCTACCAACGGCCAAGCAGCGCCAAAGGGAGGCGAAGAGCGCGAATCCAAACGCGCACGCGACAAAGAAGAGGCCAAGCCGGCGACCTCTATACCTGCTGGCAGTGGCTTCGCAAATACATCGGCGGCATCACCTTTCGCTGCCATGGCTGCCAAACCTGCCGCACCAAAACCCTCGGACAAAACTGAGACTCCTTCCCAGACTTCAGACGACAAATTCAAGGCTTCTGGATTCGGCAGTCTAGCAAGCTCCAGCGCATCGCCCTTCGGCAGCTTCGGTTCCGCTGCAAAGACAGGATCACCCTTTGGTGGTGCTCCTAAGCTCAGCTCCTTCGCCTCCCCTGCATCTACATCTACAGCAGCGGCAGCACCTCCGGCAAGCGGCTTCGGGTCCTTGGGAGGTCCAAAGTCGAGTTTTGGTGGTGCAAGCACATTCGGAGGCGCATCGAGCGGTGGCTTTGGCGGTTCCTCTTTCGCCTCGAACACTCTCGGCACCAGCTCGTTCGCGACACCTGGCGCACCAGGCATCACTGGCCTGAGCTCGAAGCCCGAGCGAGCTTTTGGCGCTCCTGGCGACAAGGAGGAAGACGATGGGTCTGATGGAGAAGACGGCGATGATGATCCTGAGAAAGACGCAGAGGAGGGTCGCCGGGCAAGTCAGCCGTTGTCCAGCGCAGCTCGTAAGTCACAGCACACCAACACACCATTCTCACTGACACCATCCAGCCACGGAGACCGGCGAAGAACACGAAGATATGGCATGGACTGGGCGCGCAAAGCTGTACACCATGGAGGGCGAGGGCAAGGAGCGGGCGTGGAAGGAACGCGGCGTTGGCAACATCAAGCTCAATGTGACCAAGGAGGAGCCGAAGAAAGCACGCTTCGTGCTCCGCGCCGACGGCACCCACCGCCTCATTCTCAACGCCGCCATTACGAAGACGATGGTCTTCGGTCAGGATTCCGAGGGCTCCAAGCCTAAGGACGGACGGCTGCTGTTCAACTCGCCGAACGCTGAGGGCACCCTGGAGATGCATCTTCTCAAGGTATGTGAATCAAAATAGCCCTGCCAGGGTGACTGCTCACCATGGACAGCTCAAAGTAGATCGCGCGGTCGATTTTTGGGAGAAGGTCGCCGAGGTGCAGAAGGACCAGTTGTAGACCAGCTCCCCGTCTCCGGTCGACCTGCCTCCTGTCAACCTGCCTCCCGTCAATGTCCCTGCTATCAACCGGGGCTCTCTAGTCGATCACAGTTCTCTGCTCGATCACAGTCCTCCGCCCGATTACAGTAGTCCTCCACCCGAATACAGTTCTCTGGTAGACCACGACTCTATGTTCGATTTCCCTGTAGGCCGGACCAGCAGCCCTGTCCTGAGCGACTCATCCTTGACATCCAGGAACACGGACTTCACAATTGATTCGCAGGCGACGGTATTGATGGGGGACGCTGACGACCATTGGGGACCTGCCGGGAGTCGCGTGCGTGACCTTTGGACGTCACAAAGATAGCAATGTTGGTTAAGACTCGCAACAGGTTTGCATAGACCACGTAGGCATAGCGATCTGCATAGCGATCGCGGCGCTTGCGAATACACTCCATTGATACAGTTTAGCAATAAAAGCATCTTGTAGTCACTACGATGTCTTGTATGCGGCATGCCCTAACAGACAGAAGGCAATATCATTCTTTTTGAGGCGGATGCACGTCGCCAGAACAACACACGCGTGACACCAAGTCAGTTCTCGTTCACAAGTCCCATGTTTATTTGTTCCTATCTTCATTGTACAAATACTCGAAGCCGCCGCCTCCTCGCGAGGTACTACATTGACCCACGTCCCCGGAACCGAAGCCATGCATGTGTAACACAACGGCTGCACCTCAGATCTTCTCGTCACCACGACACAGCATCAATCTGACTTCGCGTCGATGATGAGGCTCCCAGGCAACGCGGCCAAAGGACCGAATGCTAACCTATGAGACTACATCTAATGTTTGGCAAATCACAGAGCCATACAAACCACGTCTTTTGATGCGCGGAAACAATGTGACGGTGGTTGCATCCCCGGGGCCGAGATTGCTTCTTCCGGACCTATGCTCAAACCAACGCACCGTGCATCTCCAGTCTGCGCCTAGCCGTCCCATGTGCAGAAGTCGACGACTCGAGTCCACCACTTTCGATAGCTCTTACGATCGGTCCGCATATGGCTACCTAAGGCTTCTATCAAGTCTCCGACTCGCCAAAGTGAGATATGTGGGTCGTAGGATGCACCCCAGTCCAAACAGGCAAAGACCCAAAGGGCAACCCTTCGTCAACACCGTCTCGTACAGGCAAGCGCCACCCCGATGCGAGCAAGCGCCACGATACGGCGGGTGTGATGTGAGATGGCGGACGGCGTGGGACTTGGTGAGGAATGAGTAATGAGCACGGTGTGAGATTCGTACATGTATGTAACGCGGCCCAACCCGGGAGTGTGGAAGCTTTCTCGAGACCCAGCTTGTACGCCCGTTTGAGACGGCTAGGTAGAAGAACCGAGCTGTCGTTGCGAGAGTGAGTCTGAAAAGCCATAAAAATATTCCCCCTCCATTCCCTACATCCTGCTCTCACCTGAAGGCAATACGTTTCCACGCTCTATCAAAGCTCTAGGGTTTGGCAGTGGGAATCATACTACGACATCTAATCCTTCGAAACCTGACGATATCACTACATCCGAGCCTCACAAATTCAGATCGAACATGTTCGTGCCACACCTGCCCACTCGCCCAGCCGATATTTACACGATCCGCATCGTGCCCCACGAGTCCTCAACCCGCCTTGCCATGTCGTTGCGCCGCCTCGTGACCGCCGCAGGCGGCACATTCATGATCAGTATCATGGAGGGCCCGGGGTTTATGTGAGTCTTACTTCGTTCCATCGCCTCGCCACGCTCCTCGCTAACAGCCAGCAGCTTCCGCATGCCAACCTCAGCGCCCTGCCCACTGACTTCTTTCCTCCACGGCGGGCTGTTGGAGGAAGGATGCATCCATGTCAGCAGAATGCGATTGGAGAAGGAGGTGGAGAAGGAGGCGGAGAGTGATGCGGAATCAGTTCAGGACGACGATGCGGCAGATCATCCGGGGTTGAGGATACAATGGGGGTGGACTGAACTGAACAGAGACGCGACGAAGTGATTGAATGAGTTGGTCTTGGACTGGGATTTAGCGTGGAGCAAGGCGTTGAGGTGCGTCTGCTAGATATTACAGATGTATTATTGGTATTTATGGGATCATGGGGCGTTCAGGCCGTCAAGTGTAGCCGGTGCGTGCGCGAATTCGCGAGCCATGATGGACAGGTGAGACTTCGTCTTCTATTGCTTCTTGGCTTCGCGCTCGGCCTTCCTCAACGCGCGGTTGCGGATGTCGATGTGCATGCCGCGATTCACCTTGACGACAATGTGCGACCTCTCGCCGAGGAAGCGCGACAAGAACCACTGCATCAGACCGTGACTCCAGTAAGGGGTGCTTGTGAAGGCAACGTTCTGCGCACCGCCCGAACGGCCAATCTTGCCAAGCGCAGCCCTGACAAACTGCTTGGGGTTGGGTACGAGAGCGGAGGGCTTGCGGATCTTGGACATGGCGGTGGTGATGAGGTGGGACTGGACGCACTGCACGTGGACACCGTATGGCTGCAGCTCGGAGCCGAGAGCAGTGGACCACTGCTGCAGGAAGGCCTTGCTGCCGGAGTAGGTCGCCAGAAGGGGTGTGGGGAAGAAGCCACCGAACGAGGCCATGGTGAGGACAAGTCCCCGCTTGCGCTCCTGCATACCAGGAGTGATGAGCTGGGTGACGCGCAGGGTGGCCATGCAGTTGATGACAATGATGTCGTTCATCTCCTGCTTGGGTGTCTCGTTGAAGGGAACAGGAATGTTGTGGCTCAGACCGACGTTGTTGACCAAGATGGAGACGTCGAGACCATCCACGAGCTTGGCCAGCTTGGTGTAGTCGGCGTCCTTGTTCTGGGCAAAGTCCATTGCCAGCGTCTTGACGGCGGTCTTGGGTCCATACTTGGAGGTGATGTCGGCGGAGAGCGAGTCGAGCTTGGACTGGGTGCGAGACACGAGGATCAGGTTGTAGCCCTTGGCTGCGAGAGACAGAGCGAACTCCTTGCCGATGCCATCAGAGGCACCGGTGATGAGGGCCCATGTGCCGCGAGGACCGAATTCAGTGAGCTATCTCGCCATGTAAGTTTGCGGGGATTACAGCTCTGGCAGTGAGGGGCACCTACAGCCTTGCCGGGGAGGACAAACAAGCTCAGCAGGACACGGATGGTGCTGATGACAGGTGCCGCGAAAGTCACAATGCCAACCAGGAGAAAGGCAGAGAAGGCAGCCTGGACCAGCGTGTTGCTGGCTTCGATGCGGACGCCGAATGGCGCGAAGAGGCCGTCCATGCTAGCTGTGATTATACCTAGGGGTGAACAACAGCAGAAACGTCACAGCTTTCGATGCGAACAAAGTTGCTGTTCCCCCAGCTCCGCGAGTGGGGCGGCGGTCGAGGCTCATTGGTTGCACCCGCCCGGTGCTTGCTCGGTGCCGGAAGCACTTTACGCCGCGGGCGCACCTTCCACGCTAAGCAAGCGAACAAGCGAAATTCGAACTGACTGCAGCGCAACCTCACGAAGACCGACCGTCAAACTAACCAACGACAGCAACCGGCAAAATGGCTACCGAGCTCACGTACGTCGCCGCGCGAAGGAAATGATTCCATCAGAATGCAGTGCTAACAGTGCACAGTGTCCAGTCGGAGCGCGCTTTCCAGAAGCAGGTACTGCAGACCACCGCGACAACCACACCGAGTGCGAATGCTAATGCGCTGCGATAGCCTCACATCTTCCAGAACCACAAGGCCGGCGGTCCCCGCAAGAACACCCGCACCAGGAGATGGTACAAGGACGTCGGTCTGGGTTTCCGTACCCCCAAGACCGCCATTGAGGGCACCTACATCGACAAGAAGTGCCCGTTCACCGGCATGGTCTCCATCCGTGGCCGTATCCTCACCGGCACCGTCATGTCCACCAAGATGCACCGTACGTTCCGCTCTACACATCT
Organism: Didymella glomerata; assembly: GCA_030271015.1. Classification (NCBI taxonomy): domain Eukaryota; kingdom Fungi; phylum Ascomycota; class Dothideomycetes; order Pleosporales; family Didymellaceae; genus Didymella; species Didymella glomerata. The sequence goes on from JAJOHN010000017.1 coordinate 255,463, forward strand.
CGAGACGCGCACAGAGGACGAGATGGGAAGCGAATGGAACACAGGGCAACGCTGACTTCTCCAGGCACCTTGATCATCCGCCGTGAATACCTCCACTTCATCCCCAAGTACTCCCGTTACGAGAAGCGCCACAAGAACCTCGCCGCCCACGTCTCCCCCGCTTTCCGTGTCGAGCCCGGTGACCAGGTCGTCGTTGGCCAGTGCAGGCCCCTCTCCAAGACCGTCCGCTTCAACGTCCTCCGTGTCCTCCCCCGCAAGGGCCAGGCTGCCAAGCAGTTCTCCAAGTTCTAAATGCATCGGTTGGAGTAACGGATTATGACGAGTAAAAGGAAGCAGGCTGGTTGGGCTGAGCGTGATGGTTTTCGATATGGTCACTTCGCATCTGGGTTAAGGAACCGGAGTCCAATGGGCCATGTATGTTTCTCCAGCTACGATCAATGAAAGTCCTCGGAGGTCAAAACGCCCCGAGGCGGGTCAAAAGTCAGAATCGTCCCTGGTGATGTGATGGAGGAAACAGTGCAAGGGGCGCATTGCCGCTTCGATCATGTAGTGACAGTGCCTCTCAGGGTGAACAATATTGATTCTTAGTGTTTAGGAAGTACCGCAACACCCACGGCGAATTATCCGTCTCGTCTCGTCTTGACAGCACGCTCGCCGCATCGTGTGCCACCGCAAACCCGTGGGACTTATCTCACACCTTCGATCACCATGTCTCTGTCCACTCCTCGACAAGCCTTGTTGCAGTCCGTGGCAGTCCGTTGAGCCAACGGAGCGCCGAACAATCTACACTATACAGTACTTTTATGCCCTTGACAAGTGCCGCCCATATCTATACAACAAACCTCCAAATACAGCCTTGTGCACGTCTCCCCACGCCATCCCATTCCTCTAACCAGCGCCACTCATCCACTTGCCCTCACGCCTTCACATAATACCCCCACTGCACAAACATCCACACCAAGCTCCCCGTGCTAACGCACACCGGGCCCGCAAGCGGCTTCCCCCACCGTGTCGTGCCGAACACAAACCACTCGGACGCAAAGTGCGCAAACGCAACGGCGTACGTCCAGATGGCGAGCTGGTAGAACGCCGGCTCGTTGATGTGGTACGCGGCGTAGAACCTGATTACGCTCGTGAGGAACGTCCAGGTCCCGAATGTGCGGCTCGAGAGCCATGTGACGTGGTCTGGTTTGCGCGCTGGAGGGTCGAGCGCCGTTGGGTTGTAGACGCGCGAGGTGTATGCGAGGGTGCTGTAGGCTTGGATGGAGTTTAGGGTCGAGACGAAAGAGACCTAGATTTCTTAGTTAGGAAATCCGAGAGAACAGGGCATAGGAAGAGGCGATTGAAAGAGGAACTGGGGTACGGTGAAGTGAGCAACATGGTGGGATTGCGGCGCAAGTGCTCACGCCAGGACTGGCGCGTGAGGACCTGGGGTTGAACGTACGAAGAGAAGCCATTTGGGCAGGAGACCCTCAGCAGGTGGGATCCAGGACGATAGTGCGGACATGGCTGTTGCAATTGGTGCTATGGGCACCTGGAGGAAGCGTTCTCGAGCGTTGTATCGTTGCGCGTGAGAGACCCTGAGCTTTTGGGAAGTCGTGGTTCTTTGGCGTAGAAGTTCGTGGCTCGTGCGTCATCTGGTGGACATACGACTCCCAAGTCTCCCGATCCATCCTCGCTGTCTCAAGATTGGAAATTGAACTCACTGATGCCGAACTTGTCGTTCTCTCAATCTCGCGGACCTCGTTGTACTGTGTCTTTCTGTGGTATTCGCATCTTCAGCGCTTGCGTTCCGCCTCAAAGATCCGTCAGTTTCGAGATCCTTCGTTAGATTGCTCGGAGGTTTTGCGAGCATTTATTTGGTTTTTGAAGATCTCGTCTGCTTCTCAAGGCATTGGTGGATCTATAGCTCCTATACGCAAAGTGCAGAGATGTTTTCAAGCGAACGGACCCTATGGCAATATGCAACGATTCCGTGCCGCGCAAACCAATGATCAACACAAAGGTTCTGGTCGTTGATGGTGGATTACACAGCAGAAAGAGCAAAACTTCGCAGCGGTAAAAGCGAAACTCTTACTCAGTGGTACTCTTGGGGTTGCAAGATGCCGAGGAACGATTATTGATTACCTGCCCATCTTAAGGCGCGGCTTCCTGAATTCGCAAATCAGCTGGCATGTCCGGCCGGACAGAGCTTCACCAACATTGAAATCCCACTACGTCAACATCAACTACCATGGCTTGATCGGTTTCTTCGAAATCGCCTGGGTGCATTCACATTCCAAGAGCACTGGCTTAGGATAGCGAATAAGGTCGTTCGCGATCGAAAGACACTGTCTTGCGCGAGAATTTCGTCATCTTCGTAAAGAGCTGTTCGACAGAACTACGCCTGGAGGCTCTACTCCCTCAAGAATCCGCCTCCAAAGCTATGGTCTGTGGAGAGCGCTTCGAGATCTAGACAGCAATCATGTGAATACTTCTGTACCTGCTGGATCTGGAAACCGGAGCAAGACTGTCAGGTAGGCTTGATCAGCCAAGAAGGTGATTCAAAGCTTGATCTGCAACCTGCTCCGTCGTCTCACAATCACAAAGTATCTCGCAACCGCTCTAAGGGAGCAACAGCTCCGCCCATGTCTGTCTGTCTGTACGCGAATCGAACTTCTTACATATTGCACTGGGCTCCATGCGAAGATTTGGTAAATCTAAAGTGCTCTACAGTAGCTCAGCTCGCACTTTTAGTTCGATGAAAAGGTTGGCGCTCCAGTGTTGTGTACCAAGAAATCCAGGGCTAGTTTGACTTCTTGTGTGTGTCCGTCTACTGAAGATCTGGTACATACAGTCAACTGTTCTCGGTTTTGCCGCATTGCAAAAACCAGTTAGGCTTCTCTTATGTGAAAGGCTGTTCTGGTTGCGCCAATGACCCCCGTCCCAAGCACTTGAACTTGAAATATCGAAGCACTGTCAATTCGATCTTTGCCACGAGATGTTTTTCGTTCTCTTCTCGATAACTCACACTCTTGGTTCTCGTCATCAAATTTCTAGAGCAAGCCAAAGCCGATTACGTCTGTCTTTCGTTGCTGTCCCAAAATAGCACTACCACCACCGATGTTGTCTCTTGCTTCGGTCCAAGAGGGCATCACTGGCCGAGTTGTCACTTTCGATTGTCCTCTAACTCTGTCACACTAGGGCTTGGACTGTTTGCTCAAATCCGTAATAGTTCACCCTCATGCTAGGTTTCATTCACTGCACCTTTAAGAAGGTCAAAATCTGGCTCCAAGCCATGGAGCGACTCGTTTCGCTTTCTGAAGAACGACGTCATACCACACTTTGTGTCTCTGCACAAACCTGATCACTGGCATCCGAAGCTGTTCACTGCGGTAGGCATGTTATGTGACGCGGAGACCAGTTAGACGCATTGAAAAGAATTGGCTAAGTGGCAGTAGCCCCACGAGCATGTCCGGGAGTTTCGCAATGCTGAATTCGGTCGCCCATGTGCACAATCCTGGCTCTGATCGCGGGGCTCAATCCATACCCTTCTGAACCAGTCCGGCAAACCAGTCCCTCAACTCCCTTTACGCACTCACAGTCGGAAAATGATCACAGCCGACCCTCGAGACATCGACTTTCATTCCTTCTCCTTCCGTGCCCTTCCATCTCTCCTCAATGTCCCTAATGGCGGTTTCCTGCACCGCAGGGGCAACCTCGCACAGGAACCAACTCACCGGGACGTCCTTGTATCCTGGATGCGTGAACGTGCTGGTTTCGCCGGCGAACGCTAGGCTGATGTGCTGCCCAACGGCAGGTTGTGAATGCTTCATGCCAGCTTCTTTTGCAATGGAGTTGAAGCGGCGTCGACGGTGGCGGAGGGATCGATGTGTACAAGCCAGCCGTCCTGTGCGCTGTCAGCATGCACTCAAATCCCAAGTCGCGCTCAATATCGTCAATTCCGCGTTACCCAAAACGACATCAGGCATGGTGTCAAGCTTCCTCACACATGTTGAAGCGTATGTGTGCTCATCCGCGCCGTGGCCTGCCTCGAACCACCCTGCCGACAGAGCAAACCAACTCACCTCACCGGCCTCCAAGGGAACCATGACCGCTCCACCCAACGTCTCCGCCAGAACACCGCCCAATTTCGGCACCACAGCAGTAACAAATGCAAGCCTCACCACCCCGCCGTTCTTTCCGCTCTTCTACCACTCAGTCATGCTGAGCCCCTTGACTGACTCCAAGGCTGGGGTGCCGCCGTAGCTGTGGCTCACGAGCACGATCCCCTCGCTGCTGCCTGCTAGGTGTTCCACGAATTTGGCGATGAAGGAGGCTTCATTGTACATCGTGGGCGGCGGACCGGGTTCCTTAACGCGGTAGCATGGTGTGTCCGGGACGTGGATTGAAAATCCGACGTCGATGAGGGGTTGCAGGGTGGGGGAGAATGTGAGGAGTGCAGGAAGGAACCTAGAGTGGGGACGACTGTTGGTTGTTTCCTCGTAGCCACTTCCTTATCGACTGGGCAACCTAGAGCTTATGTTTGAGGTGAGGGGATGTCTGGATGAGTGCAAGGAGGTGCAGTGTGAGTTTTGTGGTGATGCAGTTCAGGGGTCATCAGGTCTGCCAAGGACGCCGATGCGCTTTAGATTTGTCACAGTTTGCACTACAGCTGATGAAGCATTCTGACTTTCTGACCTGGGATGTCAGAAACCCGGGGCTTCAGTGAACCGCATTGGGGGTAACGTTGTCTGGGGAAGCTGGGAGTTGCGGGGAAGCGACGACCGTCTGATCCCCGATCTTAATGAGCGAGCGGAGGACCTAGTCCGTACTATTCGGTTGTTATGGCACTGCTTCGCTGAGCCGCGGCGAAGGTTGTGACTTTAACCCATGACCTTCTCACCTTCTCCTGAGAGGTAGTAGTGACTCCCCGTCTCCAACACCTCGATTGTATCCCCGACCTTGACTTCTCCGGCTTCTAATGGCGTGACCTGCATACCCAGAACCGCGTTCTTGCTTCCTTCGTCAATCACTCTGTACTTGCGCATTGTGGTCATTGGCTCGTTGGGGTCAGCCTTGCCAGTCTCGGGGTCCACGTTCGGCAGCTTGCAGCGTGTGGTCCGGCAAGAGATGTGGTAGTTTGTGGCACCGATTCTCGCTTTGGTCCAGTTATCTTCGTGGAAAGCTGGCGGGCCGGTGAAGTAGATGTTGGCTCTGTAACGAAGGGCGTTGACGGTCGGCACTTTCCACACAGTGTTCACGTCGTCCATGTTCCTGGGCAGTTTGCTGGCGACGTCATGAACAGAGGCGAGGTTCAGGATATGTACAGGGTACTTCGCGAATCATTAGCTTGCTGTGTCCTGGCTTTGCAATGAGGCATACTTACGGAATCCTGCATGCCAATGGCCGTCTGGAAGCCCACGTCTTCCTTCTTCGGCGCACATTTGTACACCTCGCGAAACTTGTTTGAATCGATTCTGAACAACGTGATGGGATTGGTGGTGCCGATAGTGTACTTCAGTTTTGCCAACAGTTCTGGATCAACCTCAGAGCCCACGTTCAGGGCTACTGGCGAGTCCTTCCAGATGCGTAGTGTTTCACTCTTGTAGCCCTTGTTCTTGATACGTGCTTTAGATGGACTGAAAGGCACTCGAAATTCCAACATCGGCTCCGACTTGCCTGCCATTTGTGCACCGAGGATTTTGCCCCAGCTCTTGAGGCCTTGAAGAGAAAAGTCGGTATCTTGTGAGAAGGGGAAACGAATGACGAGACATCCCTCGCTCTTCACCCATTCCCCATCCTCCTTGTACCCAGGTGCAGATGGATCCGGGACCCAGATCTCAGTCTCGACCTTGGCCAGACGCGGAAACTTGCGTTGTGAGCAGAATTGCCATTCGCTCGTGACTTGTCCATCTAGGCCTGGCATGCTTGTGACATACTGTGCGAGCGTGAACTGACGATCGTACTTCAGCCCAGCACGGAGCACTTCACTCTTGTCAAGTTCGACGGGCCCAGCAGACTTCAAAGGGTAGATGAACAGTGCTTTGACGGTCCATGGCTTCTCCTTCGTAGCGTCACCACCTTTGGCATACTTTTTCGAATATTGATCCTCGAAGTTGCCGCGGCCTTTGATACCAAGTTTCCGGCATCCTGCTGGTGGCGGCGAAGCCCTATCCTGCTGCGAAAGAGCGAACAGAGCCATGAGGATGAACGGAGACAGCGTGACGACTATTGTGTAAAAGATGGTCTTTGGTGTAGCTTCGAGACCAGCTTTGGCCATTGCCCATTCCATGAACATGTTAGTGAAGGTTTCCTGCGGCGCAGAATCCCTGATAGGGGTGTTGTCGAATGCCATTGTGGCTTTGACGTTGAGCTGGCAGCTCTCCGGAATTGGGATGGTTGTTGATGAGATTGTCGGTCAGCGCATGTCGAGACGAGCCCTTTCCAACGTGACTGCGGGCAGGGTTGCCTTATATCGCGCCCCTATCGTATTCTGACAATGTGGCTTTAGCGATATGGATTCGAGGCGGTGCTGGTGTTGACTTGGCTGTTGACTTGGCTGTTGACTTGGCACGTTTGAATGCGGAAGGAGACAAGGATTGCAGCGAGTCAGTGCCCGCTGTTGCCCGTCTGCTCGCGTGACAGCGCGCGCCAGACGCATCGACTTAAGCCGCGACATGACGCTGTTTACTTATACTCACGGCACTGGACGCGTTGGCGACACAAAACTGGAAGCGCTCCATAGGACGTGTTGCAGGATGCTCAACGTTCTCGGATCACGGGACTAGACCGCAAATGCCTCACTCTGGCACAATGGCAGAAGAACCGGCCACGCGCGCGGGCGACACAGCTCATAGACTGCCCACCGTCTCGGCCTCGCAGGCGCTCCAGAGCCTCAATGCGCGTGGCTCCCGCGCTGTACCGACCGGCCTCAGGCAGCTCGACAAGCTCCTCGCCCCTGCCAGCCTGCCCGGCCACCACGTCGCGGGTGGATATGCGCGAGGAAAAGTGACGGAAGTGTATGGGCCTTCTGGCGTGGGCAAGACATCGCTGCTCCTGCAAGCGGCCGGCAATGCCTTGCGCGAGGGGCAGCATGTATACTGGATTGGTATGGCCCTGCCCAAACCTCTGCATCATAGCATTGTGTTTGTAGTGACTCTCGACTGACCACCAGCAGACGCTGCATGCGCACCTCTCGTGCCCCAGCGCCTCCACGATATGCTCCCTCCAGACTCACAGGAGGGGCTCAGCCACTTCCACCACCTCGCCGCGCCAACGCTCGCGCACGTTCTGGCCTTGTTCATGCGTCCGCCTGCTTCCTTCCCCCAGACCAATGCGAGTCTTGTCGTGATCGACTCGCTCTCTACCCTTATCGACAATGCGTATCCGCGCAACACCGACGACCGCGTGAAGAACAAGACCGACCAGTCAAAGTGGGCTGCAGGACGCAGATATGCAGTCACCAACGACCTGATTGCGACGTTCACCAAGTTTGCTGCACTGCACGACATTGCCCTGGTCATCACATGCCAGACAATTACGCGCATACGAGGGGCCTCACGAGCACTGCTGGTTCCGGCCATCACTGGCATCGAGTGGGAGAACGGCATCTCAACATGCCTGCTCCTGTTCAGGGACTGGGTTCCACAGCAGGCAAAGGCGCAAGATAAGGTCGAGGCAGATAGATTACAGAAAACCAGATTCGCTGGCCTAGTCAAAGTCAACGGTGTGGCCCTAACCGACGAGGGTGGGGTGGGCAACGTGGTGCCCTTTGCTATCGAGCGTGTAAGTCTATCGAGGTCCAAGCAGTTGGCGCCTGCATCGATGCAACATGATTACAGAGAAGGCCACGTCTTACTAATGCATATTAGCATGGGCTTTGCGACATCAACATCACCACCGACGATACAGCCACCACCACAGTGCTTCCTATCCAAGCGAGACCTCCGAAAAGGACGTTCGACGAGGTTGACGAGAACGCAGCTGAAGAGCCAAATTCCGACGAAGTCTATGGTTGGATCGAGGATGACGGTGTCGCGGCGGAAGGACTTCTGATCGATGACGCTGCTAATAACGACGTCGACGCGCCGCAAGATCCTGGCTCTGAAGGACGTAGCGCAAAGGTGCAGCGAACATCAACTGTATGAAGGGTTGGCTACGTCCTGCCCAGAATGTCTTCTGCCTAAACAGCTGCAATCTTGCGAAAGGGTTGTTGTCCCACCCAAACATACTACCTTAGGTCATGGCCGCGGAGAGCCGGGTAAGCAACTGCCCACTCCCCTTCGAGATATGCCTCCAAGTTAAGCAGCTGACGGAGACTGATCAGGCTGATGAGATCGTGCATCCTCACCGATAAAGCGTTGCCGCCAGCCAACGGCACAAGCTCGCCTCCCCGTGTGGGGTGACATACCCCAGACCCCAGATTGATCGCCCCCAACATGCCTCTGCCAGTAACACAACGCAACTACAGCGCCAGTATGCGCGCGAAGTCCTCACATCAGCAAAGCCGTCAGCTCCGTGCTGCTGCCCACCAATACATTCACCATCGAATCGTTTTCGCAATTATACCGACACCAACAAATCCGTTGAGCACGCTCCTTCCTCATGCTTCGTGTCTCCGCCCCTGAGCAGTGGTCTCCCGTGCGCCACACAGGCATGCCGGACCGGCTTGGGGATGGGGTGCATATTCCTTCGTCCCCGTCGCAGACGCACACGTGCAAAGCCCAGAAGCCTGGACGCCTGGCAGCCACAGACAAGGTTCGGGGAGCACGCTCCGCGACCCAGACCCTCGGGTCCAGCACCACCATCCGGGCTCTTTTTGGATAAATGGATGAAATGCATGCGCCTGGTGGATCATATCTGCAGTGCTATGGAGGAAGCGGGGTAGGGCCGTGGGGGTGGAGGACAATGGTCATGTGCAGTCTTCCGCTCCGCGCTCCAAGCAGGACGAGCGAGGATGGTCGTTTGGTCTAGATGAATTGGATGGAGGAATCACGGGCTGGTATTCCGCCGTCACCCCGTGGGGAGACGCGAAAAATGTTTGATACGGACTGAGGCGTAACGCCTGCTGCGCCGGCAAGCGCCTATCTCCACATCATAGCCATACAGATGCACGATCTCCTGCGACAAAGGGCGATCCTAACCAAGCTGTTGCCTGCCTGCTCACTTGACGGGCTCCTTCTCCTTGGGGTACCTGTGGTGACACACACCGCTTCATTTGACTTGCGCAAATGGGATGTCACCAGGTGTCTCCTTCCCAAAAGCACAATGCAGACCTCCTCAACAAAGCCAGCGACCAATCACACGTGGCCAGAGTAGATGCATCATGCTCTCAGACAAGCGTCACGCCACAGTGATGCCCATCTCTGGAAAACTTTCCCCACACGATATTGGTCGCTTTCGTAAAGTGGTAGGACACCATGAGCAGGAACAAGATACGAAGGTCCTCAACAGACCCATTACCCAATGAGGGTTCTCCAGAGCGTGACACCATGCGTTCGATGTACTCGCCATGCACAAGAGGGCACTTGACACTCTCCACTTGCTCCAGTCAGTCATACCTCCTGCAACGTCAGTGGAGATGCGACAATCAGAGATCACTAGACGACATCGCATACTATGTGGTCGCGAAAGGAAATGACTTGGCGGGTCGAATAGCGAAGGGCTCTGCAACACGAAGAAGCGCCTGACGCAAGTACTGCTGGTAGGCATGCCGCTGCCAATAATGACAAAGCAGTATACAGGATAGTGCGCATTCTTGTGTATGAGCGCATGCAGTCAATACGCTGCCCCCCCCCCCCCCCAACTTCAGGGCTGCGAGCAGTGTTGTACAATGTGCAGAGAGTGGTGGACACGACACTGTATCGATCAAGAACACTACATTCGAGTTGGTCTCTAGTACGCACTGCTTGTAGTGTGCATGCCGCAGTCCGTCGACGTAGAGCGGTGTACTGGTGGTGCCAAAAGAGGCGCAACAGAGTGAGGCTGATACGGAGGACATTGTGTTATCGACACTCCCATTCAAGATTCAAGCTCAAAAGCAACATGAACAGAGACAAGTCATTTCAAAACCAGCAGCTACTGCGGCTGCAAGGTCGAGCTGCGGCAAATCGTCGTACAATATCGGAACTGAAGGCGCTCCAACTCCTGAGGATCTGGAAGCTCATACTCAGCTTGACTCTGTAGACGCGCTGGTGGGGGCATCCGATGATATGCGGTCTATCTTTCTACCATGTACTTTCAGTGCTACGCTCAACTCGCAGTCTTGGCCGTGGTTTGAGCATCGGTGCTTGGCCGAGACATGAAAGCAAATACCTACATGACGAAGCATCTTTCAGCGCAATGCGTGACAGCGCGCCACTTACCTCATTCCAGCGGTCTACTTTCCTATCTTCATGCGCGTCCAGGTTCCAATTCCTTTCGATGTCCATGGTGATGTTGCAATCGGGCCTCCTTGGAAGATCGCAAGAGATCGTGATGCACCCCAGGCAACACCAACCTGATGTGAGCGGAGTGCTAGCGCACCCCACACGTCACGTCACCGTTCTGCCCTACCCGGCTTGCTCCACGGGTATGCTGTCACGGCAAAGGCCGTGCTAGCCGCTGCGTCTCGCCTGAGTCATGATTCTCGCCCCACGGTTCGTGAAGCTGATCGTGTTTGTTACTGATCAGCCTGTTTTCGTAGGACATAGCGATCTAGAGCGCTCCGCGGAGGCTGATCGTCGAGGCTGAAAGCCGGAAAAGGATGTGATTGGAGTTGAGGGTTTGGAGATAGGATGATTGAAACGGGCATGAGACTGCGCAGGGAACTGCGAGGAAAAGGAGGAGAGATGATATCAGACTGGATGCGGCGATCGAGAGGATGGAGGAGCGAGGAGGTGAAGCGAAAGAGACTGGATGACGGGAATCGCTCGTCTTGGTGTTGGAATTGGCAGGTGCGATGTCAAGGAAGCCGCTCCCCGGTATTGTTAGTGTTGCGAAACTCACAACCATCGCGTCCACGATACCACCACTACTTGTGGGTCATTGATGGCTGGCCCATCAGTTTGCAACTATCGAGCATCTTCACAGTGGACCGCGCAGTGCAAGCCCAATACAAACCAATACATCGGCCACGCGGCCGACCTGCCGCCATGTCCACCGTGAGCCTTTGACTTTGGGAGAGGCCCCCAAAAAGCAATTTTATCTTCCCACACAAGCGCATCTCGTGCACGTGCATCGATACTCATCCCCAGGTGTTTCGTCCTGTCTGCCACCGGGCCACGACCCTGTATTTTGCCGCCTCCGCACATCACGACCCTCCAGTGCGCCACCGGGAATATGGTCGAATCGGAAAGTTCGGTATCAAGACTCAAATAGACGCCAATAGTGATTTCCCAGCTTCGACCACAAACGGATTCAGAGAGTATAAGCGGCGTCAGCATTGCGCCAAGCTGAGACACACAGTAGTATCAACAACAGTCCGAGGTTCAAAGTAAAGCCGGGACACAGTACCGCTCGCTGAGTACTTTACCGCATAAGCTCGGTGCAGCGCGACCTCGGGCGAAGTACCTTTGTACGGGGATTCGATTGACACCCGGCGGGTTTTCGTGAATCAGGGTCTGAGGCTGTGCGCACGCGTGCGGAGGGCGCTGTGACTGGATATTTGCCGGTCCGTACTACCGCGGGTGTCTGGCTAAACGGGCTAGCTGGGCGGAAGAGCTATCTGGGGTAGCCAAGGAGGATGAGAGGCAGTTTTGGGATGCGTGGGGGCGCTGGGATTCACATGTCAGCATGTGAAGAAGTGACGCAGGTACGTCTCAACGGAAATATTTGGACGTAGATGTGATGGTTTGATGATTGTGGTGCGTATTTGGGCGCTGACTGACGTGCGTAATGCTGACATGTGATGTGTATCTTGTAGTTCAGATTCGTTGGCCTGAACGTCCTTCAGACCCAGTGAGCTGGTCACCATCTGGACGATAGGTTGTCGGTCCCGCACGGAAAGGTGCGAAATTTTTGTGAGATAGTGATCACGTTAAACCTATCGCGACCGCTGTTCGGGATAACGCGCCTGCGTCGTTGGCATCTAGAGATTCTACTCTGCGCCGCATGTGAAAGCATATGCTCATGACATCGTCATGTTGAAGTTCGTCAAGCCCTTTGACCGCGACTGGACTGACTCCGGGCTTAACGGCCGCTACCGTGTAGCACTCGGATATATAGCCCATTGCAGTAGGCACAGAAAGAAGTCTGCAACTGCATGTTGAAGCCGCGGTCATTATGAAATTGTAGTGACATCTTGTTGATGAATCCCAGTCAGTGCAGTGGTGGGCAAGCTTTTTGCCATTATGCAGGGGCACACCGTTTGCGGCTGTCCATAGCAGATCTACAAAATAGATTGATGATGAGCAACCTGGATAGTGTCAGCTGAGGATACCAACCGCCTGGTACGCGACGTTGGATTTAGATGAGAGCCGTTATCCCAGATCCCGCCTGCAAAGGCGGGGTTTGACACCTCCAGATGTCATGAAGATTCTGGTCGAACAAAGCCGCATGATCTCGCTAGACGCTTTCAACCGGTCCGCCGAAGCGGAGGACGAGCGGAGGCTGATTTGAGTATTGCGGATGAACTGACGGCTCATGACTTGAGGCAGATTGCGCTGTAGCATCGTCGGGGAGAGAGCCCTTTCACAACAACGTCGCGTCGCGAGGGATAACGGCCCTGGCCAAGCGCAAGCGATCGGCAAAATACCGACGTCGTAAGCCAGCCCACATATCGTGAGTCTCATGTGACGGACAAATTCACGATGCGGATCCTTATCCGCATCTGGAAGTCCAGGCGCAGGGCCTCCTGGGGCTTGTCTCTCCATATCCACAGGCTGCCGCTCTCACTGGTGCAATTTCGCCGGAGTATCTTCGTCCCTCGATACGGTACCGCGACGCCTCAGTGGAGCAGTGAGCTTTGGCCAGCCTCATCCGCACGCATTTCCGAGCGTGGAAAGTCGCAGGTTCAATGTGGAGACCCCACAGTCGGAGGAGGATTTACGCTGTACGAAAGCGGATGCGTCTAGAAGCTCGCTAGACGGACGAGTCAGCAAGGGGCTTACACTACTGATACCTGCTAAGATTCGCTGTGGGGAGGTTATCTCTAGCTACGAGGCGGCTGAGAAGTAGCCTGGATGGGGAAGTTTTGCTTATCTGTTGCTGACTCTGGCCTTTTGTCTTCAAGGGCTGCAAGGAAGATGAGGACCCACGAGTCCGAACTATTGGATGGCGTGCTTTGTCTTAGAGATTGGCGTTCTGTGCGGATCTGCGAGGCCCATATCTAATGACACATTCGAGGAAGGTACCGCTCCCAAGTACCTAGCATGCGAAGTTCAGCTCTCAACCGTGCATGTTGCGAGTCGTGATAAAGATGACGGGATGTTTGTCGGCCTTGCGATTGTTTGGTTTGGTCAGGGTTACAGACGCAGGGTAACGTTCGCAGCTGCCGGGCCGACAACCTTCCAAAATGACGAAAGGCGGAGAAACCTCCCGCTCTACCTGCCGATTTGCCATCCAGGTTTTGGCGCATCGTATGTCGTTGTGCCGCTCACAGATAGGAATGTGGGGAGCGCCAGTGCTGCTGCTCTCCAGTCCGGGGTGCGGCTACGGCCATCTCTGGGCACCCGTCAGATGAAGGAGCGCCTGAGAACACATTCGATCCTCGATCCTGATCCGGACAAGGAAAGCCCAAGACCGACCAGGAGCCGTCTCAAAGCCCGCCGAATGCCGGGCGCGAGAGTCTGATTCAAATCGCCAACCCGGCCAAAATAGCGAGAGACAAAAGAAATGATAAGGCAGAGTCGATAGAGCGACAGCAGGGGTCTCAAAATCGTGGGAAATGTGCTCAGAATGGATATTTGCCGAGTTCGGAAGTGGTAACCCCCCAGCGCACTTACTCGCAGAAAGTTATTGCGCCAACGGCGCTAGCATATCAGACACTCTTACGAATGTCCGTAAAATGCGGAGATCGCGACTGTGGAGCCATGGGCTTATCGCCCAAGGAATGTGGACAGAACAGAAACAGTGTGGGTGTGGTCGCACAGGGGGCTACTGAAACATTGTGGGCGTCGTGGATGACCTTCACCGCATCTTCTTTCGGGCTGAGACAATACGTGGGGAAATGGGCGCGTAACCACGGGACGACTGTTGTCAAGTGCGGAGAATTTGTCGTGATGTGTGATACTCTCCTGATGTGTGCTGTGACTTTTTCTTTGGTAGTGCGGGGAAGTTGAGAAAATCAACGCGCTACCGTGGTCCTTTGATGTTTGGGTGGGATGGGAGCGCACCCAGAATCTTGGATTGCATACTTGTTGCATAGCTATTCCCTGCTCCTGATTCTCATTGCATCACTTGAAACCTGGATCACGTCACGGCCAGACCATGATGATCTCGTAATAGGCAGCTAAGAGTGGAATGTATGAGTCTCAATTACGCACTAGGCGTTGGGTTGCTGTCTAACCAGCAACCTGCCAATAAGCAGGCGTACCCCATGCGCCTAGGTGCATGCCAAAAGCAAAGTGGAGTGGGAGAAGAATACAAGACTGGAATCGCTAGGATTCCTGGGGTATTGATTTCGACAAAAGAAAATCTGCAAATCTATGTTGTTGGGGATCCGAATTCGAGACTTGAAGTCGTGATATTCCGCGGGTTGTACCCCTCATGAGTCCATCTATGATTCCGTAGAACGCTCGCTAATCCAAATATGACAAAAGTCATGTGATGCTACCCATGCGCCGTTCCATGCAGTGATAAGGAAATTTTTATGTGCGGTTTGCAAGGTCCTCGCCAGCTATCGAGGGTGTCTGCGAAGAGTTGCCGGAAGAAAAGCCACTATTTGTGGGGCCGTTGAGAAGATCCTGAACGGCGACCTTGGGAACCTGAGGAACAGGCAGCTTGCGCTGCGCACCTTCAGGTTTCGAGATGATGTCGCCGATCCTGAGGCCAGATGATGCGCTGGGAACGTAGGGAGCCTCGCGATCTGTCTGGGGCTCCATGGGAGCAAGCGCAGGAACGTAGTTCTGGTTGAGGCTCAGGTGGCGCAGGTGAGGCAACTGGAGATCGTTGAATCCGTGCGGTCGAAGTCGGGGCGAGTGAGCTGGTGTCGCAAGGGGAGTGTGGTCGGGGGTGGGACTAGCGGAGTCATGGGAGAATGTCGGCGAAGGCGGCGCTGTCGACATCGGCGAGCCCGGCCGCGACCTCTTCGTCATCCTGTGCGAGTACGGGTCATCGTCTTCGTGGGAATGCGACCTTGACATTGGCTGTGAAGAGTAGGCATACTGAGAAAGGCCAGGAAGGCGGTGGTTGCTGTACGGGTGGTAGCCGTGGCTGGTGAGGTGGTGACGACTCGAGTGAGAGTGGTGGCCGTGACGGTTCTCAAGTCGTGAAGCAGCGTCTGCGAGCAGATCCATATTTCTTGACATGCCGTTGGGGCTGTTGTTGCTGCTCATGCCTCCATGGCGGTAAGCGGCCAGGTCGTTGCCAACATTGGGAGAGTAGTTTGAGAACGAGTGAGGGGGCGACACGTTGGGCGAGCCAATTGCAGAACCGGGCGCACTGCGAGAGATGGTCTTTGGTGGCGGAGGAGCCATCATGTGGGCGAGGCCAGAGCCAGGCTCGACAAGACCAGCCTGAACGGCAGCGACAGCAGCCTGGTGGGCAGCGGCATGCTGACCCTTGCCCCTCCTTGAGTTGGGGTTGTTGTGTATCCTCGAGTGCCTGCAGAATGTTAGAAGAGGTCACGAAGATCCAAGGTGGTGAGAGTGAAGTGCTTACCTGGTGAGTTCGTCTGAACGCGAGAAACGTTTTGTGCAACCCGGGAAAGTGCAGGCATGCGGCTTCTCTCCAGTGTGGGTGCGGATGTGACGGGTCTGGTGCTCCAGACGGTGGAAGGCCTTGTCACAGAGAGGGCACTTGTAGGGGCGCGGTAGGTCCTGGCGCGGCTCTTCCTGAGCTTGTTGCTGCTGCAGGAGGGGAGCCATGAGGCTCACGGTAGCAGTAGCCATGGACGATGACGGCTGTGTCGAGACTGGTGTACTTATTGTGTGTTGGGGAGAGTTGTCCGGGTTTAGTACGCTGGACAGGTTGAAGGATTGCATGTGATTAGCACCAGAGGCGGCGTGTGAAAGTTGGGGAAGGGGGGTATGGCTGGGGCGTCGGAGGGTATAAGAACAAAAGGTTGGCGGGATTGTGCGTGTGGGGGTCGGTGGCTGCTGAGCAGCGCTGAGGCAGGCCTGTGCTGACGAGGATCTGCCGGAATCGAAGAAAGACACGGGGCGGACTGCTCCACTCGGCTTGGCTACCTGAAAGGTACGCCGAGTCAAAAGCGTATCAGCTAGCGGCGCCCCCAGTCGCTGTGCGGAGCGCAGTAGTCTGGAGCAGGGACCTGCTGGAGCTGGCGTGTGTCGGCGACGGCGTGTCGGAGCGATGGCGTGCGTCTGGCTGCCTTTGCGCTTTTCCGTCCACTGACGCCTGTGCAGGGTTGGGAGCAGTGAAGCGAGGCGGGAAAGGTGATCGCTGTCCCTGGCTGGCCAGATAGAGACGAGTGTTCCTTGCAAGAACGGAATATGCCTGCCTCGGTCTCCGCACTCACGATGTTGGCAGTGGAGTTGCGAATTTGTTGGTGAGCCCGACAAAGGCCTGCAAATTTGCTGCAAAATTCTTGCTGTTGGCCCAGCGGTGAAGGTCGGCGAGCGCACCACGATTGGTCACGGCGCTGCGGTGGTCGCTCAGGTGAGGCTGTCTGTGGAGACTGGCAGAACGTGAAGCAGCAATAAGACAGCGGGGGCCCGTCCTGTGAAGGCCAGCGAAGCACTGAGCAGTATACGTGAGCGGGTGGGTGGCAGTTGTGCGTGTAACTGTGCAGAGGTGATGTGATCACGCCGGATGACAGGATGATAAAAGACTTCGGGCTTGAACAGCAGGAATGGGGGAGGCAGTGCCAGCGTCTGGAGAATATGAGGAGCCCCGCTGCGCTGGAGTGCAGAGATAAGAGCAGCCTTTCATCAAAACGTCACACCTGCCTGGAGTTGACGCTATTCTGGGACATCACGATCACGGCACCTGGCTGCTTCATGCGCTTCTTGCGGTCTTCGTCGCCCTTGCGCCTGGCTTGATGTTGTGCATTTCGATTCCCGAGCAACTGCCACTGTACCACAGTCAGGCTGATCGTGACTTCGGAGTGGAGAAGCCGGCAGGCAGGCAGCTCAAGAGAGGGACCTCAGCCCCAGGACCACGTAAACACGTCCACGAAAGCAGGTGGCAGGCGAAACTCCTCACTCCGACCACGGTGCCAGAGACCTCCCCCAAGTGGACCATCTCAATTCACCGGGTCGTGGGATGATACTGGCGATCACACTCCGCGGTTCGACAGGACATCACACCTCTTACTTATTGGTTGTGTCAGATGACCAATTAAGGGCTCTCGACGCGTAGCTGATGGTATCCAGGTGCGCTGGGTGCGTTGCACTACCGCTGGGCCTGGTGGAGGACTCCATGTCCCGTGGGGGACGATCTGGGGTATGTGAGCGTCAAAGGCAAAGGCTCGAGCGAATGCACGCTTTCACGCAGCAACATGCACTTCACTGCCCACATAGGCAACATCAGGAGACCATCGTCATATCACAACTGCTCGCCAGGAACCCATCCTACCCAGCCAATGCGCCTGCCCACTCCGGGCCGCAGTGAATGCACGTATCCGTGTCGCACTGCGAACGCAGCACAAGTCGGTGAACGAGCGCAGCGCAGCACAGCACTCTTCTGGACGTCCATCCAATCTCTTCACATAGCACGCAGATTGCAGCCTGCAGCCTGCAGCCTGCATCGTCGCGACCAGCAGGCGATATCCGCATTCCCTCTATCTTTGCTCATATCAGCCCTTGCGGAGCCCCATTCGCTCTTTCCGTTCTCGATATCTTGGTGGGGCAGCCCCCTGTCAGCTTGGCCCTTCACAAGGCAGAGCGATCCCCAGGACTGCCAGGTGTCCCCTGAGCTGTGCACCACGACGTATGACGACGATGACTGTCAAGCATCAAGACTTCAGAGATTTTTGTTTCACCGTCGAGCGCACGTCTCCTACGCGGTGTGGCAGGATTCTCGGCGCGTTGAGGCTCTTTGCGCGCGAGTCCACTATTATTATCATATCTTCTAGAGAATTTCTAGCCGGTCGATAGCTCGCCCCGCTTTGTGGCTAGTATGGCAGAAGTTTGGAGATTGTTCGGGGCAGCTGCCGCTGACACGCCGAACCTGTCACAATGAAAATTTACTCGCCCGCAAACGACATCCTCTGCCCTTTGCACGTGTTCGGAGAATCACGGGCAGCCTGGCGCTGCTACAGTGGAGACGTCTGCTACGTTGGTGGCGCCACGGCGCTGTCCTGTTGCAGGCCGAGCTGCAGGTACCATAGCCAGATGCTGCGCCTCTATCACGACCCTCCTTATCGTGCTTGAAGTCGCTCGCATCGAGCTAGCTGTTGCGAGCATTGCGCACAGTTTCATATGCACGCTGGGACCTCAGACCCAATCTCCAGATGCGACACCTGTGCTCTCACCGGAGCGCCAGCTACGCTTGGGGGTAGCCACGATCCGTTGGTTCAACGAGACCCCGCTGCAGAGAAAGTTCTGCAAGCTCTTCGCCCAACACAACTCCTGACGCGACCAAAGCGCGTCGTCATCGCGACTCCGCAGTAATCACCGCGGTACACACAGATCGCACTGCGTTGCATCGTGCCGACGCCTGCCGTGCAGCCGAAGGAACGCGTTACGCGCTCGAAGGCATCTTTTTCAGCCTCAATGACCGCCGGTGTCATCAGTCAAGCCTCTCTGGGGCCCCGCATCGTAGCCGTCAAACGTGTTCGAAGGCCCGATATGAGGCGAAAGAAGCAACCATCGATGTTCGGCGACAGCGGCATGACATCAGCTGCCAGGGCAGCGCGAATGATGCTCTCAACTTTTCCCTGCCTCAACAACGGACTTGATGTCATCCCCTGATCTTGGATGTGACGCCACAACGTTCGAGAAGCTGGAGAAAATCGCCAAGCCAGACAGATGCCTACCACGATGAAACAGGTACGGAAGCTGGCATTCGTGCGAGGTACGAGCCTGTACGCCGAAACACCTCGTTGAACAGAAGCGATCATTCAAAACAACAATGACGCATTAAACACAAACGACTCATCACCAGACGCCAACACTACAGCAACAAAACTCAAATACATGTCGGTACTTTGTCATTGACCCTTTCTGGCTGAACAAGCTTGAGGCTGCACAGTCCGTACGGCCGAACAGCACCATGTGCCCGGTTGCAGTACCGACACCCACACCAGCTTGCATCGAGCTATCAGTAATCCCACCTTGTACTGATCACATCACGAAGTCTCGGCAGATGGAGGTCGTGCTCCTTTGCTCCAGTTATTACCCCACGCCGCCAGTGCGACCAAAGATCCGCGGATGCAGTACGCGCAATGAACAATCCACCCCAGCCTCTTCAACAGTTTGAGCGGGGGTGATCGTCACACCTATCACCAGTGAAAGTTCATCTCTCCTTATTATTGGCATCATGTTGATCGCTGCACTTGCCTCGCGTCACTTGCGGATTTGGAGATGAGGCCCACTACACTGGGGTACACAAGACGATCACAGCCGCCTCAAAGCGAGCCCCAAGCGCTTAGGACCTCATGCCATAGCTAGTCGTGCAGGAGGTGCTGTGGAGATTTCTTGTATTACCACACTGCAGATCGTCAAGTGGGCAAGTCTTTCTGGTCTGCTCATGTCCGGCCAACTTGCGCGACCCCCGAGTCGAGGCACCGAGACCGGCAGGCCATCACCCGCAACTCAATCTGCTTTCACGAGTCGCAATGTTTGCCGGTCTTTGAAGGCTTATCTGACTTCGCCCGGCGATCTGCGGCTCGTAGCTAAAGGTTTAAGTTTGTGGAGACCCCAGGTTTACAGATCACTGCCACAGCTGTGCTAGCGCAGTCTAGATCTGCCCGACTTCTCGCGACGAACACCGGTAGACCTAAACCTTCGTATCCGGTATTTGACCCACGGCATCTGGCCACATCCAGCCGCGGCCGATGTACCAATGTACCTCCGATGCTCAACAGTACGTA
The DNA here is from genome assembly GCA_030271015.1 of Didymella glomerata. NCBI lineage: Eukaryota > Fungi > Ascomycota > Dothideomycetes > Pleosporales > Didymellaceae > Didymella > Didymella glomerata. Next base: position 275,576 of record JAJOHN010000017.1, read on the forward strand.
CTCGAAGGAGTAAACAACATGCTCAAGCGGAGTCTATCAGTAAGCTGTTACCTCAAAAACAGTGACACATGGATGCATTCGTGTAAGAAAGGGCCATTCATTAAGGTGCTCAGGGTATCTAGTGTTCATCCAACGTCTCTTACTTCTCTCCGAATGTTCCTCCGACTTTTCGACCTCAAGGTCGGGAGTGTGGCTTGCCTGCGGCGATTCGCTAACATGCAGGTGAAAGGAAGTTCAATGCAGCTAAAAGTCACTTATCAGCAAATGCTCAATCTTGAGGCAGGATTGAGCGACGTACCCAAATTATCTCCTGCATTGCATGTTTGTGCTGTGCAGTATGTTACTGCATCAAAGAAGGGTCCGCACAAGCAGTCATCGCTCGTGTTAGGATCGCAGCGGGCTTTCACAGCAGCCTCGTTCCAGCAGCTGGTCTATGGTGCTGTCAGTCAATGAACCCTGCTCGACAGACTGCGGATCGTACCGGACAGTTGCCAACGCTTGCGACGTTCACCGCCAGATCCTCGTTAACACCCTTTGGCTTTGGTGGCATTGCTGGCATCGGGGGCATTGGTGGCCCTGCGTCTGGACACGCGATAGGACTCGCAAGCGCCACCGCTGCACTCCCCACGAGCAACACGATCTTTATCGTGATCCTCATCTTCTCTCAATAGTATATGTGTAACGATCGTCGGGTTCCTAAGAACAATGTACGTGGTGGTCCGTGAGTTAGAGTTGTGAAGTCGGTGAGTATCGCAACAGGAAAACCGCACTTGCCAATGTCCACGCAATGGTTATATGTTGCAGCGAGGAGTAGGCTGGTTTACTGTGGGGCGGATGCGTCAGTTTGAGGTCTGCAGAGGGATATTGGGAGGTGTTATCGTTCATACATTGCCCGTTTCGGGTCTCTGTCGCACGATGGGTTTCGAAGTGGGTGAAACGGGGCGCAAGCACACGTGAATGGCAATTTGTACGGACTTCGGCGTCGTGAAGCTGGGATGTAGTAATGCTTTGGATGACTGTTGAGTACTCGTGGTGGTGAGTTGTGGTGGACTGTGGTGATGGTGCAGCTGCGATGTGTTGCTTTCCGAATCCAGGGTATGCACCACAACGCGACACCTCCAGATGAGTTCTTCGCTGTTGAATACTAACAACAGCGTCATAATGGAAGACAGCTTCTCCCCTGTCTTACTCTTTCGTTTTCCATGACTATTTTGTCAAAGCCTATTTACAAGCCGGCATCCGCGCAACCCGTCTCAGCACTCTTGACCTGTCTCGCAACACGATAACGTCCTTCACCAGTCCACACTACACCCATCTTAGACGGAATCAGAAGATAGCTGCCTCACCAGCGGTATGACAATCGGCAAAAGGCGAAGCTAAAGCACGCAAGCAAGCAAGCGAAAGCGGCAACAGTGCCTGAATCCTCGCACAGCCACGCCTCAAGCTTATCAAACAAAGCAACTGCCTGAGTGGTGAGGCAAGCAATCTATCTGGAGAACATCCCGTGTGTCCGGATGTGTAGCCGAGAAGGATGCGTTTTGTCGTATTCTGGAAAACCGATAAGAACATCCTGAGACGTGCAGTGTTGCGGGTGCGTCCCGCTGGCACAACAGCAAAGGAGAGAACGAGGGTTCGTCAGATAATCGCCCATTCTGCCGATTGTAGAAGGCGACAGCTTCACGTACTCTTTCGATTCGCAGGCCTGCGCGCGTAGAGCTTGTGGTAGATGCGCATTCCTCCTTATCCCAACAGCGCGATCCCACGGATCGCTCCTATGGTCTTGATCAGGACGTCAAAAGAAGAACCATTCCGATTTCCTCGCCCATGCACCCTGCATCTTCCATGCACGAGGATCCCAACCCCCGGTACCCGTCTTGATGTCAAAGCTGGGCATTACGAAGATGTCGTTCAGAAAATCTTGCTGGTCGATGACACCTTGCAGTCTAATCAAGGAGTCCCGGGGCTTTGGAAATGGGAAACGGTCAATCCACTGGTAATGCGCCGCAGTAAGCTGAGAGTATGTTGGACGCAGTGGTATTGGCGTCGAAGGTGTAGGTGGAAGCGAGTTCTCGGCTAGCTCTGCACCGCAGATAGGACCGAAGATGTTGCCCTTGAGACAGAGTGCGGCAAGGACATTGGAGGGTATGATCAGTTGGATTCTTGTTGCTGATGGGGAGGGGTGGGTACAAGTTGGCTGGTAGAAGGTCTGAGTGCGAATTGTAAGTGCTGATAGGACTTGTATCCAGGATTGCCAGGCCAAGCTCGCTCATGTCCTCATTTTGCGAACCAGAGGGGTGTCCCCCACGATGTCGTAACCGCATGATCGATTTGCAGGGCTGCTAATACTAAGCAAGATGCTTCCGGGAAGTCGCTGTCCGATGCCCGATTCGACTACTGTGCAGAAAGGTGCAAGTTGTTTACCTGCGCTTTGGTGATCTGAATACGTTTCACTGATTTAGCTGTCAGTACAAAGCTGTGCAAGCGAGTGGGACCGTTGGTATGTCGAGCTCGTTGCCAATCGGTCTTGCCCTAGCTTACGCTTTTTGGCGTCCTTGATGTGCTGCCAATCAACGATAGCGACTATTTGCGTACATAGTAAGTTAATCGTAGATGAATGTCGGCAGTCGCATGGATGTGGACGTCTTGTTCGTTGTTGGAATGCTTACAAATGCACACAAGCTGAAGTTGGACAAAGGCATAGTGAGATACATAGACAGCGCGTAGATAAGACAGTGAGATCTCGACTATCAGCTAGAAGGTCTTGCTCGATGCTACAAGCCATATGCGAGCTGGAATACTTTTGGAGAATGAGATAAAGTTATGAAAGTCGCAGTTCAGGTCGGGGCTACCAGTACTTACTTGCACACTGGGATTTCAGTAGAGGATAAGCTTGCGGCAGCTGGACTCATTCGGTTTCGTAGCCTGTGGGGATATTACACTGCTTTTCTAGGAAGATGATGTGTAGGACATCATGGTAGCGTAGTGAAGAGTGGACGTGGGCGGGCGTGGCAGTCACGGCTGGCCCAAGCGTGCCTGCTTCGATCGCGCTGCTCTGCACCTCGGACAGCACGCGATCGCAGCGCACCTATTATCAACAGCATCATCGTCGTACTCACTGCTGTTGACGTGTCTGCGGCGTTGTAACATCTGCATAATATTTGGCAACAGCTTCTACATCAGTCGTCGCTCATGAGCGGATCTATTTCCGGCAATGCGTGCGGCTGGGGGCCGAATAGGCGGCTTGCAGCGTGCGCCTGCATGAGGCTGGGTGAGCCTGGTCGGTCACGCTCACAGCCCCCGTAGCCGAAGAGCTGTACAGCCGTTCTCACCTTCGATCTCGACATCCAGGACAACACTCGCAGACCTTGATGAGCAACCTGCGTAATGTGCTAGGATGGATCCGTTGAGCATCACCGTCAGCGTGCTCATACTAATTACAATTTCCGCCCAGGTCATTGCCTAGTCAGGCGCTTCCGTGATGAAGTCAACGTGGTCGATACAACCCTCAATGGAATCCTGAGCGACGTTGAAGGGTTTCAAAGCGTAGTGGAGTCGATGAAAGAGACGATTGACCAGCAAAACCTTCGAGGGGACCTCTAGACGACCGGCCATGTGGGAAGCCATTGGAAGGACTTGTCGAGGTCGCTGAACGATGGTGAAGGCACACTAGAGCAACTGCGATCGCTCGTACTAAATGTGAGCAGGTGCGCCAAGTTCATGGATGCGCCCAGGAAGCATCTCAGGTTCAAAAGTGCTATCGTACAGATAGAAGAGTTTCGGGAACAGATCCAGTCTTACCGCGCAGCCCTGCACCTATCGCTCAGCACAATCATCCTGTAGGTGTGAGAAACCGGGGACCGTCGCCTATCTCTGAGCGCAACCAACTTGCTTTTACTCGACACCAAACGACCTTGCAGAGGTCTACGGATCAGATACCGGACAAAGTGATTCTTGACCTCAACAAGCTTTACGATGAGTTTCGTGCGCTTGGTACGGCCCTCAATTCGAAGATCGGGAAATCACAAAGCACTGTTACCAACCAAGGTTATCAGGCAGAGTCAGAGCTTATGTCGATGAGCAACCTAGAAGAGTGTGTCCAGTCAGCAGCCGACGTTGTTTCGACGGCATCAACAACATTAGCGCCAGAACCGAGCGAGAAAGTCTCTGTAAAGTATGGCTCAGATTCTGGTGATGTTTTCAAGAAGGAATCCCATGAGCTCATGCAGCGCTGGATCTCTTCGAACACTATCTACGAATATGAAGACGCGGAAGCACCTGTCCCAGATCCATCCGAAACGGGCAAGGGAGAGCCGCTTACTGAGTACCAATCGGACAGGGATTCTGATATTGAGAATGACCTCGTCAAGGCGCTCTTCGATAACGGAAAGAAGCGCAAGGAGGAAGGAAATCTGCAAGGCGCAGCTTGAACCTTCAAAAGTTGCTTGTCCAGATTCTCCACAGCTTTAACGTATAGCTCCATGACCTCCTCGCAAGCCACATCGATCACTGGAGTGTCTAAAGAGGAGCTACTTGGGTTGCTGACAGTGACCTACTGCGAACAGGGTGCTGGGGCTGAAGCGGTACTAACAATGAAGGAAAAGCTCGCAATCACGGAGCATCAGACAGGAAGAAAGAGGGAGTGCTATTTGTGGGATACCTGCAAAATGTCAGAGGTCATGGTCAAGACAAAGGATGCCGAGGCGCACCTTTACGGGCGTCGATCGCTAGCAGGGTTCAAGAAGCTACGGGAACAAGGATCTGACAGCTACTAGGAGAGCCTGACCCTTCCGATACTCATTTGTAGCGAACAAGGGAATGCTGAGGAGGGGGAAGCGTATACTGCCCCTCCGGAAAGCCACCAGTTGAGTATGAAAGACCCTCACACAGACCTCGGGCTCGGGGCCATCACGAATAGAAGGGTAGAAACCCCTACGATCGATTCCGCACACTTGCAGTCCCCTCGACGATCATCCAGTCGTGACAACGAAGCCAGAGAAGTCCAGAGGCTTCCAACGCAGACGGAGCCGAGGTCGTCCTACCCCTGGAAGACCGCTTGTCCAGAGGAGAACGCGCAGCCTAACTTGCGCGAGACCATTCAAGATAAGGGCCTCGCCATTCCACTTCCATCTGGCGAAGTCGCATCTGGTTCAACGTCATCGAATGCGTTTGAAAAGCAGGGGAAAGCGCCATCGATAGAGTTACTGCGAGGTCATTGGTCTTCGTCTCCACACCTGCCTAGTATAAAGTGCACGCCCTCCAGACCTGAGGTACGTGAGTATGAGCCTCTGCCGATCCCACCAATGCCAGTGAAGATTGCACCACCCACCTCCAGGACCTCGAAAGAACCAAAGCGTCCAGCACTAGCAGCGAAGCATGGGTCAAGGCATTACAGTATCAGGATTGAGGCCAAAGACTCAGACAAAGACTTATGTAGGGAAGGCTCGACGTCGTACACAAAGCTTCTTGTTGCTTGGTGCAAGAATGAATTGTCAGAAAGCCACTCTTCATGATTGACCGAAGACGCGAAGACTACAGCTGCATCGTCACTCTGGCTTCAAGCCCGAACGATGGAAATAGTAAAGATGAAGTCGCCAAAGTCACCGGATGTGAAAGTAGAGATGAGTCGAGGCATGCTGGTGCTGCCAAGGCCTATCATCTACTTTACATCGCGTCTGGCAAAGCTCCGTGAGACTGCTTCTACAAAGACAGCTTCGAGTCCACCATCAGTCCGGGACCCCAGCTCGGACAAGGAATTTCATGTCACATCTGCCCAGGCCAAAATGGATCCACCACCTTACACTCCAGTTGAGATACCTTCGAGCATGGCCAGCCCTGCACCAGAGGTCTTAGGGTCACCGACGTTAGACGGTGCACCGATCGGAGCGCTGATCTCCAGCAGCTTTGCTCACGACGTGACCGTACGACGTGCAGCATCAGACTCCCACGCTCCTTGGCATGTGACAGACCTCAACAAAAGCTGCTTTGAGCATTGAATCGGAGTTCAACGCTGCCAATCCACGGGTACCATTTCAAGGAAGTCTAAATCCTATGCCTCTGATAAATTGGCGAGCGGCTTCCACATCAACACGTCCTGCAGAATGGACAGTTGGTGATGATCAAGTGCTGGCGTGGCCTTGACAGCCGCCGGCATTGACATCTCAATCGCTTGGCGCTCGCCTTGAGAACCCTCAGGAGATCAAATCCAGCGCACAGCCCAACGTGACGTTCGATGCTATCGAAAGTTCCGTGCAAGAGCCGAAGCACGCCAGCCCAGATCCCACAACACCCACATCGCGGGGTGTTTTGCCCAAAACGTTCTCCTTGCAGTGTAGAAGCAAGAGCGACGACGCGAACCTGACAAAGAAGCAGTCTTTGAGGGCTATGCTTCTCCCTTCCTCGACGACCGGGTCACCGCCCCTCAAACACGAAGACACCATATGGAAGATTGACTCTGCACCTGTAGCCAATTGCCCTGTCTGCGACCTCACCCTGTCTCACCTGTCGGCTGAGGACGCATCCTTACACGTCAATGGCTGCTTGGATCAATTACCAAGTCAGAAAATGGAAGAAGTCCACACCGCCTTTGAGCTACCAGGATCAGATCTCCGTTTCAACGCCGCGGAATTGCCAGCGCCTATAAGCCCTCAAAATCCCTTAGTCAGCAACAAGAGCCCGAGAGAGTCAGACCGACCGGCTGCATATCCTTACTCTCCTCGGGCCCTACACAGGGCATACTCGAAGAGGGATCTGTCCCTGGAAAAGTTCGATGCTGGCTTCCCGCTGCAGCCAGGCTCAATCGGGCTCAATCGCGGCGCTCTTAAGGTTTCCCAGCGTCAAGTTCTCCTGCTTGGCGACCCGTCCTGTGGCAAGACGTGGCTTTGCCATGCCTGGTACAGCGGTACTGTTGTCGAAGCTCATCGATCGGGCTGGACCTTACGAAAGTCATAGACGGTACCGAGCTGGTCCTTTATGACCGTAACAACACTACTCTCGGATCCATCCGCGGTAACATGCACCGAGCATACTCTGGTATTATCCCAATGGTCGTATTGTGCTTCGATATCAGCTCAGTAGAGTCTCTTGAGAATGTAGAACGTAGATGGAACCACGAGCCCGACTTGCATCCTAGCAATGTGCCTAACGTCCTCGTCGGCTGCAAGAAGGACCTCAGGGCTGGGGCTGCAAGGAGTGTTTGGACGCGTGATGCGTACAAAATGACGGTCAAGATCAACGCGAAGGCATATTTTGAGACGTCTGCTGTCACCAAGGAAGGGGTGGAGACACTCTTCATTCACGCTGCACAGATGCCCACACGGCGATCTAAGCTTTGGTGATACTTGTTACACAAATTCGGCTTTGCAAGACGTACTTGTAAGGTAATGCAACGATTGAGTCGATTTGTCCTTTGCAGGTGAGACCGACTCAAGCGCATGCGTACTGGCGAGTAACCGTTGATTGCAAATCAGCTTGGTCCGTTCTTTCGAGCCAGTCCAGTGGTTTTGCACATGACTGCTCCTAGAGTTTCTCAAGGCACGATGTCGACACATAGTATCGGCGCAGTGAGGTTCTAGATGTCCGTGGAGTTCTGCCCGGCCGAACATGCCAGATGATTTGCGACTTCGCAAAGCCGCGAGCTCCGACAATTCCAAAGTCACCTGCACAACGGTCAGATCGCATACTGTGGTAGACTTGCTTCGCTGCCGTAAGCGGACTTTGAGTGCGACAGCGGTCAACTGGTAAGGAACGGGCGCCGTCTCGTTGCCATGGACCCCTTTTGAATGCCCGGATGCAGACGCGCGCGCATTACCAAAGAATTTTCCGACATGCATATGCACCATGACACGCTGATGCACTCCACACATCGAGCTTGGTACGCCACGCACATGCAGCTTGACGTACTTACACATTTCTACATGCCGTTCGTGATGGGAGATGAGTGTTGAGCGGCTGGGCGGACGGCGCCTCGCTTAACCTTATGGTTTAACCTTATCTGTCATGCAGGAGGGACTTCGGACTATTGACGCGCTACTGCGCTAGTGCAGGATCCACTCGACGTACATAGGATCATTGCTGGCATGCAAGTTTACGCGATCGTTCTTTTTGACAAGGCCGGCTGCCCGATCTCGGACTGTTTTGCGATGCAGGTGCCTGGTACACTGTCATATGCGATGAAGGTTGGGTATACCAAAGGATATGAGACTCGAAAATTCCTATGGGCGTCCAAATGGGACAAGAGATGAATTCCGGGAGATGGACCAAAAAGAGCCTGGGGACAATCACTCATGCGGGGCGAATGGTATAATTTTGATATGGTAGATTGATGGAGATTATGGTCTGAGGAAATGGATAGTCTGCTAAAGTCTTCATGTAAAGAAACGAATGGAGGCGCCCATGATAATCGTATCCATCTCGAACGACGTGGGCGCGTTGTGTGTCTGTCCTTGAGAACCGTCTAAAGAGAAGCTTAAACGAAATTGGGGGCAGTAGGGTTCTTGATGATGTAGGAAGCAGAGTTGCGAACCTTGTAAACATCATCGCCGTAGTAGTAGCCAGTGTTGACAGCGTAGCTGGAGTCCCAGCTGCGGGTGTAGAAAGAGCAGTAGGTGCCAAGAGGAACGTCGTTCTTAGTGAGAACGTACGAGTTGAAGAAGTTGCAGGTCTTGTAGCTACCGTCCTGGGCAGGGTGGCTGACATCGTACTTAGTCTGAGCCTCGCAGGCAGCAGCGCACAGGGAGGGGTCGTAAGGGTTGTCGTTGAACAGCCTCATACCGCTGTATGTGTCGTGTGTGCCGTCGAGAGGAGCGTTGATGGCAGCAGGAAGGCTGGTAGGACCGTTGAAGTCATCAACAGCAGGTGGAGCCTGGCTCTGCTTAGAGTAACCGTTGGAGCCAGTGATGACGACGTGGAAAGCCTGACCGTTCGCATCCTGGGGTCCGCGCCATTGACCCTGGTTGGTAGCGGCAGCCCCAGCAACATTGTAGCCGTAGAGGGAGCACTTGATGTTGGTGACAGCCTCGGGGTTGGCACAGCCAGTCTGGGGGTCGTACTTGGGGTCACGCTCGAAGAAAATGTTGAAACCCAAGCAGAACTTCTCAGCATCACAGGCCGCAGAGCAGACTGAAGGATCGTAAGAGTCGAGGTTCTTGTAAGTGAGGTAACCAATCTGCTGGGAGCTGCCGAGCTGGTCCACGAAAGAGCGATCGTAGCCGGAAGGAGTCGCAGCCTGCTGTGCGATGGCCCTCAGACTGCTGTCAGTGGCGGTGTAGTCGGAGTCGGCGGAGCCAGAGCTAGGGAGAGGTCCATTGCCGCCGGGGAGGGGAGTACCGCAGGCGCTGGGGATCGTGTCGCGCTTTCCGATGACACCCTCGTTCTGAACGACCTCAGCAACGGCGGAAGCGGCAGAAGTAGGGTTGTAGGAGACAGCAGCAGGCTTGGTAGCCTCGATGGCGGGACCAAGAACCGTGGGAGTAGGGACGGCCAGAGCAGCCTCGATGTTGATCATCTGAGGAGCAGCGACAACAGCGCCAAGGATGGCGGAGGCAGCAAAGGCGTAACGCATCTTGATGTTGATTGGACGGTAGAGGTATCGACCAGGAGTTGAAGAGGGAAGATGACTGTTGATCAAGAGACTCTTTGAGTTCAGTGGAGCTGTTGTGATGATCTCAATCTGGCGGATGTAGAGAGTGTACTTATACCCTAAGGCTCATCAAGCACATGGATACAAGGTTCTCCAGATCCAGCTGGACATCGCGTACGCCGGCCACATAATTCAAACTATCGGCGGTTGGCAGCTGCTAGGCTTGACCATAAAAAGCGCAGAGGCATTTTGGAAATTGGGGGTAAACCACCGGTCAGCCACGCCAGTGCACGAGGCTTGCATCTGGTCGTCAATATTAGGAGACTGACTCTCGAGCAAGGGGTAAGAGCAAGGCACAAGAAAGCCACAGGGCTAGGTATTGACTGTGACCTGGATGGGTCGGTGGGGCTGATCGCATGCTGTCTCGATGGACGCCCGTGCAAAAAATAGCGACGGGAGAGCGACTGAGGCTGAGGCTTGACTCTGTCGCGGCTCCTTTGCCGAACTCTCTTGGAAGGTCTGTTCTGCCATACGGGCGCAGCTCCGCTTGAGGTTGGCGATGGACGGTGCCTCCTGGTGGCCCCGGAGAGCTTTAACGCGGCAACACGTGATACCTCTTGTCCTTATCCGGCGACGCCACAATTCGCTACGTATCCTTCATTTCCCCTTACGACGCGAACTCCATCCCCGTGTCAATGAACTGCAAAAGGTCTTCACAGGTTTTAGCATCGGTCTCGCAGGCTCCTACGAATACTGATCACAATTGTAGCGCGGCGCAGCGCGGCCGATTTCATCAGGCCACCACAATTCAAGGCTACTGCTGCACCCCAGAACGGATGTACCTTGGTACCAATATCCAATCCCTAACCTTATCGAGAACACGCTCTAGCAATGCCGCGTTGTCGGCGTTACCGTCAGGCCGACCTTGTGACCGGACTATTGGAACGAGCCACTTCCGTACCCATGCTGGCGCGTGCTAGAGGTGACGAAACTCTGGTACCGCGCAAGCCTGATGGTTGAGAACTGCCCAGGTACCACGTGTGCTGGCAGGCTTCGACAGGGTACCTGAGCACTACCACTAGATTTGGCAACCTTGCTCTTGATCAGGAACATACGGCACGGGAGATGGTCAGACTCATCGCTCACACTACCATATCAGCCCTCCAAGACAGGCTCCGTGAGGACAACACTACAACAGTCTAGATTTGGACATTCCCTTCCTGTTCAAGATAAGCGAATGATACTCCAGGATGCAGGCGTCCTTCGATGCGCAACGAGTCTTCTCTACAAGTTACGTCCGACAGAGGCCCCCTGACGTGCACCGCATGCATGTTCTATGCATTCAAAGAATTCCATGAAACAAGGCTTGCACAAACAGTCTGGAAATAGACAACCCTCACAGTTTGTCTCGTGTGTGGCTGGCTGTTCGACAATACGCTTGCGGGGCGGCCCCACTTTTCTTGACACGCCTTATCCAGGCTGAGAGCTTCACTGAGTCGTTTGTTTACGCCAGCTGTGATCCACCACAAGGCTGAAGCGCTAAGCAAGCCACACGGCCACCACGATACACGCTATCGTACGAGCATACACAAGAATGGGATGGATAAGCGATCGTCGTTGCTTGAGGCATTGCTTGGAAGCAAGTACGGTGCTGTGGCATGCATCGTCTACGCCTTCAAGCCTTTGGCGCATGTACACGCGGTCGGCAATAACGCGTTAAACCGCCATCGGAGACAAAGACCCATGGTACATTGTCGGCAGCTCCATGTTGGCAGACACTATGTTCATACACAATGCTTTTCCGCGTTATGGCGCTTACTGCTTTTGATCGCCCTCGCCTACCCCGACTTGTACGAGCATAAACCTACATCTGCTTTGCGCTCTAGACTACGCTGTCACTCACAGTCAGCTCAGAACTGGCGATCAGAAATGCACCAAGCAAGCGAGCAGGCCTCGTGTTCACGTAGTACCGTGCTTGCCCCGGTGAGAGCGGATGCTCTCGACCGAAACGACAGGGCTTGCTACATCTGCTTCCAGCCCTTCGGCTCCACAGGATCGCTCTACGGTGAGTCCGAAGTGCCGGTTCAGCTGCCATGCGGGCATGTCTTTGGAGAAGTGTGCATATCCATCTGGACTCATTCCAGCAACTCGTGCCCGCTTTGCCGGAAAAAGGTTCTGGGCATCAACGATTGCCCTGCCAACACGCGCTCTTCAGAATCTGGCAGCTCAAATACTCATAACTCTAGACTCACAGCATCAGTAGATATTTGGCTGGACGATGAGGTCTGGAACACTTCTTCCCAGAATCACGAACCTGCGGTGAGCTATGCTGAGGTTGAGACGTTGGTAGAGTACTACACTCGCGACTTGTCGAACGTTAACTTGCAGCCTCATAGGGTCCCAGAGACACTGTTCTGTGGCGAGTATCGTGGCTTATGTCATTGTTGTGGCGATCGAGGGACAAGAAATGCGGCGCTGCCACGCAGGCGCCTCACACCGCCAGCGGCCGCCCAGCCAATTGATAATTTCGACCTCGTACAACTGGGTTCACAATTTGCGAGACTGAACTATCGATAGGTAACCTACATAAATGAGCAGATCAACGTACCGATGTTCAATAGGCTTTTTTTTTTTTTTTTTTTTTTGGGGGGGGGGGGGGGGATGACGATGTCGTTGTGTACATGTGCGCGGTGTTTGAAGGGCCCGCGCGAGAGAGGGCAATAAGCAGCAAAGCTCCTGTGAGGTCAAAAGTAGAAACACTTTTAAAACCCATCAGATTCGCTGTTTTCCAAGACGCACAGACTGGACTATACGATGTGTCCGTGAGCCAGGTTTGGTGCTAACCACAAACCCAGTTCTTCGATTGTGTAACAGTCACAACACCACGGTCGAACAAAAGCTGAACTTATTTTAAGAGGTCCTTGCTCGTTCAGCAGCGTCGACAGAACCAGACCTGCAGCGAGATGAACATGATCTGCACAGGCTAAGATTCGTCTGCGCTGTTCATGCCCGCGAGGTACTCACATGCGGCCCGTGCCGAGCTGCTACACTCAGGAACAGCAACGATCTGCAGGTACAAACACCAGCTCGCCGGCTCACCAGCCTCGCGGTACAGCCTCATTTGCCACCAGATACCAACAGGCCGAATCGTGAAAAACGATGGAACTCTTTCGAGCTGGGATGGAGCTCGAATGGCTGTAATGTGTGCAGTCTCTGCAAGAGATCCTTAATACTGCTGGCACGCTTTGCTCTCTTGCAAGGGCTCCCTGCTTTATTAGTACGTTGCCAACCCTATATCCGTGTGTTGCTCGGTCGCGTCAGCAGCGCAACTCGACTCGAAAGACTTGAAACCTGCCGTCTAGCTGCAGGGTTTGAGCTGCACGACATTCTTTCTCCGAACAAGCCTGACAGCAAAGGCGCAGAGACTACTGTAGCCTTGCATACGGACCTGACCCACAGCTTAGCTAAGACTTGGACTATCGATCGCAATGCGGCCCGTCTGAACAGCCGCGGAGTGAGACCCTGCAAGCCACATTCGATACGACCGGTATCATGATCATTGTGCTTAAGTATATATACAAACAAGAGCCCACGAAACCAAGTATACAACCGGCATGCCAGTTATGAAACCCTATAACTAAGAAATGTCAATTCTGCTCAGAGGACCCAGTGCCGTGCTATCGTGAATACCTCAGATAAACATCACACTCCAAACCGCCAATCTCCGTCCGGAGTCAAAACTTACTCGCCCTTCTCAGATCTCCGTCCTCCGTCTGGTTAACCGCAGTGATGGCCTCCATCTCAACAGCTCTCTCCTGAACCTGCCCATTAGGCTGGAAAGTCTCGTAGTACCCTGGCGCCGGGGTGCCGCCGCGGGGATCATGAGGAGTTTGCCTGCGCTCTGTCAGTCCTTGCACTCCTACGCAAAACACTTCGACGAAACAGGCTATGACGATGAAGGCTACGACGAGGAAGGCTGACATGCATATGGGGCGTCGGAAGGGGAAAGACGTACTGCATGAATGGGTGTCTGTTGAGCCCCACACTGCCCGGCGGCGGGCTGCCGGGCAAGACCACGTGGTAGGGGTGTGGAGCTGCTGGGCTGGTGCACTTGCGTGCGTCGTATCCTTGTGATGCGGGGAAGTAGCCACCGCTCATGCTCTGCTGGTGTCCGTGGCCGTACACGGCGGGATCTGGACTGCCTGGATGACTGGCAGGGTGCACAGCGGGGTGCGGTGGGAACGTGAAGCCCGCTTGGCTGGGATGGTGGGGATGGATATGCACGGTGGGCTGTTTGTACTCGAGCATTTGGTTTGGAGAGGTGCTGGTGCGGCGTACGGTGCCGTTGCGTCGTTCGACGGCTTCGCGTAGTGACTTGTTGCGCCCGCAGTAGAAGAAGAGCAGAGCTGCACCAAGTAGGGCGAGGACGGCGGCCACGCTGATACCGGCGATCGCGCCAGTGCTGAGTCCACCTGAGGAGTGTGAGGCGGAGGATGCAGGCGTTGACGTAGAGGATGAGGAGGGTAGAATGGAGGCCGCTGGGTTACCAGATGGAAGCGGTGACTCGGCTGGAAAAGGCTCACCTAGTACAGGTTCAGTCATTGTGTGTTGTACGATAAGACAGTGGGGACTTACCAGGTTGCAGCATGTACGATGAATCCAGCGCCAAGGTTCTTTGCTTGTCGATGCTCATACTGCTGTTCAAGTTGATGCCACCCACCATTCCATATGTGATGCAGCTGCCGGGCGCAGAGCAGTAGAAGAAAATGGGTTCAGTGTCGTTGACTCTGATGGTGTACTTCGGTGGCTTATCCAGAACCTTGTCCACCATATTAAAACCTGAGAAGAAGCCTGTCTTGTCCGATCCAGTCATCTCGTATGGTATACAAGGGAAGCCATATTCGGCGCGCACGACGCTATGGTTAAGAGGATAGAAGTCGAACTCGATGAAGTCTCCAACCGCCGCTTCGGTAGTTTCGGGGCGCATCTTATGATCTAATAAGCCGACCTGAATGGTGTGTGTGTGTGGTTCGGAGCTAGTCGTTGCGGTTGTGCGGACTCTTGATTGAAGCGTTGTTGGGGAAGGTGACGACGATGCAGATGCTGGCGCAGTGGTGGAAGGCTCGGTAGATGTTGCATCCTGTGCCAGAACGCTGGTGATTCGAAGCAACGCAAGAAGCGTTGGGAGCCAAACAGGCTTAGGGCATTTCTTGATTGCCATCTCGGCTGCTGCGCCTGATCGTGGCAGTACTGCGGTATCGTTGCGAGTTTCGCGGGTTTTGATCGTTCGGCATACACAGTGAGTAACGCTGGAGTACATGAGATGGTCAGAATGTCCAAGACCTGGGGCGGAAAGCTATTCGAGGAAGCGGACGATTAAAGATAGCACGTAGGACGACGACGGCGATTGTGAACGTGGACAGCGCGGCAATGGCGTACGAGCCCATCTTTTATTCGCTTGCGAGGGCAGGATGGCCAGCCTCTCATCTTTTACGACAAAGAAATGTCGAGGCAGTGCGTGAACTAGACGTTCGTAAGTGGTCATACCGAATACAACAATGAGAAAGACAAAGGGGGATCCTTGCGCTTCGACCACCACCTCCATCATCTGGCGTTCTGCAACCACCTGTCCGGAACTCTGGGTAGTGTTAGCTACCCGATGCTCTGCAAATGGCTCACAGCCCCAACGCTGATCGTAGTTGCGTAGAGCATCGTCTTTGTAGAGCGCGCGTCTACTCTACATGGTCGTCTCGTCTGCGACCTCAGTAACAAGTGAAACATACGAAGCTTGAGTCAAGAAAGACGCATCGACTTGAGTGGAGATTCGAATTTTTTTCTATTGCATTGACTGTAAATATCAAAGGAATGGACTTTAGCTCAAGCGTACCGAAATATTGGTCACAACTCAAATCGCTTGGTATCGTGGTGCCGCGCTATCGCTCACATAATTCGTAATCAGTCGGTGCTTCGTTCAACATGATCTCTCAGGCTTATAGATGTCCTTTCTTTGAGAATATGCTTGGGGTTGGGCTTGGCAGCCGCTCCACGTGGAATGTTGGGACGGATGCGGCACTTGTAGCCGATCAACTCAGTCCAGGGTCGCCGAAGCCGAAGTTGTCGCCGTTGCTAGAGGTACTGGTGGTAGCTGAGCCGTAGCCGGAAGGCGTCTCGGACTTCTTGTGGCTTAACATTGATGGATCGGGAAGTGGATTCCAGATTGGGAACCCTGTAGGTGGCTGACTCTCTCCTTTGGGAACACCACGCGCGTATTCGGCCAGACTGCCGTTGATACCGGTAAGAGCCCATGCAAAGACTGCGACGTCGCGAATACTCTGCATAAAGGAGTTTTGGAATTGCATTGATGGACCGGCATGTATCATGGCGGGATGTTGAGCTCCAAGAGGGTATGGTGGCATCTGTGGCGGGGCCGGGTGGAACACGGGCTGCGACGCCCATGGAGCCGCGTAGATACCAGTGTACTGCTGAGGTGCCTGCTGTGGGACTGGCATCGCGCCTGGTAGCATTGGTCGAGCACGTCGCAGGCATACGACAAGACCATCGGTTGTACACGAGATAACAGCCTCCAGCTCGATGTCGTCGTTGTGCACCGATGGTGAACCCCCCAGTGAGGATGTAGATGAGTGTCTTCGAGAATCTTCACCAAACACACCACGGTGCGTGTCTGCGTGTGCAGTGCTATCTCCGGACTCTGTGCGAAGGTTCGTGGGTAGCTCCTCGCTGGTCCGGAGGGATCCGTTGGATTGGTGCCCTGAGTTCCTGCCACTTGAGCCTGACGCAAGCCTGACGCCGCCTTCGACTGATTCATCGTCGTCACTTGTTACGTCTGTCATTTCTTCGTCCTCGCTCTCAGAAGAGGTTAGTTCTGGTGGGTCTTCCAGGCGAGGGTCCCGGAACATGAAGCGCATGTAGGCAATGGAATCATTCCCCTTGGCGGATTCGAGACATCGAACAGCCTCGGTGAGACAGTTCAGGGCGATGCAGTAGTAGAAACTTCGCCCTTTCATCTCCTCTCCAGAGATGCCAACGATTTGCTCGATACCGCTCGTGGCGTACATGACGGTTAGGGTTCGCGTGAACCGATTGAGGAAGAGAGCTGCTCGAGGTTCATGGGTCTGGTCTTCTGGTCCAAGATCGAACTTGCTGGACAGGTGAGACAACATGTGGTAACGAGGGTCCTTTGGTGAAGAGGCGAACAGCTTGCGCACGATGGGAGCCTCTACGGCACGCTCTGGATATAAATTAGTCGATAATACTCGGATTAGGCCCTTCCAATGCTTACTCTGACTCTCCATTCCATGTCTGTAAACACTGGTACAGCACACCATTACATCGTAAACGATCGAGAAACAGCACTCGCAGCCAACCCAGTCGCCCTGGCGGTTCTTCAGGCGGCAGTAAGACAACACAGCTGCCTTGTCGAGTGCGACTCCACGACCATACTTGGCCTTGGCGAATTGCAGCTCCTCCGGATGGAAGAACTGCCACACCGAGCGGTTGACGACCTCATCAGGCGTGTGACCCAAAATGTCGACAATGGAGTCAGAGGAGTACAGGATGTGTGCCTCTTCGGTGAGATCTAGGGCCGTAAGCGTCATGCATCTGCTGGAATACTAACGGACACTTACCGTGGATGGTGATGAAAGTGGTATCCATTGTGGCGAGTAGCAGTGGCTGTTTGACGGTTGACAGTGTCGACAGGGTCTTCCTCACCCGCTAAGGTCCAATAAAAGTCGAATCTAATAATCCGTTCCGGGACCGGCGGCGGAGGAGCGAAAGACAGTCAGAGAGGGTGGCGGTCGAGGAGCGGCGACGTCTTGAATGAGAGGTGGGGCCTGGGTTCCACGAGGCGTTGGACACACCGTGCGCTCGGGTGATGGTGGAGGAGGTACAGATGGCACTCGGCCAACGGTTACAGTGCGCAGGCACGCGGCGTTATGTGCAAAAGGCAGGGATATACGAGTCAGTCGCAGAGATGATGTAATCGCGACAGCTCGCAGCTATCCCGGTGAGCGTAAGGAAATTATATGTACGCGAAGCTTTTGCAGGGGATGCTGCTGGCCGAGACTGGCTAGCTTGGGCAGAGGAGTGTTGCAAGAACGCTGCCAGTGCATAAAAACAGCAGAGACGGGGGAAAGTGGATTGCTGGCCTGCAAAAGACGTTGAAACTAGGCCTCTCGGGTCACAATGCGCTGCTAGGATAAATACGGGACGAGGGCGCCACGAGCTGGCAGAGCAGGTTCAAACCCTGCGTGGGGAAGAGGAAGAGGCAATGCCGAGCGAAGCACGCCTGAAGCTGGTGCTGTGTGTCTGCGGCGTGGTGGTCCGGAAGTCAAGCGAGAGAGTAAAGGCTGCGAAGAACCTTGGCTGTGAGACTGCAAAGGGGATCGACGCGGAAAAAGTGGCCTGGGGTGGTTGTAGTGGCATACGGCAGCGGCGCGGGCACGGGGCGACGGAAGGGGTATCACTGCTCAGGCCACACGCAGCAGCGATAGAATCGGGAATTGGGAATTGCGCAGAGCAGTACAGAGCCAAACACAGGGGCTGTAGGGCAGAAAACCGGCGTCGTAAACAGGCGAGACGTGCGTCGCTACACGAGGCAGGAGCAATCACTTGGCGCAGACGGGGCACAGGCTGCCTTCGCCGCACCACGTACCATGGCGTTGAGTCGCCCGGATCCCATCCCCTCACCACTAACAACCCCTCCCGATTGGACTCAGCTGCACCTACATGCCGATGAGAGCTTGCCGCGGCACCCGAGCGCGAAGGAGCGACAGCGCAGCTCGCTCGTAGAAGCCGCGAGCTCTCAGTCAGTTCAACGAATTTCGGCGTGTTGTGGCACGACTCGTCATCCCAACCTCTCTGTCATCGACGATCATACAACCGTGGACCGCGCTAACGCGCCATACGCCAAGCTCGTCTTCACCAACTGCCAGCTCCACCTCCTCACACTGCTTTTCATTGGACACGGCCCTTTTCCCTTCGAGACATTTCCGCGACAGGTGCCGGACTCGTTTAATTTTGCTCTACTGGCTCGTGATGCCTACCGCTCACGCAATGTGATCTGCTCAGCTAGCAGCAAGGTACAGCTTTGCCCCGCTGCTAATTGGTCTGGATTTCGACCACACCAAGGTCGACAACCTGTGAGCACGAGGCGTCAGCGCCCTGCATTAGGTGCTTTGGGATTCAATGCCGAGGACCTCCGCAGATAACTTTATCATCTCTTAGAAGCCCGTGGTGTCCTGTCGTGGGAGGGCCACATTGTCATTAGCTGCAGACAGAAGATTACACGCTGGGTACCGAGTCCGTCAAGGGGACTAGTGACTGCAAAACCAGGCAGCAAGAGCAGGGAACCATGGCAACTTCCGAGCGACCTCGAGAAGGATCAGTTGGCACCCGCATAACCTGCCTGCCATGCGTGGACGCTGTGCTCGCTGTCTACGTGCAGTCCCGCCTATGTGCTACCTCGCAACTCATCCGAGGAGGCTCAGCGATTGGCCCACAGCCTGATCTACAGATCTGTACTTTACAAACACCGGCTGCTGGATGCTTGACATGGCAGAATGCAGTATAAGGTACGAGCGTGAGGCTGTATCACAGTTAGCTGGCAGTGGCGCCTACCGAAAGAGAGCTGGAGTTTTTGCTGCTTGTCAGATAGGCAAGTTTGTCCGCGGACTACGTGGCCCTGCACGGAGAAGAGAGGTGAACCCAGACAACAAACATACTTCCATACATGCAACACTACTTTGGCGATCTATTATGCCTATCCCACTAGCAAAAAGTGAGAAGTGTCCAGTCTACATCCTGTAACGTCGCCACAGCGACTGGTCACGTCTTAGACTGGCTACGGGCTCCCCATCAAATTAAAGCAACGCGTTGGACTGTATGGACGCAGGTTGCCATCAACGTCGATTGCACCGAAGAGCATCAGGACCCTGGACGGCAACAGCTACTTATAATCGGGATGTGGAGGTGATCGGTGATCTTGACAGCCTGGCTGCGAGACGGTTTGGTGAGCGTCTTCAGGTCTATTTCATTGCAATCTATAAGTTATAATAATTTGCATGCCTGTCTAATCGTAGTCAGCTCACTGAGGTTTAGTTACGTTGTCGTTCTCAGGCTGCACATCAGGGTCCCGATATATCTATGGATCAGCGCGCCGCAAACCATGGGCCAATATCCCGTCTCCGAACTTCATCTTCTATTGAATTTTGCAACTCTGTATTTGATGCTTGACTGCTCCCTTACCTTTCGTCACCACTCTCATATCTCAGCAACAACCCACATGATACTCAACATGTTCACTACTGAATGGAAGATGCGTTATTTCCGTGGTTTCAACGGCAAAGAAATACTTCCCCAGCCACCCAAGGAGAAGCTTAATGGGTGCAGTCGGCGTTTCTGCCTTCGCCATGTCTCCCCTCAGGAGATCTCTCCCAAAAAGAACTTGGAGCAATTCAACACCTTGTGCGAGAAACATAAGCAGCAGGTTCATCTCGCGGCATCCAAGGTAGTCAACCACTGGCACACGCCAGATAAGCCCGCGGGGCTTACCCCAACACGCGACCCGCAAAGTCAAGCCGGCACCTCGAGTTACTGCGCGGGCAACGCGTCCTGCTCCAAAGCCAAAATCATATCGCGAGCTGATAGAGGATGCAGGTCACACACGCTGGCTTCGTCGTCAAGGATTCGAAGCACTAGAGGCTCTCGAACGGGCTCGACGGGAACGAGAACGTCGTGCCGCACGGGGGTCCAAGTACGGTCGCTTCGACCCTCAATGGAACGCGAGTGTCTATCGTCAACGTTTTGATGTGTTTAACTCAAACTGAGCAGCTTGAGTATGTTGAGTATAGTCGATGAAAGCATGCTTGCCGATGCCTTTTGCTCATCAACGCCACAAGGGCAGCCCTGGAAACCGTAGCAGCTCCCCTAAGAAAAGCGAACAAAGCAGCAAATAAGATCGCGACGGTACCGATCCAGTCGCAGGGGGCGACCTGAAACATACGAACAAAGCTTTCGACTACCCGAGATTCCTTTGTCCTGCGTCAGCCCTATGACCAGAACGATCGAATCGAGATACATCTACACGACCAGCAATAATAGCACGCACACAGCAATCAGAATGCAAACAAGCAGCCACTATGAGTAAAACATGCACGACTCTTTGTCCGATGGTCCACGACTTGGGTGACTCTCGATGAGACAACCGTCGAGAAGCATACAAGTCGACAAACAAAGGCACTGCACGACCTTCAAACTGCGACCATACCCCGTGATTAGATAACCTTCCAAAAACGATTAAGTCCCTCCAGACTATAACATTCGACCGCCAATAGACAGAAAACATATCAACCCCGCCGACAGTCAAGATGCTAGCCATGCCCCTCTCCAAGCTAAACATCTCCTGCTCCTGCATCGAATGCAACACCTTCCTGCGCCCTCTCCCCAAGAACCCACCACCAATAATCCAGCTCCCACCAGATCTCCTCCCATCAACCCTTGGTCTCGGTTTTTCACTCCCACCAACACCAGCCGCGACCCCGATGCCTTCTCTCAAAGGCACACCACACACGACACCTCACCTATGTCCCACCGCGCCAACTCTCGCACCATCGCCTGCCTTCCTGCTCACACGCTCTCACTCACAGACTAATACTAAAGAGCGCGGTAGCCCGCTTGCTCTCCCTTCTCTCTCGCTCTCTCCACTTCCGATCTCATCACTGACTGCCGAACGCGTCGCCCTAGCCAGCCGCTCGCTGTGGGCGCACATCAGCAGCCCGATCTCCGAGTGTGCGACGCCGCTCAGCGCTAAGACACCTGGGCTGGCGGTGTGCGCGCAAGCGCAGTGTTTTGGCAAGGTGGTGCCAGGATTCGGACGTACGGTGTGTGGGGCGTGCGAGGCGGAGCTGAGGGGTGCGGTGCTGGGGTTGGGTTGCGTGATGGCGGACGATCTCTCTCGACACCAGAACCAAAAGGAGGAGTGTAGGGTGAAGTTGAATAAGGCGGATTCGGGGGTTGTGCTTGAGACTGCGGTGCCAGCTTCGCAGGCTGAGCTTCCGGTGGCGGATGAGCCGGTGAGAAGGAAGGAGATAGACGCCGAGCTCGAGCTCTTTGCCGTGCCTAGCACGCCGCTGAGCACCAAGTTGCTCATCACGCACTCGCGTACACAGTCACTTATATCCTCACTGCGGCAGGAAGTTGGGGAAGTAGCGCCCACACTCTTCGCACTTCCGAATACGTCGCTTGACAAGTCTTTCGAGGAGTTCACACCAACGACGCCCACCACGAAGTACGCACAGGAATTCCCTGCTCTGCCTTTGAACAGCGGGCCTGAGAATAGTAAGGGTGCAAGTGTGAGAACGTCAAAAAGGAGCAGCAAGGACGTTGAGGGGCTGGCGAGGTCGTTATCAAAAAATGGTAGGAAAAAAGAAGGTCAGACAGGAAGCAAAATTGCAACTAAAAGGAACACAGGGTAAGATAGAACCTGTCATGCCAAAATGAGGGTCAGGCAACAAAAAGGGAGCATTGATGGAGTTTGGAATTTTACATTGAATGTTCGTCACCACGCCTCTTGGCGGGTCCTGGCAGTTGGGCCAGCATGGCTATCGCATCAACTATCCTACGTAGCAACTAAATGTGCTCCTCATTTCATCGAGCAAGTCGTCTTCCAACGCCTCAGCTCAATCAAAGCCAACGCCCTTGACAGCATAGCCAAAGAAAGCCATCGCTGTGACAGAACGCCTCGCTTTTGATTCCCATCTTTTCCCCAAGACAAACTCGTCGCGGCGACTGAATCGAACGTTATATATCGTGAAGTGAGCAAGATAGAAGGAAAGGGTGTCGCCTGCACGATTATATAGTGTACACTTCCAATTGGAAGAAGAAATGGCAGCGGCCAAGAAGAAAGAATCCGAAAGAACGCGCCCTGGGTATCATGTCTCATGTCGGAGTAGGCGCGGTCGCGGCGGCGGCAACGGTTTGGATAGGCTGTGGCTCCTCTGTAACGACAGGCAGCGACAGCTCGGCAGTCTTACTCGGGGGTGAAGCTGTAGGCAGGCTAGCTGCCGACAATGTGGGCGAGCTGGTCGATTGCGACGCTAGCGGCGGTGTTCCAGACGTGCTGGTTGTTTGAGCGAGCTTCGCTCGTCTACTTGCAAACTCGCTGAGGCTGAGCTTCTTTCGTACTGGCGTAGGGTTGACTGATTCCTGAACGGCAGGCGAGAATGGCGAAGCTATTACAAGAGAGGACTCCACTGATGGTGTGCCAGTCATACCCGGGGTTGATGCCGAGTCCTTGGGGAAAGGATTGGTATACTCAGGTCTCGCTGGCATGTCTACTTTCATGTCGACAGACTTCATAGATCCATCTGCGCTGGGTGTTGGGGACTGTCGTGCTGGTGAAGTGGCGGGCCACGGTGGCGCAGGAGGGTGCATTGATGATTGCGCCCCCTCCTTCATCGTTTCCGCCGCAGGAGCGTCAGGCATTTCTTCAACCTTGGGTTCTGCAATCTTGGGTGCCGCAGTCTCATCAGAATCAGCCATATCAACATCAGCATTGGGAGCTGGGGATGCTTCTTTCGCTGGTGTCAGTTCCTTTGGTCGTGGCACCGAGGCGGGGTCCAGCGTAATCTCCATCGCGGAAGAGTCCTCCAGCGGCGGAGACGGCGGCAGCGGCGATGGTTTGTTCGAGGTGACGTCCTTCAAGGCCGGGGATCTGCCCTCCATCTTGATGGATGCAGAGCGCATCCGCTCACGTTGTAGCTTATCCTCCTGCGCCTGCTGAAGGAGCTTACGCTTGAAGGACACAGGGGGTTTCATTTCCGTTCGAGTATTCGCAGATGCACCATCGTCCTCCGTTTGTGTAGATGCTTCGACGTACACGGGTTTCGGTCTCGGAGTGCTGCGAGCTTTGGTCTTCGACGAGCTACCGGATGTTTTCCGTGCCACGCCGTGGCTGTGCTCGCGGTGGCGCGCAGATGGTGAAGGGTCTGGATGTCCAAGACGTTTCTGCAGGGAAGTGTTAGTAGGTGCGCGAATAGCAGTTGAGAGGACGTCTTACCGAGGTGGCAATGCTGGGTGTGTTCAGGGTAGACCCAGCACTGTTCCGCTTTCCCCTCTTCCCTTTGTGCTGCTCATCCTCCATCTGCTCGAAGAGCTTCTCCTGCTGCAGGAGCTTTCGCCTCTCACGATCGGACATCTTGACGTCGCCATCGAGCGAGAAATGTGTTGCGGGCGTGATGTCCCGACTGCTTGACTTATGAGAGCCGGATGTGGAACGGCTATCCATGTTGTCATCGTCAGCGTTATCGCGATGCAACGTCTCGCTGCCAGCACGACTATTCGTCGCACGGCCTGTGCTTAGAGGCGAGATTTGTGACTTCTTCGGCTTCTTGCTCTTGGCCTTGGTAGGCAGGGTTGGCTCAGCGATAGGACGACGAGCACGCTCCAGGAGACATTCATGACCAATCGAGGTGTCGCATGCGCATCCACCAAAGTTGGCAAGAACACAAGACACCCAGGGCTGGATCCTCCTGAAGCCGTCCTTCGCACCATTCGTGACAACCTTGACGAGCTGTTTCTGGACTTCGGAGTCGATGTCCCAACCAACGGTCAGTTCTTCAGTCGGCTCAATTTGTCGTGTCGCAACGAAGCAGAAGTGGTAATCGCTGCTAGCATCAACAAGGATCTTCATGGTCATGTTGGGCGAACAGCTGCGTCTGGCGTACCGCAGTATGTTGCCTTCTTGCCGTGTGTCGATGTAGATCGGTAGGTGTGGTGGGAAGAAGACGAAAGGTTCCGGGTGCCGCAGCAGGTTCCATCGATTTTCAGGATCTTGACAGTACTCTTCTCTTCGCCCAACCAAGCCTTTCAGCTCGCCAATGTAGCCGCCGTCAGCAATTGGGCTGTCGGTGGTGATGAACTGCCATTGCGGGTGAAGACCGTGAGCTGTGATGCCAGAGTCGACTTCTGTCTGCTTGAGGATGATGGGTGCTGTGGAGGACTCAAGATCCTGGATAGTATCCTCGATGCGCGAGAAGAGGTCCTGGGGCTTCTTGCCCCCGCTGGCTGCAGCCAAAGCGTCTGGATCTTGCAACCACATTGCTATATCGCTAGCAACGCCCAAACTTGTGTAGGAGTTGTTGTCGGCGGACGAGGGCTCCGGCGATGTGTACAGGTTCATAAATTCCAGCGAGAAGTCCTCGATTGGACCATCAATGGTGGTGGGAGACTTGACAGGGCTGTTGCCGTTAACGACAACAGATCCGCCCCGTTTGCGCGACGCAGGTGCAAGGGCTGGCGCTTGACTCACGCTGAGCGAGCCTGAGGGGCGGTGGTTCGTCTTTGGTCGCTTATTGGGCGGAGGGAGGTCGCGCGGGCTACCGCTCTTACGCTCAGGGTTGTAATGAAGATCGTTATTCGAATTCGTCTGCCAGCCGTTCGGCTGTGCGGAACCGAGTGGGTCCTTTGTGCGCTTCTTGGGGTTCTTGGAGGTGGTCTTCGGTCGACCTTTTCGATCCGTCAGGCTGAGGAGTTCTTTCCGCTGGCGTTGCTTCTCTGCAGCTCTTCTCGAGTCGACAGGCCTTGGGCTGCAATCAGTGCACTCGTGCACGTCAGGGACATGCTCGGCAGACTCGTAGTAACAGACGATGTGTTGCCATGTATCGCACTTCTCGCACAAGACGGTGTTGCCGTCATCGTCGGCGAAGCCGCAAATGCACTTGATCGTCGACGACTCTTCATCATCAACCGCACCGTCTAGCCCTGGTGAGCCGTGCAAGTAGGCTGGCAGCGGAGGGCCGGCGCCATAGAAGGCGGCCGGTGCTGGCTGAGGATCAGCATGCGCCTGGATCGAGGAGACGTCTGTCATCCTCTGGTAGACACGCAGAGGCTGACTGGGGATGTGTGGTGGCTGGCTCAGGCTCTGACTGCGTTAGATCGCATGACGCCCAACGCGTTCACTGGACGAGCTGGGCAGATAAGAGCAGCTCCTATCGACCGAACGACTCGTAACGGCGAGCGTGACGGTTGCTCGAGCGTACTGAAGGCTACTATGCGAGTGTGGCCAGGGAGAAGAGGCTGCCGTGTCCGGGTGCAGCGAGCGCAGGTGTGGACGACGGCGTCGACAGAGGCACTACGGTGTGGGTGAGCGTGCGCTAACAGCCACCTGGCATGTGAGAATAATATTGAGCTCGTCGACAGTCGTGGGGGTGCGATGCGCTTGTGGTGAGGCGAGAGTCGAGGTGCGGCAGCTCGTGGTCTCTAGCTGAGGGGGCCCGTCAAAGGCAGGGCGAGCAGGGCGCGCGAGAACACAAGGCGGCTGTGTCGGCAGGCGTGCGCTGTGCAGTCAGGAGTTCAGAGCAGGCGTAAAGATGGCGTGGACGTAGGTGCGACAACGGGGCGTGTGTGTCTTTGGGGTCAGTCGAGAGAGGCAGAACCGAGAGAGAGGAGATGGGTGCGAAAGAAGGAACGAATCAGATCGAGCTTAGTGAGAAGGGCCGTGCACCACGGTGCAGTCTTGCCTTGGGAGAACATTTTGGTAACGTTAAGAGACGCTACCAGAGGGGGTCATGTAAGCGGGAATCAAGGTTACGGGTGCGTCTCCACGGCCTGCATGAGGTGCCGCAGCGGCTCAGCGCTTGTGCAGCGGTGCCGTGGTGCCAGGAGCACTCGCTGGCCTGGCTCAGCAGTGAGGGACGAGAGTCCGGCGGCGACGAGATGAAGAGGTGCAACAGCAGACTCGGGATTCCTTGATGAGCTGAATGTGTGATGAGACGAAAGGCTTGCCAGGGCCACGCTGGCTGCTGGGTGAAGCCAGCGAATGAGGGCGCCGCAAACGCACTGGGCACAAAGATTGCAGCGAAGCTAGCTGTAATCCGGCATGGCGGGATGGTTTCGGGCGCGCGTCCGGCCTCGCAAGAAGATCAGGTTCGTCGTCGTCGAAGGCATGAAAACAACGCGCTTTCGCGATGAGGAATGTCGGCCTCTATTGTGATGCTGTTTGCACTCTCCCATTCCAACACCTGTCGGTTGGGAACGTGGGAGGGAAGGAGCGAGGGGCCATTCCGGAAGGCAAGGCAGCAGCGCCGGGCAATTAGCGATAAGAGCGTAAGAGCGGCAAGAGCCCCCGCTATCCTCGAAACCGTTGTTGCAAATTCACAATGACGTTCACAACAACGGCGTTTCAGAGCGACCCACCCAGGCTGTGGTCGTCCTGCAGCTGCAGCTGGCCACCGCGAATGACGGTAGCTTAGCAGTGGTGAGCGGCGCAACTGCCTCCCCCTCCAGGCGTCGCTTTCGTGTTGTTTGTCTTTTGCCTGTGGGCTGAAGGAACAGCAGCTCAGGGGGTCGCCAGTACGCATCGCTCATGTCGCACCAGGGCAACAGTCCGTCGAGTCTGCGGCTGTGTCACATGGCCAGTGCACCGGTGAATGGCTGTGGAGATCGATCCCCCACACGCGTTCCTTTGCCTAGACCGCGCAGAGTCCTGAGCTGTGTTCTCAGCGGCCCTCCGCTCAGACATAAACAACCATCTACGCCGTGCGCCGCATCCTCTCCACCGAAGCATCTTTGACTCGCACAGTCCGCCGGCATTGCGTCAGTCCGCTGCTGAATTCTACCGTAGAGGACCCGTAGAGCAACCGTAGCCCAGGAACGGCAGTATATCCACGAATGAGCTTGGCACATCACTACTCCGCTACTCCGCATCGTCCAAGGATATTAGGATCAATTGAGTGCATGGATCTGGTTTTGATCCTTGGATTAGAATAAATGCTAACTCACAGAATGTCTTCCATCACGCTGGGTACTTCAGCTCGTTGCTGTGTACCAACATGGCGGCCTTCATCTCAGCCTCACTGTGTCTTGTATCTCTTGTCTCAGCCTATGCCCCCAGCACACTTGCATTCGACTCGCTGACAATCCTTACTCACAATGACCTCTACGGTAACAGCAGCCAAAGACAGGAGTCTACAATTGTCATCGACAAGCCTCAGTCCCACGCGGTCGCAGTAACGAGCTGCGTAGCGCTGGGCGAGTCCCTTTGGTCTTTGGAGCAATGCTCGCAAGAGTCTGATTTCCTTGGGTACCTAGGATACGGCGGTCAGAGACATGGGCAGAACCTATATCGGGTGGCAAGCACTGCAGGGGCCAAATGCAACGCCGTTACCCCCCAAGGCCGCAGCCAGCAGGTGCCTTGTGATACACCACTGCCCGCGCTCTGCAGCAACACGGCGCCACTCAGCTCACCGCAATCGACTGACAACAGCAGCAGATGGCAGTCGTCAGTCTCAACAGGCAATGCCACGATCTTGGGTTATCGAGACAACTACTCGTTCCGGTTCCTGGGCATCAAGTATGCTACTATACCCAGCCGATTTTCAGACTCTACTTATCTGGCACCCACTGGCTCGAACATCTCAGCACTCTCGTACGGCCCGCAATGCATACAAGGAAGCTGCAGTTCTGGCAAGATACCTTGCAGCGAGGATTGTCTATCCTTGAATATCTGGACGCCAACAATTCCTAATGGCAAGAGCTCGAAGTCCAAAAAGAAGCCAGTGATGCTTTGGATATACGGTGGCGGCTTCGCTAGCGGTTCTGCAAGCGATACAACCTTCGATGGTGGTGCAATTGCATCTCGTGGCGACGTGGTTCTGGTTACTATTAACTACCGACTTGGCAATCTTGGGTTCCTTGCTCTAGACGGCACATCGCTTACTGGCAACTATGGGTTGAAAGATCAGAACATTGCGCTCGACTGGCTGCATGCGAACGTAGCAGCGTTTGGCGGCGATAAGGACAAGATCACTATATTTGGTCAGAGCGCTGGCGCAGCCTCTGTGCGAGCATTGCTTGCTTCACCAAAAGCTCGTGGCAAATTCGTAGCAGCGATTCCGCAGTCAACGCCACAGGGCTTGAACTACGCCTCGACTTTCGCCAAATACCTAACAATCACTGAAGCCACTAATCGAACCAAGTCACTGCTCAACGAGACTGGTTGTGCCTCCAACAGCGGTGACGCCCTGGTCGCCTGTCTACGAGCTGTTCCTGTTGCCAACCTCACTTCGGGCACTGTAGCAACTTACCCAGTCATCGATGGCTCATTCTTAACATCGTCCGGCCTCCCACTCGGCCCATCGGCACCCAAGCTCAACGTCACCCTCCTCTCAGGCAACATGCACGACGACGGCTCCCCCTTCATCAGCTACCCCAAGACCACAAACCTCACCGCCGCACTTCTTGCGCAGTCCTTCCCGCTCTCCCCAAGTCTAGACTCATCCCTCTTCCCTCTCCCAGCGAATCCGAACGCCACCCTCGCCATTTTCAACCTCACATCCCGCATCGCAACAGACGGCCTTTTTCGTTGTCTCGGCGAATCAACCGAAGTCACCGCCGCAAAGAACGCCATCTTCAACGACGTCTACGCTTACGAATTCGACCGCTCCTACCAGCTGCTGTCGTACAGCCCCAACCCGCCCGCCTGCGAAGCCCCGATCACCGCCGAATATCCGTACGGAGACCCGAGTCTGCCGTATTATAAGTGCCACTCTGGAGACCTGTATTATGTCTTTGGTACCCTGGTCAGAGAGGGCGCACATTTGAGGGATCAGAACGATATACCATTCTCGCAGTACATATTGGACAGTTGGACGGCATTCGCGAGGACGGGGTATCCGGTGCCGGATACGAAGTTTTTGGAAGCCAGAGGATTCACGAACACCACGAGGCTTGTCGAGGCAGCAGGAAAGTGGAGTCCGGTTAGTGGCAAGGACGGCGAGAGGAGCTTGAGAGTACTCGATGTGCGAACCAGCAACGAGGGGTGGAGGGAGGTACCGCAGTGTGAGGCACTTGGGTATCCACTGGGCTACTACGATGTGTAAGACCATGAAAGAGGTCTCGGGGTTGGAATGGCTTCTCTGTGTGGGGCCTTCGTACGCTGAAGGCGCTCGTGCCATCAGCACATAGGCTTTGCACTTTGAAAGCGCACCAGAGTCATATGTACTTTTCTCTCAGAAAGCCATATTTGACAGTGCACCAAGTCGATCCCGGGGAACCATGGGATTTAAAACATTCGCTCAGAGGCAGTATCGTCCTCACCATCGCTTCTTGCGTCAAGAGCTACAAACTTATATCGCAGTGATGCTATGTCTGCTGATTTCCCTTTCTGAAAACTGGCCTCAGCGTCCACCTGGCGCTCTCACTCAGGCCATTTGGAAGTATGGCGATAAGCCAAAAAAAAAAAAAAACTCCCTCCCTTTTAACGGGTTTCTTACTAAGAACAAGGGAGACACTCAAAAGTTTTGCGAGAGCGACTTATACCTGCGAAATACCCTCTGGTGGTTGCACACACCACATTGATCAGAGCTAGCATGGGTTTCGAGGACTTGCACATTCGATAAGCTTGAGAGCCACATAGTTCAGATCTTGCGTTACGTGTATGTATACGGGAGGAGCAGTCGATCATGTGACGGAGGGCTGTGTGTTATGAGCAGGCGCAGAGCAAAGATCAGCATACGCCAGAAGCTGAATGTTTAAGAAGAGAGTAAACATCGCATCACAAATGTCGAGTCCCAATTTGGACATTTGACATTTCTGTACGTCTCCGATGCTGTATAGAATAGATGGTGGGGAAGTACCGCAGTTACCAACAGCTCGCCGTTTCATTCCAGACGTCTTTTAATTGCTTATCGAAGGCGCAGACAACATGTGTCCACACTCTCGGCGTTTCGATTGGAAATCGGAAGAGCAGAGGAAGCAAAGGCCATCGACGCTCAGCAGCTTGCATTTTGAAGCTCAGCTGGCAGGATAGTTGGAGGGGGAGAGAAGCGCGCAACGCTTGTGGGTATTCATAAGACGACAAAAATTCTAGAAAACATGGATAATAGCATTCAGTTTTGGCGATTTCGCACGGGCCGGCCTGTCACTCAAGACAGCCAAGCCCACGTCATCGTCACTCGACCGAGGTCATGATCTGCCATCTTGTCGAACATGGCCGGGCTGACGTCAAGGTCTGTGGGCTCGCAGCCGGTGCCTGTCGAACGTCAGTGAGGTGATCCTTGTGTCTGCCCACGGACTATACATACACCTGTCAACGACCTTAAGGTCGATGCTGACCTGCTTGCCGGTACGTTCATCTACACGTGTGGCCCTGATCTTCTTCCCACATAACGGGTTTTGGTTCGGATCACTGCCTGTCTGCACTGCATCGTAAAGATAGTGCGATACGGAGACAATAGCGTCGTTGTCAGTGGAAGTGACACCACAGGCACCAAGACCTGGGCCGTAGTACGTCAACTCCCCGGTGAAGTGATCGGTGTTCGAGGGTAGCGGCAGGAAACGAGACCTATATCGATTGTAAGCTTATGTACCCAAACAACAGCATCAAAAACCAAAGCCTACCCGGACTTCTTCGACAACCCCACTGCCAGACCAATGATTAATACCAACAAACAGACAAAAGCAACTAGCAGCATTATGAGGAAGGTACGACGGCTGCGACCGAGGTACCGCTTGTGTGGCGGCACAATGCGATCAAAGCGATCTGACAGCGCCCACCCATCCCCAGTCCCAGCGCTGGCGCCAAACAGCGCAAGCTTCCGTTCCTTCTGACGCTCCTCAGGCACATCCCATGTTGTCGCCGCGTTGCCTGTCCCAGTCTCCTTCAAGTGCGCAGGTGACGGCTCTTCCACCGCCCTCTGCGGTACTTCCTTCCTTGCAATCTCCTTCCGGGGTATCATGGGCGCGCTCATGGCAACAAATTGTGTGTATTATGCTACGAAGGGTATATGGTGGTGTATGTACGGGTATCGCTGGGCAGGAACGCTGGAAGGTACTAATAACGGATCAATTGGAGTAAGGAACGAACGTCTGCGCCATCGAGCGACAGACAGAATTGCAGTCTCAATGGTGGAGGTCGCAGATATAAGGTGGAGAACGTGGGTTGGTGTGGAGAATTAGGGGTCAGAGCGCGCTAGTGACGGGTGCCGCTCGCTCGGTGCTGCGGCAGAAATAACGCCTGCCAGTCGTCACTGCCTTGCTACCAGAGAAGTGCAACACGTTTCAGATGTACAGTCCTTGTCTACCAAAACGCCATCCAACAAATTTTGTACCGAGAATCCATTCAAGCCAACATCCCACTGAACTCACTCCCCTCCTTCAACATGTCCTCCGCTTTACCCGCCTTTACGAGCTTCCCTTTCCCCAACACAACGCAATAATCCGCATTCTTCACCGCCTCTAAGCGATGCGCAATCGTAATTACAGTACTCTCTCTCATCTCCTCCCTGAGAACGCTCTGAATACGTTGCGCGGTCTCAAAATCGATACTCGCAGTCGCCTCATCCATGATCAACACAGGACTGCGTCGTAACATGGCTCTCGCAAGCCCAACAAGCTGCCTCTGTCCCTGCGAGAGGCCTTTGCCCCCACCCTCAATGGGCGTGGATAGCGTCCAGTTGTGGTTTCCTGCGATCTTAGCGAGCACGGATTCACATGCACCGTCTGAGTACTGGTCCAGCGGGTCGAGGTTCTTGCGCATGCTGCCCGGGAACAAGACAGGCTCCTGCGCGAGGAACGTTACGCGGCTGCGCAGCGCTTGCTTGTTGACGGTCGAAATGTCCACGCCGTCGATCAGGATGCGGCCGCTTTCTGGAGCGATGGTGGCGAGCAGTGAGAGCGCGAGGGTTGATTTGCCGGACCCCGTGCGGCCAATGACCGCAGTGTTGCTTCCCGCCGGGATGGTGAGTGTAACGTTCTGCAGTGCGGGATCGAGGTTCTCCGTGTAGCGGATTGTGGCGTCCTCGAAGGTGATGTCGCCCGTATATGTTGGCCAGTGGGCAGGAGGGTCGACGACACCAGGTGCTTCCTGATCAAGGTCGAGGAGCTCGATCACACGCTCTACGCTTGTGAACTGCATTTCTAGCTGTCCGTAGATTCGACACATGTACTCCGTGTACATGACGAACCTAGACGCCGTGATGAGCACAAATGCTGTCAGACCCGGAGTGATACCCGTGTAGACAGCGATCAGCGTCATAACGAGTGTCGCACTCGCTGACATGGTACTGAACCGGAACGACAGCCATGCTTGAAGGGACCAATAGAAATGATCATTCTTCTGGAAGTTGTCCACAACCTCGATTACTCGAGCTTGGAACCGGGGCTGGGCGTTGAAAGCGCGGACGGTGATCAGACCCTCAACGAGAGCGCCGAAGTTGGACATCAGTGGGGATAGCGACACCATCTAGACAAATTAGCATAACAAGGTAGGTCGGTAGAAGGGTCACTCACCTCTAGTCGCCTCAAGCTTTGAGACGTTGGCAAGAAGCGATAAAAGTTATAGATGAATCCACAACAAAGAAGCAACCCGAAAGCGAGGAAAGCCGGCGTCGAGGACAAAATGACCACGATGCAGCTGACAAAGCCGATCATCTGCCATCCGAAGATAGTAAAAGCAGAGCTCAAGCCGCCATCCACTGTGTTCATGTCGCTAGTCAATCGGTTCATCAGACGTCCAACTGGCGTAACGTCGTAGAACCTAAACGTCGCATGGGCGACCTTCTCGACCGCTTCCTTGAAGATGGCTTTCGCGGCGTGGTATCCAACGCCAAACATGATCAGATTTGTCCACCAGAAGAGCACCGCTGTGCCTGCCACGAACAGGAAGAAGCCCCATAGCCATGGCACAACATTCTCAGTAGGTGGCGGCAGGAAGTCGAAGATACCGTCCTTGTGCTTGTCATCGTAGCCCTCACCCCAAGCCTTGATGAACCATGTCTCAGCAACATCGAGGAGGCGGAACAGTGCCATCACAACCAGAGATATAGCCCACCATCTCAGAGTTCCAGCCTTGATGTAGCGCCAGTATACCTTCAGCTTGACACCGCCCTCAGCGCGATGCTCGTCTTCAATGAACTTGTCGGGGATAGCCGCGGCCTGCTCTTCCTCACGTTTCTTTGCCTCCTCTTCTGACAACGATTCGTTGGTCTGTGCCCGCTTCAGTGCGTTTCTGTCGTCTTGCTTCGTGGGTTCGTGGATAGTTGCTCGACTGTGGTCCAGCTCGACCCATTGCTTTGCGAGATTATGGCAGAGTTCAGTACGATGAGTCACCAGCACGGTGACTCGACCCTCGACCAAGGAGCTGGCGAGCAGCTTGTGAACGATGAAGTCGGCAGTCTGGTGATCCAAAGCAGAGAGTGGATCGTCAAGGAGAAGAATTCTGGCCTTGCTGTATACGGCCCGAGCAAGCGCAACACGAGCTTTTTGACCTCCTGACAGACCAATACCATTCTCGCCAATATTCGATAAGTCGCCATGCTGTCGCGATGTCAATTTCTTCCGGCTTCAGTATGTTGCATAACTTACCTTGAATTCGACCATGTCAGGTATGAGCGCACAGGCTTCAAGAACCTGCTTATATCTTGTCTCCTCGTACGGCTCTGAGAAGAGGATATTGTCGCGGATGCTCATACTTTGGAGCCATGGTGTCTGTGCACAGTAGCCGACAACCTGATCTGGTCGAGTGAGTTCGCCAGCGGTCTTGTCGAGCTCTCCGAGCAAAGCTTGAAGTAGTGCTGTCTTGCCAGCAGCCACCTCTCCGTAAACGACAGTGAGGCCGGTCGGGAAAGAAAGAGTGATATCTTCAAGAACGTTCTTATCGACTCCCGGCCAAGCAAACGATGCTTTCTGCAGACTGAGATCGGCAGAGCCTTCCGGGACAACCGCGGAGTCCTCTTTATCGGGCTCGGCCATGAAAGCTTCGATACGGCCCATCGCTACGTAAGCGTTAAGCAATGTCGTGATAAGAGGAGGCAAGGCGCCGAGGTATGACTCAAGTAATCTGAAAAGGTCGATCGCAGGAAAGATGAGGTCGACACTGAGTGGCTTCCCAGCCAACTTGGTGAATGCGTAGAATGCAACAGCCGGAAAGAGGCCTGATCCAAATCTCATGATAAAAGCCAGAGACGTGTTGAAGATGATCTGTAGAACGCGCAGATGCAGCTCAGCCTGTCTGGACTCAAGAATACCCTTGAGCCAAGCTTCGTGCCAGCCATACCAACGCAGATGTCTGATTGATTCGATGAATTGCGTAGTTCTCTGCAGCTTTTCATCTGTCGCCTTCCTGCGCTTCTTCTCGAAGTATACTTGATAGCGCGCAACGACAACGCTGAGCAGTTGTGTGACAGCAAGAGCGAGGACACCGAGGAGGCAAGACCACCCAAGCATACGCCAGATGAGAAGAGTAGACCCAATCACTCCCAATGGTTTGACGACGATGTCCGAAAACTCCCAGAAGCGTTGCGCGATTTCGTAGACATCGTTGCGCATAAGGTTAAGGATTTTACCCATAGAAGCAGCTGCAGTCTCTTCCTCATTTTCTTCTTTCTCTTTTCTCGACACAAGCGCTCGGACACGTAACCAAACGCTCGCAAGCCGACTTTGTGGAGCAGTCTTGACGGGTTGAGTAGACGCGCTAGCTTCTCCGTTGGACTCTGCACTGGTCTCGCCATCAGCATGACCATTCGTGTGACCATTGGTCTGCCCATTGGTTTGACCATTTGATGGTTCTTCCTTAACTTCCTGCTTCGCACCGAGGATCTTACGGTTGAGAGTCTTCTCATACAGCATAGTGATCAACTGACCTCTGGACCTCTCGTATGCACGGCGCTGGTACCAAAGGTTGAACACGTTCAGTTGTGATGAAAGCAAGCGCACAAATAGCGATATGAAAGCGTACGTGATTGTAGCGCTGCGTGGCGATCCGGAGTCTTTCTTCATGGTTCCGAGCACTTGCTGCAACAGTATCGGCGTTAGCAATGCTGTTGGATGTCAGACATTGCCTTAGTTTCCGCCGGTACAGTCATTTTGACTTACTTGCGCAGAGTCGCAATAGATTAAGGCTTGTGGTTCGCAAAGCATCCATGCCGTTGGCAATAAAGATCCTGCGTGTGACAGAGCCTTCCAACTTTCGAAAGGCTTCGTGAAGACGTGCGTGTTTGAACTCCCATCCAAGATCCCACACATCTTCGTCATCCATCTTCCGCGTGATACCCATCTGAATCAAAGGACCCATCCACGAAACAGTCATATACTGGAGTGGGGTCAGATTATCCTCTGGGGTCCTGAGCTTCACGGTGGGCGGGCCGTAGACAGGGCTGATATCTTCCTTGGGAAGACTCGGGTCCCGCAACGGCATGTCGAGGATAACAACGATCCCCGCAAACGCAAAGATTGGACCAAGAGCGAATTGGAGACCTCTGAATTGCGAAAGCATGATTGCCAGTTCTGCAAGTAAGATGGAGGCGAACAAGAAAAGCAAAGACAACGAAGCCTGTCTTGGTCGCTGCAGCACAATGATTGCGATTGCAAGAGCCTAGGCAAAGTCAGCATGTTTGGTAATAAGCCGGACAGCACACTTACCCATGCGAGCGAAGGGAAGAATGAGAAGGTCGCGATAACGACGGGAAAATAGACGCTGCAAATTTGTTGAATAAGACCAAACGACGCAATTGCTAGTAAGGCATATGTTGCCAAAGCGAACTGGTGGCGAGGCGCAATATCAAGCTCGTCTGTTTCAGCCTTGGTCTCTCGCAGAAACGGCTTCGTCCATTGTGGCCTGTATGGATTCAAAAGTCGCAACGTGTAAGTCAGTAAGATCAGGGCTCCTACTATCGATGGTATCATAGAAAGATACGGAAAAGCGCAAGGATTGAAGACAGCAGTTCGCGAATCCTATGCAGATTAGCTCAACTCTAAATCATAAAGGGCGCTCAACTCACCCATGGATGGTGGCATTCTGATATCGGGGGTATTTCGAAGACTGGACGCTGGTCGTTGCCGTCGTGTCCATGCGCC
This sequence comes from Didymella glomerata, assembly GCA_030271015.1. Taxonomy (NCBI): domain Eukaryota; kingdom Fungi; phylum Ascomycota; class Dothideomycetes; order Pleosporales; family Didymellaceae; genus Didymella; species Didymella glomerata. The sequence continues at coordinate 312,024 of JAJOHN010000017.1, forward strand.
AACATTGGCGTCTGTAGAGAAGCCATAGCTCAAGCGTGGCGAGGCGCAAGACAAACGATTGCTGGCGTCTATATCAATAGCACCTCCTCCCTTCTGCACTCCAACCGGTCAACAATCGAGTTAACGGGCGGTATCATGAGTGCTCGCAAATTTTGCGGAGCAGGCAGCAACGGAGAGTCGTTGAAGGTTGTCGGTGTGGCAGTAAGCTGCAGGATTCAAGAGCGGCAAGGGCGTTACCGAACGGGCGCTAGCGCTTGTCGTATCGGCGCGTATTGGATGGATGACTTCACGATGCGGCAGGTGGGCAGACTTCTACATTTTGACAATTACCAAGTCCAACTGCCAGTCCTGCCCAAATGCACACCAGGATGTTTTCACAAGTCGTCAGGAAGCGTTATAGGCTGCTAGCTGCTACTGTTACCGGTTGTTGAGCACTCACCGGTCGTCAGCGCGTCAAGTTGTGCCTGGTCACAGCTCGGAAACGTTCCCGAGCAATTAAGCCACACGAGAGGCCGACTTGTAGTGGTAGGTCGGTATGTACAAATAATGGTATTTGCCTACGTAAAGCTGCAGGCATAAACCGGTGTTTATGTATTTGATGGAAAGGGGAGACCTGCATGCCCTACATCCATATCCAGGCGCGTCATCGTCATCGTCTTCGTAATCCCAAGCCAGTCGTAGAGGATGATGTGTTTCGTCTAGTTGGTCTTATGCTGCACATTCACAACCTGCGGGCTTCCATCCAACTCACTCGAAAACGGCCTAGCCTCATGCGCATGCTGATAACTCGCGTTGTTCTCCGCATACGCAGGCTGGGGCGGCGGACTCATACTCGGGCTTGGCGCATTATACACTGGCTGTCCTGGGCCTGCATGGCCGCCCTGCTGAGGATACTGGTTACCATACATGGACAACGGGCCCGGGGAAGACGCTTGGCTGACGGGCGACTGAGGCTGAGGAGCCCATGTGTTTTGTTTGCCATCAGCAACACCGAACGGAGCCATGCCGGCACCTTGCTGCTGCATAGGCGGCGGATAGTATTGTGGTGGGGAGTTCGGACCCGCTGGTGCTGCAGACTGCGGGTTGTAGGTTGCTGTTGGTGGTGCGGCAGCAGCTTTCTTGGACTTCTTCTTGCGGATGCAGAACCAGGCGAGGAAACCAACAAGTGCGATACCCAGGAGTGGGCCGACGACGACACCGGCGATCCATGCTTTGCTTGACGACTTCTTGCGCGGAGGGTTGGGAATGATTGTAGGATTAGTGTCAGTGCGTGTACCATCAGTGGCAGTAGCTGTCGGCGATTGGGATTGTGTGGTGGGAGCTAGACATGGTCAATTTACAGCTTCTAAGAAGAACCTGCTAAGCTGATACGTACTTGACGTGGTCTTTGCGTCTGTTGGCTCGCTGCGGTAGTACGACCAATTGTAACTGCTCGCTCCACAATTTACGTTGGTCTCCGGGCTGGAGTCACGATCGTTCTCGTACAGAAAGGCTGTGTTACAAACACTCCAACTGCTTGCCGCTGGGTCGTCGTAGGCTTTCGTGCTTCGGTGAATTAGCTCTGCCCATTTTCGCTGCGCCGAGACACGTACCATGCAACTGTCAAATCTGCAGTCAGGCCCAGACTGCTACCACCGTAGATTAGACTGCCGCTTACGCAGGCTCGAGGGATGTCGCAGCTAGCAGCGGAAGTCGCGCAGCATCTCCAGTGCCCGGCAGTCTGGTAGAGGGTGCCGCCTAGATCGCAGTTCTGGCTGGTCCATACGTCGTCAAATTCCACCCATCCCATGAAGCGAGCATCGTTCTGCTTCCTGAAAAGCTCAAAATTTGGGCCAGGAGTGATGGTAGGGTCTGCTGCGGAGACTGATGGCGTGACAACAGACGCGAGGCTGCTCGCGAAGAGTGCCGACTCAATCAGGATCTTCCTGTGCATAATCGCGTTCGGCTCAGTGATTCTGTCGAAGTAGAGGTCCGCGCAACAGAACGAATGTTGTGATGGGAGGATTAGAGCAGATAACTGTCAAGCTCAGCTCGGCAAGCTCACATAACATTGACTTTTCATATAAGCCTCAGGCCGAAAGCTACACGCCTACTAGATCCGCTCTGAGAAATACCGGTCAGGCTCTGCGGATGTCTCACGAGTGTGAACGTGGTTCTTCTGATCCAATGAGCTGAAGCTCTAGGCGAGATTGGCCCCGTGGTGACCCCATAGTTCGTATTTTTTGTAGAGCTGAACAACGCGGGATGTCGTGGCACTCGAGCGGTGGCCTGAAAAGGTAATTCGTGATGTGCCAAGCAGATGCTTAGCAATCTTTGGTATGGTGTGGAAGTGTGGGCGCAGGGGCTTAGCGTGCACAGCGCAGGGCTAAGCGAACGGCTGTGGGGGCTGAGAGTCGACTCAGATACAATTGCATTGTTTTCGAACACCGGAACCTTGGGACGATGGCTCAGACGTTGCACCGTTCAAATCAGACTTTTTGGTGCTGCGCAAGCGCGGTCTCGCGAGCAAGGTCTTGTCGGCTGCCAAACGTGCTGTGGCATCGATTATTGGGCTGGCAGTGACACAAGGCTGATGGTCATGTCCACCGTTGGTTATCACTTTCAAATGACCGCTTGAGCCCGTGATTCGGGCCGCAGGAACAGAATGGTCCGGCTCGCTTGTCGATGCCTAATTGATAATAGGCGAGGCTGTCGCGAGGTAGATCTCTACCCTCATACTCGGGCGCCCCCATGTTGAAGACAGGGCGTGATCTGCGCTTTGATACCTCGTATACCCATACAAAGGTAGATGGATTTCCTGTTGGGTCGAGACGATATCCACACTCTGCCTGGACGCCTGATGGCGTTGAAAACCCCCAACCTCGCGCAGTACCATTTCCCTAATCGGTCGCTGCTCCTAGCCGCCATGGCGCAGTGGAGTATTCCGAATGAAGCTGTATCTGGTGGTCTGACTCTTCAATCGCCTTCTTCCCGAGCAATCGACGAAAGCGAATCGGTATGCTTCATGCTAGGCACGAGCGCGACAGCGTTTGCATAGTCACCATCGTGGGAAATGCTAATCTCGCAAATTTGGCCGTCCAACTTTGTCACGTCGAAAGGCGCCTCTTCAGCTGCCTCTGGCTTTTCGACTTCTCGCAGTGCTTCGTGTAAGATGAGGCCTTCCGGTCTCTGGCTTTGATGCTCCTTCCACCCAGCACTAGTTACTGGAAGGATAATGATATGCTGGAAGCCTCTCGTATTCTTGTCTAAGTGGTCACAAGCTTTCCGGCATGCTTCCTTTGCTGCGAACCTGGACAGTCTGGTTAGCGACTTGTATTTACCGAGCTCCTGACATCTCGTACCTGCCCGCCAGAAACGTTGATGCGTTTTGAAGATTATGGAAGACAGCATCATTGTTGCCAAAGCGCTGACGGAAGTAGGCGCGTTCGGGGTACGTCAAGATCTTGGACAGGAATCTCCGCAATGGCTGACCTGGGTCCGCGGTGTCTCTTGCTTTGATGATCTGAGCGATGCGTTCGACACGGCAGAGATCCGTGCCGATGCGCAGCGGAAACGGAAATGGGCGAGGGGTCATGCTCAGAAGACGTGTTATTCCAGCTGCTTGTGAAAGCCTGGAGGTCGTGTTTCGCTGGCTCCTACGCGCGACTAACAATCTTGGCAGGGTCCGACCAAAAATACTGCGGGCTTTCTGGGGACTCCTGAACACGCTTGCAGAGCGACCGGACTCCAGGAGGCGCTCACGTTTGCAAAGAAAAAAAAGACGACGTTGGCAGGATTCGAACCTACGCTCCCGAAGGAACAAGATTTCTAGTCTTGCGCGATAACCACTCCGCCACAACGCCGATGGTTGATGCTACTGAACAGCTGATGGGAAAGTTTGGGCAAAGAAAAAATATATTCCGTTGCACTCTGGTGAGCAGGTACACCAACTGAGGCTTCGGCTGTGCTTTGGCCTCGAGCTGGCATCCTCACACGCCGACGAGCCGCCTCGTTGTTGCAGTCGTATTGCACTATCTCATCTGATCATCCTAAATACATGTCCCTCCGTGCTGAAGACCCAATTGTCCAGATTTGCCGTCTCGACGTCTGTGAACGTCAGCCACAGGTACTTCAGCGTCTCAGCAGCCCAAAAGCTCTCCTGCATGTCGATCCACCGTCCCTCACCTGTGCCAGGCCATTCGGACGGGTTCACTTTGTATACATCTGCAAGCTGTGCATACCCATACGGCGCTTTGCAGTGCGTCTCCATAGCAGAGAAAGCTTCCCATGCCCATTCGCGGAATCGCTGCTCACCGGTGATGCGCCATGCATAGAATAGTGATTCGACGTACTCCGGTCGGCCCCTATACTCTGGGTCTGTACTCCAGAAGCCGCTTTCCGACCATTCTCTCTTCGCGCGAGTTGTATCGGGTGTGTAGAACGGTTGATCGTAGCTGAACTTTGGTGTCCATGCCCAGTTCTCAGGCCCGATCTTGGATGGTGTCGATGTGTATGCGTGATGACATCCTTCTAGCAAGGCAAGCGCGAAAGTCTTGAGGTAGGGCTGGTCGTAGAACTTTGAGCCGAGAAGGATCGTCCCGGGCGCGAAGCATGCAAGGTGCCCCTGCTCGTTGTGGTAGGTCTGGCCATCCTGCTTTCCTATGAAAAGGTGCTGCATGATGTGCTCAGGTGCAGACGCAGATCGAGTGCTGAGGTGCTTGCGCAGAGAGTACGCGGATTCAAGGAAGCGTGTTTTGTATGTGCTAATGTGAGGATCGGTAGGTGGTGCAAGAAGGGTTATCTTCAGCAAGTACTCATAATATGAGTCGTGTCCACCATCCCAGTGTCTGTCGCGACCTACTGGCGCACTGGTGCTGATGTCGATGGGCGCATCAACAAGGCCTTTCCAAGGAGTCGTCCACTTCGACCAGACCAAAGGCGCCCACGCCAGCGTCGAGTTTCTAGCATAGATGGGATCGCCAGTCAATCTGGTAAGCACACGATTCTCGAGGATAGAGGAACCGGTTCGCGCAGGACCGATGGCAGGGTGCGCATACTGGGGCTTGTCTGGGTGCTCAAAATGTACAGATGGCGGGTCTGCAACACCTCGCGAAGTCTTGAAGTCCACACGCGGCCATGGCATGCCTGTCGGTGTGTCATACGCAGGACCGAGCTTTTCAGCCAGAGTCACAGCGTGCTCTAGTATGAGGTCGCGCGCTTCGCCATGAAGGACGTCCTCAGGGATCATACCAACATCGTACAGCTCCACAATGGACAGTAAACCGCCAAGGTAGCGAATTGTAGTCTCGAACGGATCTACCAGATCCTCCGTGTGTGTAAAGTCGATGCCCAGCATGTGCTCAAGGGAGTGCGCCAGCTCGTCCCAGAGTTGCATGAGCGCCAGTGTACTCGCGGAGTCTACGATAAATGCCCCCCAACCATTCCTAGTAGTCGAGTTGCCTCCTGAGACAGGCAAGATGTCATCTGCGCCCCATGCGCTCTCTCTGTACTTCCAGTATGTGTACTTCATAGCGCTGCGCACCTTCCCCGCTCTTGTCTCTTGCGCCTTCCCTGTGCCATTCCATGCTGTGTGCTGTATCTGCGCGCCATATGTGGGTGCGTCGCGGGTTCGTACTGTGGGGTTCGAGAACTCCTTGATCAACAGGTAGAAGGTGATGACAAGGATGGCGGCAAGAAGCTTGAACGACGACTCAGGGTTCTTCTCGAATTTTGACTTGCCCCAGCGGCGAAAGCCGGGCATAGTGACGGGTGTGGATCGCCAATGTATATAGATTGGCCTCAGGTTATAGGTACGTCTTGCGACCGCATCTGTCCACCGTTGCGGAGCTTCGGGGGTGCTGCGGAGTTCTGGATGGGATCGGTATGAGGGCTATCGCGACATTGCTCACGTAGCGATTGATGGGCTGGAACTTGTTGGATCTGGGTTCGCCGGAGGAGTCTTGGAAAGCATGCGTGACTTGTTGTTGAACATTATGCTTGTTTGATTGAGGCGGAAGGCGCGAAGCTGGCAAGCTTGGCGGACGCGCCTTCCATTTTCCCTCGCGTTGTTCTTTCCGCAACTTCACAATCGACGTCACACCCCAACGACTCGAAAAACACGTCCAAAAATCGACTTAGAAGTCGCCACAAGAAGCCTACCGCTGGAGGCTTGTAGTCTCGTCTCCAATTGAATTATAGTAACTTACCTGGAATAAAAAGCACCTAACTTTCGCGATGGGTGTCTGGCAGTATGTTACCTCGATACCGTCTCTCCAGCCCGCGCTGACCATATCACAGATGGTACAGAGGTCTGGCGCCCAAGACCAGGATGTTCATGGGTGTCGGCATCATGGCATGGGCAGGCTTTGGCCTCCTCGTGACGAACGAGATCGAGAAACGCTTCGACATGACACCAGACGAGAAAGACTACGAAGAAGTTCGCCAACTTGTCCCGAAGATCAGCACCGTCGAGAGAGGCGAGCGATGACCTGACGCAAGCGTCATGCAACCATCAACAAAGTCCCTCCGCCCATCTGGGTCTGAGGACCTTCAACATCGCCCCTCAGCTACGTTCGCCACCAATCGCACGGCATATATGGCAAAAGATTCGGGGAGCTACCACGGCTGGCTATAGTGTATAGGCCTATCAATACATCAGCCTCTTGTGGCTGACGTGACACCGGCCGCTTCGACATGCGAACAGCCGTTCTGCCCCTGCATCAGCCAATCTTGCGGCGTCAGCATACCACACCAAAGCATCATCTCTTGTAGCTTATGCCAAGAATGAATATGGAAGCCCGACATCATCTTCTCGTTTACTCCAATTGCCATATTCAGACTGAAGGACGGCCGTCACAGGCACTGATCTGGCCGAGCTGGCCCCACACTCCACTTGTGGAGTAAGCGTATGGAGCGCCTTGAGACACCGTCTTCTCTTGTTAAAACTAACCCGAGCCCTGCGGTACTCAGCAGTCTGCGAATCAGCTATGGTGGTCAGCTCTAGTTCACTGCACAAAGCTCATGTGCCAGATCTCCTGTGGTGTACTCAATCACCAATTTTACGCCACTAAATACGCCGACCGTTCAATGAGCACAAATGATCACAGACTTCAGTATAGGTATCGGCTCAGCGATATCTTCACGGCACAAGAACGATATTCCACCATCCTGCAATTTCCTCAACAGCAATACGCCACGACTAACACCCGATCCTAAAAGATCTTCACTGCGACAACGACACTTCCAGAGGCAAAGCGTTCCACGTCTCGATCGAGAACGTCCCCAAACCGAGGTTTCTCCACTCCGAAGATGCTATTGTACGTCTCACTTCAGCTGCTATAAGTGTTACGGACCTCCAAATCCATCGAGGCATTTCAGGCAGCACGAACCTACCCTGGGTGCTTGGACATGAGGGCGTTGGCATCGTCGAGTCTATTGGAGAGGCAGTGTAGAACGTCAAACCTGGTGATAGAGTCATCATACCGGCCACACCGGACGATGGTGTCCTCAACATTGACGACCACTCGAGAGCTTCGGTCTCGGTCCGAATTTTGGACCTGGAGAGGGCATGCAAGATATGTTTGGATGCCTCGTACGATAACAGACTTATTCGTCTCTGACTCCCGTTCGCTGAGTACTTCTGGATCGATCAGGCTGACACCAACCTCATCCCAATTCCACACCACCCATCAAGGAAGCTTAGTTGTCTCATGATCAACGACATTTGGGCCACAGCCTGGACCTGCCTTGATCTTTCCGGCTTTCGCGCAGGCGATACTGTCGCCATCTTTGGCCCAGATCCGGTAGGTCTTCTCTGCGTCTATACCGCACTCTTATGACGTGCCTCTTGTGTATACGTCGTCGATCACGTCCCATCCGCCTCGCCAAAGCCAAGGAAATTGGAGCTATCCCAATCGACCTTACCAAAGGCCACGCCGCGCAACAGATCCTCAAGCTGGACCCCAATGGTGCCGACAGAAGTTGTGACTGCTTCGGCTACGAGTGCGTCAACGAGAAGCTCGAACCGCAGAAGAACTATATCACCAACAGTGTAGTCGCCGCCACTACCCATGGTGGAGTTATTGGTATCGTTGGCATCTATGTCGCGCAAGACAAAGCCCCTGGGCGCCCCGAAGCTGGCAAGATACCTCCAACACTGGCTTATTCAATAACTGAGTCCTGGTCCAAGGGTCTTACAATCGAAGCTGGAGTCATCAGCCCGCCATTACTCGCACCGCAGCTTGTCGAGCTTGTTGTGAGTGGTAGGATAACGCCGGGGTGCATCACCAGCAGTGTTATTGGTCTTGAAGAAGTTCCAGAGGGGCACAGACGATTCAACGAGCATCTCGAGACCAAAGTTGTCATTCGCTTCCCGTGGGAGGATGCTGAGTGGAGGGTTGATGGCGCAGCTACTGTATTGGGAACCCAGCGCCCTGAGCAGAATGCTACGAGCGAGGGTTAAGTCGGTGATCGATCTGAGTCTATCGGCACTGGAGAGTCCAGCGAATGAGCAGTCATACCCGCTGTACCAGTTTGCAATACCATCCTACGGCTTGTTCTACGCGCTTTTATATGAAAGATATACTCATTGTGTATTCCACTCCCAAAGCTTCCTCCACCTGATTACCCCTGATGAAGAAGCGCGCGTTCGAAATGCAAGTGCTTGCATTTCTGTTTGGCCTTGTTCTACCCGCCTCTCCGGCGTACTATCACTTCGCACCAGCTATATACATAGACAATGATCGATCCCAACAGCGCTTGCATTTTTAACTTGTCGCATCAGCGTCCCATCTCATCCTACAAGCTGCAGGTCACATGCTCTGACACTCAAGTCCGTACTTAGAGGCATCTGCATCCTCACTATAACGAGACAAGACAGAATCCCATGTGTTGCCAGCAAGACTGATTCAAGTTGTCACGCAGATAGTCAATCGTTGAAGAGGCAGTCGCAGCCGAGGTCACCCATCCATGAATCCCCGCATCCACCCCACTTCAGTCTACTGAACGCCTGATCAGATCCACAGTACAAGCACGCAACGTCTGTTTGAACTTCTGTCATCGACAAAGAATCATAGGTGATTCCGACAGCGGAGTCAGAACCTGAGCATCCAGAAAGCAAACTGAACATTGGCCAACCGTTGCCATCCATACCTGAATTTCGAATACAACTCACCATCTCCTCAAGCCAGCACATAACAGAACATCACTACCGCTCTTCTAGTCGCTACCACAACCACAATGGCTTCTCTAAGCGGTTCAACATCCGTCCCACCAACCTCAGAACATCCAGCTCCAACTCACGTCGAAGGATCGCACTCCCACGGCCATGAACATTCTCACGACCACCACTCTCATTCCCACGACCATGAGCATCCACCTCCGGCGCCTGAAGATGCCTGGAAGACGACAGGAGTGCGAGTGATTCCCGCCGATTCTCTCGAACCCGTCGGCGGCGCTCACACAACGCCCGGCATGGACCGCAGCGCCGCGATAAACTTCGCGCGCGTCGGGGCTCAGAAACTCTGGGCGGGCACAGTGCACATCCACGCAGGCGCCAAAACGGGTGCTCACCACCACGGGCACCTGGAATCCGTCATCTACGTGCTCAAAGGGCGGGCGCGCATGCGGTGGGGCGAGAAGCTCGAGTTCACGGCGGAAGCGGGGCCAGGCGACTTCATTTTCGTCCCGCCGTATGTCCCGCATCAGGAGATCAATGCGAGCGATGATGAGAAACTGGAGTGTGTGTTGATGCGGAGTGATTCGGAGGCTGTGGCGATTAATCTGCCGGGACTGGAGCCCGTGGAACGCCCGGAGAATGTCAAGTGGGTCGATCCTACACATCCTGATGGGGCGGGGGCATAAGAGGGGCAGAGATGGAGGGTAGAGGTATGAGGGATGAGGGGGTGGAGCTTTCATGAGCGAATGGACCCATCCGAAGCTTTAATCAAGGTAAAATATAAAGGTTGTATAAGCCCTGCAGGCAGTAGAAGTCGAATCACGAGAACGAACAGACTCAGACGTATTCATGGCAAAGAGAGTTGAAAAGTCTGAGACAGAACGTTATGGGGATGAATATGTATACGTAAATCGCTACATGTTAGTGAGAGATACGTGGAGAACAGGAAAGCACTCAGGCAGAGCGATGCTGAGCAACCACAAGCAGCCAAGCAACAGCACAAGCACCCGACACGACCTATGCCCGACCCTTGAACCTCATCCCCTTTTAGCTCTCATTGCTAAATGGAGGCTCAGACCCGGGGCAGGAGAGCAGTTCTTGGAGTATTTCAAGCCCATCGGAGCCAATACGAGGCCCAAAGCAGATGAGGTCGCGCAAGTTATCGTTGGAGTCATTGTTGACTTCCTCAAGGAATTCGTCCGGCGCGATCGCGTTGCCGCGATCGGCGAACGCAAGCTCCTCTTGCATGCCTTCACAGGCAGCGTGAACGATGAGAAGCGGGAGTACAAAGATGATGGTAGAGCACTTCATATTGGGTGTGTGCTGGTGCTGGTGCTGGTACTTGGTGAAGGTTGCGATATCTGGCATGTGGTCAGCGACGGTGAATATACAGGGACTGCACTCCAGAGCAAGACTTACAGTCTCGGAGCTGTGCTGGGTTGGAAACAAGAGGGACACGAAGGTCATGGACATTCTTGGTACTAACCAGACTAGTAGTTCGAGGGTGCCTGCCATACGATCTGGAGAGCAGTTGCGCAGGCTCGGAAGTTGCATGCGATCAGTGTCGTGATTGCCTCCAAGATCCATTACAAGCCGCAACTACTCTGTCGCTATTCGTTGCTAGTGGTTCACGCAAGAGAAAGAAGCTCATGTGATCTCCTTGTGCTCGAAGATCAACGTACGAATAGTTGTAGATGTTGCATGTCATTTTTGTCTTCGCCCTTACCGTAGCTATGCCAAATCCTCTCCAATCATCAAGACCAAGCATTCCACATGACTCCATACTAACATAACCTGGACGCATACGCCTACTCATCGTCCTCATCTTCTTCCTCCTCCTCCTCTTCCTCATCGTCGTCTTCTTCTTCCTCTTCGACAGCCTCGGCGGCTTCAGCAACCTCCTCCTCAGCTTCAGCGTCGACCTCATCGTCTTGCACCAATAGATCCTCAACTACACCACCCTCGCGCTCCATACGCAGGTACTCATCCCATTCCGGGAACATATCTTCATCTCCTTCGCCGTCTTGAGGAGGTACTCCGATGAGCTTGGAAACCCTGCTCTTGTTCTCCTTCTCTAAATTGGCCTTCCACTGCCTGACAAGCTCTGCTGTAGCGCTGGGCTTGTATGTCTGCGAGAAGAGAACAGCCTCAGCGAAGCGGTTGGTCTTGACGAGCAAGTCCATACAAGCCTGCAGATCGCCGATCTGCCAGAGTGCGGAGAAAGCGACGTTGTTCGCTGTTGCTGTTTCGGCCAGAGACGCGAGCTCGCGGAGACCAGACTCGTCTGAGGTGGCAGAGTAGAGCAGGAGCAACGAGCCAAGGTCCTTGGCCTTGACAAAGCATTCCTGTGCAAGCTTGATGTCCCAGCCCGTCAGAGCAGCGTCACCAACAGTCTTCCACTTGTGCTCAGTGTCCTGCTCGCGTGCAATCTCGGTGGCTTGCTGAAGGTCGCCCAATGAGAGGGCAAGGTCGAAACGGTGCTCGGGATCAGTAGCGACCTTGAGAGCCATCTCCTTGTACCCTTGACCTTCCAGGAACCGTGCAATCTTGTTATTTTGGTCCTTGGGCACAGATGGTAATGTCTCTTCTGCAGCCTCGAGCTCTCCTCGCAGGATCAAAGTCTGGTACTCCACAACGGCGAGCGACAGAGCAAACGACACGACGTTGACATCCTTGTCGGCAACATAGATCCTTGAGTCGCGGGCGAGATATCCAAGAACGTAGTGTGGTGAGTCGAAGTGGGAGATGGTGTAAGTCTGGTCACCGACCAGATAGTTGAGACGGTTTGTGCTGTTAGTATAGATGAAGCAGTCACCGACCCAGCATCCTGTGCGCACACTATTGGTTTGTTAGCTATTGGTCTCTTGGCAGAGCACCTTGGAACACACCTCTCGTTGATGTCGCAAACCACCTCAAAGGCAGACTCGGCGCCATCCTCGTCGATCTCGCCGTTCTGTACGGCCTCGAGGTAGTTCTCCCTGGAGTATCGCAGAACGTAGTATGTGTCATCTGTGGCCAGAGTGACGAGCTCGCCGCTTTCTGACCAGAAAACGCTCTTGGGCTCTACCTCAATCCTTCGTACAAGAGCGCCAGAATCCCAGTCATAGAAGCCGATACCGCCCTGGCCCTTTACACCCAACAGAACGCCGCCGCTCAGACCATCAGCAGAGAAGCCAACATTAAGAACACTTCGCTCCTTGAAGTTGCGGAAGATCTTGACGCTAGTGGCGGATTCCCGAATGGCGTAGTCTTTGTCGTGATCTTTCGATGCCCAGCAGAAGTCCAAAGCGGAGCCAAAAGCCTGATTACGGAGCGCCAGAGCAGTGTAAATGATGTACTCACCGTCGCCGCATACCGCAACGAAACGGCCGTTCGGCGAGTGGAGCAAAGATTGAGGGTAGATTTCGGTCGAACCAAGGTCCTTGGAAGGTAATGTGAGTCGTTCCGCATCCTTTAGCGAATCGTTACCCTTGATTGTAGCTGCGAGGATATCGTTGTGCTTGGCCCACAGAACCTTGCCACCAGCATCCATGCTGACAGCTGGCTCCTCGCGACCCATCGAAATGACCACAGCTCCGTCGTCGAAACCAAGCGCAATGCCATTCTTGCTCTTCTGTGACGCCACACACCATGATCGCTCGAGACCATAGTTCAGTGATTGCTCGAGACGGTATGTCGACGAGTGCCAAATTTTGATTGTGCCGTCCTCAGATCCAGAAATGATGACAGGAAGTTCGGGGTGGTATACTGCGAAGCTGACATTCGATGTGTGACCCTCGAGCGTCGCAATGAGCGCCTTTGTGGTGTAATCCCAGACCTTGACAGTCCGGTCGTCAGACGTTGTGAGCAGGTAGGGCTTATCCGATTGAGGGTAGTAGTCGACGAAGTTGACACCCTTCGTCTCGTGCGCCTCAAGGGTGAAGTTGGGAGTCGAGCTGCCGAGCGACCAGATCTTTACGGTTCGGTCGAGACAGGCGGAGGCAAACGTGTTGGGGTCCTTGGGGTTGATCGCGATTCCCATAACGTAGTGCTGGTGGCCGGCGAATTCTTGTACACCTGTAGCTTGTCAGCGAATCGCTCATGCCCTCTTGATGTGAGCTCCATACACTTCCAACCCTTCTCCCAGTCCCACAGCTTTATTGTCATGTCATCCTAAAGGCGCATCAGCCCTGGTCTTTGAACCCTCTCCTTGCGCAACTCACACTGGCTGTCAGAACGAAAGGCTGGGTGGGGTGCACGGCGATTGCGCGAATGTAGTCGGGGTGTGCCTCGAACGACGTGACCTTCTCGGAGGTGTTGTAGTTGTAGACGCGCATTTGGAAGTCATCAGAACCTGTAGTCGAGCCGCGTCAGCACATAGTCGAGGTATGAGGCAGCGATAGTCGCACCTGCTACAATCCAGTTCTTCCTCGCAATGAAGCGACCAGCGCGGACGGGGACATCGGTGAGCTCGAATGTCTTGACGATCGATTGCGTTATGTACGACCAGATGTGAACGTGTCCTGCCACGGTCAGTGTCCACCGCCATTGTCTGTTCGGAGCTGCGCATACCGCTGTACAGCGTCGTGAGAATCCATGGCTCAGTCGGGTGGAAGTCTTCGGAGTGATTTAGTATCGTGGTCGACTCGTGGAAGCGCAATTCCTACCAATGCCTAGCTAATGTTAGTATGAAGCCTCGAGTACATTTGGTGCACGGCTTTACTGACCCTTGACTCTCTCCGAGCGCGCAAAGAGCTGCCTCTGTTCCTGTGTGAGTAATTGCCCAAGCTTCTGGTAGTAGCCAGCCCACCTTCACGTCGAGACGCATTGTCGTAGCTTATGTGGATTGTCGTGGAGGGGTGGGTTCGGGGGAGACGTGGCCCGTTGTAGCCAGTCTGTAGGAGCGCAGATGGAGACGACGTATTACGAAACGAATTCCTTGGGTAGAAGAGGCGTGGACAGACCGCTGGACAGAACGATTGGGACGAAGTTGGAAGGGCCCGCTCCGTGTCCACCTCCGCGATGCTGCACTGTGTCCGCTGTTAGGCTTGGCAACAAGGGTTCACGATTTCCCAATGAGGCAAGAATCAAAACCATCGATCACGGCAAGTATCCGCAACCATCACAGGTCAGCCCTGGTCGGTTGCTCCTTAGAGGCAACCGTGCTCTGCTGTCGTGCACTGGGAGACGGCCAGCCCAATGTCGCCTTCGTTCTGTTACAAAGCAGTATGTGAACTTTTCTCGATTCTCCTCTACAACTATTTACTCGAGATGACCTCCCCACAAGTGCCCACTGCACTTCCAGCGGCTCTCCCGCAATTGCATAATAGATACTCTGAATCATGCTCCAAGCCGTCCGTCGTCCATGGCAAATGCCATCCGTGCATCAACAAGAGGAAAAAACGGTCTTGCGGTTAGCAAAGACTGGTATCTAAGAAGTGAATATACAGAAAGATCCAAAATATGTTAAAGTATGGTGTAAAGGTTAGACAGGTTTAGCGAGAGTGTCCGAACAAAGTAGGCGATGATATGTGAAAGAGTCGGGTGCGCTAGATGCGACATGCAAATGCTAGCATGGATAGGTCGGTTCGCAAGATGGCTGCCAAGATCGAAGCATAGACGTGACTGTACTATGCGTGCGCTGAATAGCTGACTCGAGGTCCTTGGAGTAAGAGATGCGGGTGGACAGTTGCTCAGTTCCAGCCCAACGAGTTCTCAGCCATGACCGGTGCCGAAATCTGCTGTGTACGGATGCTCTGTCCGCGGCTGCTGGCGCTTCCATGACTGCCGCGGCTACCAGGTGTCATGCGGCCATCGCGGGCACCACGCATCCAGGCAGCTGCGCCACCAGGAATAGAGCCGTAGGTCATGCGGCTGGTGCTGGGAACAGAGCTGGAGCGCGAGTGAGCAATGCGCTTGTTGCGGTACCGGCGAGCGACAAAGAACATAGCTGCACCGTACGCCATAGCACCAACGATAGCTCCGGTGGCGATACCTGCACTGGTAGGGTTGATCTTGCGGCTGGCACCGGCGTCACCTCCTAACGCACCACCATCTCCAGCGCCTCCTGTGGAGGTCGCAGCAGGGTCATTACCAGCGACGTTGGAGCCACCAGGAATGGTACCGCCAGCTGCCAGAGGACAAGCAGTGTTGATCAAGTTGGTCAGATCGTTGACGGTGGAGTCCTTGTTGTGCCAGAACGGATCAGCAGGGTTGCGAAGCTGGGCAGCAAGCTTGGTCTGCAAATCCTTAGGGATGGTGAACATCGCCATGGTGGTGATGAAGCCCTGGTACTGCGTGGTGTCGAGAGGCTTCAATCCGTAGTTCTTGACCTCGGAAGTCGAGATGTTGAGACCATCGGCGATAGCCATGGGCAGGTAGTGGAAGATCTGGTTGCCGTTGTCCTCGCTGCCAGCCACGAAGGGATAGTTCAGCGGCCACTTGAAGCACACTTGACCCATGAAAGTGTCCTGCGACACCTCGCTGGGAACGCCACCAGGAGGAGCGATCATCCTTGGCAAGCTGGAGGGAATGCCGACACTGGTCGACGCAGTGGGCGAAGGGATCGAGGAGTTCTCTTGAACAATGCTAGTGAGGACGGGAAGCGTAGTCTCAGTGTTGGTGGCAGTGGGCGCAACAGTACGGATGGGGCTCTGCGAGCTGGTGACCGATGGTGTTGTGGGCACTGGGACCGAGCTGACGACGGTGCTGCTAGCAGAAACTGTGACACTGGCAGATGCAGGGGCGGACGCCGACGTAGACAGTGTCTCTGATGCCGAGAGAGCAGAAGAGGGCACGACAGAGGACTGGGATGCGGATGATCCAGTACCAGAGGCAGATGGCGAAGCGACCGATGTAGCGACCGAGATAGACTCGGTCGCGGAAGCGGTGGAAACTGCACTGCTCGAGATCAGACCAGATGAAGAGGGGCTCTCAGAAGCTGGGATGGAAGTTGGGATGCTAAAAGTCTCGCTGGGCGAGACAGTAGAGCTCGAAGAGACACCGGTGCCAACCGAGGTCGACGAGACAATGCCAGAAGAGATATCTGATCCAGAAAGAGTGAAGGAAGGCAGGATACCCGAGGAAGCGGACACCGAGGCGCTGGCCGAGGGTGTGACGCTCCCAGTGCCAGTGGGCAGAGGTGTGATCGAACCAGAGACAGTTGCCGAAGGCAGGATGCCAGACGAGACAAGGTCAGATGAAAAGGCCGAGGCGATACTGGAAGCAATGCTGCTGATGTCTGAAGTTGGAATGGGCACGGGAAGTGTACCAGTTGGCAGAATAGAGGCCGAAGTGAGGGCGGACTCGGCGCTGGACACCAAGCTTGAGATCACACTTGGGAGAGCAGAGCCGGTGGGCACAGCGGAGACAGCGGAGGACAAGAGGCTGGACAGCTCGGAGATGATTGACGGCGCGACCGACGGCAAGAGGCCAGAAGCCGATGGCGAAGGTGTGATCGACGCCGAAACAGGTGCAGTGGGGTTGGCAGAGCCTGAGCTGGGGAGTACGCCAGTGGGTGCGACCTCAGAAACCAACGAAGACAGGAGCGAAGACAGGTCGACAAGAGCAGAGCTGGTGGGAGTGCCCTCTGAGGTGGGAATAGCACCTGACGCTCCGCTAGTGATCGTAGCAGATGCAGTAGGAGATGCAGACTCTGTACCAAGCGCCGTGGTAATGCCAATGATGATGCCGCCGCTGGAGGCTCCAGTAGGAACAACGCCGCTGCTGGGGACGATACCAGACTCAATGGCTGAGGTGGGTGTGGGCTCAGCACCAAGGATGGATGATAGAAGAGAGCCAACGAGACCACCAGTAGAGGCTGCCTGAGATGTAGGAGTAGCCTCAGCGCTCTGGACGGGCGAAGAAAGACCACCAGTAGGCAGCACAATCTGGGAACCCGAGGGCATGACTCCAGTCGACGCAACCTGGGAAGTAGGCGTGGCCTCAGGGCTCTGGAGCAGCGAGGAGAGAAGGCCACCTGTAGGCTGGATGATCTCAGAAGCAGGAGGCATAGATCCAGTAGAAGCACCCTGAGTAGGCTCAGGAAGGAGCGACGACAAAAGGCCACCGATAAGACCAGCCGATGAAGTAGGCTGCACAATCTCAGAAGCCGGAGGCATAGATCCAGTAGAAGCAACCGATGTAGGACGCTCGACAGCACCGGAAGTAGTGGCCTGCGAGGGAGTCTCCGAGGTTCCAGGAACAATGAAGGGTCCCTGGAAGCTCGATGCAGCGGACGAAGGCGCCTCCGAGGTGGCAGCAGCAGAAGTGGTGTCGGAGATGATCACATTGGGCAGTGTACCAGTGGGGGCGGCCTGCTGCTCGGAAGTGGTAGGCGCCAGGGTCGGCTGGACGATGGATTCAGATGAAGGCAGACCACTACTGGACGGGAGAAGACCACCAAGAAGAGACGACAGAAGACCACCACCAGCTGAGCTCTGTGTAGGCTGCTCATCCGCGATCGACTGAGTAGGCACAGAAGGTGCGGACGATGTGGGCTGAACAATCGCAGATGAGGGAGGCATAGCACCGGTGGGTTGCTGTTCAACAGGGGCGCTGGTCGCAGCTTCGGTCTCAGTGCTCGATGTGGTGGGAGTGACGATATCTGACGGTGCAGGAAGGCCAACAGAAGGCTGCTGAGCGGTGCTGCTGGTCACGACCTCGGGAGCCTGGGAAGTGGGCACTGGAGAAGGCGAGGCCGATGTGCTAGGCGAGAGGATTGGCGAGAGGATGTTCGAGAGCTGGGGAAGGATGCCAGTGCCGGCTGCGGACGACCGCTGTGCAGCTGGAGTGCTGCTGGGCTCCTCGGTATCAGAAGGAGTCTGAGAGGTGGCAGCCGCAGGAGCTGAGGGCGAAGCCGAAGTTGTTGGCTTTACAATCTCCGAGGATGGGGGCATTGTGCCGGTTGGTGCGGGCCTCTGCTCCTCGGGTGTGTTCTGGACCTGAGAAGAAGAGGGCTGCTCCTCAGGGGTCGAAGCAGCTGCGGATGATGGCGCTGCAGCAACGGACGAAGTAGGCTCCTCAGGTACAGAGCTGACGACGATCGTGGTGGTGGTTGGCTGCTTGGCGGTAGAGCTGGGTGCGGAAGATGGCACAACGACGGCAGATGTCTGCTCCTCCGGTGTCGAGCTTGGTGCCGATGATGATACGACGATTACAGTGGAAGTGGTGTCCTCTGGTGTGGTGATTGGAGCTGCAGCCGGGCTTGAGATAATCTCGGGCGTGGTCTCGACGGGTGCGCTCGACGGAGCTGGCGCAGAAGAGACTTGCTCCGGTGCTGTCAAGGACGAAAGACCCGCTGGCGAGGAAGAGCTACCAGTGCTGGACGGTGCTTGGGGCTGTGATTGCTCAGGTGTCGACGTGGTGATGATGACCGACGAAGGCGCCGCATTCGAGTCCTGCTCACTCAGGGTAGAGAAGAGGTCGGATGTCGAAGGGGACGATGATGATGATTGAGAGTTGATCAGGGAGTTGAACCAGGATGTGAAGTTCGGGATCTGAGGCTCCCGCTTTTCGCTGCTCGAAGTGGAGGACACGGAAGTCGGGGAAGAGGATGATGTAGCGGGTGCCGTGGCATTAGCCGTCGTTTCGGTGTTGATCTGACGCTTCACATGGCGCGGGAAGTAGTAACGAGGCTTGCCCTGTGTTTGCTGTGGCTGCGGTGCTGGCATGGCCTCTGCTACTGCAATGGGTCCAGAGCCAGACATGCTGGCCATGACAAGGGCAGCAGCCCATACTGATGTTGAGCGCGTCATCTTTGTGATTAACTTCAAGCACTAGGTCCTTATTAAGATATGTGGAGGGTATAGAGCGCGAGCAAAGTCGGTGCACCTGCAAGTGTGAGACATGGACGTTTGCATGAGTGCAGGGTCGGCTTACAGTATGTTGTTGTTCAAACGAGTGTACTTGACAAAAGTCAAAGGTGGATAAAGAGTGGACCTGAGCATGTGTTAGGACTCTGCGTGTCCAGCATAATTCAGATGCAGACTCACTAGACTGTCGATACAGCTAGGAATGTGACGGAGGCCTGGGTGATGGCAGGCGTCGCAGTCGCAGTGAGATCCGTTTTCGTGGTGGGTCTATGCCGTCATGTTTGACATGAACCGATTCCAGAGGTGCGCGAGAAACAGTCGTTCCAATGGTTCAGGTCGGTCAGCCAGGTCTGATACACGCCCAGCGGTGCGCAGGCGGTGCGCAGCGTCAACAAAGAGACGGCTGGTGGCGTGGCGCAACGGCGTGGTGCTGCAACAAAGACTCGACGATGTTCGTTCGGCGTGTGGAGTCGGCGTTCCTGATCGGCGTGAAGCTTGCGCGTCGTGCAGGGTCAGAGCGAGGCTGGGAGAAGGGCGACGTCAAGCGGCGAACAACGTCGGGGCGTCCACGGCTGTTCAGGCAAACGAATGTCGAATTGGATTACTACGAGGCGAAGGCAAGGCGTCGGGAAGGAGCGGTCGTGATTCGGAGAATCGTGCAAAGGGAGCGTAAGCCCAAGGGCGGCGGTGGAGAGGTGTGCTGGACAGAACAGAGCGCGAGCGATCTCCACGGGCAGCCACGGGCGGGTGATGCACACTTGTAGTCGGGACTGTTAGTGCGCACTACGTTCGAAAGCTTGTCGGCGGGCGTAGAGAGGGTTTGGTGTCAAGAACGGCGGGCTGGAGGGTGGAGAAGGAGAACAGCAGCGCGCGGTGGCCGTCAGCGACTCAGTCGCACAAGGGCCTTGAAGGGCCGCTCCAGGCGCAAAACGACGGGTCAGGCTGTTCAGACAGGGGGGGAGCCGAACGAGTCGCTGCGATGCCCGTCCACTGCAGGCCGGCAAACGGATCCGCCCTGAACGGGACTAGCTGCTAGCAGGACGGGGCGCGGGCGGCGTGTTTGTTGCATTCGATAGCGCCCGCAAAAATAGACGGGGTCAGGCACGAACGTTAGGGGTTGAGGGTCAGGACAGACGGGCGGTACAGAATGGACGAACGCACTGATGGCAGGACGCTCGCACGGTAACACAATGTTCAGCATTCAGCTGCCGCTCTTGAGCACCTCACGGCTTTGCCTTCAATCTGCCCCAATCTGCCCCAATCTGCCGTATGGGTGGTGGCTCACGAGTGGCCCGTTTAGATTACCTCTGGCGGTTGCGCAGCTCTCATACGCACTAGCAGGGGCTCTCCAATATCAATCCCAGATCCTCCTCGGCACCTGCAAGGCTCGCGCACGAAATCAACGCCCGCAACGTGCTTTTTGCTGCCTGCAACGGCCGCCCAGCGCAGCAGCTTCTTCTTGTGTGCGCACCTGATGCACGCTGCTCGCACCTGTTTGCAGATCCTGCAGCGCCTGCGGTCCCCGTGTTGAGTGACAGCGCTGTCAACCAACAAACGCCCGCCCAATCAGCGCACGTGAGCCCAGTCGCCCCTGCCCTGCCCAGGCTTCATTTCGGAAGGTGGAACCAGGGTGCTGTGGCTGCTCGAATGAACGCCGCAACTCTCCAACAAGCACGCCTCTTGTCCCGCGCGCACGCTGCCCACCGAATGTGCATTTGATTACCTCCACCCTGCGGCAATAAAGTCGTTCCAGAGCGCTCAGATGAGGTGCGCGTCGTCGCTGTCTGCTGCGCCGTGGTTCCACCGTCTCTCTGCTGACATGACAATCCTTTCACTGCAGGTCACTTTATCGAGCTGCAGCCACGTTTGCGCTGAGTGTGATATTGCTAACCAGGCTGCGAGACTATTGATTTTTCTCGACGTATCTCCGACTTTGGCACAGCGTGACCTTCCTCGACTCGCACATTTCTGATACTCTGGTAAGGTTTGTCCCTAAGGCTGACGGCAGTTTCAATATCTGCCCGCCCTTGCTATCAACAGTGTGTACTTCCACGCTTGTGCTTCATCCAGCATCAAGATAGCCTCCTGTCTGTGCCTCAGCCAGCACCATTCTGGACTCGCACTCGCGGTGTCGAGCGATCCGAATCAGATCTTCCCTCTACACCGCGGCACTCCTCGCAAAGACTCTCTACTTTGGTGCGCTGTCTGCTCGCTTCCATCGAAAGATCAACTACTTTCCACCACTTTGAGGTTCCTTGGGCCCAGTGCGTTTCAGTGCTCGGGAGCTTCACCAGAAAGGACGAATGTCATTCTTTGATATCTATTCTTGGCCTCCGCCTTCCACGCAACAACAGCATCTCGACCCAAACACGAACGCCTCATGCACATTGTATGCTTTCTTGTCAGCAAGGCTGTCCGAGTCGGTATGAGCTGAACGAACGAGGCTGCTGACGGGTGTTGGCATGCCTATCACGTGTTGTGTAATCTCACGTTCAATAGTGCCACCTCGCTAGCACACAGTCCGCCGCTTGGCAAAGGATGGAGATCTGTTTTCCATCGAATTCCAGGGTGCGACCCAGGTGCAATCACGTTGGGCCGATCCAAAGTTCTGGCCACGCTGCTGATTTGCAAGATTTGGCCCCTTGCATCTGCCATCAACATCTGAAACACGCGCTCGGCCGAAGGCACTCAGCCTCGCCGTTCGACCTGGCAGAAGTACAAGCTGACATCATGAGATTTGATGCTCACGAGTCTCGTTAGCATTTGAGATGTCGTGCGTGCAAGACATGTCATTTGACTATGTTACTTACCTCTACCTATAGCATGAAGAAGGATCAACAACCTCTTCATGCGTTGTCAGGTCTGCATTGCACGATCTGCAACTTAGTTTCGAAACACCTGCTATCGACTCGCTTGCGTGCAAGCGGTAAATATACCGCCCATCTTATTCCATCAGATCTCCATTGGCAACTCCTACCCCGGTATTCTCCTATGCAAGCCCATCGGCACTTCACCACGCTCTTCTTCGGAGCCCTATCGAGACTCGACGACTTCCAGAGCGTGTCTGTTTTGCACACAGAGACGCGTGCTTTGGATTCGTTCGTGATGGTCCATTCGCCAACAAGCATGTGCGCTCGTAGTTACCAACATCACATCTCGAAACACACGTCGCCTCACTAACCGCGTGACACCTCAACCCGCCCAACTCTGACATGACGTCGCACGGAAATGCACCGAAGACATCCCCATACCAATGGAACTGTCATGACGAACTCTTTGCCTCGGGTTGCTGCCAGTGTGGAGTACGTCTAAGGCCTTCCTTCTTGTGCT
Organism: Didymella glomerata; assembly: GCA_030271015.1. Classification (NCBI taxonomy): domain Eukaryota; kingdom Fungi; phylum Ascomycota; class Dothideomycetes; order Pleosporales; family Didymellaceae; genus Didymella; species Didymella glomerata. Next base: position 334,299 of record JAJOHN010000017.1, read on the forward strand.
TCCACACGCTACATCTTGGCTCTTCTTGAGGGTCGCATTCTTGGCTCTTCCGGAGGTTGCAGAGGGACTTTGCTTCTTCAACGGCTCGGCAAGTGTCGGTCCGCGCCATGTGGCTATATCATTTGGGACTGGTATTGCTTTTGACACCAATTAGGCGCCGAAGACTGGGGTCACCGAAGACCTGGGGTTGTACTACGGACTTGAGGACGTGGAACATAATGTTATACCTGGTCTGATTTCGGATCTGCGAGGCATATACGGCTTCAAGGGTTGCCGGTTGTACAGCAGACTTGGAGGTCCGAAGTACACTGAATGTGCTTGAGTGTCGCGCATTTGCTTCACGCTTTTCGAAAACTCGGATGGCAGCTGTTTCTGTAGACGTTGCTCCAGAGAGTGCGAAGGAGGTGTGCTGCACGTTCGCGTATTCAATTTCGTTGGATGCTCTTTGTATGAAACTTGCGGTTGCCTACAACGTCGACCGCAATCAGTAGGGACCAGTTGATGCCGGTTCAAGAGTATCTGGAAGCACAAGGAAAAGTATTGCGACTTCAGTAAAATGGGTCTTGCGACTGCAGTAAAATGGGTCTTGCGACTGCAGTAAAATGGGTCTTGTGACTGATGTTCGCTGCGCCTGAGTGCTTGGTACGTGTGAGCCAGAAGGCCTCAGTGACTATGAGCCTTGGGATTTTCGACATTTCGTGCTTGTAGACATGTGCGTGTCAAACAAATAAATATTCAAACCAATTATCTGCAGGTTTTTTCATCGAACTCCGTTGCGTTGTGGGTGCATGAATTTTCTTGCGGGACAGCTTGCGCGGTCATTGTAACAAAACCCATTCTTGAGCAGTTCGAAACTCCACACAACTGACCACGGAGCCTTCTTGACAATATCTAGGAATGCACGATGCAACAGATGACTGTGGCGAGTAAGGTGTCATATGATCATAGATCATGCTTTGGAGGTCTACATGGCACTGGAACCATCGTCCAGAGCTCAAACCAGTGGCGCTGCAGAAGCAGCAGGTCAAACCGTTCGGGTGGGCATTACTTGGAGACACTCGCCATTTAGACACTCGCTACTTAGACACATGAAAGTCAATGTGTTTCGGTTCGGTACATAGAAAATTGAAGGCAGAGGCGGAGCACATATCGAGGCTCGCGAAAGTTTTGGATCATGACATCGAGATCAGGATCTTTGGAAGGAATAGACATCCACCACCATAGAAGAACTTTTGATTCGACAAAGGTTGAGAGAGGTTGAGGAATGCGTTGATTCGATTCGAGATCTGGAGGCAGAGACGTATTCTATGTTTGCTGCATGGCTGTGTTTGGGAGCATGGACATCTGTCACAATAACTTTGAGACTTGCAAACACGCACCAGTTGTCTGGTAACTTCGGCCAGGTAGGCTGTAAGTGATATGTCGTGAGACAGGTGTCCACGAGCGAGAGGGGTTTGTACAAGAATCGAGGCACATCGAATCTGACGATACTTGGATCATTCGTCACAAAGACATATTAGCTTTGTCTGTTGGGCTGAGACTCGAGAAACCTCATGCTGGTGCCTAATTCTCAGGATCAATGCTTCACCAGCGCAGACGGAGCTTGGGAGATGTTCTGACACTCGACCTAGGAAGTGCGTACGACGATGTGTCGAGGGTTGTGCGCGATGACCAGGTGATGTGTCAAAGTTATCAATCTGGGAAGTCAAGGGTCGCTGCAGCTGCATGCCCACTGGGACCCTGAGGCACTGCCTCGTGCCTTCCAGACTTGGGGCCGATGATAGCGACTTCACTATCGCTCGCGCGACAGAATCAAACCAGTGCATCTATGATGTCAGCCTTACACCATGGCCTACACGATGGAACAGGGATGCAGCGGTATCTGCACATCTCCGTTCGTGCTCGTGGTTCGTGGGTGGAAGGTCGGGCGATGGGTCGAGCTCAGGTGTGTTTGCGTGCAGCTACACTTCTGTTCGCGAGCTCGCAAAGTTTGGGAGACATTCGACTTTTATTGGGAGCCATCTCGCTTTCTGGTGGATCCTCTGGTGGCTACAAAGTCACCACTATACCACACCGAAGCAGCGAGTAGTTGCCGCCACATGGCTCTTCGCCGTAATTGTTTGGAAGAACACAAGTGCGCTGCAGAGACGCGGACATGGACCTTTGCTGCTCAGATTTTAGGAAGTCTCGCGAAACCTACAGACTGAAGATGACACAAAAGAAGCAAAGAAGCAAAGAATCAAGTGCGCTTTGAGCAGCTTGCTCATAGTATACGCGGCATTCCACTTGGCCTGAACAGTGCATGGAGTCCTTCAGTCAATTGTTCAAACATCTTCGGTGGTCATTTAGATAACATTCGACTCCTAGGCGAAGGAAAAGACACAAAAGGGTGGTGTTTCTCTTTGGACTTGCGATGGATGCAAGGTTTGAGCAGAGAAGAGGGTGAACCCAGACGATGAGGTCTTTTCAAGTCTGGTAGACGCAGAACATGCAAACTCCTGAGTGCGTTTTGGAGGCATACATATGAGCAAACATGAAGCTTAAACCGCTTTCCATCTTGGAGATAGTCGATCTATGGACTTGAGAACACCTCTCAAACACACTGAAGATTGAAGAATGTAATGCAGGAAGATGTACTTGTCTCAGAGCGAGCGATTTTTCAGAACGACATTGTTAAATTTACAAAAAGGTTTTGGAGACGACATTGAATCGATGGTGCGCAGAGATAAAACTTCCATTGACGGATTCGCAAACTCAAAGGTCATGTCAAGCTCTGATGCCATTTCCGGATAAGTTATGCAGCTTGACCAGAAATGTTCGGACAAAGAGTCACAGGATTCTTGACCATCAATTTTTGCATTTTGACAAGGAAGGAGGAAGGCAAGAAAGCCACATGTGGGGAAGGTCCGTACATTTTTGAACATAGGAAGCTCACAAGAGCCCCAAGACATGGCTCTCTTTTACCTCATATCTGGTTGTATGACAGCAAGGGAGTGCGAAGGTCGGAGGAGGCCGAGCTGGCATGGAGACTTGATACCCAGACGGGAGTATGCTGCTTAGTCTGGAGAGACTCGAACTTAATTTCAGCGAAGCATGATAATAAGTTTTACCGCCTTTGGCTTGGAAACCGCGGCAGAAGACCGGAAAACAAGTCCATCCAGCTGTGTGAGCTGAATTTTGAGCTACGGAATCAGAAAGCGGAGAGACAACTGTGATCCACGGTGTTGCAAAGTTGGCATTTTGAGATGCTCAGTACCTCAAAGCAGAGACAAAACGATATGAAGCCGTATTGTGAACGTTTCAATTACATGCGTCTCTGACGCGGCGTCTGAATGGTATACATTGTCCTTTCGGACGGTAGACATTGCAAGGTTGAGTCCGTCTTTTGATCGGTCTGCATTGAGGGAGGAAGATATCGAGCTCCGCGTTCTTTATTTTTTTGTAAATGTAGTTGCAGATGATGGTCAGGGTAGTGGAGGTTGCTGGTGCATGGATGGCTTGTGTAGAAGTCATCCCGTGGATCAACACATGTGCTGCGGCGACTCAAGGCGTGTGGTGAAGGCTGGAGGGATTCAATGGTATGTCAGCGTTGGCGAACGCGACGAATTGTTGTTGATTATGTTGGCAGGTGTTAAAGTCTGCCAACTTTCATCTGCTAACTTAATGAAGTCAGATGAATGGTATCTACCCAAAACTCCAGGCTATGTCAAATGCAAATGATCTCTACCTGCTCCGTGTAATGCAGCTTAATGTACCTACCCTGCTCTATCTCTTCTTCGTCTAGTGGCCGTTGGTGCCCTTCTGGGTGACCATCCAGGTCAGCAGGTCGACCTTGGTAACGACAGCAGCAGCGCGGGGCTCGCCATCGACCTTCTCGGTGACAATAGCGGCCGAGTTCCACTCGAAGAACTTGTTGAGGTCACTGAGCTTTGTGTCCCTTGTGATCTGGACAAACTCCCTCCTACTGCCGACTTTGGTGCCCTCGCCGTTCATCTGCAGCCTGCCGAGATCCTTGACGACCTCATTGAGCTTGCGGAAATCGAACATGACGTCCTCGACCTTCGACTTGGGTGACGCGCGGCCAGACGCAATGTAGGAGAGCAGGTTGCCCAGTGTGACGAGACCAACAAGCCTCTGCTTGCCGGCGCTGGTGTAGATGGAGACAGGAAGCTGATCGAAGCCCTTCTCGCGCATTGTCTCGATGGCTTCGCTGCAGGGCGAGTTCGCGGGGACGGTTGTGACTGGCCTGAGGCGCAGCGAGGCAATGGTGGCGCCATGGAAGGCATCGTTCTTGTTGTTCTTGCTGAGCGAGAGGCGGCGGGTGACGTTTGCGGCCTCAGGTGTGTCAGGTGGGGTCTCGGGGAGGAGGTCGTTGGCGGCGAGCCAGTCATCATCGACGAACTATCAAAATGTCAGCGGAGGTGAATTCCCAATGAACGAATTGTTACAAACCTTGCTGAGGTAGCTCCTGATGCTGTCAGGCAGGATAACGACTACGACGTCGTCCTTGCCCAGACCAAGCTCCTTGATGGCCTTGACGGCGGCGTCCATAGCGCTGCCAGATGAACCACCGCAAAGAATACCCTCCTCAGAGATCAACCTCCTTGCATACTGGAAGGCTGTGCGATCATCGGTCTTATACCACTTGTCGACAATCTTCTGCTCGAGAACATCGGGAATGAAATCGTAGCCAATACCCTCAACCTTGTAGCCCTCATTGACGCGATCGTTGTTGAGCGTCTCGGGCAGAGCAAGGATACTGCCCTGAGGATCGGCAGCAATAATCTTGACATCCTTGTTGTGCTTCTTCAAACCCCTCGCAAGACCTGTGATGGTACCACCAGTACCAGCGCCAGCGACGAGCGCAGTGACCTTGCCCTGTGTCTGCTCCCAGACCTCCTCAGCAGTGCCGAACTCGTGGGCCATTGGGTTGTTCTCGTTTGAGTACTGATCGAGGATGTGGGCGTTTGGCAGCTCCTTGACGAGCTTCCTGGCAACGCCGATGTGGCTCTCAGGGCTGTCCCAGGCGGCGCTGGTAGGTGTACGGATGATCTCAGCGCCGAGCGCCTTAAGAACGGCAACCTTTTCAGGGCTCATCTTCTCAGGCAGAGTAATGATGGTCTTGTAGCCCTTGACGGCAGCCACGAGGGCCAGACCAATACCGGTGTTGCCAGAGGTGGGCTCGATCAGAGTGTCTCCAGGCTTTATGCGTCCGGACTTCTCAGCGGCCTCAATCATGCGCAGCGCAATGCGGTCCTTGACGGAGCCACCGGCGTTGAAGGCCTCGACCTTGACGTAGACGGTGGCCTCAATGCCCAGCGACTGAGGGATCTTGTTCAGGCGAACCAGTGGCGTATTGCCAATCTGCTGGGTGATGTTGTCCATCACGACCGGTGGGATCGCAGGGCGCGTTGTTGTAGACATGATGGCGTGTTCTGTGTGCAAAGGGCAAAAGAGGGTGTTGTAGGTCCACAAAGATCGCGAGAAGGAGAGTGGAAGGTGCGAGGAACAAAGGGATATCTCGCCACACGCAGGAAATCACGATGTCGTGATCTTTTCGTAGTTGTCGCAAAGAAAATGCTCGTTAGTTAGGTAAACCGACACTATGCGCCCCACCAAGGCCCCGCTGTTGAGCCGCGGCTACCTTGTGATTTCAGCCCTACGAGGCTGTGTAGCTCCTGCCACAACGGTCCGCGGCGCTTCTCACCATCATCGTTCTTGTCGTTGTATTGCCATTTGTGCGGCCTTACATTTCATTAAGAAGACGTCCAGATTGCTTGTACCTTCGGACAAACTTGGGTGCAGTCGCTGCTGGTCTCGATGTCTCTGATTTCCGCTACGTAAAATTTTGGCTACTGCCATGCCGAACACACCGATCACGCCGAAAGCTGAAGCCATCCAGCCCTAGAGCCTGCATCATCTCTTTGCTGCGCCATCTGTCATGTCTCGTAAGCCATTATCCCCTCCAAGCTGTTCCTTGTGTTGGGAGGTATACTGAACTTCTCTGGAAGGGGATCACATTCTCACAATGAACCTGACGACCGTAATAGTTGATGTCACGCAGGACTTCCGTGCTCAAAGCACATGCTCCTCTACGATCTTCCCATTCACGGCCGGCCCTCTGCTCTGAAAGTCCGATCCTTGGGGCGGCAGCCAACCCAATTCACCGTCTCCAGCAATTCGTTGCTATCGAAGGCGTACTGATTAGGCGACTCGAGATCATAGTAGGACTTCATGTCCTCATTGTGCAGCTCCTCCCAAGGTGGTTCTGGCTTCCAGTCGTCCTTGCAGTAGAGGCGTTTCTTCCGCCTCCAGTAGCACGTCTCCTGAACTATGGCAGAGTCAGCGGTTGAAGTTGTCTCGGCAGATTGTGGCAAGAATAACACTCACACCAGAGCAGATATGAAGAGCGGAAGCCTTCGTCATCTGTTTTTAGGCACCTGGCCACGCGCTTGTAAAAGCAGTTCCACCAGCGCTCAGCCACATCTTTACCCTCGTCGCCGCAGAAACATGCGGTCTTGGCTGAAGTAGCGGGATGAGTCCAGTAGAGTCGATCTATGACAAGGCAATCATTTTCGTCGCTGCCGTCGCTTAAAATTTTGGCATCGCAATAGCGTTCGGCGTCGTCCGAGAGTACATCAGCAAGAAGGCAGTTGCCAGATGGAAGGAGTGTCTGCTTACCACACAAGCACGCACGAGGACGGGAAGAAGTGCGAGACTCAACAGTGGCATGCGCATGTCGAACCACCTGAGGACGTGCAGTCTAATGGAGTGTAAACGATGGGCAGGCCAACGCTTATATTAAAGCTCTCGCTACAGCACCTCCAGAGCTGCAGAGCTACCTATGGTAGCCAGGTGGATCTCGCCATGTGTTGTCGTAATCTACGACCCTGGGACCAAAGACCAACGTTGACGATAACTTCAGTAGTGGTTTTCGCGAGCTTGATTTGTTCAGCTGGTGTTGCCAGTGAGGTGACGCGCAGATGTACACCACTGCCGAAAGAAGGATGAGAGCAGCCCGGAGAGCGCGTATCACCCAGCTGGTTGGACTGATGCTGTCCGCCCTGGTGGATGTTGGTGAATTTTTTTGGACATATGTTCCCTCATTTTGAAGTTGCTGTGAATGCAGTGGGTCACTATGTTATCGTAATCTATCTTGACCCTGAACCGACGTTGCTAACACCCTCAACAGTGGTACCGGCGAATTCTGCACTCGATAAGAGCTTGAAAGCCCCCCAACCGGAGCGAGACCAATGACACCTTACATGATGCTTTTCGCGAACTTTGCACTCTTGACAATGAGTATGGAGGCTTTCAGTACTTCAGCTGTGAAATCTGCATCCTTTTCGATATCTAAAGGCTTCTACAAGCGCTCGCTGGAGTATACGCAATCGTTGAACGTCTGTCTGTGTTGGCTACATCCACAATAAAAACGTCAAATGAACATCAAAATCAACCGCTTGGCCTACAAGTGCATCCGACGCGGGCAGAAGGTCTCTGTAGGTCTACATAACTTCAGATTGTTGTGTTCAACGAGCGGTGAGTTGACAGGTAAGGAGGACCACGACTTCGCGGGGTATGCGTCCATCAAATAGTAAGGAGGCTCGATCAAAAACGCTCATGCTTCCTGTGTCGCGACGGCAAGACTGAAAATTTAAAGCTGAAAGTGCGCAGTTGCCAAGCTGTCCTTCACCGGCACCGCTGTTATGACTAAGTAATGAGCAGATTGAGCCCCACAGACCCACCACGGCACGGCTAAAAGGTTGGCGATCTAGAGAGACGTAAGTTTAGAAGTACTTGATCAAAGCGTTCCACGAGGCTAGAATTTTTGAACTGCCGAGAGTCAAAGCGCAGGCAATGGGTCGCAATGGAAGCGGGCTTAGCAGCCAATAGACGCTCATTCGCGTCCAGGATCTCAAGAGTAAGCTTGTGCGTATTGCGGTGCTCGTATTTGGCCTTCTGATATGATAAGCAGGAGGTAATCACGGAAAGCCGCGCCCTCGATGAGTGCGCATCAACGATGCGCTCTACCGATCGACCTGCCTGTAGACATGATGATAGATACAGGCAGCTAGTTGCGCATCGTGAAATCAACCTAACACAGCAGTCAAAGGACGAGTGTTCATCATTCGCTCTGGGAATTAAGATCTGCGAGCTCTTCGAGCTCGTACAGAAACCCGAAACCCAAGTCGGCTTCGTTGAATAATTCAGCAAGAGCCGGCTTGTCGCCGTCATGCGACTCCTTCAAGGCCGCTTCCTGTAATTGACGCTTTTTCGAGCTTCCATACGCTTTGTCGGTAATCGCCCTTTTCTTGAGTTGCGACTTCTGCACGACCGATGTCTGTCCACTGTCCCACGCTCTGAGTGCTGTAGCGTGGTCATCGTCAGAATACCACATATCCCCAATCTTGTAGCGCCATCGACCGGGGCCTTTAGATGACGACCCAATTTTCCGCTCTAGTCCAGTCACGGTCTCACCGTCCGGTGCAACAGCTCGCTCTAGGATTGCGCGAACTGCCTTCTGATGTTGTCCCAGGCCCAAATTATTCATGAGGGTGTGCGAATATTGAGTGAGCCAGTGTGGTGGCAGTTTTAGTAAGATCGTCATCACATCAGTGAATACCTCTAGCATCGTTTTACTGTAGTCGACAGGTATGTGATCTTCCTTCCGTACAAGACTCAGAAGGCCGTAGACCTTGTCGCGCGGGTCGTAACACTCTTGTTGCGCAAAGTGCTTCATACACTGGTGCAAGGAGCTGCTGTGACCGCGCCCAGGATTCTCATAGACTGAATAGTTTGGATCGAGCTGAAAATGGGAGAAAATGTTGTAAAGCGTCGGTGGCACGGCCAGCTTGGTTTTTCCTTGTGCGGGCTTTGACAATCGTCTTGCCGCAATGACGAGCTTTGAGAAAGGAAGCCAAAATGTCCCGCACAAAATATGTACCCTTGGAGGCAGCAGAAGCTCTTGCACTATCCAGAGTCGACTCCAATAGTTGTTGTAGAAGATCGTCTTGGCAGCTCTTGTTGCTGATTCCCATGTCAATGATGAAGAAGATGAGGAAGCATGTGCATAATTGTTCGCGCCCTCGAGCTTCGAAAGCAAAATTGCCGCGTCTTGAGAGCTTATTCCAAGCCAGACAATAACATGATAGCATTCGGTGTAGATGCGAGACATCAGTTGGACTTGCTGGTTTCGTTCGCCATGGTGTGCCTGAAAGATACAGATTTGGTCGATCCATATGGAGTGCTTGTTTTGTGAATCGTTACGATACGTTTGTAGGAAGTTATAGAGATTCAGTCTGACTTGGAAGGGCGAGTTGTTGATCAGTATCGTTGCAAAAGGTCCCGGTGGGCCCCATGTGTAGGACAAAGTTACGTAGGCCGGAGCACTGTCCAGGTCGTAGTCTTTGACATGACAAGATATCGGTTCATCATCGGTGTTTGCTGGATCGAGGCTGATCAGTCGTATTTGTTGCTTTGTTGTGTCCAGTGGTGTGTAGACGTAGGCATCCGACTGCTCTGCGGGCTGCATGATACCATCTTTGCATGTATTTGCAAGGCCTAGTCTGGGGTGAGTGTTGTCCGAGATGGAGAAGATATGGCATTGGAAGGGAGCTAAGAAGGCGGGCAAAGGAGAAGCTGGCGAGCGGGGCAGCGCCCTGCAGCCTGATGTGGCGCAGCCAAACCGAGCCGCCACCTCATCGTCGGAAGATGCAAATTGCAGCACAAGCATCTTTGAGCAGCATTTGTTGTAGACAATTTTGAAATGAGTGTATTAAGTAAATTCCTCTTAGGAAGCTAAGCAAGATATCGAAACGTAAGACCAAATGCAAAAGTGGATGCAGACATATCCAAACTAACCTAGAACACAGAGACCAACGGCAAATCAAAATGCAAAACAGGATCATCAAGAAGGAAATAGATGCAAAGGCAAGCAAAGCATAAGGTTAACTCCGACAAAAGCAGACGAGAAAACTATGACAGGATGGCGGCGAAATTTGAAGAATACCGCAATCACCCAAGTGCGGGTAGCGAGTGCTTGCGCAAGTAAACAGGGCGTAAGGAAAGAATAAAGACACAGATTTATCAGGAGCTTTGAAACGAGGGAAGGAGAGATGCGTAAAAAGAGCGAGAAAAAAAAAGAAACGAGGAGATCATCAATATCGACAAGCACATGGCTTGGACATACTAATAAGGCCAGGCATGCCGTGGAGGTAGTCGCAACCCTCAATGCCAAAGGCTCAGAGATAGGGTTCTACATTATAGCGTTCAGACCCACGATCTCTCAGTTGATGTGGCGAGATGCACTCTCTGGAGAAGTTGTTGCAATAGCGTTGTTCGCTCGTGGCACTCCGGCTGGACTAGTGGTAGTCTGGAGACGAGCAATGCGGTTGCAGCGGACAGTGAGGCCAGAAAGAATGCGATTGATAGCTTTAGCGTGTCTGGTGGTATCTTCCATACTGAGCTCATCGGAACCGAGAAGTGCGGACAACGGATTGGGAAGAGGCATAGTCGAAACACCACCAACGAGGTCACAGTCCATGTGGATGAATGTGGTGTCATGCGCGTTGACCATGCTTGACCGGGCTTGCATGTCAAGTGGCAGAGGGGAACCGACTTCGTCGTTCTCTTTCTCGAGACGGGCATCGGTCGTCTTTGCTAGTCCGTCCAGCGGCCGGAGGGACTTTGGTCCGCCTGGGAACCCGTTTATTATGGGATTGAGGTACCCCAGCGTTGTCTGAGTGTTCCCTGCTCAAATTCGGTAGGACATACTCGGATCTTCTCTTGCGTGGCGCTTTCATCCTCCTGGCGACTACTTTTGGTCAAGATGGAGTCCACAGTCTCTCAACTGCTCCAGTAGCTCTGAAGATCGCTCTTGTGCTTGTTATCGCGGACGCGGATTATCGCTTGGAGTACCCCATTTTCTTTGAGCACGTGGAGGAAGTCGTGCGGCTGGTCTTTGGCTGTCAAATGCTAGGCAACGACCAGGCGTCTGAGCTTATGGCTGTCAAGACAACTCCACACCAGCTTTTTTGAGGTCGAGAGCTTTCGCACTCGACTTTAAAGCTGAGCACAAGAAACTCTGGCAATTTGGAGACAGTGTAGGACACGCGTCCAATAGAAGTTTAGGATCGAGGCTGTGGAGTGTCGTAGAGCTACACAGGACGAGGGACATCAGAAGATGTAACAGTCGTGTCGACATAGCGTTCCTTTAAGATACGAGCCATGTTACAAGGCACTATCGGAGGTCATTTAACGTAGATGATAATGCTAGGGTACCAGTGAACAAAGACTGTCTGGATTTGGTGTCCTTCTTCCGAGGTGGAAGGGCTCTTTCCATACAGAACCGGGTCCCAAATCGGTTTCCTGCACCGCTTAGTCAGTGATTGTTCGTACACATCATCCTTATCCCGAAATGACTCGCACACAGTTTGCTCGCTTCTCATGAGCCCGCACAATCAACTCGCGGCTCCTAAGCATGGCCAACGATCCGCTTGTTGGTGAAAATGACACCGATGCATGCTGTGTTGATTGAAATTTTGAACCATCATGAGGTCTCGACCCCCATACATCTCTCCACTTGCTGTGTGAGTGACGTTGACAGGTACATTGAGATAGAGGATGCGTCGGCGGCCACCGTTCTGTGTATGTGATGACTTTCGAGCTGTGTCGTTGACGCGATGAGGTACCACCTTGAAGACAAGTGCGACGATTGGGACGGTCAGCTTGGCCCTGAACAGCCAGAGTAATGCAACGTACTTACCTCATGAGGAACGCTGGACTCTCGATACTTTCCGAAGCATATTCGAATACTCCGAACAAGCATATGCTTAATCTGTTCGTCAGTAGCGGAGTGCCACAGTGGCTTCCACCTCCTCCAACCCTGTCCAAAGGAAGCACATGTTGATGGTGAAATGTTGCATGTATTCGGGGTATGGTACGGTTAGCGCTAAACAGAGACGAAGGTCTCAGGCATCTTGACGAGCCAGTTCTCCCAGAATCTAAAGCCGTCCAGACTCTGCTCGCGACATAAAGCGCCAGACTCCTCAGCCATCTCGAGCTCTTCGATGGCCACTCCGACGCTCCATCCAAATCTCTCCGCAGTTTCTTGCGCAGTGACACCCCTGCCGTATAGCTGCAAATCCCATGTCAAGTCCAAGCTCGGCATTTGACCATGCAGACTCTTTAGCCATGTAAGCAGGCTAGCAATAGTCTTCTCGTCCGTTCGATCGCGGCCTTGAACCACAAGTAAGCCACTCTTGAATTGCCGCAGTCGGATGGGAAGCTTGAGTGTATCCCACATCCTTGCTGCTTTCTCAAAGTCTGCAGGGCTGACAAGCTCCACACCGCCTCTGGCACGGTTAAACATCGCCCAAAGGTCGACAAGTGTCATGATGCCACCTCCTTTCCGGAGAACCCCTCGAGTGTCATCGGTGAGCCACTCTGCAAGGTTGCGTGACAGCTCAGATACGTAGAGTGACTCTGAGCCAGAACCTAGCATGTCCTTTGTGGTAATGAGACCTAGTGCAGATGCCGACTGTGATGCTAGAGCATTATCTTCAGAGCTGCCGTTTGACCCCAGGTTCGCCTGTTGCGCAAACTGCTCGGCGAGAGCAATAATCTCCTTCGCAGAGGTCATCAAGGCTTCCAGATCCTCGAAGGCGTTGCCGATCACAGCTTCGTTGTTCTGCCTCTGCTCCAGCCCACGACGCTCAAGGCCGGCAATACCCACCACTCGCGGGCGCTCGATCTCTGCGGAGGATTTGCCAGACTTCGGCGAAAAGCTGTCATCGAAAGCACCGGAGTTTGGTCGAGGCTTTGGTATAGGTGGTGCACTCTGCAACAGCCACTTGCGCTGTACTAATGCATTCTTAAGACGCTCATAGAATATCTTCTCGCCGCCGCCCCGGAACGATAGCTTGACGCACTCGATGGTGCTAGTCTGATTGGGTGTGGATAAGGTCGGCCCTGGAGAGTCGGCCCTCCGGATCTCTGCAACCTGATCCAGCCGCTTGTCGACTGCAGTCGTCAGAGATGCACCACATAGCTCGCAATTGAACAATGAGGGGTGGTTCTGATATGTACACCTTGGACACACCGTTCCCCCAGAAGATGATACCGAGGCTGTGGCGCCACTCTTGATATCCTTCGGCGGCGTGACAGGGCCTGGCCGGTTCGAGATCGCCGCGATTGCTGCCTTCACGACATGCATAGTGGGTGGTTTGATACCGCAAGCTAAACATGGAGGTATTGGTGTACGCGATGCTAGCGCAGGATCAAAGTTGGACGGTACTGGGTTCGAGAAGGAGCAGATTGGGCACACCCAGGATGCACTGATCGATGGAGGTGGTGCAGGACTGTTTCGGCGCTCCGGGGAGCCAGACGAGGGACTCGGCGCAGCGGGCGCATTGAACCCGCGTGAGAGTTGGTTCGCGGGTTTAGGGAAGAGGGTGATCTTGGGCGAAGACTTGAGAAAGCCAGCCTACGTTGGACGTCAACACCTGTTATCGCGTGCTCGACATGCACACCGAGAGCGACCAGACCTACATAAAAGTCCGGCTTCTCTACATCTTTGAGGAAGATGGCAACCGAGTTCTTGCGCGGTTCGGCATGGTCGACATAGCAAACTCGATGTGAGGTCAGATATGCCTGGCCGTTCTGGTACTGTGGGATCTTGAATTTGCTGCGCGTGAGGCGTCAGTTGCATGGCGTGAGCTGCAAGGCATGCTGCAGGCACGTACCCCTCATACAGTCCCACGGCATCTTGCACAAACAATAACGTCTCCTCAGGCAAGAGCGAGGGGCGCAAAGCGGTGGTCAAGTCGAGCTGATGCAGGAACATTCAGGCCATTCATGGGGTGGATTGACGGCCATGACAGCCTGGAGGGGTGCGCGTTGCGCGCACTCACCAAGGCCGTCACTCGTCATACTAAGGAACACTAAGGACAGTCGCGGCCTAGCGCGAAATAGCCTGCCAAGGGAGAGGGCGCTGGTCCGCTTTGTCGCTTCACTCACCTCCGCACACCCCAAGGACACTCGACATCCTACCAGTCGTCACCCAGTCTGCGCGGCGCTTCACCAACACCGTAAACTACTCACCTTATAGCCACACACACATTTGTCTCGTTTTGCCTGCAAAGCCGCCAACAATGATGCCCACCGCCACCTCTGCGTGGGGACAGCCCATGCAGCCACCCGCCTACAACGCGGTCCAACCACGCACCACACTTCACGCTGCGCCCGCTCCAGTACGTCTCGCAGACCTCAAGGATTCCGCTTCTCAGGCTAACGCGATGTGTCAGGCGAGCACGTCTGCTGCTGGCAAGCCGAAGAAGGTCGAGTGGCCCCCTGCCGTGCGCGATTATGTTCGCCGTGCCTTCGACCCTGAGAGCGCCATCGCCGGCGTTGCGAGCTCGGAAATGCAAACAAAACTGAAAGAGACCATCAGCTACTACGCCGAACGGAACATGCAAGACTCGATCGACTGGACCACATATCCCTTGCCTCAGGAGCTGATCCAAGAAGAGCGACGCAAAGCCGCACTTCTATCGCCTACTAATAATGGCTTCTCGAACGGTCTCTCTTCTCTTCATCTGAATGGTGCAAACGGCCACACTAACTCATCCCCATCGACCCTGAAGAAGCGCAAGTCGCAAGACTCGGACGAGCTCGCACAACAATCACAAGCAACCCTGCCTCCCTGGCGTAGAACTAACCTAGAATCACGTATGACTTTCGTCGAGGGACACAACGAGAAGCGCCAGAAGAAGAACGCCGCAGCTGAAGCCGCAAGTAAGTTAGAGCAAGCGGAGCTGGAGAAGCGGCGACAACGATTCAATCTTGGCAAGGCCGGCAACAACAAAACACAACCATGGGGGGCTTCAAAAGAGGAAGACGAGATGCCTAATGGTCCAGTCGTTGGAACCAACATGGCGCTCGAGAAGAGCTATTTCCGTCTTACTGCTCCGCCAAAGGCTGAGACCGTTCGACCCTTAGCCGTGCTCGAGAAGACTTTGGCCATGCTCATTAAGAAGTGGCGTGCCGAGAAGAACTACAACTACATCTGCAATCAGTTCAAGTCACTCCGTCAGGATCTGACTGTGCAGCACATCAAGAATGCTTTCACAGTAAAGGTCTACGAGACCCACGCCCGGATATCGTTGGAGAAGGGGGATACGGGTGAGTATAATCAGTGCCAGACGCAGTTGAAGGCGTTGTATGCGCTGAATCTTGGCGGCAAACCGGCTGAGTTTAAGGCCTACCGCATTCTTTACTTTGTGTACACGTGCAACAAGACCGACATGAACGACATGCTGGCAGAATTAACCCCCGCAGACAAAACACATCCATGGATCAAGCATGCCCTCGATGTCCGTTCGGCGTTGGCGCTTGGCAACTCCCACAAGTTCTTCCGTCTGTACCTCGAAGCTCCGAATTTGGGCGGCTACTTGATGGATCTCTTCATCGAGCGTGAGCGACTCGCAGCTCTCGCTAACATGTCTAGAGCGTAAGTGCATTTTTGACAGTCGCTCACAAGTACTTGCTGACACGCAACAGTTACATTAGTATCACCCTGCGCTTCCTTACTGATGAGCTCGCTTTCGACAACGATGAAGTCTGCCGTGAATTCCTCGAGTCGCATGGCGCCCAGAACATCATCGAGGAAAAGTTCGACGAGAAGGCCGGGAAACAGTACCGAGTAAAAATCCGCGAAGGTGCAGCGCTTCTTGAGCAGCTTCGTGCCGCTGCCTTCAGCAAAGTAGACATCAAGGGCCAGATATGAGCTTCCAGTACCGACGATGGCGAAACTACTTCTCCCTTCCAGCGTGCAACTTTCCTCAGGTCGCGCGTTCGTCATTCTAGATTTCTTTATCAGATTCCTGCGCCTCAATCCACGTCACTATGGATCTGCCTGCCCAGGGCAACGTCTCAAACAGCCATGTCCCGGCATGGAATGTTTCCCGGCGTCAGTCGACCGGAACGCGGGGTATCCGCTCATGCGTTGGATGCAGCGAATCTTCTAGTCATTTCCATACGTTTGACGTCTCAAAAATGGTTCGCAACCGCCAAGCTGCGTTTTTCTTCTTTGGTATCATCCATCTTGCTGCTGTGTGCAAGAGCAAAAGCAGCAGTGGATTTGGAAAGAGTGGCATATACGAGGGTTACAATGGTGCAACGACGGAAGACGTTGAAGGTTTACGAGACAAGGCTGAGCGACACTATATTAATGCCTGCATCAGTCTCAAACTGTCCGACACCACCACGCACCACGTGGTTTTAGTGGAGGTCGGCATTGTTACTTACAACGCCTCTTCCGGTTCGGCGATATTATCGCACGATATTATTAGGGTTCTCGACCCGCGGCCTAGTCGAAGGGTACCTGACCACCATGATTTCGATTCCTGCACTGCGACGCGTCCTCGATGGCCGTTGCAGTGTGGATCCGTCAGAGGCGCTGGGGCAAGACCAATCAAGTGGACAGAGTGGATCTTGGGAACGTGATTGGCATGCAAGGGTCCTGAACATGAATGGCGTTTGGCGCTGGCATACCCACCTTGAGGCTCGAGGGCGTTTATGATAGTCTGCAATACATTGGATTACACTTCTCCTATCGAATTTTGCAGCGCGCTTAGCAACGGCAACGGTGACACTGTTGGACGCGCAGGACTTGGGCATCAGCCATCAATGCAGCGCGCACTGCAATGTGTCACAATCGGACCTTGCCAGCATGCCCCCGCTCACGAGGGAATGAAACAATGTGGAGCTCTGTGTGAATTTGCAATGTTCTGGCGGGGATCCACCCGTGACAGATGGGTCGACATGTGCAAATGCACTTGTCATAATGTCATTGCATGTTGAGGTTGCTCAAAGAAGCAGACAACGAGTGTTCCCATTGTCGTGCCCCGCCGAAAATGATAGGTGCCTAGCGTAGAGCAGCTGCACGCTGAGGCCCTGGTGGAACCGGATGCAGGTCCGTCTTCCGGGGCTCTGTCAAGACGGCGTAGCCTTGCAGTAGTCGCTGGATGTGAGGACGTCCCCACGGTCTGGGCAGATGGGCTGGGTATCTTGCAGCGAACACATTCCGCAGCGCACGGTTGTGTGTCGTCACAAACCGACTCGCAGCCACGGAGTCCCGCGAAGATCGCCCAGGATAGACAGGGCCTGCGACGACAAAGACCAGCAACTGCCGGGTGTCTCCAGGCCGCTGAGCAGCGAGGCAGCCCATTCGCCCCCTTTGCACAGCCAGAACACTGCCCAAAACTCCGGGTTGCCAAGTGCGCGTCCACGCCAGGATCCCAGTGCCTTGCCGTTGCAGTGGAGCGCCCGCAGCGCCTGCCCATTTCTTGCTTCTGCGCAGCGCTCTGTGATCACCAAACGACGACATCTCGCCCTGGCCGCCGTTGGTGCTCGAACGTCTCTAATCCCTCGTCCAACCGCGCCGCCGCCTCTGGTCGCGCGCACGACCGTTCTTCACGAGCCGCGCTCTGCAGCTCATTTCACCATCCGTCCCCGCACACGCCCATCCGCCGGAGCCCACGATCGCCCGCCGTCTCTCGCTGCTGCCCCAAGTCCCGCCCTTCACTCACGCCCGCGGTGCAGTGCGCGCCGACAGCGAACGTCCCTAACGTTTTCTCGCCGCTGTGCCTCCAGTAGCTGCCCGCCATGAAGGTACGCCGCCACCTGCGTGCGAGTCGCAGCCTCGCCCTGCCCTGTGTGCGCCTGCGCTAACATGATGTGCGCAGTTCCGCCGGTCGATGAAAGGGGAGAAGGACGTCCACCGTCCGCACCACATCTCCATCCCAGCCAAGGATGCGATAGCCATAGTGCCGCCTAAGAAGGTGCGTAGCTGCCTTTGCCATCCCTTTCACTGTGCGCCGACTCAGTCACCGTGCATGCCCATCTACACCCCACCCCAGTTTCCCAAACGGGCAGCACGCGCGCGAAGCTAACGGTCGATCCAATTTCACAGGTCATAAAAGCACTTTACGATTACAAGGCAAACAACCCGGACCAGCTCAGCTTTTCCCAGGGCGACTTCCTGCACGTCGTCAACCGCGAAAACGACCCCGACTGGTACGAAGCCTGCAACCCGCTGCACGGCTCCCGTGGACTTGTTCCCGTCTCGTACTTTGAGGGCGTAGGAAAGACTGTCCGCGACAGCGCCGGCTCAGCACCTCGCCAGTCCGCGCAAACCCAGCCCCACGACTCTGGCTACCAGGAGCCCCTTAGAGGGATAGGCAGCCCCAACCCACCCAATACCGCAGGCATGGTGTCGAACATCATGGGCCATCAGTCGCGCATGTCGCAGTCCGGCAAGACGGGAGCCATGGTCTACGGCATTGTGATGTACGACTTCAAGGCGGAGAGGCCAGATGAGCTGGATGCAAAGGAGGGCGAGGCCATCATCGTCATCGCGCAGTCGAACCCAGAGTGGTTTGTTGCGAAGCCCATAACACGACTTGGCGGACCTGGCCTCATTCCCGTATCCTTCATCGAAATTCG
This sequence comes from Didymella glomerata, assembly GCA_030271015.1. Taxonomy (NCBI): domain Eukaryota; kingdom Fungi; phylum Ascomycota; class Dothideomycetes; order Pleosporales; family Didymellaceae; genus Didymella; species Didymella glomerata. The sequence continues at coordinate 352,803 of JAJOHN010000017.1, forward strand.
CGACATGACCACAGGGCAAGCCGTACCAGACGCACAGCAGGCGGTGTCAGCAGCAGGCGTCCCGAAGGTCGAGGAGTGGAAGAAGATGGCAGCAGACTACAAGAACGGCAGCATACCCCTCGGAAAGCTGCAGGACAACACCCAACAGTCGCTGCAGGCTGGTATGGAGCGCATGAGCCTTGGTGGACGGAGCCAAACACAAGGCAGGAATGGCTCGGTAAGTTGGCCTATTCACGCAAACCCACCGCCTAAAACTAACAACCTCAAAGGTGTCACACTCACGTTCCGGATCGTTTGCCATGCAAGGAGGTCAAAGCCAGCACTTTGCCCCTATCAAAGCCTGCGTACCGCGATACTGCTTCGCCGACGACATCTTCTGGTTCATCGTTGAATGCCAGATGGAGGATGGCAGACACTGGGAGCTCCAGCGCCTGTACCAGGACTTCTACGACCTCCAGATTCAGCTCATTGCTACGTACCCCGTAGAAGCTGGCACCAGTGGACAAGGAGAACGCACATTACCGTTCATGCCTGGCCCCGTTACCTACGTTACTGATAACATCTCGAACGGCCGTCGCGCGAATCTGGACGAATACATCAAGAACCTACTTAAGCTGGGTCCGCACATCACACACGGTCAACTGGTGAAGGGGTTCTTCGCACCACGACAGGGCGACTACGAGATTGATCCCGAGATCATCGCACAGGAAGACTACAGGTTGTCACAGCAGTCTGGACAGTCATCGAACCACTCTCACGGCGGTTCTACGAGCAGACAATCGTCTGCTGACCAGCTGCAAGCTACAACGCCAGTCACACCCTACTCGACAGGATCGTACGGCGCTCACCAGCGGGGAGTTTCATCAGCCTCGCAAGTATACTCGACGTCACTCAATCCGCCGCCGATGAACCATCAACATTCCTCTGCTTCTACCGCAACAAATACTGGCACATCGTCAGCCCTCAAGATCAAGGTCTGGTTCGAGGAAGACAACTGTGTCGTTATTCGCATGCCCATCTCTCTTCGCTTTGCCGATTTGTACAACAAGCTGAGAGAACGAAGACGACTCGAAAGACCTAATGAGCCTGACGAAGATCTCAATGTTGAATACAGAGACGAGATGGAAGGGACGTTCTTCCCCATTGAGAACGATGAAGACCTGCAGATTGCGGTCGAAAGGAATCCGAAGCTTACCCTCAGCGTCACAACGGCAAGATGATAGCTATGGGGTGCTTTGGAGGGTTAATAACTTCTTTCGCTTCTTCTGGTGTCGCTCTTATGAGGGCACCGCTTACTTCTTTACATGCTTCACGATCGATACCTCTCTGCTTTGGGCGTTGCTTGCACATCACGGAAAGGCGTTCAGCGGAGTACTCAGGCGTTGCGGCTGCATGATTCCCACCTATCGGTTTCGGGTGTCTAGATTATCCTTGTGTGGGTGTTGAATGCATAGGCTGGTCGGTCTATATTACTGCTCTCGTTTCTCACAAAGACACGGGTTGGATGATGCTTATGTAGATGGGCGCTCGGCGTAAGCGCAAGCGAGGAGATGCAGAGCAATATGATGGATGAGATGAGAGACACCTCTACTCCGTGCTGTGCGTGTGATGTTCGCATGATGGTTTGTTGATGCCACAATAGGCAACTCTGATGCTCAAGGGTCGCCCTTAGTCTCCATGGAGACATACTTCATGGTCGGGTACTCCGACTTTGTCAGCCTGATCCCTTCCTACTCTGGACAATGAGGCTCTTCCTCTCTTCCTTCACGGCTCACGACACAGCTCCAGCGGTGTGCTATGCCGTCTTCGAAACGCAGCCTCGTTGCTCTTCAGCTGGTGACTGGTCCTCCGCCCATACTTTACCGGAAAGAGTTCTTGCACAAGTAGAACAATTGGTGTTGCACCTCAACCGCAGATGTGCGGGTAGGTGACGCTTACTGCAACGAGCGAAGCCTCGGCGATTGCGGAGCTTCGTGAGCATCAGCGAAAGGTGGTCACGCTCGCCATCACTCACTACAACGCGCCTTACCTGACGTTATCCACCGCAAGCGCCTCCCGTTCACCGCCCGTTGCTGCCCCGCACATGAAAGCCAACCAAGGAAGTGAATAACAAGCTTCACAGTGGCTGCCTCACGCTTAAACAAGCTCTTCCTCTTCGCCCTCTTCCTCTTCATCTCAATTACCGCCATCCTGTCTTCACTCCGACTCGCCGGGCGCACACCCTCTCTCCTGAGCCACATAAAGCCAGGACCCCTCCGCAGCCCGCTCTACACGCAACCGTACCGCCCGCTTACCAATTCCACCATGGCGCCCGCACAGTACCAGAAGCCGCCGCAGCTGCCACCCAAGTTCACTGCCACCAAGGAGAGCTTGCTGGCCGACACAAAGAAGCTGATTGAGAGGTCGCGAGGCGTGCAAGATGCCGTCGTCAAGGCAGATAAACCTACCTTCGCCGACGTGCTCTTGCCCATCGCCCACGATGACAACAAGATGGCCATTGAGTCGCATATCATTGGCTTCTACAACGCCGTCTCAACAAGCAAGGAGCTCCGCGATGCATCGAGCGAGGCTGAGCAGCTGCTGGACGACTTCGGCATCGAATCGTCCATGCGCGAGGACATCTTCCAGCTGGTCGACAAGGTGGTGAAGGCGAACGAGAAGCTGGACCCTGAGTCGGCACGTCTGTTGGAGAAGGACCACAAGTCGTTCATCCGCAACGGACTGAATGTGCCCGCTGGTGAGAAGCGTGATCGATTCAAGGCAATCAAGCAGCGTCTCAGCACAATCAGCATTCAGTTCTCAAAGAACTTGAACGAGGAGAACGGCGGTATCTGGTTCACACCCGAGGAGCTTCACGGCGTACCAGAGGATGTTCTGTCAGGCCTTAAGAAGGGCGAGGGGGAGAACGATGGCAAGATCTTCCTCACCTTCAAGTACCCCGACCTCTTCCCTACCCTGAAGTACGCCACCAACGCCGAAACACGAAAGAGGGTATTCGTCGAGAACGAGAACAAGTGCAACCAGAACGTCGAGCTCTTCCGCGAAGCCATTCTCCTCCGTGACGAGGCCGCCCGCATTCTCGGATACAAGAACCACGCACAGTTCAGGATAGAAGACAAGATGGCTAAGACACCTGAGACTGTCGATGAATTTCTCAGTGATCTCCGTAAGCGCCTCGCACCAGGTGGTAAGAAGGAGATCGAGGCTCTGATGGAGTTTAAGAAGAAGGACGTCAAGGAGCAGGGCTTGTCTGGCGAGCTGGCTGAAAAGTACTACCTCTGGGACCACAGGTACTACGATCGCTTGATGCTGGAGAAGGACTTCCAGCTCGACCACCAAGTCATCGCCGAGTACTTCCCTCTCCAGACCACCATCCAGGGCATGCTCAAGATCTTCGAAGAGCTCTTCGGTTTGGTCTTCGTTGAGATTGTCGGTGAAGAGAGGGCCGCTCTGGCAGACGGTGGCAAGGCCGAGGACATCACCTGGCACCCCGAAGTCCAAGTATTTAGCGTTTGGGATGACGCGGGCGAGGGTGCTGGTTTCGTTGGCTACCTCTACCTTGATCTCTTTCCCCGTGACGGCAAGTACGGACACGCTGCCAACTTTAACTTGCAGCCCGGTTACATAGATGAGAACGGCAAGAGGAGGTACCCCGCGACTGCCCTTGTCTGCAACTTTTCCAAGCCTACACCAAAGAAGCCTTCGCTTCTCAAGCACGACGAGGTCGTCACTCTCTTCCACGAGCTCGGTCACGGTATCCACGATCTCGTCTCCCGCACCACGTACTCTCGCTTCCATGGCACAAATACAGTCCGCGACTTCGTCGAGGCACCATCACAGATGTTGGAGAACTGGTGTTGGACCCCATCCCAGCTCCGCTCTTTATCCCACCACTACTCTCACCTCTCGCCTGAATACGAGAAGGCGTATCTCGAGTCGTCTGGCACTGACAAGAAGCCTTCTGACGAGCGCATCCCCAACTCACTCATCAGCAAGCTCATCAATACCAAGCACGTCAACGATGCGCTGTTCAACCTGAGGCAGCTCCACTTTGGCACCTTCGACATGGCCATCCACGAGCCTAAGAGCCACGAAGAGGTCGAGAAACTCGATATTACACAGCTGTACAACAGCCTCCGCCAGCAAATTTCACAGCTCGACGGCCCCGAGGCCCTGAGCGGCGACAAGAAGGGCGACTGGCACTGGGGTAATGGCCAGGCCACCTTCGGTCACTTGATCGGCGGTTACGATGCAGGGTAAGTCAAGAACTCAATTTACAACTTTGCATGGACTTGTTTGTATTGACAACTGGCAGCTACTACGGCTACCTTTCTTCGCAAGTGTACTCCACCGACATGTTCTATTCGGTCTTCAAGGACAACCCGATGAACGGCAAGGAGGGACGGAGATACAGGCACACCGTGCTCGAGCGCGGTGGGTCGAAAGAGGAGATGGAGATCTTGGAGGAGTTCCTGGGCAGGAAACCGAGCACGGAAGCCTTTTACAAGGAGCTCGGGATCTCCAAGTAGATGCCTGCGCGGGAAGCTGGACAGTGATTGAATTGCGAATATCAAGTGAAGAATCACATACCATTATGCCTTCTCATCTTCCTTCTCAATGACCTCGAAGTTCTCGGTGGTCGCCGTGCACAGGGCAGATGCGGCGGTCCAGGGAGGTCTCGCGCTGGCGCATGTGGGACATGGTCACCATGGCAGAGATGTTGGCGATGCTGAGGATCACGGTCATACCAGAACATGAAAATAGCCATTGGGTAAGGGTCATTGAGTCTCATCTGACGAGAGTCGCGTTTGTCAAGGTGGCAGATTGGAGAGTGAAGGTGAGATGAAATGTTCATGTCGGCACACAAAAGCTTCTTGTTGTTTTCATTTCAAGACTCCTCCCACACCGTCTACCTCGACAGCCACATTAACCTCTCACAACATCGCTCGACAACATGATGGATACTGCCACCCTACAAGTACAATTTCCCCGCTGCGATGACGCCGCTGCGAAGGCCACCGTCCTCTTCAAGGAGGTTACCGCTGCCATTTTGGAGCCTGATACTTTCAAGGTCGCTCTGGAGGAGGCTGCGTGGCGTGCCGAGTACCGGGAGTAAATCTGCTTGGTCCAGCTAGTGGCGATTTTCTTCCTTTCGACAAGCTGCCTCGTCACCATGGAAAAGGCTCGTAGCCGGTATGCCGCATGTTCTTTGATATGCCGAGCTCTCCAATGCCTTGTAGTAGCCAAGCCGCTCCATAAATAGTCGTCTGCCACCGCAATTCCCGATTCAACGCATACGAGGAGGTTTTGTGCGACTGGAAATGGAACAGCAAAGCGGCTGAAGGCACTCGGGCCATAATGGAAGGACAATATGCCGAGTAGGCTGGTAAATGGAGAATACAAATGAATGAGAGATCGTAGAAACGACATCTGTTCGAAGATTGAACATGTGAAGTGTGCTCAAGTCACTGACTCACCACCAAGAGGCGGACCATAGCGCGTGTCCAACATAGCACTGACGAGACGCAAAGCTTACAGAGATTGGCGATGTGCTGCAGGACGGCAGCGTCACGATGGCGCAAGAGGTGCTGATGGCCGTCACGAACGTCGGCTTCTTGAAGTTCGACGACCTGACTGGAGTACACCCACCTCGAAGGCAGCTCCATCGATACACTTCAAAGCGAGGAAGTTGAAGGCTCGGAGTGCAGGCAAACAGCAGAGGCAGGCTGGAGACCCTGAAAGCACGATCCACGAAGCCTGGCCCCTGTCCGTACACAAGAACGGGGGCGCCCGCTGACGATCGGTAGCCTGATTACACTACGCCTGCCACCTGCCCGTCAAAATTCTCCGATGATCAGGGGCTGTGCTGCTGTTGAATTTCCCGGCCGTGTAGTTTGCTCGAGTAGGTCAGCGCCATAAGGGCATCATAGCAGCCGCCGGCCCCTTGGTAGACACTAAGATATGGTCCATCTGGATTGTCGAGCTTGTTAGGGTACGACAAGCAGGATTATGCGGTCATCAATGTATGTGATCGCTGCGCTGGGACTGGCTTGACTTAGTTTAGGTATGGATATGCAATGTGCTGTTGGACGTGACTGATGTAGAATGGTACTGCTTGAACGTTGGGGGCCGCGAAAGCGCGGCTATGTCAGTGCATCGCACTTCCATGCTGAATCGAGTAGGGCTCAGTTGCGATGACGAGATCGAAAGCGACGTATACGGCATTGGTCAACATATATGGGGCTAAATGTGGATGTGATGAACAGCGTGGACTCAATCACAGCTCAAAATAGTAGTAAAATCTGGCTGTTAGCCTGACTCCAAGTATCTTGAGGTACACTAGTATGTTCCGAGTGCGTCACTTGACACTCACTGCCATAACTGGTGCCTGCTTCTGGAAGCTCGAAGCGGTCGTCGAAGGAGGAGGTGGCTGCGTGGAGCTAGTCTGCTTGCTGTAACAGTACTGCTGTAGGCTTAGAGATGCGAAACTAGCTCCTCAGCGAGCACACGACAGAAGAGATGATTACGATGACCGGCCTACATGCTGAGTCGCGCCGGATGTCGTGCCCAGCTGACACAGAACACAGGAAACCTGCAGCTCCCAGGGGCACTGGCCATTAGAGTCTCTTTCATCAGAAGTCTGTAGAACACCGCCGACTGTAGTGAATGGATACCAGGTACTCTGCAGTTGGCATGTTAGTGAATGCATTAAGGGTGGTATGAGTAGTCTGGTCCGATGAGGTGAGAATGAGTTGCTGGGAGCTGCTTGTCCTGACGCGTCCAAGGAATTGTTAAAGCAGGCCCGCATGCTACCAGATCGGCGCGGGAACAACATGTCGCGAAACCATGGCGCTGTTTGCTTGAATGCCCCGAGACTATAAAGCTTGACCTTGTGACGCGTAAGTAGGTGATAGGCTTGTTTCCTAGCGATGCTCGTGCTGTACACCCACTGCCGCAAGCTTGCGCCTGGGCGTAGATGCACGAGCTGCGAATCAGGCCACAAACCACCGTCAACGAGTACTCAAGATCTTCGCTCCTGGAGCTGCGACCCTGACTGTGGTTCCAGGACTGACCTGACGGCCTCCAAGGCAGTATTACGAGCGCACAGACCAGCCGTTCGCCAACCGCCTAGAGTGTGACAACGGCTTCCTGTGCACTCTCACCGGAATCCGGCTGAGGTGCGTGATTGCAGCGCTGCTTTCGAATCACCTCCGGAAATTGTGTATACGGGTGGCAAAAAGCTCTTCAGACGAAGACCAATCTCCAAAGTTCAATTACATCTATGCTGGCTCAACCTTAAATAGCATTGCAGCCAGAGAAGGTCTTCGGTTGGGTCACAGTAGGACCGTTCGAGCTGTCAGCACAACTAGTGCGCCAAACTCGACGTTCAAGGACCGACATGTGGGTTTTTCGTTGTTCCATTGGCCGGCCCGGATTTTGTTTGCGCGACGATATCATCTTCCACAAGCTGTCAGTCCCTGGTATGCTATCGGCCGCGCCGTACAACGCCAGCGTCTCGCTACCAGGCTTGCACTCTCGGAACACGCACAAAGTAGTTCTAGTCAAGCGTACTTGTACTCTGGCGCCTCGGGAGTGGCCATTGCCACATGGTCCTAGTCATTATGAATGAGGTGCCTGCGCATTTCGCTGGCAGCATGCAATTGCCTTGTCGCTGCTAGCAGTGACCATGGAATTACGCCAAGCATCCAGATAGAACCATTAGATCGGCCGGTCTAATCGCTCGGCCTTGTCAAAGAACTGGGCCATGCATCGTGTTCAAGCTTTGGATCAGGTACAAGCTTTGGATCAGGTACCGGATAACAATGCAAGCTTCACAGACCCGCCATGAGTAACAGGTGACGCGCGCGCCAATCGTGCGCTTTTGACAGCGTTTGGGGCGATCCACATATCACCAATGCCCTTTGTTAGACGTTTGGACCATCAGAGCCGCCGGCGGCCTCAACCGTCAATGAAAGAAGAGACTGTTGACCGGGGGGCTCCACATTGTAGGAGGCTGACCGTACGGTGTACCGTGGAGCAGCAAGCACCCACACGGAAAGAAGACAACCTGACAAAGACTGCAAGCTGCGCGTATTCCGCCACTGGGCTCATTACCAGACCTAGCGTCGGGCTCCTCAGTCCACAGTACTGAAGGCAGGATTAGATGCCTACGACCGGACCGCAGGCCATTTCGACGATGCTGGCTAGCTTGAGATTGGTCTGATCCTATTCATGGAGTCGCTGATTGTGCGCTGTTCTCGATCCCCTCGCAACCGCTTCTTAGTGCTTGATCGACTCGCTGTAACGTGCTCCTGTCAGGGCTGCGACACCGGCTCTTCCTGATCATCCATTAATCTGGAAGGCTGGAGTAAGCGGCATTGGTGTAACAAGCCGCAGCAACCGTGGAAAGCGAAAGGGTCCCCCAAATTGGCGTCTTCGAGTCGAATGAGACAATCAAAGCAAGAATCCAAACCGGCTCCTGATCATCCCGATACAACAGTCGAGTTGATGCAGGTCGCCATGATGTATCGGAAACTGGCAGTTGCTTGGACGCCCGACCATCACCGTCACGGGGTTTGGTGGGAGGCTGCAGATCGATGTGCCTCGACAGGAGACGCCCTGCAGAAAAGATGCGCGTCTTGTGACCTCGCAATGCGCTGCAACGCCTTGTTTGAGCCGTGATCTCCTGAGTACCCGCGCAGCCACCATCTGAATCTACGCTTCAACGGGCTGTTGTGCCTGGCTGCGGTGAACCTTCTGGCAGGCGCCGAGCATACTGGGGGCGGCGCTCTTAGTGCGGCGAGGCACTTCGGAAAGTAAGCGGGAAGCCTGCCTCTGCATTCTCTGTCCAGACACGTCAGATGACCAGGCTGGCATGGGAGTGGTAGAGTGGCTCGGGTCAGTCTGATGTTGGCACCTGCGGCAAGCCTTCTCTGCTTGCTGGCCTGCCGCTGATCGCTACCCACTCATTGGCCCAAACAGCCTGATGAGCTGTGCAGCTGTGGGTTGAGGAATGCAATGCGAGGATGAGTGCTCTCATCGCCGGTCAGCCCCGAGCGCTGGGGGTGTGGCCGGCCGCAACGTGCGAGACACATGAGCTCAATGATGTTTGGGACGGCAATGTCACCCTGAACGCGTGGAGCATCGCTGAAGCAGCGCAGTAAGGGAGAGCAAGCGCTTTGCGGTGCTGTTCTCCACCGCGCGGCCAGATGGTGAAAGCGGTTGGGGAGTTCAGCAGCGACGGCTGCACGACGGGAAGGGCCAAGTCCCACTAGTAGCCAACGCGGGCTGGCGCGCGGCCAAGTGGAGACTAGTTAGCCGCGGGCGCTGCACGTCACCAGATGGTCTTTTCCAATCCCCTGCAAGTCCATCCCTCCTTCCCATCGATCATGTATCGCTTTTCATCTCGACTACGCAAGGGAGCCGCCGAGCCGGTCCACGCCCCGTTGTTTCTCGCTTTCTTCACCGTTCAGACCCCGGCCAACGGTATGCCGCTCGCCGCACTCTCCTCGTCCGAGGCGCAACGAAAGCTGAGTGACGACCTTGGACGGCAGCCCTCACGATGACTGGCCATGCCCTCTTTCGGAGTAATACGCAGTAACCCAGGCTGCCGGGTCGTGGTGTGCTAAGAGTGAAGCAGCCCGGATCATGGCGCGGTGAGAGCTCTAACCAAAATCTCTAGGCGATGCAACCTCTGAGCATCACCCGCTGCACGCTTGCCTCAGTAAGAGGGATTGGCGTCGGTGTGTGGGCGGTGGCTGACTTCTCGTCAACTTCAGTCACCCAAACGGTCGTTGTCAGAGCCAAGTCACAGCGTCACTATTGTTCCGTGACAGGTAACGGCCCTCGAACCAAACTTTGGTCTAGTCCTTTGATTCCCTCGTCTTCCCGTTCACCCACGGTTCGCCCTGTCGTCCACCTGCGGCTGCCGGCCCGTGGCGCGTTATCCCAGCCTGCTTTTAGCCCACCTCTGATCCAAGTGTGCTGACTGGACGCCGCCGGCATTGAGCATCCAACCAACGCCAATGTGGCAAGAGCGAACCCTGATCATCTGTTCGCTTCATGGGTTATTCTTGGGCGGCTGATCGAGATGAAACATCAAAGACCCAACCGCTTGGTTCATGTCCTGCTGTGTCGAGTTGGCCACCCATTTCAGTGTGGTGTCGTGGTCAATGTTCCTGCATCGCTGCACGGGGGTCCGTGATGCGCCTGTCCAGCCAGCCAATCTACACGTTGTAAGAGAGCAAGCTATTGCTTCCGCGGACAACAGAGGCCCTACTCCGGTGCAAGGAATGCAAAGCTCAGCGTGGACCAGCTACCATTCGAGCAAGACGCGAGCCTGGGCGCTGGGGCAGGTCATCTCCCTGACATCTCGGAGATATAGAGTCGCCCACTTAGGAAAGGCTCGCTGCTGCAGCTTGCCAATACTACCGTGGTGCTAGGAAAACGGTCATGGTCTGAGAGCAGGGCAATACGGATCATTTGCTTGTGGGCTGAATCTTGATCCATCATCCTGAATGATGTTATGGGGCTATACTTGCTTGGTAGGCACTTCTCCTTTCAGCCAGACGTCCCGAACCTGACCCCCAGCTCACCCTATTCTGGATCAAGCTATAGCGGTTTCTATCTGCGAACCGTACATCTATTGCCCAGATTCTATATGCTCACGTTCTCTTGTGTCGAACATCTCTCGAATTCGCTCTGAACAAACTACATTCTTCTACAACCTTGCTTTTCACGGAAGCGCGCTATACATTGTCTACCATCTTGTTGATATGCCAGGGTTTGGTACCCTACCAGGCAGCCTCGAGTTTTAGCATCACGGGAGCATCGAATCCTAGCAGGTCTGTACAACGACCGCGAGCAGGAGCCAATTTGATCTGAAGGCACGGTGCATATATGCTTCGACCCTTCAGACGGCTAGCACCCGCTTAAGTCGAGTCAAAATCTCAGTTCTCGCACTGTTCTTGACAGCTCACCACTTGTTCCCGCGACACTGTCATAAGACCACAGTCGACTCCATTCAAATCACAGTACAGCAACGCATAGCAGTCTGGCTGTACCGTGGACCGGACTCCTGTGTAGATCGCTGAGCATTTGACGACCACACCCTCGCTGAAACAGCCACGATCGAAAATCAGGCGACGCCACATCGTTCCTTTCGGGAACTCTGCAGAAGAACCCTGTAAGCTCCACTACAATTGCGACATGCTCCCTTGTTAGATGCGAAGGACTGACAGGTCGAAGTGCAGCTGCGACAACGGATACACACACACCGCCTACGTCGCAACAAGGATTTGCGAGCAGTGGGTAGCCGGATTATTGCCCGTACCTGTCTGTGCTCATTATTCGAGATCCGTGGAGTCTGCGGGAAGAAGCAAAGCGCACTATTCGGTCTAGCAGTCCGCCCTGAAGAGCCGTTTAGTCTCAGGGTTTAAGCTGTCGCGCAGCCGCAACAGGTGACATCAAAGGACGCCATACATCCGTATCTCGAAGCCTCGTAACTGTATGTATGTCCATTACTCCTTACGTCCCATCGGCTTACTGACCAAGCCTTGCGATAGACTTGAGCGCCAACAAGCTAGCGGGTGCAGATTGACGCGCATAACAAAACCGAGCGCGTAATCCTCTTGTCCATTGCATTTGAACCTCGATTCTACGTTCCGAGCCATTCGTCGCCATCACCAAACTTCTGATACTTTCAGTACTTGCGCAGCGGCAGCTAATCGAATCGTACCCCTGCGCCGACTAGACTGTCCCTCAAGCGAACCAACAGCAGCATCAGACGAGGCTGCGACGACCATCATCACCCTCGTGTCCGCCTTTCACTCGAGTCTGGATCAGGCTCGGAAGCTCGCCTCGAAAACGCCACGGAAATCCGCTGCGTAAATCCAGCGCAACGATAGATCAGTAGGGTCGAGCAAAGCGTCCGTTCGACATTCACCAATAACACTGTAAGTGACCATTCCTCTACAGATCCGGATGCAGGAGTAGCATGCAACCTTTTGTTCTGGAAATAATTACGAGTATTCTAACATCCAAACAGCGCAATCGACACAGTAGTTTTGGCACGATGCAATCATGTAAGTGAGCAGTTTTTGTTTTGTATTCGCGCGCTCTTGGAGAGCAAAAAGTCTCCACTTTTCGGCTTCCAGGCGCTGCACCCTCCAGCCATGAACAGGCCGGCGCCTTTCTCCGCATTCTTATCCTGCATTCCGCCTGCGCCTCTTTCTTATGCTGGTCAACAACACAGCCAACATGCGCGTTCTGCTTCGTACTTGTTTATTGCTACACGCTGTGGGTCCCTATGTTTCGATTTCTGCAGCTCCTGTAGTGCGCTCTCGCACACTCCTTCTAGCCCGACTGCGGAGCCACCTGTACAACCAACTCCCCACGCGCGTATGCTTCCCTGTGCTCAACCGCTTGCCGACGCACGCTGTTCGCATTTGTCCCCAGTGTTGTTCTACAACACGAACCGCGCAGCTGCAAAAATGATTGGCTAATCGCAGGACGAGCAGTACTTCATCCTCCATTGCCAATGGCATCAGACAACCATTTCTCGACAGAGGACACATGCATCGACCAGATGGGCTCCCATGCACATCATAACTCTTTCGCAGCTGGTGTACCCGATCAGCTAAGGCGCGACGGGGCCCTAGCTCATACAGCGACCGGTATGCTTTCGAGCGCGATTACAAGCCGTTACAGTGCACCCCGTCCCGACGCAACGTAAGTAGCCCCTCTCATTGGTCTTCTTCTTCCCGGTCTGGCATGCAGGCTCCGTAGTGCTGCCTGCCGACCCCAGCCTGCATCCTCGACGCCTCTTTGCCTGATGCCGGCGACCCCCTAGCCCCCAAAAACAAACACGTCGACGATACCTTTCATCATACCTGTCGTCGCACACATATCGGATGCATGGCACACCTAGCTCTCCCAGCAGGCTGGTCTGTCACGTATGATCACCCGACGAGCCTAGCGGGTCTGCCATACCGTCCCTGGTCGACTTGACAACTTATACTGTGTCACTCTACTCATGGTTACACATCGCTGTCGCTCGCATCAGTTGGGCCGATTAGCATTGTTTTGCTGAGCTTGCTGACTGCCAACAGTTACCAATCTGGTGTTGCCCTCTCCGATTCGGGCTCTGGGTCCATCTCAACCTCGCCCAGCTCCAACGCCTCGTCGGCACTAGCTTACACCTACTCATCTTTTTCTCCGACTGTGGCCACAACCTACTCCAACCAGTACCCTATAGCAAACAACTACAGTGGTTTCTCTGGTGTCAGTTACGGTAACATGTCGACTCGACGGATGTCCTCCATGTAGGTAGCCGTTGTGGCGCGTTCGTGCGCGACAAATCTGACCTATATGCATGACAGCTGACAGCAACACAATAGAACTGATAATTCATCGTCGGCTATGTTACCCCCGACAAGATCACCAGGTCTGAGCAACCCTGTGTCACCGCCCATGGGTGTGTCGGCTCGGGACAACTATACAACAGCATCAGCTGGCCTGCACAGACATTCTCAGACCCTCTCGCCTCGTCACTCTGATCTCTCTCGCTACAACTCACTACCCGATACACCTAGGAGTGTTTTGTCGACCAACATGCCTTTGACGTACAGCAATTACCCAAGTTCTTCCTATGGGAATCATGGGCAATCATCAGAAACGCCGCCATTCAACGCTCAGGAGACCTACGGAACCATTACCTGCGAAGGTACGACGATCGTTCCAACGCTCGACGCGAAGGTTGAGAAGGGATTCTTCTTCTCCGCCGACCGTATTTGGACGTGCTACCGCAGAAACTACTTCGCTGTGAACGTCTCTTACGGCCTCAGTCCATGGGTCTCAAACTCCCGCTTGTACCTTGATCAAGGGAATGGAAAACAGCCCGAGCAGATCCAGTCCATGGCTGTCTCCCTCGCCGCAGCTGTCGACGGATCGGCTGGAAAGACCATCGAACTCATACAGCACACTCCCAAGCGCGACAAGGGCCCACAGCTTTCCATGAAGAAGGAGCTCCTTGCGCCGACTCCGCCCGGGAAAAACCACGAGCACGGTGGATACGGGCTCAATAACTTCCACCAGTCGTCCAACGTCCCAGGGCCCCAGCTACCTCTGCAGAACGAGAGTGATTCTTCACAACAATACTCTCCCACCAGCCATGGCAGCAGCACTTACCAGCACGGCTTCGAACGCATCCAATTCAAGTCAGCTACCGCGAACAACGGCAAGCGTAGAGCTCAACAGCAGTATTATCACCTGATAGTCGAACTTTGGGCCAACATTCAGACCACACAAGACAGCGAACCGAAATGGGTGAAAGTCGCTGCTCGTTCGTCGCACCCAGTGGTCGTCCGTGGAAGATCACCCAGCCACTATCAACACGAGGGTCCCCACAACGCCGGTGCCAGTCGAGGCGCTGGTGGATCGGGTCTGGGCGGACCTGGTCATCATGGCTTGGGGTCGAATGGTGCACGAGCTTTCGGGTCATACAGCAACGGCCTGTCGAACGGCAGTGCAACGATGGGCGGTAATATCTATCGTGGTAACACCTACTCACTCGATCCGAGTCCAATCGGCAGCCACTCCGTAAGCTCTGCCAGCTCGTTAAGCGGTGGTCCACACGAGGGCCTTGTCGGAGATCAACACATGGTCGACTCAAACGACACGAAGATGAACGACGCTCCGCAAGATTACTCTTACTACCCTGCGCCCCTCTATGAGAACATCCCAGCAAAGATCGAGCACTCACTCCCACTGCCGCAGCGCATCATCAAAGAAGAATATCCAGGTCCTGCAGCTCTGGCTGCTGGTTGGCACAACGGCGGCTGTGGGCGGTTCCAAGGCATGGAGACTAGCCGCGGGTACTACCCAGACGTGCATGCACATGCTGGGTACTGAGCTACGGCATGCTCAAGTCCAGCCTTGAGTCTGATTCGCTGGCTGCGCACACAACCACACCGGCAAAGACGGTTGCAGACATCTCTCCCAGTCGTAAACCCGCACACTACTACCTATCACTACCCTCGCAGCCGATCGTACTATCGTAACCCTCTTGACACAACTGCATTGGCAGTTGCCCGGGACGATATGCCAGGCGCATATCCCTGCCCTCGATTTGCGAACCTAAAGCGACCTTGAGCCCACGACGCGGCCTCACTGAACATACATTGGCCCGGCATATGCCTCGGAGTTCGGCGTCACATTCCCAACTTTCTCCTAGCATTCTCCTTCATCCTAATATTCTTAATCCTGCACCTAGCGCTACCGTCACGACACGACTGTACGATCCGCATGAGCGACGTTCTCTGTGCTTTTCTTCGTCTTTTGGTACCCTTTCCTTTTGGCGTTTCAATATCACGATGGTGCTTTAGCGCGATACAACACTGGCGTTGGTACATGCGCAGGAAAATTGTCACGACTTACGGACGCATTGCGCATGGAGCTTGTGGGTGCAGTGGTACAGGTCGACGGTCATACCCCTTCTCTTATGTACTGTCACGATCAGGGTCGCACCACCTGGTAGTGACAGTGGTCACGGTTGTATGAGTAATGGGTCATGGCCATGGTATCTCTTTCGATAAGATCGTGGGAGTACGGGCTGTAGGCGGGTAGGGATCACAAGCGTTGGAGCAACGGTAGTGGAACAAACGTGGCTAATGATGGTGGCCCTTGTCAATTGTATGAATATATAGCCTCGAAAAGCTTCTGATAGTTGTGAATGCAGGCGGCCCTTCTTGTTTACTCGCACCTTCCACACTTGCAATTGTCGTTCGCGCCTTCCGTGTGCCTTTCACACCTCGATCTTGCCACGAGTCATGCCCCACCACACCTCCACCATGTGTCCTTCTATTTCGATCCTGCTAATTCGACGCACACTACTGCAAGGTCAGTCAGCCTGCCCTCTCACCGCCTCGACCTCAACAATCGCCACATGACGTCCTCATTGTTTCTTCTTTGCAGCGAAGAAATGAATTCTCACTTCTTGAGATGAGGTGCAAGGAAGCTCAACGATGTCTGGTTAGCGGCGGGGAAGCATGGAAGCGGCGGCGGGCCTGGCTTCGGCTTTGAGCGCCTAGCGGCACAGCAGAGTTTCCCTTACGCTCTGCCACGCTTCGAGTCCAAGCGCTGCGACGGAAGGAGCGAGCCCGGCGAACCCTCTTGTCACGTCATCACCCGAGCGCCAACAACGCGTGCCCCTGCCAAATATTCCAGCCCTGGGGCCTCCAAATACACGAAACTCACCGCCAGGACTGCGCGCATCTCCTTCGCCTGCGCAATTATACGGATAGAGCTGCGCTACTGCGAGCGCCCACCCGACCACCTGGATTGAGATAGAGAGGAACTGCTGGTCTGCATACCGCGGCAACATGGCTTGGTACGATGAAGATAGCTGGCTGACCCAGGCGCTCTCGCCGAAGCTGTCGACTATTCTGATCACGTTCGCGATTGCCATCCTCTTGCCTATTCTGCTGCACTCTTTCCTGTACAGGAAGGCGGTTACCTCAACAGGGCTACCTACGTTCTTGCTCGTGGGGCCCA
Organism: Didymella glomerata; assembly: GCA_030271015.1. NCBI lineage: Eukaryota > Fungi > Ascomycota > Dothideomycetes > Pleosporales > Didymellaceae > Didymella > Didymella glomerata. The sequence goes on from JAJOHN010000017.1 coordinate 369,354, forward strand.
GTGGAGGAGGAAAGACTGCATTCACGACTCTGGTATGTGATTGCTGAACGTGCAATATGCACGCAATACAGGCGCAGTCGATGCCTGAAGATACGCAATACTGACACTGCTATAGACCGAACGTGGCACCGTCCCCACGACCCACACCTCCACCGCCCCTCTACAGATCGAGGCTCTCCTCCCCGACCCTCACGTTCCCGCCTCCTCGCACTACCGTTCCCCTGGCGATCCTGCCTTTGAGCGTTCGCGCCGCTTCATCATTCATGACACCCCCGGCCACGGCAAGCTCCGTAACCACGCAACCTCCACCCTCGCCGATCCCAAGAATGTCCGCGGCATCGTCTTCGTGGTAGACGCCGCAGCTATCGATGAGGAAGCCGGGCTGAATGAGGCCGCAGAGTATTTGCACGATGTGCTGCTCAGTCTGCAGAAGAGGTACACCAACGCAAAGACGAGCAAGGGTCCCAAAGAAATCCCGGTGCTGATCGCAGCGAATAAGATGGACTTGTTCACTGCGCTACCGGCGAGCGCTGTCAAGACAAAGCTCGAGAAGGCTATCAGCGCGGTCAGGAACAACAGAGCAAAGGCTCTGCGTGATGCTGGAGCCAAGCTGACTGGCGAGGACGATGTTGATGAGGAGAAGGAGTGGCTTGGTGAGGGTGGAGAGGGCAGCTTCGAGTTTGATCAGATGAGGGAAATCGGTACATCCGTTGACGTCGTTGGTGGCAACGTCAGTCAGGGCAAAAATGCTGGTGACGTTGCGGGCTGGTGGTCGTGGATGGGTGAGCACTTGTAGATGATGAAATGTTGGTAAGCCAGAGGGCGGCATATTGTGTTACGAGAAAAAGCCGATACCCAAGCTCGATGTTCTTGATAGACTGTAAGTAGACTATGTTATTTGTAATCTCCCAACATGTCTGACTCCTATACAGACGATAATTTGCGTCTGCGTGTTCTCAGTCTTCGCATATCGCCTTCAGTATGCCTGCACCTTCTGAGTTGTTCCTTCCGTCACAACACATATGGCAAGACACTGCATCGCCAAGCAACGTAGGGTCAGGCCAACTTCGACGAATGCTCCTGTCGATCCTTGCTGCTAATATTCAGACACACGACGGCCAGCCACAACGGCTTGCAGACCTATCAGTGCGCTCTGCTGAAAGGCTGTCAATACTCGTGACGTGTGCTTTGGTCAGCCCTGTCCAGCAAACAGGGGATTCATAGCACGTGGTGAGTGCTCATTCTCATGGATACAGGTCCCTTGACAGTTACGTCTATTTGCTCCCTGTCACTCTCTCGCTCACAACACCAGATGATGACTACAAACAACAACTATAACCTCACGAGCACGCGTTAGAACCCCGATCGCAAACATACTTCGATCGTTCGCTGATACCACGAGCGCCATGTTGGGGATTGCTAGGTGCATGCGAGTACTTCCAATCTACAAATGATTTGGATGACTGATTGCTGGGTAAGAAGTGCAGCAAGCAGATCTGGCGGCTGAGATCATATTTGAATGGCGCGAAGGACAGAGGAAGAAGAACACCAAATCCAAAGAGTCTTTCTTCACTGGTGCAGTACAACGTTCCTACTCTCAGTCTTCTTATTCCTCCAAGATGGTTCTACCCGAGAGTCTAAGAAACAGACTCAGATCTCTTGAGCGAAGAGAGGTCTCACTTCACCCCTTCGAAAAGAAGCTCTTGAGCTTGAATCCCGAGTCTCTCGAAGCAAGCCTTACTGGTGATCAAGAGAACGCTACTCCAGTCCAGACTCCATTTAGAGCAAATCGCAAGTCTGTACTCGGTGAAAATGTCTCCAGTCCAAGGAACGCCAACTTCAAAGCATTCGACACTCTTTACACAACAGTGGAGAAAGTCGGGGAGCCTCACTCAAAGGCAGCGCTCGGTCGACTTTCATACGACCTTGATGACACACCCAAACTCCTTGGTGTCGACCTCGTTGTCGAGAGCACGACTGACACTCCCGACCTTTGGAAGTATGTCGAAAGTGCCCGTTTGCGCCACAATGCTATCAAAGCATGGCTCAAGCCTCTGAAGCTCCATGGCTTTTCAACTACTGTAGCTCTAGGTAAAGATGGCAAGGCTCGTTTGGCTATCCGCTTTCGAGATGACCTTCACATGAACTCCATCACAGAGAGTCTCAATTCTGCTCAATCGGATGTCCCGAATGTGAAGAAGAGCAAGCGATCGTCTGGTGCAGACAGCCAGCAATATGATCTTCGCATCAGGATCACAGGCATTCAGCACGCCACCAGCGAAGCGAAGAGCATTGCCTCTGACTTCCGCGGTGTTATGCGGGGGTTGATCCCTCTTGAGAGTCTCCCAGAGTCGATACTGAAGGTGGACGCAAGGCTTCCGGAGATCAGGAAGAACGATAAAAAGAACGTCGAGCCTGCAACAGTTCATGTCCACGGGCTGCACACACATGTGGAACCGACCCTAGACCTGGCAGCCGACAAGCCGAAGCTTCACCTCCACTTCGAGGTAGTGCCTGTTGTGTCAGAGACAGCATTGATTGATGTCCTCAATGACCTCGTAGGCCGCAAAAAAGGGGCTGCCAAGCTCATATCTGAACACATCGATGCTATAGCACGTACTTTGAGAGGTCTGCATGTCCGGTGCATGTACAAGCCTCTCGGATCTACAGCCAAGGGCGGTGGTCGAGTGCTTACTGGTGTCTCCCTGCTCGAAGGCCAACACGAGGGGCGTCGTTTCCAAGTCAAAGACATCAAAATGCTTAAGGATGTCAAGCATCACGATGGCGAGGGTAGGGAGATCACGTTCTCGCTTGAACAATATTTTGAAAGTGGTAAGCAAACCTATACTGTTTTGAGAGCACTCGCTAACGTGTTGCGTAGTCAGGATTCACAACAATGCGAAGATCAACATGAATCTTCCATTCGTTCAAGATGATAGTCGCGCATGGATTCCTATTGAATTGGTTGAGGTTGATGGAGTCCAGCCCGTCCCAAACGCGCGTCACTTGTACCAGGCTATTTGTGAACAGGCCCGAACGTTCCTCAAGCAAGGAGGCGCTCACTACCTGTACAAGATCGGTGAGAGAGTTCTTCAGAGTCATGCTATTGTCGACACACCGAATGTAAGTATTGACCAATCATGATGTTGAAGGTATATACTGACCCAGGGACAGGGCAACGGTTCAGAGCCGTGGCTGCACGGTAAGCCCGACTCTGAGGGATTCTCAGCTAGTTCCATCATGTCAAACGACGCCAAACCGCTCGTCGAACCTTCACAAAACGAATCTGCGCAGTCTGTAGGGCTTGTGTATGTTTGCGATGCTGCCGGCACGGTGAATCAGGATCTGGTGAATAAGCTCAAAGCCGGCCTGGAATACCACGAGTTTTTCCTTGCTGGAGATGTCCAGAAACTCAATGGAAGCGAAGTTCTCGACAATTCCCTTAAAATCAAAGCTTCAGATGCTTCCTTACTTCTAGCCGTTATTGGTAAGGGTCACAACAACGAAGTTGCAGCGAAGCTACAGCATTACGCTGACTGTCAGCTTGGTATGCACATGGTCATTTTGAAAGAAGGTAACATCGCAGGTCGCTTCGCTGAGGCTACACGTCACGGAGGAGCCGCTCGTATCCCAGCTACTGTTCGTGCGAAGATCAACTGCAAGCTCGGCAAGCAGACCTTTGCTCATGCCGAGTTGCAAAAGCTCCTCCGAGGTGGTAATGTGATGGTTGCCGCCGCTCATATCACGCATCTGGTAGAGAAGAAGAAGTATTTTCCATCGATCACGTCAGTCGTCGCCTCTCAGAACGACTCTGCGCTCCAGTTCTCAGGCCGCGCCAGCCTTCAGAGAACAACGAAAGCACTCGAAGAGGCGACATTGGAGGCAGACATTCGTCAATACTACGACTGCAAGATCTCAGGTCTGGAATCCACCATGCAAGGCTTGTTTGAAGGTTGGAAGAGAGCCAACAAGGGCAAGCTGCCTACCGAGTTGATCTTCTTCCGCGACAGCATCGACTTCGAGGACGTGATTATCCAGACCGAGCTCCAAGAGATCCAATCAGCATACAGTCATGTTACAGCTCCTGCAAAGAGATCCGAAATCTACGTCACGTACATCGTAGTCAACAAGAATCAGAAGCTGCAATACAAGTCCTCCAACACGCCAGCAGCTGGAAAGACGACACCAGTCTCTGATTACTTCGCCGAAGATGACAACATCGGCAAGTATCGCTACTATGTCATCCGGAACGATGCTGGACGCACCGACCTGCCCACACTCACCCGTTGCCTCAACGAAAGCTCGCAGTTGACCTCCCAGTACGAGCAGACCGCCAAAGCCCTGCCGCTTCTGTATGCGAGTAAGCTGAGCGAGCGCGTACACAGCTACTTCCGCTACGACCCTAAAGCCGTGACCGAGATTGAGCCTGTCAAGCGCAAGTCTGGAGAAATCACCCGCCGTACTGAAGCGGAGGACGCTGCCGTTGCCAAAGTCAACACTCTGCTTACTTCGAACGCGGAAAGGGGCCTATCGGCCATGGGACCTTGGAAGGCTTCGCTCGATGGCACCATGTTCTACTTGTAGAACCTCTAGCGCTTTTGCATCATTGGCAACCTCCAGACTCTGATGGTTCTGCGCCTACGTTGTCATATTTCTCTTCACTCTTTTGTCTTTGTCTTTCTCTTCAACATTTCGATGCCGCTGCCTTTTACCCTGTTTTGGCTCATGAATTTCCTTTGTCCCGTCTTATCTTGCAATGCTTGTTTCCTGCTCTCATGCGCTTGCACTGGACGAGTATGATGAACCACTCTAAGCGACTTCCTTGGGTCTCGGCAGCGTTCTCGACATACTTGCACCTGCTTTGAGCCTTATCTTAGCTTGCTGCTGTCTTCCTTTACACTCAATTTGGCTTTCTGTTCTGCGTTTTACTTTCACTTATCAGTCTGCGTTGTTTTTCTGCGTCTGGTCTTGCGTTCCGCATATCCCACGTTGCTTTTACATAGACACTCGCTAATACGCTCATTTGAGAACGTTTTCTGTGCAGTCAATGCTATGTACTGACGATATTTTGTGATGTTCGTGGAGGAATTCAGTCTCTGCAAGTGAACACTGGCAAGGCTGCCCGATTTTAAGGTGAAGGCAAGCCCTGTTGGCTCTTTGTGACATCTTGCAATAGCGTCTTCGTCGCTAAGTACGGTGGATAGGAGCTCTTGTTAGCCCACTGTGGTGTCTTTCACACGGGGCACAGAGCTCAGATCCTAAGCCGGGAGAGCATCTCAGCGAAATGGTGGCTGTGCGTTACAGAAGTCGAATCATGTGTGTCGTGTGGACTGTTGTGTTGCGATGACATGCAGCAGTGGATACTATTATAGTAAGCAAGCTCTCGTGAAGTAAGGCGCTAGGGATCCAGGTGGACTATAACAACCATATCGTCAGAAGTACAATGTCAGGGAAAAGAGGAGCGGACCTTGAGAGCGAGGACAGCTTGCACCACGATTCTGGAAGACGCTCGCCAGTCTCTCAACCATTTCAATGGCATCTCGCAACCTTCTCAGCGAGTACGACTCACACCGCAAATATACATACCTCAATCGGTTTCAGCTATGGCAATTTTGGTGGTGCCTCATAGCTCAGGTCCTCTTCCGTTGAGAAGGCGTCAGCTTACATGTTGTAGCGTAGCATGGTGTGCAAGGCTTGCATTCCAGCATCGACTGCTCAGCATAAATAGCGGCAAGTACGCATTTTCGATGAGCCAGCCAACATATTCGTCGATTTACGATCCTCCTCACTTCACTGTTGTTAACGTTAGTATATCGCAGGATCACTGGAAGCAGTCATTATGCGCCCCTCATCCCTTTGATCTCCGCCCTCTATGCACTGTCTGCCTCCGTAATGGCACGATTCTTGAGGCCTACCGACTTTACTTTCGCCCAATGGGTCGAGGACGTTATTGCCAACCCCAAAGGCAATCACCTGTCACCCTCAGAAGCCATCGCTGCCATCGATGGGACCAGAGCGGGTACCTCTACGCTGCCGAAGCTTGCAGGCTGCGAAACACGTGGCGACTGGAGAAGAGCTAGCGTGCGTATATGTCCGTTTGGATTTTCGTCTCGCTGACAGACCTATTAGGCCAAGGACGCTGTCGCCTGTGTGGAAGAGCTTGCAAAGCAAGGTGGTCAGGGCAGCCATACTCTTCGTTCTTCCAAAATTTCTGTCGCATCGGCAATGCAAACATTACAGCATCAACAGGCGATCAGGAAGAGAAGAGTGCGAACTGGTAAGTCGGAAATCCTGCGGCTGAATCAGGACTGCTTACAGCAATGATGTTGCGCGCACAGCTGATAGGATTTTTGACAGCTGCTGGAGGGCTGATGAAACTACCATGGGGAGTGAGCAGTTAGATGGCGTGTTCCAAGCCAACATTCTAGCACCTTAATAGGCTTTGTCGACGCGTTGGATGTGGAGAGGTGTTGAGACGTGTAACCTGGCTGCAGCGTAACCAACAAAGTTAGTTGAAAGAGCACCATCGACTGCTTGTAAACTATAGGGAGAGCATTCAGGCTTGAGCTGCATCTTGCTTGTGACAGAAGGTGTTTACAGGCACTGCAACCGATGCTGTGTTGTGGCTCCTTCCTCGTGTGCGGAATTGGTTAGCGTCGCTTCGTCATCTCAGAGCTCGATCACTGGATCACAGCCTCGAGTTCAGCCTTCATCGAATCCACATCTGTCAGGAACAAGCGCGACATATGCGCAGATGCACATTCGGATTCTGAACCACCAGAAATAGCTCAGAGATCGTTCAATATTTGACTTGCAGCCACTGCAAAAGCAGTCAGTGACACCCACCAATCATGATGTAATCGCACTTCGTCCAATCGTAAGCGCTTGAAGTCCGCAACGGAGGTTGGGGAACCGAGGGGTTGACTAGGAACGGGTCGATCACATCACCTATGGAAGCAGTCGACTGACATTTCGGGAGAGCTATGCCAGTAAGATCGGAACGGAGATGCCTGTCGGTCGCGTCGCGGGTCCGGGTGTTTATGTTTGAGGGTCTTGTTGATGAAAGATTCAAGATCAGCCTGTTCCCTCCATTGCGCTCGCACATCTTTTTGTCTTTTGCCAGATCTCATAAACGAAGCCTTGCATTAATCTAATACCGCTATTATGTCCGACAACCTCATCGTCAAGAGCGTCGCAGGCACCTGCATTACGTTCTCCTTCATCCTCGCTGGTAAAGCTCTTACAAGCTAACCTTCGCGACAAGAACTGACAGAAGCAGGCAATGCAATCACACAATCGTTCATGACAGTTCCTGCGTTGCTCGTCAACTTCCCACCTCCAAGCTCGCCCGAGCACAAGGAACGCGCGCGCCTCCTCGGTCGTCAATGGCCTCTTTGCTGGACCGTTGGTAACCAATTCTTCCGCCCGATCTCCACTCTCGGCTTCTTGGGTTACGCGTACGCAGGTTATGCCACCTATAAGCAGGGTGTTACTGCCCGCAGTGATTGGAGGCTGTTCGGTGTCGCGGCCGTCATGCACCTGATGACCATCATCCACTCCGCGAAGAATATGCAGCCTCTGAACGACAAGCTGGAGGCTTTGGCTGGTCGCGCCAGTGACACAGAGCTGAAGGAGGCGGAGACCGTTGCGAAGAAGTGGGCGAGCTGGAACAGGCTCAGGCTTGTCACACCCATCATCGCTGGCACCTTGGCTCTATACCAGCTGCTTGGCTAGGTGACCGATTGAGATGGTATGAAGACGCTCGTATGATTATTCAAGCATTTGTGTATTATGAGGAAGTTGTTTGGCGATCGGTGTTTCGGTAGTGAACCACATCAATTTCGACTCCTACATTTTGCTTTCTATCTACATCGATGTTGCGTGAGAACTGGCACTGGCACATCTGTTTGCAAGTATGGCGATTATGACGACGGTGTGCATCACGTTCACAATGTGCAGGTGATGAAGTGGGGGATATGTAAAGGCTCCTTATGTCAAAAGTTTAATGAATCATAATGTGCACCGAACGCCATGCGCACCCAAGACAACAGCCTAGTTCTTGATAGCCTGGTCCTTCCATCCGCTCCTCTCCTTCAACCATCTCTCAAAGTCGCACAATTGCGGCTCCTCCCTCTTCAACTTGGCAATATCTACACCGTAACCCTCATCGGCAAACCAGTTGATCATAACATTGACCTCGGTGACTGCCCACATGAGTGCTGAACCCATAAAGCTGAAGGCATACCCGTTAGGCTGACCAAGTACTCTCTCGAAGCATCCATCCATCTCTTCCATCGTGAGCTCGCTGCCTGCAAGGCCCTCGGCACGAGAGTTCCACTTCTCAGGGTCCCTGAAAGCCTTTGCACCGAAGAGGCCGATGTCATCGACCGAGACCCATTGGTTGGATCCGCCCTTCAGCGTATCTCTCATGGCGGTCAAGAAGACCTTCGACTTCATTCCGGGTTCGAGGTTGTCCATAAAGGCGACAGGCCTCAAGATTGTCCAGCCCATCTTCTCGCCATTCTTGCCGGCTGCCTTGAGCAGATGCTGCTCAATTTCCTCCTTGGTCTGGAAATGCGGGATCGGTGTGGGGTTGTTGAAGCTCTTCTCGTTGCCGCCTCGGTCTACACTGGAGTAGACAAAGTGTGTGACGCCCTCCTTGATGGACTCATCGATCAAGTCCGTGCCCTGCTTAACTTCGAATTCGGTGGTGACGCCAGGGCCCATGGAGATCTGGACCGAGTAGACACCCCAGATCTGCTCTGGCTTTCCGGCTCCCTTCAGGGTCGACTTGGCGGAAGTGAAAAGATCAGGCACGTCGTTCAAGTCGCCCTGTACTAGCAAGACCTGCGGGTGGCGCTCCACGATGCGCTTGGCCGAAGGGCTGTCCGCATTGCGGGTCACGGCGAGGAGTGTGAACTGGGAAGCGGTCGGGTGGCTTGCGAGTTGGTTCAGAACGGAACCGCCCTGCTTCCCCGTGGCACCCGTGATGAGGATGGCTTTGGTGGCGGCCATGGCAGAGTGCTTGTCTGGTATCGTGGTATGCTTGGAGCAATATGGAAGTATTAATCCTTAGTATATCTTGAGCTTGTCTTGTGCCAGCGATCGGGGTCGAAATGCAGAACAGAAGAAGATTCCGGGTACTATCGAAGATATGAATGCCTCACGAGCAGTACAAGAAGGCATCATACGGCTCCGCACTCCACATTGCGGCTGTGCTGCTGTTGAGTCGGCGCATCCCCGCTAAGTGCGTGCTCACGAGTGCGCACATCACAAACAACGCGTCGCCGAACGGGTCAATGACCAGCTGTCGGAAGTCCGAGGGTAACTGGCTGGGATGGACGCTCAGGCGAGTTCTGTGGATAAGGGTGCGATTGGCGGGAAGGAAGGGACTGTCACCTAGCGTCCTCTTTCAGGGAACGCGTGACGCTAGCAAGTGGGTCGCAAAAGAGGAGAGATGTCACCCATCTCGTGAACAAGGCTGACATGCATCGAGACGTTCACCAAAACGCAGACATGCATCTTGTTGTACTCTATTGATTGTGTGAGCTGGAGATGATGGGGGTGGATGCGCCGTTGCCGAAGTACCACGCTCCTAATTGCTCAGCATTCATGACCGCCGCTGCTGCAACTCCTCCGCTTTCGCGCTGTGAACAAGCTTCTGGGCAGCTACAATCCTCTTCCCGTTCGGACTCATCTGCAGGAAGAGAACACATTCCGTCCACCATGCAGTTAAGCCACTTGCAGTGAGCTTTTGGTCCAGCTCGCTCTCCGTGTTAACCTTCCTCCCATCTTACAATGTGCAATTACTGTGTTTGTCTCCAGGGATAGGTGGACAGGACTGCCCTCTCTGTTTGGCTGTGGCATCATCTTGAAGCTTTCGAAGGGCGAGAAAATTGTTCCGGCATGGTCTCTGAAGGCGGCGACTTTTCTTGCTGGTATGTTGAGCGATGCTGGCAGAATGGTATGTGCGAAATCGCAGTTTGCTGTTGCTACTAGGCCTTCAGGCCGAAGTGTCAAATAGCTCTGGATAGGCTTGGTGAGTGTTTTGACATGCTCTGTTGAGATGATTCTTCGCTGGTCAGAGGAAGTACATTGATGGTGCGAGAGCGAATGCCGCAAGCACGAGGCGAAGCTCTGGAGAGCTGAACTTGAAGTAGGACATTACAATCGTTCGAGCTTCGTACGTACATATTTGATTTGGAGGACTTGAGGGTAGGGGGGTGCTGAATACCAAGGTGGGACCGATGCAGAGTGGTCGAAGTAAGTCACGTGTACCTAAATTCACTGCTTTGGATGCTGTGGCTAGCTCGGCACAATCTCAACCCTGTCGACAATGGCCCTATCGGCTGGTCAGCGTATGCTCGGGCTGTGCTTAGTTGATCTATACGGTGGCTCGTCTCACCACACCTCAGGGAAGCGAAGCAATAGAACTTCATCTCAGTCTTCATGCATATCACACACTGAATGTGAATTGTGCGTCCAGTTTACTTGTCTCAAGCCTTACGTCCCTTCCTGATAAACAGCCTCAAGTTTGAGCCTCCAGCCACCCGTGGACTGGTCCCACCTGCTACGTCATCGACTTCATCGACTCGCAGCGACCGCTTTTTGTGAGCCTTGCACTCGGAACTATCTCTGGCAACTCCGTTGGAGAGCCGGAGTGCACTGCAGGATCAGCGCCCTTGTCTCGGGTATGCAAGTGCCCTTGCTTGTGCAGGTCGGCGCTTCGTAAGCACCGAATCGGTGGTCCGCTGTGCACTGATTGGTGGCTATGCGGAAAGTGCCTGAGCATCGATTGAGGAGGCACAGATTCATGTAAGGTTTCCAGTACCGAGTCTTGGAAGGGATAATGCTGCTGGCGTCAACAACGTTGGACCACATGTGAGAGAGGACGAAAGGAGACATGCAGTGGTGGAGATTGGAAGGGGCGTAGGAGTCTGGTTGGTATGGGCAACTACATATGCACAAGCATTTGTATACATATATCATCAAAGGTAGCTATGATCATAGACGGCATACCTGCCGCAGCTTCGTTTAGAGAAGTCAAATTGCTCGTTATTGAGAGTGTTGATTGATCGCTGTATAACGCCTGATATATGCAGAATTCGTTATAGGTTCAGAATCTGATGTAGGAGATTTACTCCCAGTCACCGGGGCCAAGGTCGATAGGCTTGTGAGCCCTCATGTCCTCCATGATCTGCTCGATATTCCAGGGCTCGTACTTATAGCCCTTGGGGTAGTTGGGCTCGTAGCTATCCTCATCCGCCATGGCAACACCTTTCTTGATGCTCTCAGCAGCCTTGTGGTAGTTCTCGTACGCGTAGGCCTCGGGATCGTGCGACCATACCCACTTCGGCAGCTTGGGCGCTGCGCGACGAGGGTCAAGCTTGACCTTGTCCCAGTCGGTATCTTGGAGGAGTTCGGCGTTCGAGAAGCCAAGCTTCTGTGCGCACGAGTTGCGGATGAAACGGAAGCGGAGGTGAACGCGGACGGACTGAGGGATATTTTCCTTGCCACCAACCTGTAGGCACGATGCGATTGAGATGGCGTCCTCGATGGCTTGTGTGGCTCCGTTACCGGAAGCGGGAAGGTAGGAGTGTGCAGAGTCGCCGATCTGAATGACGCGGGCAGCAGGAGAAGCCCACTTGGGCTGAGGGTTTCGCCAGAGCAGCTCAAAGTTGACGATAGTGTTGGGCGGTGTGACATCGACAAGCTCCTTGAAGATGGGTGCCCACTTGACTTTCTCCATTCCAGGCATCTTGTCCATGCCCTCGAGGACTTCTTCCTTGTTAATGGTGTTGCTCCAGCTTTCCTTCTCAGTACCGGTGACCTACCGACATTAGCACAGGCAATTTGGACTTAAAAAATGAGGTACTTACATCGTGGTTCATGATCCAGACCATAACATCCTCGCGAGTTAGAGTCAGAGCATATGTAGAGGGTCCAAGCCACGTCCTGACAATGGGCTCGTTGCCGGGCATCATCTTGAAGAACTCCTTGACCTTGGGGTTCTTGTCAAGCTCTTCGATCGGGAAAGCCGCGCGCCACATAGCACGACCTGACGGCTGGGCTCGAACTTGTCCGCCAACCAACTTCTGACTCTTTGATCCCACACCATCTGCTGCGATAATGACATCGGCCTCGTATGTCTTGCCATCATCTGTCACACATGAAGCCTTGCCTTTTGTCTCGTCCTCGGAATAATCCACGATTTTACGATTGAACTCGACTGAGACGCCGAGCTTCTCGACGGCGTTGACGAACATGCGGTAGACGAGAGGGCGCATCTGGAACTCGCCAGGAGGTGTGTCGGGGTCCAGCCCTTGCGCGCGCAGTCGATCGGCGACCTTTTTAGGGCCAATGATTTCTTCGCCAGAATGCTTGAAAGTCTGAATCCAAGCATTGTGGAGAGAGATCTCCTTGTATTCCTTGATGAGCTCTGGCCAGTGCTTCAGAAATCGTGTTGCGCTGAGACCCATGAAGTACATGTCACCTAGATGCTTTGTAAGTCATGAGCTTCAAGAAGAGTGCATCTTTTGCGTACCAGCTGTGTTGATGTCGGTACCCCTTTCGAGGACGCGAACGGTGTGCCCTTTTCGTGTGCATTCGAGTGCAGCGACGAGGCCAGCAAGACCTGTGCCTACAATCAAGACATCGATTCCCGTCTTCTCATAAGATCCCAGAGGCTTAGCCTCCATGGCGGAGTCACGGGATGTAAGTGCGTGAGGCATATTGGCGGATTCGAGTCTTTCGGCTCGTAATGTGACGACGTGAAATCAAACAGACACTGCCTGACTTGGGGACCTTTGTATCCATCTTAAGGATCGCGCGAGCAATGCTCGGCTTTGGGGACCCCAGTGCGGTGGGTGCCGGAGACATCGGACTAAGCGGAAGTCCGGTTGCGCTCCTGGTGTTTACTTTCGCAGCGGTACAACGCGCTCACTGATATCGGATGATGATGGGCACACCAGCGGAAGTGTCCAAGCACGCACAGGTCCATGATGTCGTCGACAGGGATGGTCTCTGTTGAGTTAGCTCCCGAAGGTGACAGGGGTTAAAGCTCGCGCTATGGAACCCCACACCCAACTCCGAAGGGCCAAGACAACACGACGGTACGCTAAACCTACAGCACGGATTGAGGCTGTTATGTACACTGCAATGAACAGTCATCATTGAATGGTCTCGGGAAGCTTTCATCTGGTGCGCCCGTATGACAGATCGTTTCCCCACACGTGTTGCTTTTACATCTGGGGGCGACTATTCATGTGTAAATCTGCGTAACATATGTCAGTATTCCAAACCCCTTGATGACACTTTGACAAGTGCCCCAGTGGACATGCTCGAGGGCTGGTGTGCCGTGCTGAGCCTCTCAACCCAAGGACCAGACTTGGACGCATGGTTGCGTGCACAGCCGACTGGCGGAACCAGCAGCACTCAAGATAGCTGCTGAGGCATCGAGTGCTATTCATGATGTTGGTGAGACAGCTGAACTTGCTGAGATCACAGTAGTCAAAGCCCCAAATAGTGGCGGGATGATCGTTTTGCAACCGCTGCTTCGAAGCTTGATTAGCCGTTAACAATGCTTCGAACCTCGATGATATGGTTCATCGTTTCAATAATCGTTTAATATAGCCTGCCAGGACCTCAATGAGATTGACAACCGTACAATCGCAGGAACCAGGGGTATCAATTGGTTGTTCATCCGCGGCAGTTGATGACGATCAGCATCAGCGCTTGGCCCTGCATAACAATCCATTGAAACACGTCTTGACGACCCAAACATGTCATCGTCGGCGGTTTGTCATACCGACAGAGGTGTCAAAGTCGGCCAGTCGGCGCCTGTTGCTGATCAATGTTGGTCTCTTTCTGCTTCGAGATCTGGGTAATAGCGGCAACTACCAGGGCGCCGGTCTTGTCTCCGATATTCTCATTGGCCGTTCGCCATCAGCATTCCTGGACCTACACTGATTAGGCAATCTGTCTAACATGGAAGCCACAGGCGACCTGCTTAGTGTATCACTGCGCCATGCAGCCTTATTAGAATCTGACGGTCCCAGGACTTGGGGACCCGGACAAGATGCGTGCCCACCAAGTTCTTCGTGTGTGATATCTAGCTGCTTATCCGCCTTTGTGCCTTGATACAACCGTTGCCGTACCTTTGACACTCTCTGGTCCAGACATCTAACACCAGAAAGATGCATCCGTTCACAGCATACGCCATCGGCGTAGCCGTCGTTGGCTTCCTCGTATACGCGCTTGTCGATGTCGTCTCAAAGTATAACGCCAAGTACAACTGTCGCGGACTGCCGGGGCCAGCACTGATACCATGGGTTGGACGCATTCACGACCTGCCCATCGACTTCATGTGGCTCAAGTTCAAGGAATGGGCTGACATGTACGGACCGATCTACCGAACAAAGATGTTGGGAGCGAACTTCGTTATCATCTCGGACGAAAGCATTGCCGAGGACATTTTGGTGAAGAGGGCGAAGGTGTACTCTGATCGTCCCGAGATCAAGTCTCTGTTTGATGCGAAGAGTACCTACGGATCCATGGAATATCTGCCTCTTATGGGCAAGAACCGTAAGTTGAATGTGATGATCGAGACGAACCTTCACTGACTAAAAACAGAGTACTGGGCCCGTCAGCGCAAGTTCACTCACTCTTATCTCACCGAGTCGACAAACGCCAGGTACTACGGCATCATGGAGTACGAACAGAAGCGATGGTTACAGCGCCTTGTCGAGAACCCTGACGACTTCTGCTGGTCCCTCGAGGACATGTGCTCTAAGGTGATGGCTACCCTGACCTGGGATGACCACAGCATCAGTGTTCCCTTGACACCGAGCGCTTGGGGCCTCCTCACCCAGATGTCGCCGGCTGGTCCCATCACCAACGTCCTGACACCTCTCTGGGACTGGATTCCTGAGCGCATCAACCCATGGAAGCTCCGTGAGCGCAAGCGTCACGATGACCAACAGGAGTTCTTCATGAAGAGCCTCGTCGACACCCGCAGCAAGATGGAGAAGGGCAAGCAGCGACCTTGCTACACCAAAACATACCTTGAGACCGCTGAGAAGAGCAACATCTCCGGCGATTACGAGGCGTCTTGCGTGCTCGGTATGATGGCCCTTGTTGGTATCTTCACTGTCACCGGTCCCATCTACTACTTCTTGATCGCCATGGTCCATCACCCGGAGTGGCAGAAGAAGTGTCAAGACGAAATCGATGCTGTCTGCGGGAGTAACCCTCCCACCGTCGCCGATATGCCCGACCTCCCCATATTGCGCGCATGTATCAAGGAGACTATGCGCTGGAAGCCTACTGTCCCAACTGGTATGTGTCACTCCTTCGGCTTCCGTGATGACCCATGTTGACATACCCGCAGGCGTTGCCCACGAGTGCGAAGCTGATGACTGGTATGGTGGATACTTCATCCCCAAGGGAACACGCATCTTGCCTCTCGACTATGCCTTCCTGCGCAACCCTGCCAAGTACCCAGACCCAGAGTCCTACCGACCTGAGAGGTGGCTCGAGGAGGGTTGGCCAACATTCCAGGGGCCTCTGACCAAGTTTCCTATGATCACTGGTATGTCGTCGTTCGGCTGGGGTCAGCGTCAATGTCTCGGCATGTCCATCACCCGTGATGAGACTATCACTGGATGTGGCGGTCTGATGTGGGCTTTCAACCTCAAGAGAAAGGTCGACCCCATCACCAAGCGCGAGATTGAGGTCCCTCTGAACAAGTCGAACTCGCTCCTGATCATCAAGCCTGATGCCTTCGAGATGGCTTTCGAGCCCAGAAGCGAGAAGAGAAGGGCTGAGGTCGCCCAGCAGTGGCGGGACGCCGAGGCAAAGGATACCGCAGAGCGTGCAGCTTTCCTCAGAGCCGCGGAGGCAAAGGAGGTGTTGGCTTGAGCTTTACCCTGGATTTTATTTTGTCAACATGGACTGCTCGGCTGGGTCCGTATAATGATTGCATGGCGTCGCTACATGTGTGGCTTTTTTTTTGCTAGAGTTCCGACCAGTGTGTTGACTTGCGCTGATTGAGCATCGACAGTGGCAGCTTTTAGATTCCATACAGTCGGACCGTGGAGCTGCTGGGGTGGAAATTGAGGCTATTTCTTCGATCATTGTCGCCCGAGGATACCATCTTCACAGCCATGTGATTTGACTTTTGCCATCCGGAATGGTTTGATGAGGTGAGACAAGCGCTGCAAGCCTCTATCGACACGATGAACCGTGATGGGGCGAGTGAGTTCCAGGGCTGAAAGTCAGCCGAGACCTGCGGACCTAAGGTGTTTCAGGCTAGCGCAGAACGTCACTGCGCGTCTCTTCAAGATAGCAATTGAGCTTCACTGCGGTGTGAGGGCCACTCAAAGTTCGTAGGAAGCCCAGAAGTGCTCTAGACTCAGTGAATTACCAAGAACCGTGCCACAACGACGGGAGCTGTCAGTCTTTCGCGTGGGTAAGTTGCTCCGGCGACGCGTGTGGATACTTGGTTACCCCTCCAAGTGAGGGGCAATTCTCACCTGGTTAAGCTGTTTCCAGAAGAGCTTCGAGAAAAATCGGGGAGCTACAACCGGCCAATGATGCATAGGAGGTCCACATGGGCGAGAGCTCTTGCCTCTGTTTCGTGCATCAGCAAACGCAAGGGTATAAAACCTAAGAGTACCCCTCATTGAGCTTTGTTGCCCCATCCTTCATCCACCTACCTTAACAACACTCCAAAACCATACCACACATCACAATGTCCAAGTCCCAAGTTTTCTTCGATGTCACCGCCGGAGGCCAGCCTCTTGGCCGCATCGTCATGGAGCTCCGTGGTGATGTCGTCCCTAACGTAAGTTTTTGCGGCTTCCCATTACCCCGCCATCAAAAAAAGCTGGCAATGGGCGTAGAACGGCGGCTGACAGCAACGACAGACCGCTGAGAACTTCCGCGCTCTCTGCACTGGTGAGAAGGGTACCGGCCGCAGCGGCAAGCCCCTCCACTTCAAGGGTGCTTCCTTCCACCGTGTCATTCCCCAGTTCATGCTCCAGGGTGGTGACTTCACCGCCGGCAACGGTACCGGTGGTGAGTCCATCTACGGCGAGAAGTTCAGGGACGAGAACTTCACCCTGAAGCACACTGGCCCCGGTATCCTCTCCATGGCCAACGCTGGACCCAACACGTAAGGATATCTACACCATTGCCACGCTCAATCGCTGACATGATCTAGCAACGGCTCCCAGTTCTTCATCTGCACTGAGAAGACCTCGTGGTTGGACGGCAAGCATGTCGTCTTCGGCCAGGTCGTCGAGGGCCTTGACGTCGTCAAGAAGGTCGAGTCCTACGGTTCCTCCTCCGGTGCCACCAAGGCTAAGATCGTCATCGCCGACTGCGGTCAGCTTGCTTAAATGCTTGCATGGACGCGAGGCGGATAAAAGCATTCGGACAATGGATTGAAAAGTGTTTGGACACAACAGTGAACGGGGATTAGTATGGCTTCGGTGCCAGAACGACCCGAGGATACACGCCAGTGGCCGGGACGGAGTAGAACCATTGTGTCTACATAACGAGACAATGAACTGATGACTTCGCCAATTGCTGTCTTCCACAATTCTTCTTGATGTTGCGACCTGTTGACGTCACTAACTTTACCTGCCACATGCAGCCTTGGTCGCTCGTTGCCCCAGATGGAAACACTCTCGTGGCTCATAATGTACACTGATGCAGACTCCTTATGTACATACCTGCCTTCGTCAATATGTGAGATACTTAGCATACTGTGTCGTTCTAAGACTGCGTGTGTGAATGACAATGACAAGCATATAACGTAGCCTTTTCCTCTCCAGCCTCACTTCTCTGTGTCTGATCACACGAGTCGTGAAATAGAGCCGCAGGCACTGAAGTGGCTGGTAAATATAGATAGCTGCCTTACAGTGAAGAAGAGAGATCTCCCTCGGCGCGATCATGCTTGTTTTGTAGCCTCGTTGTGCTTCCCTCAGTAAACGGTATAAGGCTGCGCCCCATCGAGCTGTACGTTGACACTCACGTATACTTCAATCAGGATGTCGTTGCACGGCCTTTGGTTCCTGCAGTAAAGTCAAGGTCAAGCGTGATGGATTGCAGATCTGCGATTAGGGATCTGACATCTGGCCGTTGGCGTTCGAAGGGAGGCATCAGATCACTTACGAGGAGCCTGGTATTCGAAGCCCTCTAGTAACATGGTGCTGAGTGGTCATGTTTGTGTTGCGGTAGAAGGCTGTCGTAGCAGCTTGTGAGTGTGAAGCGTGGAGCAGTGGGAGCAGGTGGCGTCATTGGTAACGACCATGTAGAGTACATCAGCGTCGCACTGGACCGATGGAAGCCGCCTGTGCGTGTTACTGCTATGCATATAGTCACCATCCTCGTTCGTGGCGAAATCCAGTCAGATGCCGGCTGGGGCGAGACAGGTCGTCACGAAGCTCCTTCCCAATAGGCACTGAGCCCCTGAAGACATCTGTCGCCGAACTATGAAGCTTGATAAAAGGCATATTCGGCTTGCCGACTGATCTGACCGGCTTGGAAATCCGAACTTCTCGCCATGTCGTGTGTGGATCTCTACGGGTGAGTCCCGCGTTTCGCTCGCGCCTCGCATAACCGCCGGCACCGTAAGACAGTCAATTGTGACACGAGGCGAAGGGTCGTTGGACGAGGGCAAGTCCTCCGCACCTTACTTTGCTGTGCTTCAAGTCCTCTGTCGGTGCTTACAACTTGCCTTGCAGTGCATTAGACGACGGTCGTTTCGTACAGGGAACGGTGTCGAGGCTACCGATGGGAGCCTTGGGCATCTACGCAGCATAAGCGTACGAGGTGAGGAGCGCGGGGTAGGCTGAGTGATTCGAATTGAGTAACGGGTACACATCCAAGTGGTCGGATTGAACGCAGGGCCTAATCGTCGAGCGCCGTTTGGTGGGTATCGACTCATCGGTCACGGCCCGCAAGGTGTCATACTGTGAGGCGTTCGGCGGCTTTGTGGATGGTATCCATATATGCGCTTTCTTGCGTCTGCAGCTCCTGCTCCGGGCTCTGGATGGTTCTGAGAGGCAAAGATGAGACGGGGAAGATGCAGTGGAGCCGCGGGAGACGACCAGGCATATTGAATGACGAAGACTGTGCTTCGAATCGCATATGGATCCATAGTGCTGGGTGAACGTGTTCCCACCGAAGCGCTTCTGTTACTCTGTTAGTCCTATAGTTGAGATACGAGGCTGCACATCGATGCGGACGTGGCTGTTCTTCATCTAGGACCACGTACTGACTGTTGATTGGCCCAACGACATGCACCATGAGGCATTCCTGGGACTGTGGATCACATTTGAGCTCAGTGAGCGTCAGGGGAACTTCAACCAAATGACTCGCAGGACCAACTTGTTGGAATAGTGGAGTTGCAATTGTCGAATTTCGATGTTTGAGTACGAAGTCACGTGAATCACTGTTGCATTGGGGTCCCAGCGGCCGCCTCCGAGGTGTAGAAATCTTGAAATCTTGTCATGCAGCTGTCGAGAAATCAGATGCCGGTGTCACCAGATTACAGCTGGTCGGTTCCGTCCAGTCAAGGCAGTGTTGTAAGAGGTTGGAAGTCCGCTTCTGGACCACCGTTCAATGGCAGCCACCGCAGCCCTATCGCTCGAACAAGACTGCTGCATACTTCCGATCATCGCAGAGAGGGGGATCGCCAACAAAACATGTCGTCACAGTGGAGTGCTGCGCTTGGAATGTCACTCAGGAAAGCTCATGATGGTCTGCTCACCGTCCGCTGACTGCCGGGATAGCCCGTCGAAAGACGAAAAGGAACGGCGCGCACGTGGATTGATCAGCCATGGGAGCGTCGTCCCGCTATTGGCGTCCCGCCTTGCGCAGTTCGTACCGCCGTTTGGGCTGGGGAGCCTGGCGGATAAGGCGGTGTCGTCGTCCGCTGAAGCAGTCGCTGTCCCAGAGCACTGCTTGCTGTGCATCGCTGAGTGAGCACTTGGTGCAGCCGCACATTTTCTGTACGCTCTGCAGTCATAGATGATGCTGCTTCTACAGGCTGCAAAGTGGTGTGCTGAGCGTTGCGCGAAGGGTGACAAGCTGATGAATCTGGCGGCTGGCAGGCCCTGAATGATAGGCTGGGTGCAAGGGAGGCTGGTGAATCGCGGCAAGTCAGCGGGCCTGGCCTTCACACGACGGCGCCCTTCAGCGTTGCGGATTCGCTGCAGTGTGCACCGTCGTGCAGGCCAAGGAGATGGTGGTTGCAGTGATTGCAGTGATTGCATTAAGCTGCAGGCATCTTCGCTGGCAGCGATCGAGATGCTAGAAGAAGGATCGCCGCAACGACTTCAGCAGGTCCCCCCAGGCGACCGCGACAACATCCCCCACGCCGTATTGCTGCGCCTTTATTTTCGTTGCATGCCTACGCAAAGCCTCGAATTCTTATTAATCCCATTCGGTCCCTGCGTCCGCCTCGTGCCAGGTCACCCTCCCATGCGCTGTCTCTGATTGCTGCGCCTGCTTCATTCTAGGCAGTCCCACATATACATACGCTGTGCGATACATGGCTGCGCATGCTCAATAAGCATCTCAGCTTGCATTAACAAGGAGTTCTTCTCTTCGTTCTATCATTCGCGGATACCCACACGAACGCATAATGTCGCGCAACGTACACTGGCGACATCAGTCGAGCAATAGCACGCACTCTGGCCGCAGCGCCGACAGCGAGCGCTCGTATGAAACAGCACCGACTGAGTACAGCGATAGACGACCGTCGCTGCCGCACAGCGAGACGTGCTACGCACGAGTAGAAGGCCGCCGAGACTACTTTGTTAGCAAAGATGATCGCAGCGAGTGCTCGCAGCCGGCGCGTAGCTCTGTTGATACATACGCCTCGACTTCAAACGAGGATCTCGACGACGACGAAGATGACATGCCAGAGTACGACGTACCCCAGTACCACCACGAACCCCTACCAACCGACGCCATCCCCACGACACCGCGCGACTTCGCTGAGCTGTTCCCTACCTCCAAGCGCATATCAATAAGACACGATGACGCAACAATTGATGGCAACATGAACTTGCGCATAGACACTCAGGTGGAGGAACGACATCACAAGAAGCAGAACTATACACTGTATCATCTGCGCATGCAAGACCTGCGAGCTCGTGACTTTTCCCTGCGCAGATATTGTCGAGAATCTGGACGAGAAGTCTGCCACTCGATACGCAAGTACCAGAAGCCACCTCAGGAGACACGGCCGATTTTGCAGCGTGCAAGCACAGCCCTCGCCAGCCTAGTGCACAAGCCTGAGTCTCGCCCAACCACGGCGGCTGGCCTAAAGCGCTCAGACTCTGGGTACGAATCGGTGCAGGGTCATGTAGAAGAGGAGGACGACGATGAAAAGGACTCACGTCCCAAGAGTGCAGGCTACTTCAAGGGCCGTGCGCTGTTGCCTACGAACACTCTCAAGCTCGAGTTCTCCAACTATGCCCACATGGAGGTCAAGAGGAGAGGTGCCAAGTCAAACAAAAAGTACGCCTTCGAACATTGGGGCAGTGACTACTCCTGGAAACGTATAGTCAAGAAAGACCGTGATCAGGAGACAATCTCGTACTACCTTGTCCGTGACGACAACGACAAGGAACCGTTAGCTCATATCTGCCCGGTTCGATTGACACAGGCCGAGGCGCGTGAGGAGCAGGCACGCGGAGGATGGGTACCTCCCAGCTATCTGCGAATCACCGATGACAGGATCCTGCGATCTGAAGGCGACATAGCTGAGTAAGTAGTGTACAGCCCATTGCTCGAGGCACACACTAACGATGGGCACAGTGTTGTTGTTGCCACAGGCCTCATGGCCCTTGTGGATGATTGCATCAAGCGCCGCTTCTCATCGAAGCAGAGTGCTCAATTACACATCCCGCTTATTCGGAGCGCTTCACTGAAGATGAACATGGAATACATTGGTCCCAAACGGCTCATAGATGAGATGTTCGGCCGGAACACTCGCGGCGGGAGTCCAAGCAAACAACCGTCAGCGTTACGCCGTACCTCCGTGCAGGCTTAGCACTTCCCCGCTGGGAATAATGTTTGATTACTGGGGCCGGCCCCGCTGGCGGGAGACCCGCTTGCTCGGTACGCTGCAGCTCTGTCTCGTACACGATTTTCTATCCGCTGTCAGGTCTGTTCTGTTGGGCTTGTGGGCACGCAGCTTGCCGCTATCCTCGTGCAGGAGTCGCACATATGAGCTAGGCCTCATGCATTTGGCCGGAGTTTCGATGCTATCATGCCCTGTGGTCTCACACTGTTTGCTTAATTGGACTAAACTGCCTCCCCCTTGGAAGCTTGAAGCGTTACAGCATTTGGTTCATTCGGCCCTCGCCGACTGGTCTTGGAGCCAGCACGTGTCATGACTCCCACTTTTGGTACGAATTACGACGAGTGTTACACACTCTATAATCAACTCAATCTCACTCTACTTTGGTCAAAGAATCCACCGAGAATCTGCAGATGTCAAGAGGCTAGTACACGAGCCGGTACCTTTCCGCTGGCGACCTTACAGTTGCTTCACATCGTTGTGCTGTCAACGAGCTGTCGTGTTACAATACAGGGGGTACAACGGTAGGTACCCGTGCATTTGCTTTTGGCCATGTGACTGCGAGACCGCCACTTCAGGAAATGTATGCCAAGACAGTATTGTTAACGAGTGACTCCACTATGACGGTGCGCACTAATTTGCCAGCAAACATTGGGCTCAATTGCCCTTCGTTGTGCTGACGCCCTCTCCACCGCCTCACGATCCGTAGCAAGGATTGAGGAATAAGCTCTTGAATATCCTAGCGTATTCTGCTAATGATATCACAGCTGCAAATCTGATCATGGATCCAGGCAAGGTCGCAATGCCCGCCTAAGCGCACGGTGAGCTGGCTCGCTTGACACTAGAGGATGTCTTGCAGCAGGTGGATACGGAAACGTTTACTGTGCGGAAGTTACAGCCTTCAATGCATCAATTTAGCTATGCACAGCCACCAAACCTGTATAGCACATCACAGTGCATGTACCGGTCTTTGCGAAAGTTCAGTCTCTTGAACTACCCTCGGGGTCTCGACATCTGAGGTCCCTCGCACGGTAGGGTCAACAATCCGTGTCTTTGCCGTGGCCTATTCTCGGCCCGCTTAGAACAAAATGGCCCAACACTGGTGCCAGAGTACCGGGTCTCGTGCAAAACACATAATTGGAGCACCGGAACGCAGCACTCGTGCGCGGCTGCCCACATCTCAATGCGTCCTATCTGACACTGAGTCTAGAGGGAGCATGACTTGCCTCACGGGTATTCGCATTGTATTGTCACCGTTCAGCTCTCCGTCGTGACAAGTCATTCTTGTTCAACCAACATCTTGTCAACATCACGATATAAAGCTCGGCGACTTCGACATCAGACCGTTATTCACTGCACTTCCCAACACCTCCTCTAGCCTCCGCTCCCGTCACCGTTTCTCAATTTTCTCCGGCTCAGTTTCTATAGCAACATTCTCAACATGGCTCACGATGGACCCTGGACTCACAAGCTCAAGCGTGGGCCCACCCCTTTCCAATAATTGATCTCTGCACTGACAACCTCGTAGATTTTTGCCAGGAAAACAACCTAGGAGAAATTGTCTTCCAAGATGTTTCAGACCGTCGAGGTACTTTCGTCAAGCTCTTTGTCGAGGAAAGATACTGACATGCAATTAGGCGGCCGCACAGCATGGTCCACCATTGCTGTGATCAATAACATCCAGTATCCTGCTCGCTTTTGGTACGATGGGTCTCGTATGGAGCAAGCGAAAGAGGACGCTGCTGAATTTGCACTCGGCCATCTTGAGAAAGCGCACAAAGGGCAGTGCCAGTCAGCAAGCCACTATCACCACTCGCTTGCTGCGTAAGCTATGAACCTGATCTTCGGACCGTCCCGTCGAGCGCTGAAAGGGCCGTTTAAGGAGGCAGGCCTGGAGGGCTTCGATTGAAGGAGGGTGCGGGTTCGCAGAGTCCTTGTGTTTCAGCGCTGGAGTCAGGTATGGATAAGAGATCAGTGGGATGGGGAAGATGGCTGGCGTTATCTTGCCTTCATCTAATGATCGCAAATGGGGTTTGAGCTGAGGGAAGGAAACAAGGCTGTCACCCCAAAAAAGGAAGCAGGTAGACCCTGACTATGAGCTAGCGTTGTTTGGTGTACCATGGAACCAAAGCTCTTTCCTTACGACACTTCCCACAAAGTCGCTCACAAGTCTTTTCGTTGCCTCTGCTCTCCGCCTCGCGGACGTAAGTGGTGACCGCGCTGTCGCGTCATTACCCACTCGGAAGTGCCTTCTTCCTCGCGCACATCCACCGGCCGCGCCCCAAGCGCCTCGAATGTACTATTACCTGCTAGGCCGGAATATATCCACAAGACGAGACTACATGCACCTGGGCTGCAGCAGCTCATGCAGCGGCGCTGTTCGAGCCCATCGGCATCTTGACCTCGGCGGCAAACCATCTCCACGGTCAGCATCAATCGTCAGTAGACTGTCGTGTGCTTGGGTACCTTTCGACACATTACTGCAATCCAGTCAATCGGCCCTACATCAAGTTACACAGCAGTGTATGCATACCTTTGAATACTTCGCGGAACCGGGTACAGACTGAACACTTCATTGTTGCTCCACAGCAATTTTATCCTTCCAATCAGCCTCGACCACAGCCCACACAGTTGTCCCTGGCGCCTCAATGAGGGGTACCGCCACTGCAAATCATCCCTTGTGGACTTCGGCGAAGCTCTCCAGATGCAGATTCAACAAGGGTCACGACAAGATCACCGCAAGGCTCTTCTCTTGTGGTGACAAAGGCGAATGACACCAATCTGCAAACTATCAAGCCGCCATGATGGCAGTTCCGTCACCTTCCATTATGTTACGGAAGTGCACCTGTGCTACCAGTATTACTGGCTGTCAGTCGCCAAGAAGACAGCAGTCTACACCAAGGTGGTAGTCACACGAATCCGAGTCAAGAACTTCCTCGAGACACGATCAAAATACTCGAGATTGCGCGGTACAACATAGCTTACTTGTCGAAGTCCAGTCCGGGTCTTACTCGAACGCTCCACACGGGACGTTTGCCGCTCGGGAGTGTCGCGGGACGTTTTGGTGTTTCCAATAGAATCGTCGAGATCAGGCTTCGCTGCTGCGGAGGAACGAGCTACTGGCGCCACCATTCAGAGCGTTACAATGTTTGGCACCTTGCGAGTTGACATGGGGGCCGGTCTAGTGAAGGCCGAACTCTTCCACGGGACGTTGGGTTGCAGTATCTGCTTCTTCAAGACCCACTTCGCTCCGCCAGGACCTCTTCAGTGACATAGCCCACCCTAATCTTGGTCGGAAGTGTTGTTTATGAACAGCCAGTCTCGACGTGTGTGCTCAAACTGGGTGGGCAGGCGCGTGACAGCAATGTGGATCAAGGCTGCATGGAGGATGGTCGCCTTGCGAGAAGTCCAGCCGAAGCTGCGAAATCCCCTGGTCGCATCGTGCAAATCGAGAGGCTGCGATCGTCGACACTATTTGTCTTCGAGATCATCATCTCTGCAATCCAACGGTTTTACGCAGGTAATAAGAACCCCCGAAGCGTGTGCATTGAGAGAGAAAACGAACTTAGCACAAACTGGCAACGACCTCCACTCGATTCTATCTCGAACGGCTGCTCCGAGCGCGCATCATCTAGACAATGGCAGTCACAGAGTTCACAGCAGTATAAAGCTGCTCAGGGTTAGGAAGTATTGACCATTCTATATGGTTGGAACGCCAGGAGGCTGCTCGCGAGACGATGTAGCTCGACCTCGGAGCCATGAATTTGCACATGGGTCGCGAAGTGCTCATTGGCAACGGAGTATGATCCGTCAGTGTCATCGAGAAGAGGCCTCGAACGAATTGACGGCAATTCGGCGCAGGTGCCACTTGTCTGAGACAATCACAAACAGTAAAAGCTAATACCATTAGGCTCCGGAAGCAGCAAGCCGCATGATGTGCCCTCCAAGGCTGAGCGACCCTTGGCTCTGCATGCAGACTCACCACACTACCAGATCATAAATTCAAGTGAGCGTTCAGTATGCTCGATGAAGCACTACGCTGCATTGATGTCCAACATTCCTAACTTACAATGGTCTGGCTCTGAGTTCCTACGGCGGTGAGGCAAGAGCGCTGTCAGGCTGCACACGCTCACGAGGATCTACCGAGCCCGTTTCGGCAATCCTTGATTCCCTGCTGCCCGCCCCGCCCGGAAATCACTGCTCCAATGCCACCATTTCCATGCTCTGAGGAGCCCAAGAGAGATCTCACAGTACTATGCCGACAGTTGTCATACACATGTACATGGAAGACATTCCGCTCGCAAAACTCTCTGAGACTACGACACCTTGTTATGGCGGCTCAATTACGGCCGAGTACGCCAGAGTCTTGCTGACGTCTCCTGAACTCGACCTCTCACGCATCAAGACCATCTACATACTCAACATACTTTGCCTACAGCTCCTTTTGCACTCCAGCACCTGGATCAGCTTATCGCCGGCTCACTGTGACGATCCCAGGTGCAAGTCAGTCCAAGCCACTTCATGCGCAATTGTGAGCAGAATCCTGGTCAGATCTTCCCAACCTCGATCGGCGTCCGCTTCCATGGCCAGCGAACATGGATAGTCTTGACTACCTATCGCTCTAGTCAAAGGTGTTGTACATTCGCCGTACGACTGTCAACTTCTACACCTCCGGTCGTCCTGTGGCCACAGTATATCGAGTACCTCCCGGTCTCCACAGCTCGACGCGACCACCGTATGAATCAGAGTTTCGTACAACAACGTAGCCAACATATCGGCATCGATGCCTTCGAGTCTGCGCAAGCCGATCCATACCATTCTATGCTTAGGCAAAACCGAGCGTTCGTACGCGTGGGGGGAGTCGGTGCTGGATACATTTGGTGGATTGACGCAGTTGTAAGGCTAGATTGAGCCATGGGATCTACTAATCTCGCGATGGCGCATTGTGAACGGCCTGTTCGAACACGAAGGGCTGTTGGTTGACCCTACAGGGAGTTCTTGATCAGCGACAAGTCCACGGCTTGAGAAGGTTTCACCTCACTAAGAACATCCACCAGTGCGAGCTCGCTTCTCCTTGGAGCCCATCAACTCCTCTCCCGCTGCCTCTCGAGGCCGAGCCTGCAAGATAGGGCCACCTCGATCCTCTGAACGCACCCCTCCTCCCAGTCGTGAGGCACATAAGCAGTCCATTCGCAGAGCCGCTACAACGGAACGGCACGGAGATGACGGAGAAAAATTGGACGGTTATGCAGGATTGAAAGTAACTTGCGCCTGTCGCTCCTGAGAGGCAAGGGTACAACCAAGGCAGAGCAGCAGCAACCCACCCAAATACGTTACTAATATACGCCGCTAGTTCTCTCGTTTCTTTCATTAGCCATTCCGTATGGTCAAGCCACGTCATTCGGGCAATCGCGCTGTCAGTCAACAGGAATAATGATCGAAGAATTTGGCTGCTCAAACAGAAAGTTTGAAGGCGAGTTCACCACCGCACCGAATTCCGCTGTGTGCGAGCTTGCGCTGACAGATCGCAGTGGGCCCAAGAACCACTCTGAGCAAAGTTTGACCGCCAGATTGTGGTAATTGCAGGGGAGACAACAAAGCCCCGCAGGGTTGACTCTTCTCCTTCCAAGATACAACGTCAATTTGTCAGTATTTGACCAGCTGGTTGAATCTGTCACAACCAACGGGCCTTCCGTAAGGACGACGGCACGACCGGCCTGTGCAGCGGCCTCACTCAGACCTGAGCCCGCTCGGCTCGCTACGCATCGCACGCCTGCAGCATCGAACCGAACGCTTGGGAAACGGATTCAGAGAGCAAGAACAAACACAAATGGTCACATTATGCTGGAACCAGCAAGGGCGAGCAAACAGTAGTGCTCGCATCACACCATAAAAGGCATGAAATGGTGTAGGCTAGAGTCGAGTGCGAGCGATATCGCCAGAGGCCCAAGTGTCAGCCTTGGTACGACATGCGGTCGCGGCTCCCAGACCAACCGTAGCACGGTCCCAGAAAGGAGGCTGCGGTGCGGGCCGAATGACGCATGCTTCACCGCCCATTGTGTCGGATCAAGACACATTGAAAACGACTCTGCATCGGAGAAATATGGTCCCAACTGGACGGTCGATGCTACGTCGCACAGAGTCTCGCTTGCGCAACAGGCTTACTCGGTGAGTGAGACTTGCGCATGAAGCAGACACTGAGCAAAGGGGAGAGCGGTGACCAAGTTGCACGGACAGCACCATTGCGGGAATCCTGAGGGATTTGGCCTCGCTTACCACAGCACGGAGATGGCTCCAGCAGCACCGGCTGGCGTCATCTTCACAAGATCTCGTGAGCAGTCTCACGAGGGTTCCCGCGCAATCGTCCTCCCTCCTCCCCTCCCGCATCGCATTCTTGCTTCTAGTACAAGCTCTCAAGGACGGCACGAGCAGGGCTGGGATACTGCAACTCGGATGCTTTCCTGTGGTTACATAGGCTGGTACTGCGACGAGTTGACTGGAGCGCCCACATGTCGAAGAGGCAGCAGAACCCGAGGATTCATCTTGCGGATGTCAGATAGCTTCGAAAGCAAAGGTTGCCCCTTGCGGTTTCGAGCAAGGCTCTCTCGGACAACAAACAGCACTACTTTGTAGAACTCAATGCACGCACTTGACTTACGCAACTTGTAGAGCCATCTCGCTATTCATACACCAGTCGTCGAACGTACGCCAAAGACAAGGGATGGAATGTCACGGTCCTCAACAGCCTCAGACTGTGTTCATCATCCGCCGTACCCACGGAGCCACAATAAGCATTTTAGAGTGCTTCTAGGACTGAGGGCTTCCAAGTCGCAGCGCAAGAAACAATCCTCAACGGCTATCACGAGCGCAAACGTCATGATTAGGTGGCTGACAGCGGGCGGGCAGGACGGGCACTAAGCCATCGGTACCAATCTTCGACCCTGACACAGCAGGGCGACCCCAGACCCAGCTCCCGTGGGGATCCGCACATCACCCACGCGCGGCATCTCGACGACGGGAATAGCAACGACGCGCACTTTGACGAGAGCTATAAGCCGGCTACCATTGACGTCAAGGGGATGATGGCAGTTACCAGCACACACGAAGCCGAGCGGACACTGCAGGACGAGACTCCAGCTGCATACCTTGACAAGACCGACCACTGACGAGCCAACCATAACGACCGCGTACAAGTCAGCCCACACCTGGACCTTCTCCCGTCGTCCTTCGCAGCCGAGACCATGAGCGAGACTACCCTGCAGGATCACCGCCTCGCCGCCGCGCACACAAGCAACACATACACGTCCCTCAAGACCTGCGCCCTCGCATTCATCGCCGCCCAGAAACACAACCCCAACCTCGCCGTTACAATGGACTTTTCCGCCCTCGCCGCGCTCACAACACAAAGCTTCACCCACACCTTCGGCCCCGCCTTCTCCGTCGCCCAGACGCCCAAACTCCAGGGCGTGTTCGACTTCGCGCGCTTCAGGGCGCATCTGGAGAGTATGCTGCCCATGCTCGAGAGGTGGGAGATTGAGGTTACAGGGGCAGTGGTGGATGAGCAGGGGAAGAGCGTGGTGGTTAGGGCGCGGTATGAGATGTTTGTCAAGGGGGTGGAGGAGGGGGTGGAGAATGATGTTGTGTGGTGGCTTGAGCTGGAGGAACAGCAGTGCGGCAGTGAGGGTGGGCACGGGAATGCCGCGGATGGGGGGTGGAGGGTTAGGAAGAGCACTGAGATTGTGGATTTTGGGGCGAGTGCGAGGATCAGGGAGCTCATGATGGCTGGGAAGGGGGAGAGTGCGAGGAAAGACTCGGCTGCTGTTGCGGAGTAGTGGCTGGGGGTGGTGCTGAGGACCAGGTGGGACTGAGAGGGTCTCGATGTGTTTGATGGTATTTGGGATCTAGGTCTATCTGTCCAACGCCAAAGGAACGGGTTCCGCCTAATGCCATGTCGTGATGTCGTGAGGACTGCTTGGTCGTCTCGGCTACTGGGCCTCGTCCTTGGGCTCGGTGTCAGCGCGCCAGCTGCACGTCTTGCCCGCCTTCCTCCACAGCTCCTGCCTCTCCCTGAACACAGCCTCGGCCCACGTCTTGACCTCCGGACTCGTGATCTTCTGCGCCACCCACGTAAACTCGCCCAGATCCGTCTCGCACGCGCAACTCCGCTCGTACTCGACCATCTGCAGCAGCAACTCGACCTTGTCGATATCGTGCACAAACAGACTCTCGGGCGTCACGCTGTCCTCGTACTCCTGCCATATCGCCCTGATCTCGGCGCCGTTGAGCCCGCCGTTGAACTTGCCCAACAGGTTCGTGCATATGTAGTCCATGGTGACGGTCTCGCGGCGGCTCTTCTCTTCCTTGGACACAGGGTCGACGGGCGTGATGTCGCCGACCAGAGACTCGGCCATGTCGTGGATCAGGGCCATGCGGGTGCAGCGCAGGATGTCGATCTTCGAGGACACCGAGGACGGGGCGAGCATGGTCAGGATGCTCATCCGGTACATGTGGTCGGCGATGCTCTCGCAGGACTCGATGCCGAAGCGGCGCCAGCCCGCGCGCTTGGTGGTCTTCAGGCGCTCGAGGAGGTGGAAGAAGGGGACGGGCGAGGAGGTGGACTCGGCGTAGCCGTGCTGGATGTCTTGGAGGACTGTAGGGGGATTGTCAGCGCCGGGAAGCCAAGAACAAGCGGCTCCAAGTAAAAGAGGGCTGCATACGCGGATCCGTTCATGACATACCGCTCTGCACTGTCCAGGTGCTGCTTTGCTCTGCGACGCCGTTGGTCTGCGTGCTCTCGTCGACGGCCATCTTGCGTGTGTTGTGGGTGTGTGTAGATCTGGTATGGAGGAAGAGCGGCGGGTGTGGGACGCGCACGGAGAGAGGCCGGCGGGCGTGAGGCGTGAAGGCGCGTTTGGCTGCGAGAGAAATCGCCGACATGACGCTGCGGCAGCGTTCGCTTGCCCGCGGCGGTTGCTACCGCTCCACCGTGCGAGTGTGTTTGGGCGCATGGACCCTGTTTATGCTTGTGCTGCACCCCCCGGGACGACGCAGCATTGCGCGCCAGCGACCACTACGGCCAGACCAGGCATGCAGTCGTAGAGAATGTCGCGTCCCACCTCGCAGGCCACCGCGAGCACGAAGAACCCCCTGCCGGCCTCGGATGTGCGTCGCTTTGTGACGAACCTGCGCCTGCTGGACCTCGACCTGCGCGACGACTGGCCCGACATCACCGCCCAGACGTTCCATGCCAGGAACGCCGACCAGAAGCAGCGCATCGGCGGCACCGAGTGGGCTCTGTTCCGCCTGTTCGAGATCTGGGACCCGACCGAGACGGCTTCGAAGCTGCGCCCCTTCTTCCCGCCCCTCGAGCCGCTGCAGTCGCTGAACCTGCGCGCCGCCCTGTACCGATGCCTCAACGAGCTGAAGAAGACGGGTGTGCTGGGCCGCGAGTCGGTCCTGCGCAAGACCATGCTGGACGAGTGCAAGGGCGACCGCTTCTTCGAGGTCCTGGCCCTCTTCTCCGCCGCCGTCCTGAGGAAGGTGCTGGCAGCTACGACACGCAACCACAGGGACGCGGCCGTTGCGCGGCGGCTGGCCACGGCACCGACACTGTCCAGTGACGAGCAGCGCTCTCTGCTGCCGCTTGCTGTTGCGCACAAGGCCGCCCTCGTCCACGTGCTGCGCCGCAAGGAGGAGAAGAGGAGGCAGCTCGCACACTTCGCCGCAACGCTGGACGCGAAAGCACACGACATCAACAAACGCACACGGCGATGTCTGGACACACCCCGCGCGAAGCGACCGCCTGTGCCGCAGAGGGACGCGGATGCCCTCAAGCGGCAGCTCGCCGACAACTGGATCGGCGACCAGAAGTGGCTCGGCATCATGCTGCACGGCGACCACGTCCAGGCCGGAGACGCCTTCCTCAGCAACCGCTTTGACAGAGTGTGGCACATGGTGGAGCGGGGGAGGAAGCTGGAAGACGCGGCCCCCGAAGCTGGACTGCTCGAAGACCTGCAGTCGCGCGTCCAAGAACAGCAGACTCGGCTGCAGAAGTGGAAGACCTTTCATGAGGAGCTGCGCCAACACACCACCAGAGAGGTGCCAGGGAAGGGGAAGCCGCCGGCGGTTGCGAACGACTTTGCATTCGACAGTCACTCGCAGCACCAGCTACCCCCGGCCAAGCATATCGAGCACCACACAGTGCAGCGCCCGCCACTACGGTCGAGCTACCGAGACATCTTGTCCGACTTGGACTCGGAGTTGTCGCGCGTCTCACAGTCGAAGCCCCAATCTGCACTGGTCTCACTCCGACGACGGCGCAGATCGTCAAGCAGCGCTCCTCGCTCTCCCATCCGGACGAGGGGCCCATCGTACTCCAAACCGGCCGTCAAGGCGCCGCCGAGCCCAGCTTGGCACATGGAACCAAAGACTCTTGTCCGCGAGCCCAAGACGCTCATACGGGAGCAGAAAGCTCTGTTCGAAGGGCTTTCTGCCGCCCATTCAACTGTGCGCCGGCCGTCAGCGAAAGTCACACCCACTGACTCGGATGCCACGCTGGTAGGCCATCTATCCAGTCTGCGCATCGCCGCATCCGCCTCACCAACCACACACTCTCCTACTCTGCAACGCTTTCAACCCTCACCCATCGATGAGCCCACGCCAGTCCCCCACCCCCGCTCAGCATCTTCCTCGCCCCTCCCCTCCTCAGACTCAGCACAATCCCAGCCATCTCCAGAGCCCTCACCCAGCGAATCCCCCCCTCCGTTCTCGCGCTCGATCCCCAGCCTCGACATTCCAGCCTTGAATCAGGAAGAAGCCCTCGCCGACCAGATCATCAACGCAATCGGCAACGCGACCCCGAGCCCCGTCAAGAAACACCAGCCCCGCATGTCCATGAGCCTGGTGGAGCGCACGCGCATGACGCTGAGCCGGACGCCGAGCTTTGAGCCTGTTCAAGAATCACCAGATCTTCCGGTTGCGCCGCCAACTGTCTCGGCTGATACTACCAGTGGACTCGAGAGATCCGCGAGTCTGCTGGAACGCACCCGCATGAGCATGGCTGCCATGTCGGCTCGACCACGGCGACAAGCTTCCGTCAAGACGGCAAAGGAGCGTGACAGGCAGAGTAGCTTTCCAGTCAATCAGTTCGACACTCCGCGCGCGCTCTCGTCTCTCCCCGTGCAGGAAGAAGAAGACCTCCCCAGCGGCACCAGGACGCCGCGCGAGGATCTCTTGTCTGCCGCCGATATCGACTATGATCGTGTGTTCAAAAGTCGCCCACGCATTGCCACCAGTCCTATCTTCAGTCCAGAGAAATATACGAACTACGAAGGGGAGGAGGAGAACCCGTACGAGGAGGAGATCACGGGGATCGATTTGGGAGACGTGGATATGAGTGATGCGGATGAAGATGGGTTCACGCAGACGCTGGATGCGAGTCCGAGCAAACGCCCCATGCGGAGTCGGTACTAAGGATCGGTCAAGACTATTAGCACGAGGTCTTTGATGCTACATCATACCGATAATCATGGCCAAGGGCTGAACATGTATCCAACACTACAATCTACCATCTTATAACTCAACTGCCCATTTCGCGCGACTGAGATCCAGCTCGAAAACCGTGTCGATGTGTGCTCATGCAAGATCGACGACTCGCTCCATAGCCAGCCCAAACCTCGTATGCCACTTCGCCCTTCCTTCCGGCGTCTCATCCGTACCAGCGGGAATGCTCTCATCCATGTAATTCGCCCTGAACCCTTCTATCAACGTGATCTTCCCCGCGACCGCAAACCCCACACTCTCATACATCCTAACCAGCCACGCAAACTTCGGGTTCATGAACAGCCGCACGCGCACCTTGCGCACCGCGTCCTCTGCGCGTCCACAAGCCACTGTGTGCTCTTGCTTGAGCGCTTTCGAGAACCCCACGGCGGTGCTGATGCATGCCTCCACCAGGCTCCGAGCTAGCCCCTGACCGCGCTGGCTCGGCACCGTGTATAAATCATACACATGCCACCGCGCCTCGGCCTCTGGATGTTCGGGCACCGGCAGGCCCATGTCCGGTGTCACATAATAATCCTCGTACGCCATGGGTCCGCGCAGAGCGGCGACGGCGAGCCACTCGCCTTCGAGCAGGAGGTTGACGTCAGTCTCGCTGCCGAGCGCGCTGTCGAGGTCTGCGTATTCCGCTTCCCCCTGCTCTTCCTCAGCCGCGGCTGCGACCGTCTCGGAGCCGGGTGTTGGAGGAGAGACCGCGGCCACGCACGCCAGCACCGTCACCTGCGGGTTCGTCAGACGCGCGTGCCACGCGTCCATGGGCAGTGCTTCTTCCACCGCGTGCTGGGCGAGGAAAGCGGTGGGGTCTGTTTTCAGCGCGCAGAGGCGGGTTGCGCGCGCCTTGGTTACCAGGTCTGCGAGCCGCGAGGAGGCTCTGGGGACGCGGATGATCTTGTATGCTGTGGGTACAGCCGCGGCTTTTGGAGGGTCGGATGCTGCGCCGTTGGTTGGGCTGGTTGTGGCCATCTTGCGTGCACTGTGTATGGGTTCAAATCGCCGGTGCTATTGAGTGTGTCCGTCGGTCGTGCCTTTTGCAAGCAGGCCGTTGGGAGTGCTAGATCAGGCAGCCACTGAGTGATGTAGGCAGCCAGTCTGCTTGAGTTGCCGACCGGTAGGTTTGAGCCACAGTCTCCCTATATGCTCCGTGGTGTGGAAAGGATATAGCGCTGCAATTCTGTGGACGCACCTACGACCGATTGTAAAGCCGCCGCAAGTGCTATGGCTATTGCTGTTGCAAAGGACAGATGTCCAAGTCGAACTCGATACATTGCGCCTTCCAAGAGTAGAAGGTGCAAGCATTAGTCATGCTGTAGTGCTGACGGGTACATGGCAAGTGAGACCAGCAAGCTGATGTCAGGTTTTCGCCATTCTACGTGACCCGTGCTTGCACAGGGAGCCTGTGGGTATAAGGCGTAGAATATAGCATGGGCTCGTATGTCGTGATAATAATCATCCGGCGCAGTGGAACATGTAGTAGCTGTCGAAGGCCCTATGCCCGTACGGAACTTGCACAGATTGACGCGGAAGACTCTCCTCTTTATCGACTTCGAGATTTGTACCTGGTTTCTTCCACGACGTGATGGGTAGGGATCTGGACTCTTAGTATTGGGATCTTGAGAATTGCATTACTCTCTAACCGTATCTTCATCGCCTACTCAGAATAGGCACCGTGGCACGCACCACTGGTCGTAGTGGCTCATGCTCTCCTAGGCTCCTCCACACATGCTGACATACGCTGTCCTGAACCAACACATCCCTGTTTGCCAATCCATCTCTTTGACCGTTTTGTGAACGACGCCACCTCAAAACTCCATGAGAGGCAGCTGAAGACGACGCACCAGGCTACACAGGCGCTTAAGCCTTCTTGGCGAACTCGACGCGGAGAATGAGATGTCCAAAACCGTCTGTACAGATGTAAGTATACGTTCAAGAATAGATACCTGCGGCCAGGGCAACTTACAGCCGTCCATCTTCTCGCACGCCTTCGCAGCATCGCTCCGATCCGCGTACGAAATGAACGCGAACCCCTTCGCCC
The DNA here is from genome assembly GCA_030271015.1 of Didymella glomerata. Taxonomy (NCBI): domain Eukaryota; kingdom Fungi; phylum Ascomycota; class Dothideomycetes; order Pleosporales; family Didymellaceae; genus Didymella; species Didymella glomerata. The sequence goes on from JAJOHN010000017.1 coordinate 405,044, forward strand.
TTCCAGTCTCCCTGTCTTTGGCAAGGAAAACCCTTGTAACGTGCCCGTACCTGCTGAACATATCCCTGAGATCCTGCTCTTCCGCAATCTCGCTGACGTTGGTGACACGCAGCGTCGCGCTGTCATCGCGGTCAAACTTGCCGCCCATCTTCTCGCCTCCGCCCATCTTGCCACGCAGATGCGGCGGTACGTATCCACCGCTCCCTGCTCCAAGGCCGCCGGAGCCGCCAGGCGCATCGTCGGGCATGTCGGCGGGCGCGTCGGCGCCCTCAGGTGCCATGGTGTCCTTGAAGGGGCACTTGGTGGTGAAATGGTCGCCGGAGCAGATACGGCACTTGATCTTGGCGTTCTTGAGCTCGAGCTTCTTCTTGTCCTCGTCGCCCTTGTCTTCTGTCGAGGCCTTCCAGTTCGACGTGGGGCGGAAGACGATGTTCTCAGCGACGGATACCGTGTCGGTCTGGGGCCCGGCGGCCTTGCCCTTCTCTGCGCCGAATTTGGCCCATGCCTTGCGCTCGGCGACGCGCGGGTTTACGACTTGCTTGATGACCGTCTTCTTGATGCGGCGTGTGGTCTTGACCTTCTTGCCGTCCTCGTTGATGCGGTACGATACGATCGTCTCGGTTCCGTCCTTGTTCTTGGTGACTGTCTGCTGGGGAAGGGCGAGGTCGTTCTCGTCTTCCTCTTCGGCCCAGTCGGTGCGGCTGCGGGGACGTTAGTAAAGGCGCGCGGCGGTGAGGTCTGGCAGTACGCACCCTGCTACGCGAGACATGGCTGCTGTGTGATGTGCGGTGTGTGTTTGGGGGTGTCGGCGGTTGTTGAGGGTAGGCGTGGTCGTGTTCGAGCGATTCAAAGATGGAGTGGCGTGTGGGGCAGCAAATGTGTGTGCGATATAATATTTAGCGCTAGCGCTGCCGTCCCCTTCAACACCACGGTTCACACACAACGATGCGAACGGCGTGACTCATCAAACGCTCCATGACATATAAACAATGGCTGCTGCCTGTCTGAAACCGTAGCTCGCCACGACACAAGACTGGACAAACGAAGTTTTGTGGCTGCGCCTCAGGCAGGAGAAAATCAGGACATGAATAGTGTTCAGGCGGCGAAGCCTACTGTCAGGGAGGTATACAATGTCAGAAAACCGTACTCTGGCGCCACCACCCAACTCTATCAGCATCACAAAGCCCTTTCAGCCTCTGAACCAAGTTTCCACTGCACACGGCCGTGATGATGACCAACATACTGCCCCGCAGGCACTGGCTTTGGTTGTTGTATGACCACATCACTGAACGTACGCGGTATGTGCTGGACCTGAGGCTGAGGAGTCGTGCAGCCAAAAGCGGTATTACTGTTTCCGCGCACGAGTGGCGGTGCGTTGGGCCCCATAGGAGGTTTTTGGATATGGTGTGATGAGTGTGGCGAGTGGAAGTTGTTGACAAAGCGTTCAGGCGGCGGCATGATCATTCTGTACTTGCGTGAGCAAGGTTGTCAGTCACAAGGCATTGACTGACTCCTGAGGTGCGACGCTGCTCCTCCGGCTCGCAGGCACACTGCCCGCCACACTTCCGCTAACATTCGCAGCATTGTACGTCGCCGCGTGCTGCGATTGAGGCGTTGCTGGGAGCCAGCCGCTGCTTGTGATACCTTCCGTGTCCATCAGACGCTGCAGAAGATCTTCAGTGATCACAAGAAGGTGTTCATATGCCGCGAGATGCGAGTCTTCTTTTGCTGAAGCGCAGTGCATGTACGATCTACTCGTTGGATTGTGTTCGACGATGGCGGCGCCAATCTTTCGCGAGGAAGTTGGCGCGAAACTTATTACGTCGAGACATCGATTCGGGCCGTAAATCGTTCGGGCGTTCGCTATAAGCATTAGCACAAGCATCGATGCTTAGACGCGGACCTACCGAGGATTCTTGTTCTTGTATCGTCCAAAGAGTCCTCGTTCGCCTTGACTTCCATGCGGTGCAGTATCTTGTTGGCAGTACTTTCCATCTCCAGATTCTCGTAGCTGCTGCTCTTGTGCTTCATGTCCCTCAGTGACTCGATCATCCTCCCCAACGATCTTCACTTCGTGGAGCCGAGTGGATCTACCAGAAACGGATGATGGAACGGAGCTGGCCGTGCTCCCAGTGTCCGAATGCTTCAAAGAGCTGATACGACCGGGCGTCTGGAAAGCGGAGGTGTTACTACGGTTGGAGTTGACTCTGGCAAGGCTCGCTAGGGATTGAGTCCGACTGATGGAGTTCGACCTGGATCCTGACCCGTCAAGGTCTTTGCAGGCCCTCTTCAGCTGCTTGTGTCTCTTGCGCTCTGCCTCGTCCTTCAGAAGCTCCTCACGAACGTCCGCCTACGACTTCCGTGGGACGTAGAACTCGCTGTCAGGATGCCAAGGGCCCTTGTCGACGGGATTGGCGTCGATGTATGCAAAACGCTCGGCAAGGGTTGTCTTGCGCTTAAGCTGGCCGGGCCTAGCTGTACCGGTACCACTTCTGCGTCTGCTGCTACTTGCAAAGCTTGTCGCGGTGCTGACGCGAGAGATGGAGGGTGAGAGAGGCGGTGATGTGCGAGCCCTGCCGAGGCTGGGTCTAGGCCTAATAGACGGATCCAGTTTCGACGACTCGTGGATGACGGGTGACTTCTTCAATGGCCGCCGTTGCACTGGCAGGCAGGGACCGCACGGCGAGAGGAGTCCTAGGGAGAACGTGGTGACGGTGTTGTGGAGCTGCTTTCGGGTCAGTATCAGCTAAAGCAACGTCAGGGCGGGGGAAGCCTCGAACTGGTGTGACTTAGGATGGTTGTCCGCGCAGGCGGCGATACTAGATCATAGAAATGTGGTTGTAGGCAGTGGTACCACGAAGGTGGTCGTTGGGGTGAGGAGTGTGGAGGCAAGCACACATTGTAGCTAGCCTTGAGTTGTTTAAGGTAGAGACTGCAGCTGCCTACCTGGCCGACACTGTCCCTTCCTTTCATGTTACACCCCTGCGGGGGGATCGCCTGGGAAGGGAGGTACCGCACATGCAAAAGACATACCGTCTTCTGATGAGTGCGAGCGTGTAGTCCAAAGCTAGACTCGTAGTTTGAGCTCTTCGTCTCCAGGTAACCAAGTGGTACTGCAGTAAGCGACCTATAGTGGAAGTGATACCCATGTTCATCGCGATGACCTGACTCGCGTAGACATGACCAATGTATAGTCTATATGCTAGCACTCGCAGATGCCAGATGCGTGTCTATATGCACAAGATACACCCGGTGATCCAGCCGAATCGACTGAACTGACAGAACGTGAGAGGAACGAAGCGAAGAAGCAGGAACACATAATGTGCAATCTGCTCAAACCATGCCCCACAAAGGCGTAGGCATTGGACTGCATATCGCACGCCCACCGCTCCTCAACTTCGTCTCCTTGATTCCAATGTACGCTTCTCGCCTTGCCGGAGTACCCACAGTGACGCTCCAAGTCGTGAGACCGTAGTAAACACCGATGTGATGCACCAGCCAACGGCCAAATGTGCCACCGTTGTCGCCTTCCGGTGTCTCGAACAGCATGAGCTCCCGCTTGAGTTGGGCACTCGCGCCATCGTGATCGTGCGTCTGCCCGTTGCGTCCAACGAACACGATCTCCTCGTCTTCAGAGTCCGGGTCCGCTGGCAGACCGTCTTCCTCTGCCGCACGAGCGTTCGCTTCCCACTCAGCAACGAACTTCCTCACTTCGCCCTCTAGATCCATGAGCAGGCCCTTTGCGCCGCGGCTGCGCTTCAGCTTCTCACGCAGCTCCTTGGGCACCACACCAGGCTCTGTGGGCTTGTTGGCTACGGTTCTGGTTGCGTTCTTCTCGGCTACGGCGTAATCATGACGCTTGGCAGACTGGCGCTTGAGACCGGCGTCCCAGAGAGGAGCGAGGTAGTAGGGCACGTTGCGCACGCGGTAGGTAGGGTGGACCTCCCAGTCCTTGGGCGTTGGAGGCTCGGCATACGGGTTGTTCAGGAGGCGATCTGTGGAGCATGAGCTTTCTGGCGCAAGATAGAGCGTGGATAGTAGGCGGAGTGGCAATCTAGCGTCATAGCTGCAATCGAGGGATGAGTCAGGGTAGCGTACCGTTCTCCCACCTCTGCCTGCGCCGGCTGCCCTCCTTGCCCTTGAGCAGCTCTTCACGCCTTTTCAGGCTGTCCCGGCGGATGGGCTCCTTGCGCTTGTACACAGTTTGCACCTGAGTAGTTGTGGCAGGCGCAGGGCGGGCCGGCGCATCGTGCTCATCGAGCGGGATATCGAAGGCAACAGAGGTCTCCTGAACAGCTGCGGGGGTCGCAGAGATGGCTACAGAGCCCATAGCTGCTGTCGCCTGCTCGGTCCATGCCTCAATGTCAATCGGCTGAGGGGCCGCAGCTTGCGGTGCGGTCAAGTCGTCAATAGCCATGGTGGCGTTGCAGGTGTGATAGCGCGATAAGACCGTCAAGGAAGGGACAGACGTGAGATACAGGCAATATCTTCCGGGAGTCTTGCAGTGCAAAAGAGACTGAGAAGGGAGTGACCGAGGCAGCAACGACCGAGAGAGTGTCGAGGTAGAGGACGCGACGTACTCCGCGATAGGAGGGTATAGCGTGTAGTCATGCACGTCATTGCAGCCAATCAGCGCGCAACGTGGGGCCATCCTGCCCGCCGATCATCTGCGAGGGTTGCCGCGAGTCACAACCATGACTGGTGCCGCAACATCTGATTGCTGATACATCCGACACAGTCACGAACGATGAGATGACGGCGCGCCATATTTCTGAAATGTGAGGCGTACGGAACATAGTTTGGTGGATCTTGGGAGTTCAACACGTGAGGAGGTTGTGTACTTGCCTCTTGGAATCCCCATCTCCGGCACTACGATCTCTTGACATACCCATCGAAAGGTTTCAGGGATTGTATTATGCAAGGGCGCACTCACATGAAGCGTTGAGTCCTAGCACATTGAGAACCATCAGGCTACTACAATTGGCAGCTTGAGTTGGTGTCATCATGTACCGCATCTTCTTGCAGTGCATGAGTAACAGCCTTGCTCTGCAGATATTTCGACCCTTCTGTTCTTTGCAACCCTAAACGAGCATCGGTCATCGGTTTAGGATCGTGATTTAACTTCTTACTGATTTCACGAAGGAATCTGAGCAATATCTATGTTACCGATCATCATGGCCTTCATGAAGCGACAGGGCTTTTTGAATTCCAGTCATCTCAGTCGCGCTTGTTCTATAGAACTTGACTGAACAGGGATTTGGTGAGGAAGCTGAAGCATCGTGTCTTGTATGCATCGTTTGCGCATAGGTCATACCCAGACGCGCGGGGACTCCATCTGAGAGACAGTCGGTGACGGCGGAAACGGTGAGCGATTTACACGATCAAGTGCAGATAATTACAGATAGGTACAGCAACAACAAGAATAAGAAGGGTTTGATCTGGGAGATAATCATGGGACGCATTGATGGGTGAGCATCGAAAAGTTGATGCAAGAGACGTGCAAAGGCAAACTCAGGAGGAGCACGGGTTCAAGAGATCATCCTAAGGTGAACCGTGAGTTTGGGAAGGACATGCTTTGACACTAGCTGACGGCTCACTTGGATTCTCAAGACAATAACTCTCAAGTTCACGATTTCACGAAGCAGCAGCAGCATTTTTCTGAGGAATCGATTGCAGTGTCGCAAGCATAGCGGGACACTTTAGCGGTATGGCCGCACCGTAGCGTCGTAGAATATATCTGGGGTCAAGCCTTCGCTCTCAAATACGTCTAATTTGGCTTGGAATTGAAACTCAAGGCTGTCAAGTGACTAGCAATGCCTCTCCGAGGCTCCTCATGACCACGGAGGTTCTCATGAGTGAAAGCTTAGGGACTGAGATGGTTGCTGATCCGCCTGTTCCATAGAGCATGCAACACAGCCTCGGGCCCCTAGTATGCCTCCATACCTGGCGCAGCTGTGACTTCTGGTGTGAGACACAGCTCTGGATATAGGTTGCAGCGGTAGGTGGGTGGAGGTCGAAGCAATGTGGGGAGATGAAGACTTCATAGCAAATGCATCCCAACACCAGTATGAGTTACGTTCCCTAAATCCTTTAACATTCCAATCTTTGGTCTCTGACCGAGTTACCGCTGGGGTAGATATTGGACTAGTGTGACCTCGGCATTAAACTACTGGTGGTGAACAACCTGACCCGCAACTTGACTAACTCGGAAGTTTTGTCCGAGACAAAGCAGGTGTCGAAGCTACATGACATTAGCCGTCTTAACGTAGCAATGCGGTCTGCGGCGACCGCCAAAAGTCAACACTGACGCATGACCAACAAGGATGTTGACAAACCTGTTACTATCAGCATCAGGATTCTGCACGACTATCTCACACGAAGCCCCCTTGCTCGTATTTAGCATGCTGCCTCATTTTCAATGGCTGTGGCGTCATTTCCTGATGCTGTCATCGAAGATCTGCCGCATGCGGCCAAAGAAATCAGTAGGTGCTGTAGATAAAGCAAGATTCCGACTGCCACTGTCGGACCTGGTTGCGTGCATTTTGTCAAGTGTTGCTACTGTCTGGGCGGGACACAGCGTCATGTTCCGGAAAGCACTTGCCTAGCGCCTGTGGCTTAACCTTCACCGGGCTAGCCAACCAAGCTTTTTAGTGCACAACCAAGCTTTTAATCAGACCTATGCAGCCAACCACACGCCACGATGAGCACAACAAGCCTTTAGGCGTTCAGACTAAGGTCTAGCGGCCGGCAGAGTGGCAGTGAACGCGTGGCTATGCTGTCATATGGCGCTCCTTCTTCGCAGCGACCTCCGAATAACCGGATTGGAGCTCCAGACATCAAAGATATACCGCGTCCCACGGTATGGCTCATCGCAACATGCTTGAGCTCTTACCCAATCTTAACTTTCCTGTCTTGTGGACTACCTGCAGTCTTCTGCTAATTACTTCCGGTTATTTGTATCACTGGCAACCCTGGGCGTTCCGCAGAGCAATGGCGACCACGATCTCTGACAAAATCCACGCTTACTGCACGACTCCTCAGAGCGTCTCGTCTGAGCTGACGAAGAGTCCTTCCGAGGAGCCTGCCCACGTTGCCGACGCACTATATGGTGGTGAACATCTGGCCATTACGGAGCACAAGTCGCATGTTCGGCAACCTGCAAGTGCTGCAGAACTTCAACGAGCGCGAGAGTGCGGTAAATGGGGCCACAGCCAGCCAAGCGAGCTGTTCCTACAATGCTACCATGCCGCTCTTTGCTCTCTCACACACGATCCGCTCGCCGGCATGGTGAGCCCTAGTCTGATGGGCAGCAACGGAGTCCTCCCTGTCACCGTCATCGCCCCGGTTCCTGACATCTGTCGGCACATGGCCAACTTGATCGTCCGCGCAGAGAAGGAGGTGTTCTTAGCAACAAACTTCTGGATTGCCTCCGGTGCCGCCAGCATAATCACAGACGCCATCAAAGAACTGTCCAGACGCGCTGGCGAGCGTGGCGAGAGGATTGTTGTGAAGATCTTGTATGATCGCGGAAACATCAAGCAGGTCGTCGAAAACCATCAAATCATGTCGCCAAAGCAGTACACAGCAAGGGCTGTCAAGCTCCCGGCCCCTGAAGACATACCGCATATCGACATGGAAGTACAAAACTTCCATCGCCCAATGCTGGGCACCTTTCACTCTAAATTCATGGTCGTCGATCGAAGGATGGCCATCGTTCAGAGCAATAACATCCAGGACAACGACAACTTGGAGATGATGACACATGTCGAGGGCGAAATCGTGAACTCAATCTACGATACCGCACACCTATCCTGGGCCAGGCACATGAACCCACCATTACCATCTCTGAACAGTCCAGCAACCAATGAGCACGTAACCATGTTTCACGACCCCGCGTTTCAAGCATTGTTCGACGAGAACGGCCGTTTGCGGATTCGACGAGACAGTCTTCTCAAGGAGAATCTCGACAGCGCAAATCATAATTTTCCTTTGCCAGACCAAAAGAATCGATCGCACGATCCGGATATTGGAGCTGAGTTCGAGCGTATGCAAGCAGTGCTTTCACCGGGAGATGGCGAGACTCAGATGGATGCTGTCACACGACACCTCAGTGGGTCTTTCTAATCCTCAAGTTCGCGTTCTCAAGTCGCTGACATGATTAGACCTTGCAACAAAGCTAGATCGCAAAGGCACAGCACCAGAGTGCACGCCGGAAGATGACATGATACCCATACACCCGCACAAGCCGCATGGTCCTTTCCCTATAGCACTGGTCAACCGACGACCTTGGGGTGCACCGAATCACGAATGCGTCAACGTCCCACAGAACGAGGCCTGGTTGGCTGCTATCCGTAACGCGCAAAGAACCGTGTTCATCCAGACGCCAAATCTGAACGCATCTCCTCTGTTGCCTGCATTGAAGGACGCAGCATGTCGAGGCATCCAGGTCACATATTATGTTTGCATGGGCTACAACGATTCTGGCGAGCTGCTACCTTTCCAGGGTGGTAACAACGAAATGGTGGCGAACGAATTGTACACTGGTATGAGCGAGGAGCTCAAGAAGAACTTGCGCATTCACTACTACGTGGCGAAAGACCAGGTCATACCCATTCACAACAAGTTCAAGGCAAGGAGCTGTCATAGTAAGTGCTACGTCGACACAGACGCTACGTATGTTGACAGTTGATAGTCAAACTCCTGATTGCCGATGATCATGTTGGTATCCAAGGTAACGGCAATCAAGACACGCAGTCGTGGTTCCACTCCATGGAGGTCAACATCATGATTGACTCGTATGAAATCTGCAACGACTGGAAAGAGCAGCTTCGAAGGAACCAGAGTACGTAGATGTCTACCAACCTGCTATGTCACACGCTGATCGCGCTGCAGATACACACCTCTACGGACTGGCTTCGCAAGAAGACGGCATCTGGAGGGACAAGGAGGGGAAAGAAGTTGAAGGTGCGATTGGAAAGGACCCAGGAAAGTTTTCCTGGGTTAAGGGGATTGTAGGTGCAGTGCAGCGTGTGAGAGGAGCCGGTGAATTCTAGACAATCAATGTAGGCTCTCGTGATTGAAAAACCAATTATGGTGCATACGATCTCAATTGCGGGACGACTCTGATTGGAAGCGTCCGTCTGGAGGGCTTCAAATCGACTTGTCACCCCCTTGGCGGGGCATGTGCCTCCCCAAAGTCGACTATTGTGTACGTCATTGTCAGGTTCACTACACACTATCCAGGTTACGCACATTAAGGGTCGTCGATGTTACTTTCTTCGCCTCGAGTAATGTGCCTCCTTATATCCAGCCTCAACGCCACGATCTGTTGTGGCTTCCATCTGCTACAGCTCATGTTCTGTCCCTTGGAGGTCCTTATCAATGGTCTTTATATCCTCAGCGTCCCAGAGCAGCTCCGCCGTTTCGAAGATCTTGGCTAGCTTTGTGTCATGAGACCAGCAGGCGGCTTAAAACCCTCTCAATTCACGCTTTCGGCCAGTTCCACTGCATCGAAGCTGTACTGCAAAGGGGAGCTTGGGTTGTACCGTGGGTTCATATCCTCATTATCGATTCTTTCTCGCGGCGGTGTTGGCTTCCAATAATCGTTGCAGAAACGCAGTGTTTTCCACCGGTAAATACACTGCTCCTCATCTATGCCACCGGAGTCAGTATCCTCTTCTGTCTTGGAATGGTTGTGTCAAAACTTACACCAAAGGAGAAGGAAGACTGCTACCCGTCGGGATCAGTGGAGGGACACTTTGATGCTTCAACGTAAAAGCAGTCCCACCACTGTTTCAGCAGCTCCTTCCCCTTTTGGCCACAGCAGCACTCGGTCAATTTGGGGTAGCTGGGTGGCGCCCATTCCAAATGCCAACGTTGATCCATCTGTCCGCTTTACTGTGTTTAGGCCAGATCCTGTTGTCGCAGTAATCCTGCGCTTCTTCCTGAGAGATTTTGTTCATCAAGGAAGTTAGTATCGTTGAGGAGACTTACTACACAGGCGAAAGCGGCAGCGACTACTGTCGCAAGAACCACGAGTATCATTATATAGACAACTTAGATTTTGTTCGTGCATTTTCATAGCTGTCCTTAATAGCGAAAGTGCAGTACTCCGAGCCAACGTTTGATAAGCTGACCGTGGACTAAAACGAGTATTCAAGGCCGATGGGATATTTTGCTGCGTGAAGGCTTTTCGGTAACGACCAATGCAAAAAGAAGGGTCTCTTGTTAGTGTGGACTCGATCTGTTTGAGGATATGCGATGTAAGACCCTGAGTCTAGAAGTTGCAAGATGTCCGATCATCACCGGCTGGTTTTGCACGCGTGGATTAATGCACGATGAAGTTTCATTGCGTGAATATCTCACTACCTCTGGTCCTGCTCGGTTCCAATGGTCGCGCTTCCGCCTCCTCGCGCCTCGGCCAACAATTGTGTTCCTACCACCTCGCCGGTGCTCTTACTCTTGAACACGCCCACGATCGAGAACAAGCCCTTGAAAGGCTCATACACATACTCTTCCTCCCTAACCTCCTGACCCTTGAAGGTCACGCTCTCATTGAAGCCGTTGAAGCGCATGTTCTTCACGTAGTTGCCCACAACACGCTGGTTGGAGATGGAACCATAATTGTTTAGCTTCTGCTCAACAATGTCGCCGTTCTGGGCAAGAACACGGCGAGTGTGCGTGTTTCCGGAGAAGTCGTTTGCCGAGTAGAGAATGTTGTTGATGATGTCGAATTGCATGAGGTCGTCCGCTCGCTTGGTTACTGCAGAACCTGTCGAGCCAGAAGTCGAGTTCGATCCAGATCCACCGGTCAAGCCATCGGCGACGTTGCCGACGAGACCGGCGGTGTCGTTGATGATGCTTCCAAGCCCGTTGCCAAGCTCGGCGATGACCGGGTTCAAGTCAATGCTGTCAAGCACGTCGCTGACCATGGTGACAAGGTTGCCGAGGCGAGCTTCAAGGTAGACTTTCGCTGTCACGTTCTGGATCGTGAGCGATACCTTGTCGACGGAAAGGTCGACTCCAGCGTTGAACGACAGCAATGAGAGGACTTGAGCATCCAAGTTGATCTTCGCGGTCAGGTTGTCAACGCCAATGTAGATTTCTCCAACGTGGACTGAGGCGTTGAGCATGACATCTGGCTCCGGCGCCAATGCGGAGACGTTTGGTTTTGTGTTCTCGGTCTCGTACACGACAGCAGTAGGGTCGCCATCGTCACGGATGTCGAGCTTGTAGCCAGTGTAGCCATCGCTATCGGTCAATTGACCAAGCACCGCGCAAGGAAGAACTGCCGCAAGGATTGTGGTGAAGGCACGCATGATGGGTGGTGGTCTTCGAGAAGATGAGATGTAAAGAGAGGACGCGGCTGCAAGAGCTGCTAAAGGAAAGTGCGGTGACAGAGAGCTTCCAAAGGCGACGAGCCAACAAGAAAAGGAAACTCGAGGTATGGTGCGCAGTTGTATGCAACAAGGTGGTGGATTAACAACCAGGGTGTGTGATTGGCATGATGCATTTTCAAGCCACGGCGCACCACGCGACGAAATTGCATTGCCGAAGTGGGCCAATATCAACGTCTTCTATAACCTGAAAAGCAGGAATTCTCCTTAGCGATCCAAGGCCCAGATGCATTTACCCCAGAGCGACTCACAGTTGAGGCGCAAACCCCTGTTCGGATCGCGGCTCGTAGGCTGTTTCAGGGGCTTATCCGAAATGAGCCTTATGGAGAACGCGGCATTTGCATCGATTGACTCGAGCAGCATCTCGCTTGGAACCATGCTTCGATCTCGATTCCTTTCTTCAACTGTAGGGCTGCTGTTCAAGTCCCCGTCTGTTCTGCACCTTCCACTCCACTCGTTTCTTGCAAGTTCCCAACATGTCGCTCTCTATCCGTCTCCTGTTGGTCACATTCCTTTTTGCATTTGCAGCGCAGGTGTTCGCGCAGACTAGCTCAGCTGCGACTTTGGATACTCCGCCGATCACAAGCAGTGCAGGTGCTAGTGCGACTGCCAGTGCAACTGCCTCTGGAACGAGGACTCCAACAACTTCTGCTCCCAGTGTATCCAGGACCTCGACCGCCCCAGACGTCCTTCTGCAGGTACCAGAGCTCCATGTCGGCCGCATTGAACTCGTGGTGGAGAAGCTGCAGGCAGACTTGAACCTGAATGCCAAGGTCGCAGGCCTTGTTCAGGTCAACGCTGGAGTCGCAGTCTCAGTCGAGAAGGTCAACATCACCATCGCTGATGTTGATGTTAACCTCGAGCTTGTGGTCAGGCTGGGCAACCTTGTCGACATTGTTGAGCGCGTATTCGACTCCCTGGATCTGAACCCGCTGCTGCTGAGTTTGATCGGCAACGTGACGAACTTGGTTGGAGAGGTCATTGGCGCAGTTGACGGTCTGGTAAGTGATACAGTGATATTTCAATCCACAAGGACAGGATCACTGACAATCGATAGCTTGGATCCATCACTCAGGGCGGCAAGACGCTGAACTTCCTGGTTGATAACCTCGGAAACATCGTTCAGGAAGTCGTCGGAGGAGGTGGTGATGCTTTATCTGAGATTGTCGGCAACTTCAAGGTCAGTGAAGTAGTAATAGGAAGATCGCGATGGGTACTGACTGTTCTCGTAGTTGAACATGACAGAAGTCGCAGGATCTGTCAAGCAGGTCGGTCAGGGTCTCACGCAGACTACTTACAACTATGAGCCGCTGAGTGCGCTCGTCGACGTCATCACAAACACGGCTGGTAAGTCGATGGTCCTCGTGCTAGACTTGCGGATATCGCTAACAGGTAATGCAGGTCAAGTCGTTCAGGCGGTAGTCCAGAAGCCTTCTTCCGGTGGTGGATCTGGTGGAGGTACATCGTCCACAGCATCTGCGACGCCAATGCCCGTCACACTCCCTGTCAGCTCGTCCACGGGCACTGCGTAGATTGAGATAATGTTGTAGCGGAAGGGGGTCAAGATAGATCTGACAATGTATGACGTCATTTCTCTAATGCCTCTGGTGTTGGTGTGCTATGAGAGCCGCATGCTTGCAACCTGAATCATAGTCAGCCATTCGTTGCTTACAGCATAGACTAAGGACTTTAAGAAAGAGAGAATGCGGCAGTGAGCCAGACTGACTGTGTAAGTGACGGTTCCAAGAGCGAGAGACAGGACGTGTCTCTAGCGCGTCCTTGCCCCACTTTTAGCTCTCGCGCGTAAAGGATTCGGCAAAAAAACAACAGGCATGGAACATAGATTTGACAACCACAGGTACTACCTGAACTGGTCTCGCATGGCCGTTTCAAATCGAAGCCAAAACGTTAGCGCTGTTGCCAACTGGTACCACAAAACCGCCACATCAATATCGAGCGAGTACTTCATCACCTTATCGGCAAGTTCTGTAACTCCTGACCATGCTTCGCAATCCGGTGCAGTATCAGACAGCATTCAGTGACTTAGACGTTGGGCGGCATTACCCCTTACGTGCCTGATACAACGGGTAAGGATCAAAGGTTCGTTGCCTCGTTGGCAGGACTTGCCTTGGACAGATTGGCTGCGAGCCATATGACCTCGATTTGGAAGGCATTCAACGACCGTTGAAGATCATCTTGCAACTTGAGACACCGTCTACAGGCTACAGTACTCTGCTCCTACACAGGGCCGGCCTTGCAATGCTGGTAAGGAAGGTGGCGGCAGCCGCTGTGGATAACCGGTGAACACCTCTCGAAGAACCGCGAATTCGCGCACACAAGCACCCAGCGATCATTTTCAGGTCTTAGGAAGCTTCTGTGGTAGAGTTAGGGGCAAGTAGGCTATCGCACGGCGTAGGTGTGGCAACTCGCTCGTGGGCGCAGCAGACGTCGGGAGAGTTTCTGGCATCTCTCCAATAATGGCCCACTTAACTAATGATTAACGTTAGGGCTCCAAGGCTTTATGACCCAGCAACTCTTCCACGACTGATGTAGTTCAAGCCTTTAAGAAAAAATTCCACCAGTGATCGTCTTTTGTACGGAACACGAGATGCATTGATCCCTGTGCCAAGGTAGCGATGCAAAAAAGAGGCTTCGCGGGGCTGTATTCGCCGGGACACTACCCGGGAAAACGGCCATTTGAGCACGAGACAGGATTGACTGCGCCTCAAGGCTGGACGCCTTGGAAGCTATGTAAACATGCAAGACAGCAGCAATTCCAAAGATCGTAAGGACCACCGCGACGCACGTCTACAGTGAGGACCATCGTTTCTTCTTCCAGCCACGCTCTGCAATCAAATATGGCTCGAATTACGGCAACGCTGCTTTTCGCAGGCATCGCAACCGCCCAGGCTGCCAACTATACCACCACAGCATGGATGAGCAATTTCGCCGGCACCGACAAGTACGGCTATATCGCGTCTGTGATCGATGCCGATGCCGACCATATGACTTTGTCTATGGGCTTTGACTCTGACACCAACGCAACCGTTCTCAACATTGGCGGGCCTGGAGGGAACTACACTTTCGGTAAGACCGCATTTACTGTCAGCACTGACATGGATCGGTTCGCGGGCACTTCGACAGGTGGTGACTACGGTTATCAAGTAGCCTGCACGCAGCCAGCTGAAGCAGCTCCCAGTGTGACCTGCAATATCAAGATTGGAGACGCTTTTGCCAGGGCCGGCCGGTGCAATGAGCATCAAGCTACCCAGACGTTCCAAGGCAGAAACGTTACATCGACTATTACGCACACATACGGCACAGGAATCTGGGGCCCTGCTGGAACCGAGACCATTACCCAGAAGTTCGATTTTCCCCCGAATACGGTGTCTACTACACCAGCTTGGTGTACCAGCGATAAAGTGCCGGCGACTGTCATGGAGGGGCACTACACGACTTCGGCGGCGGAATTTGCGGTGTACCAGATTGTGATCTACGCCGGACAGGAGAAGCTGAGTGGTTTTTCTGGGCCTTCAGTGGACGTGGGCACGATTCCCCCAAGCCCAACCGCCACTGCTTCGCCTAGCTCCTCGGGAGCAGCACCGGCGAGTGCGAGTGCCAGCACGCCTCCTCAGAGCACTGGTGCAGCAAAGAAAATGAGTATAGCGGTGCCTGCGCTTGCTGGCTTGGGCGTCGCAACCGTAATGGGTGTGCTGTAGATAACCATATTGAAGGAATGTACCTTTTCTTTTGTCGTCTGTAGGCCAACCCGCATGCTTCTGATCAAAATCATCGACCACGGATGCCAGGGAGTCGTACACAATGGACAGTTGCTGCGGCTGCGACAGCGGGAGGTGAGATGACGTGCTCACTTATCATGATTAGGCTCTCTTAATGGCTGCCCTCTTCGACACAGCACCTTGACAACATCGTCACAACACAAATGGCAATTCAAACCCAGGAACAATATACCACTATTGAACTTACTGCCCCGAATGGCTCAGAGTTCCGACGTGTGTCCACCGCTTCAGCTCGACCGCCGCAAGACGGCGAGATCCCACTCATCGACCTTACCAGTCTCGATGGTAATCTTGAAGCTAGGAGGTGAATCAACGCGGATGCAGTGTGTGAGATCGTCCCAGCATGCATTGGAGCGAGGAATTCCGCTAAGTCTCAGCCGATCTTTCACGGGGAGTGGAGGAGGCAGCGCTTTGCGTTGGCTTCAAAAGCGCCTTGAGGTCCAGTTTGCACTTGGGGCTGCGTGAGCGTTTGGAGAATGTCAGACGTGTTATGGTCAAGAAAGGGCACCGTGCAACGTCGAAAGATCGTAACTGTTGCAAAAGTTGTATACAATGTAGTGTGCCTATTGCCTCAAATCACTTCATTACTGCTAGGCCAACGAACTAAGAAGGGTAAGGGACTGGCACTGGGTAAGGGTTGCTTGCCACTGTGCCAACCTTGGGGCTGTTCAGACAGAACGGGACCTTATTGGTGTTGAAGTCACCGTATGTGTTGGTGCCAGCCGCGCATTGGTCAACACCATTCTGCATCCTGTTCAGTGTGCAAGGGCTTGGCTTGGGATATCCTGGGAAGGTTGTTGCAATCGCCTGCGCAGGCGGAGCTCCAGTCGGTGTCGGGCAGCCGAACGAATCAAAAGCAGAATTGACGGCGCCGAGAGCGCCAACGATGGAGTTGAGAACATTGCCAAACTCAGAAATAAAGTTGCCATAGACAGCCTGTTGGATGGCGCAGGCAACACCATTCTTGGTGGTGCCACCATACGTGCCCTTTCCACCAAAATCAGACAGACTGTAGCCGCCAGCGAAGGAATTGCCGGAGCCGGTGTTTGCGCCGAACAGAATGGGATTGCCCATCTGAGCTGCTGCACCTGAGTACAGCGTGATGATACCGTCGATGCCCTCTGACAGCAGCATAGGGTATGCGCGGCGATACCAACCTTGTGGAGGAATTTGCTCAGGGACGTACCTGGGTAGGTTTAGTACTATTGCACCGCTGCTGAATGGTAACAACTTACGCCTTGAACGATCCGTCGGCATTGAAGGAAGCACCAAGGAACGAGGCAATGGATGCTTCGTTGGCAACACCACCAGCACCGATGGTACCATTGGAGAAGAAACCAGGGATAAAGTATGTAGCGCCAATGACCAGCGCGGCCTGAGGAGGGAAGAAATAGAAGTAGGGGTTCTTAGAACGGGAATTCTGATACTGATCGGCGAAGTGGGCGGTCACGGCCTTGACGTTGTATTGGCCGCCGCCAACTGTCATGGCCTTATCCTTGAGGTTCATGAAGACATCCTTGTTTAGATTGTGGTTGTCGCCGTTGCAGAGGTAGAAGTCGCACCTGTAGTGACATCAGTAAAATTGTCGCCATTATCAAACGGAAGACAACTGACCTTGTTCCTGATGCATCTCCCTCCTTGAATCTCAGATGTCCACTCAAACCAGTCTCTGTGCCCAGTGCCGCGCCGAGAGGACCGAGGGAGTTCGTCCGAGCATCTGCACCGCCAATAGAGTATGTCATACTGGGAATGTCACCAGCAAACAGAAGAGAGCCACCAGCAAGGAACCCCGAGAGGTCAGCTCCCATGTTGAAAAGCTGCGCACTTGCTTTGATAGTCTGTGCAACTGTGACTATGCCACTGCGAGGAAGATACCCATGATTAGCAAGAGTGTTCAGACCGGGGCAAGCACCTCGCTGATCAGTAGGCTTTGGATCCTGGTAAGGGTAGGCAGCTTCGGGAAACTTCTTCAACCCTGCGACTGTTGATGGGAAGAAGTCGTCCATGGGGTGTGGCCTGCATTTTGACGTCTGCCTCTTGTCGAAACCTGTAGTCGATGCATCTTCACACTCCTCCGTGGCATTGTAGTTGGCAAAGAAATCGTCCCTCTCTTTGACCTGCTTCTGGTATAGATCGTTGATCAGGGCAGAGATTTCGGGGTCTGTCTTGATGATGTCCAAGCCACGCTTCAAGTGCTCTGCCTTAAAATCGGCAGATAGCCATGGGAACGCAAGGGTGCCAGATCCCAGGAGGGCAGAGAAAACGATAGTGGATCTCATGTTCGTAAAACGTCGGTCGATAACGCTGGTGCTTCTCCAGGTCTCCTCCAGGTCGAAAGGTTCATTTAAACCACATCACTTGGAGCCAAGGGAGTGGTGTAACACTGGAGCGCCGCCTACGAAAATATGATCATCAATCAGACGTCACTCATGTGGTGACTGTTGCTATCTCAAGCCCCCGGTCATCAATAGCGTGAAGGACGTTAGGTGCAGACGGTAGACTGACTAGCCGCAGGTCAAAAATCAGCGGATAGGCGCATGACAAGACATGTCGCTCGAACGCGACAGCTGAAGCTTCGTCCGGCCAAACGTTGGACAAAGCTCCGTGGCGACTTGAGCGTCTATGGCTCAGACCCCAGACATGAAAGCCAACCCGATTCATCAACAAGCCCTTGAGCGGCGACTCGCGGCCAGAGTTGGACTCTCATCCTCTGCTAGCACTCTTGACTGCGTAGAGCAAACCACGTCGTTCTCACTCCAACCCGTGGACGCTCAAGGACTGGGGTCTGCCGGACTGCGTGTTACTCTACCTTAGCCGACTGCCCAGGTCGCGCCGTTCGTCTTATGGTGCGGACGAGCCGTCGCCCAAATTACCAGTTTGACATTTCTAGAGCTGGCTATCAGCCGTTGGGTGGAGACTCTTGAAGCGATGTAGTAACTTGCACAGCTTTATTGGTCCCAAGGTGCGGGGCGAAAACATGGATATTAGCCTTTGCGGTAATGGAAACATCGAATTCTGCTCCGCACGGCAAGAAACAAGATGGATAGACTCCCAATCCGGATTGTGAGTGGCGGTGAGGGGGCACATCTCCCCGTGCGGCCCCTTCGTCATGAGGCTTCTAAACACGCCTGGACCCCGCGGGCTGGCTGACGCTGAAGGCTACAGGTCGTTATAACGTGGGGGGGGGGGGGGATGCGCGCTTAGAGCTGTGTTCGAAATCGATAGGGCAAGCTACGTCGACAAGACTGGTAAGGCTGGAGTCGAAACATCAATCTGCCCTTAATGAAAACATGTTGTAGCTGTCGTGGTTGGAAAACGTTTCGAGGCTGCACGGGCTTTGCGCCACGTGGAGCTACCTAGTTCGTGCACAGACTACCTAGCGCTGTGGCTCTCCCGTACGCTGTTGATCCTTATTGAGATTCCGTCATCTTTGCAAGGCTTTCTCCAGGTACGCGGGTCTCGATCGCTGAAGCTGCATTAGGCTTTGTCGATGCTGCGCGGTGGACCCTTGTCGCTCTGCTGTCGAGTGTGAAGACCAAAAAAGCATTCCCCGTGTATATTGTTCTACGAGGCTCGTACGAGCCTCGTGCTCTCTTTGGACTCAGTCCTTCGATCTTTACCCAAAAAAGAGCCTACGCGATATCTTCGTTGCTTTGCGAGCAGATTTCTGACCCCCGGCCGTGTCATTAGCAATATCAACGTCGAGCACCGTCTCAGCTGTATGCATACTCAAAGAGTTTCTCAGGGCCATCTTTCGTGTTTGTTGATGTGGGAAAGTATCGCAGTATTTTCTGCCGATGCACGAGCCAGTTGGCCTGGACGATGAATGAACATCCACACTATGGAAGGCTTAATCAGGCAACTTACCTCGTCTAGCGTCACTGTCTGCCTCCCGGTCCTTGAGGCCTCACTGGGCAAAACACTGTCCTCTTTCGTATCGTTTTTGCACCCCGCTAGGATTGTCGGAATGGGAGGCTCGACAACTCATTCGTTCCATTGTATGAGGAGTTCAGCGACGATGGTGACCTGGATTCCACCACCCGCCTTGTATTTCACGTTGTCCAGGGAATCTTTGTACCCGATGTCGAAGCACAGCAGCATACAGTGGATGTTGCCAGACAGTGGGTCTCCCCACGCCTGATCGACGAAGAATGGTTCGAAGTCATATATGTGTGGATCAAGAGGCACATCCTTGACTAATGTGCCGACAACGTATTGTTGAGCGATGCCGCGACCCTCATATCATCTCATATGCTAGTAACACAGTAGCATCATTAGCCTGCTCCTTGGTGTGATAGCCAACGACCTTTGCTGTAATGTCTTTGAGTGTCTTTTCTCCCTTGAAACGAACGAAAGCGTCATATCCTGCTCGGCCCCGCCCGACCATGGATTGGGGGATCTGACCGAGCTCACGTTGACAGAACGACATGAACGTCGCAACAGGTGAGACCAGGTCATGGTGTTGACTTGCAATTGATGTTGGAGTTTTTGGTCCGCTAGACAGTGAGGCGAGCGAGGGCAGTATTGAGCTGCCTGTACCGTCTGAAGCTGTCATGTTGGTGCTTGAGATTGACAGAGCCTTTTGCAGAGAGCGATTCCTGTGCGAAGGTCACAAGGTCCACAGTATAAATGTCTGGTTTAGACAGTAGTTTGTTGGCCGTGTGGAAAGTATCGTCAGTCATCAGAACCGGGGCTCGCGTTGCGGAAGTACCTTCTTCACCACTAGATGCCACATCTCCGGCCCAGATGTCGGAAGCCGAGATCGAACTCGCGTCCAACAAAGTCAGCCCCGCCAATTCAAAAGGAGTCCTTAGCGTCAACGTCCCTTGGGTTGCCGGGGAGCCTCGAATTGTTGTTTTACCTAGTACGACTTCGTCTTCGAGGTGTGTCCGTTCGAGGCCAAATCCTGGTGAGCTAGATCCCCAGCAATAGAGTGCGGCCGATCAGCACTTTCTGGTCCTGAGAACTGACTCATAGATGTTTCCTCATCGTGTGCCGACGATTCGAACTACTCAGCTTCTTCAATTGCAAAGCGGCCGACCCTTGATTGGGTACCGGTGGTATCTCGCCCAGTTTAGATCCTCCTGCTTGACTGGTCTCGGCTCGAGCTAGATATCGGTGAGCAGCTCAAGTAAGTCGGATCTGGACATCCCAGCGACGATGGATCTCTGCAAGGATGCACGACTGCTTGGACCCGAGAATGCGTGTAGCCTCGATGGGCAGTTTCCAAACTGCCGCTCAGCACCAGACAGATCCCCTATATCCTTGCAGCTCTTGCCTTTCGCGAACACTGTTCGCAGCAGGTCTTTCTCCAAGTCCGAATCGCTGTCGGGGTTGTACTCGGTAGGAGCTCGTGCTGTACCGGCTTCAAATGGCGCAGACATGGGGTTGTTGGCGTCATCGAATTCGTACACCGTACTTGCGGTCATCCAATGACGCATCGCCTCATTGGAGTCCTGTACAAAGAGGTCCCAAAATCGCACCCGTATTTGACGGAAGTGTCGCCTCTTGCTTCTAAAGTAATGACAGATGGTGCCGCAGATACAATGCCCATCGCTAAATGGACACAGTCTCGCAAATCGTGCAGACCAGTAAGGTCCAGATCCTCTTTCAACTCCTCTTCGGTCTGCTTTTCGTGTTGTCCGACTTTTGTGAAAAGCCTGGCTCCGAATTCGCGAAACTCATCCTACAGTTGGTTCTGACTGGTATGATGACTGCTGTTATCATGTTCGTGGATTGTTGGATCGTCAATTGTCCGGCACTGATATCAAAGTCAGCCTTGACGATTCAAAGTGGTTTTATACCCATGCTCGCAGGCGGCGCGTATCACCACGTGATGCTATGGGATGATCCAAATGAGACGTACAAGACGATGGAGCTCAGCGATAGCTGGAGGATACCATGATAAGGTTGGGTCTGATCACGCAGAGCCGCAATCTGGTCAATCGCAGTGTTGAGTCTGAGTTATTACCTGGGACCATCAAGGAAAGACTTGTCCGTGTTGATGCTGTCTAGCAGAACATGCAAACGCTTGGCC
Organism: Didymella glomerata; assembly: GCA_030271015.1. Taxonomy (NCBI): domain Eukaryota; kingdom Fungi; phylum Ascomycota; class Dothideomycetes; order Pleosporales; family Didymellaceae; genus Didymella; species Didymella glomerata. Next base: position 426,277 of record JAJOHN010000017.1, read on the forward strand.
GTTTCGGTTCCGCTTTCCAGGGCCCGCAATAAGTTTGTCCAGTGATTGCCAATATGCCCGGTCGCTCCAAAAGCTGAGCTAATGTCATCGCGACTGAAGGTCTCGTGCATGGTCTCAAGGACCTGACGAAAACCTGTAACATTGTTCAAAAGGTCGCTCAGGGTGAAATGAACGACGCTCGTATCATCGCGAAACCATTCTGATCTCAAGGCAACCTCGCTGGTCGCCTTGAGAATTGTAAATATACCGACGGTAACAGAGGTGGGGTCGACGACCATGATCTCGGCCGCGCTGACAGGCGTCAGAGTCGTGTATGTCTGGTCTGGAGATGCAGGTCTAAGCAGGCTGGATTTGCAGATGATTGCTCGCTGCGGCCAGCCCATCTCGGCCCCCGCCATAATCTCTGCCGCGCATACAGTATACGCTCGATTTCCGCCACATGGCACCCTCAGTATAGCAGGCTACTCCCACTTACGGGTAAGATTGAGTGAACGGTCCGCCGGGAAGTGTCTGTGGTGTTCGACTTCAATGCTCGCCGCTGAAGCCAAACAACGAGTCGCAAGGCCGCGAGGTAGATACCGGGATGACTCCTTTCCGCAGGAAGCAAGGCTAGGCTAAGGTGGGATAGCGCGACACTGATGAGAAGGTGGGTCCGAGCACGTACCAGCGGTGTCTCATCTCAACCTCCAGCTCACACAATGTTTCTCATCGATCAGTATCGTCATTTACTTTGGTTGCGACTTTCCATATCGGGCCATGACTGAACTCGAACATGGTGACGGCCCAACACGCTACAAAGACGAAGCCAACGATGCACCCACCCGAGGATCCGCGGATACTGACATTGACCTTGAGGAAGCGCAATTGCTGCTCAGAGAAGAGTTTGATTTCGAGGATAGCGACCTAGCAAAGCAGCAATATACGGAGAGATCCTCGGGTTGCTCAGGCTTGCTCAGTGGCCCTCGTCCTACTCGTCCGCAAAAGATCAGTCCTTTCCTTCCTTCGCTTCAGGAGGCCCCTGCCAGGCTACTGAACAAGCTGCTGGCGCGTCGAGAACACCGTAGTCTGTTTTTGAACGCTGTCCTAGTCATATGGATCTTGCTATTCGTTGGCTTCCTGAGCACGGAACTGCCCACGGCTGATGAAGATGGCAAGTATGTTGTCAATTTAGACTGTACCGACTCGCTGTGGAGACGCAAGAACGGATGTGGCATCAATGGTGTGAATTGCCACCCCTTCAAGGACTCATCATTCGCTTTCAGATGTCCTTCCAAATGCGCCGATGTCCAGCTTCTGAATCCACATGCCGTTGGCGCATACGATGCCAACTATCGCCCTCTCGTTGTTGGCTCCGAGACTTATCGAGGAGATAGCTTCGTCTGTGCCTCAGCTATACATGCTGGTATCGTCGACAATCGAAGTGGCGGCTGTGGTCGTGTGAAACTTGTCGGTAGGCAAGAGAACTTCACCGGTACCAAAAGGCATGGCATCGAATCGATTGCATTCGATTCCGACTTCCCGCTCTCGTTCAAGATCGCAGAAGACGATGGAGGTCTAAAATGCAGCAGCGAGCATCGGTCTACTCTCCTCGCTGTATCGCTTCTGACGACAACCATACTTTCGCTCTTCTCGGCTCAATCGAAGATCTTCTTCCCGATCTTCTCAATCATCTTCGCGCACGTCAGCTTCGTATCCGATCCTCCGAAAGCTTCGTACCGGAGCATTACAGTTTTGCCGGATCATGTCTCCATGTTCGCGAAAAGGCTGCTTCCGGCATTCTTTGTCGCTGTTATCCTCTGGAAGATGGTGGTGAAGCGCACCTTGTCTGGACTCGTTGCGCCCGTTGAGAAGACCATACTCTGGCTTGGTGGCTTCTGGATTGGCGCTCTGTCAAACTACACCTTTGACTGGATTCCAATCTCAAGGCTCACCCCGCATGACCTCGAACAGCAACCTGGAGCCAAGCTTGCCTTGGCGATTATTGTTGGAGTCCTCGTACTTATCGCTTTCAGTCAGATGTACTATTTCTGGTGCGAAGGCCGTCTGCTGAGGTACCTCGGGCTGTATGGGTTGTTCGCTGTTGCGGTTCTGGTCTGCATCGCCATTCCTGGCGTCAATCTCAGGATCCATCACTACATCATCGGCTTATTGCTGCTTCCTGGAACAAGCATGCAGACACGACCCTCGTTGCTGTACCAAGGCATCTTACTCGGCTTGTTTGTCAATGGGGTTGCACGTTGGGACTTTGACTCAATCCTCCAAACCACTGCAGCCTTGCGTGATGATGGCAAGTTCAACTCGGTTGTGCCTGCGGTAATCACGCCGAAAGTTGAGACTAGCGCTACCAACGGTGTCCTGGCATCGTTTTCCTGGATGAGACTCCCTGAGAACGTTCAAGGTATCAGTGCCCTTGTCAACGACGTGGAGCGTTACCGTGCTTTCATCGATGAATATCCAGATGGCGAGACCTTCAACTGGGGCCGTCCCGCGGACGATCCGATGAATGATTACTTCCGTTTCGCATTCATCAAAGACGGACGCACGCTGGACTACTCGAAAGCTGGCACACTGTTGAGTAACGGCACTTGGGTCGCATAGCAGCATAGCAGCATGTGCATGTCTTCTAGCTCAACCTGTTACAATGAACGACGAGACGAGAGAGAGTCAGGGGTCGAGACTACGACGAGGCGAACATTACCTTGCACATTGTGGAGAAGACGAACAACCGTGGATAATGACCGACATCAATAAATGAGCCAAGCAAAGATGCATCTCTGTTGCGAATCACGGCTCAAAGTCGCTGAAGAGGGCAAGAGCAAACGATCGTGCAGCCAGGCATCAAGCGCGGGCGTCAGCGAATGAGGGCCTCGCGTGCCACAAGAGCTCCCCGCAAACCGCGGCCAGACACGCACCCTCACTTCAACACCACCGACGCCACACAATTCAACTTTTTGGAGAGCATTACTACGCCTACATTGACCATGTGAGAACTTTAATACCCCATACATACACATGTCACACAATTCCCTAACACAGTGCGTGATAGGCCATCATCATCTATCGTCAAGGTCGCTGCTTCGGAGAGTGCTCCAGGTAACAAGCGCAAGCATACCACCGACGATGAGAGGCCGGTGTACTTTCAAAAACGCTCAAAGCTAGGGCAACTGCGCCTTCAGCCCGATGACATAATACAAGGAGATGACAATTCCAAGTTCCTAGAACTACCTTCTGGTTAGTACATTTCCCTTTTCCAGAGAGTGAAAATCTAACCAATCCCAGAGGTGCGCAACCAGATCTACGAGTATGCCACAGAGTATACGCACAGGTGCTTTCCTCTTCTGCATGGACGCCCAAGACGACTTCTAGAAGACGGGTGTTGCGTTCACGCAATCCCACTGATTCGTCAGCACCAAATCGCAAACCTATCCCGTATCTTGGCCTGACACAAGTATGCTTGCAGATCAGAGCTGAATTTCGTCCGATGTGGCTGTCAACGCACCGCATTCCGTTCAATTTTACGGACTCCTACTTCAAAGCTTTTTTCGTCGCGCGAGCATCAAAGGTTACACGGTCCAACATGTTTGGTTTGAAAACTTCCAGTCTCCGGGTCTGGGTCCGCAAGGACGATCTGGGCACAGTCTGGAATGGCTGCGAAGTGACCAAGCTCTTCAAGCACAAAGCGCGTTTCCCTTCCTGCGCCATAGAGTGCCAGTCGTTACCAGAGATCGTCACAGAAGGTACCTTGCTACAGCTTGAGCGGCTGATCAATCATGATGCTACGGTCTGGAGGGAAGCAATCACTGCGGGTAAATTCAGCCAAATTCGACTGTGCCTTCAAGATGACAAGAAGACGCCCGTCATGCATGTTGTTGTCAAAGAGAGGTTCTCTGAGCCATGGATGAAGGTAATCTCAGAAAGGCCTTCTCCGGAGGTCATGGCGAGATTCCTCAAGCAGTTCGACCTGGAGACAGATGCTGGATGGGAGGCTCGAGTGAGCGTGGACAATCTTAAGAGACGCATGTGCTAATGAGGCGCCTGCATGCTTGCAGAACACATTCGAAGATCAAGGGTGTCATCATGCTTGTGTATGTATGCCATAGATGATTGCACGATGAATGCAGAAGCTTCTCTATTTCAATTGCACTGAATGAGGGGTGATGTGATGGCGGACGCGCGACGCGTCGAATGTGGACCCCTGTCTAGCGTGGTTTTGCAGGCGAACAATCAGCGTGGGTGCGGAGCCCCAAACAGAACAGCCAAAACGTCAACAACTAATAACAGCGTATGTGGCCACCATGAAGATCACCGAGCTGGTCATAGACGTGAGTGCATTGCTGAGGCCGTGCGACAAAGTCTAACGTTATCGCAGGGCTACAAGTCCTACGCTGTCCGAACGGTCATTACCGGCTGGTTTGTTTACCCCAGCGGCGCAATCGGTACATTCACTCACAATAGACAGGGACGAGAGCTTCAACTCGATCACCGGACTCAACGGATCCGGAAAGTCCAACATCCTCGACTCGATATGTTTCGTCCTCGGTATCACCAACCTGGGCGTTGTGCGCGCGCAGAACTTGCAGGTAGGCGGAATCCTAAGTTGCGCACGTCGTAGGGGCTGACAAGATGTGTAGGACCTCATCTACAAGCGCGGTCAAGCAGGCGTCACGAAAGCCAGTGTGACCATCACATTCGATAACAAGGACAAGAAGAACAGCCCTGTGGGCTTCGACCACCTCGACTCGATTTCTGTAACGCGAACGATCGTGCTCGGCGGTGCCAGCAAGTACTTGGTCAACGGATCTCGCGCGCAACAGAACACCGTCCAGAATCTGTTCCAGTCCGTGCAGTTGAACATCAATAACCCCAACTTCTTGATTATGCAGGGACGAGTCACAAAGGTGCTGAACATGAAGCCTGTCGAGATCCTGGCTATGCTGGAAGAGGCGGCAGGAACGCGCATGTTCGAAGACAGGCGGGACAAGGCATACAAGACCATGACGAAGAAGGAAGGCAAGGTCCAGGAGATTGCAGAGCTCCTGCGCGACGAGATCGACCCCAAGCTCGAAAAGCTGCGACAGGAAAAGCGCGCATTCCTCGATTTCCAGCAAACGCAGAGCGAACTCGAGAAGCTCACGAAGCTCGTCGTAGCACACGACTACACACGGATGCAGCAGCGCCTGCAACAATCTGGCGACGACCTGGAGGCGAAGAAGCAGCGGACAAAGGATCTCGAGGAGTCGACCGTACGCATGAAGAAGGAGATTGAATTCCTGCAGGAAGACATCAAAAAAGTCAAGGCTACAAGAGAGAAGGAGCTACGGAAGGGCGGCAAATTCCAGGCGCTCGAGGAGGAGGTCAAGGCAAATTCACACGAGGTTGTGCGACTAGACACATCCCTCGACCTGAAGCGAACGAGCATGGCTGAAGAGGTTGAGCGCAAGAAAGGAATCGAGAAGAGCGTTAAGGACCTCGAAAAGCAGCTGCAACAGAAGAAGCAGGTCCACGAGAAGCTCCAGGAGAAGTACCAGACAGCGCGCGACGAGCTTGCAAAGCAGACTGAGGAAGTCGAAAAGAAGGAGGAGCTTCTGCAAACGCTGCAGACGGGTGTCGCTTCGAAAGAAGGCCAGGAAAGCGGATACCAGGGTCAACTGCAGGACGCCCGGAACCGCGTCAGCGCAGCAGCCACGGAGCAGGAGCAGGCCAAGCTCAAGATCTCGCATCTCGAGAAGCAGATTAAGGAAGATGAGCCGAAGGCGAAGAAGGCCAAGCAGCAGAACTCTGGACTGCTGAATGATCTCGAGGCGCTTAAGTCACAGGCGCAGAAGCTGGAGGGAGATCTGACCAAAATGGGCTTCGATGAGGGCAAAGAATCGGACATGTACCAGCAGGAGTCGCACCTTCAAGCACGCATCCGTGAGCTCAAGCAGCAGGCAGATGAGTTGAGGCGCAGGGTCTCCAATATCGACTTCAGCTACAGCGATCCTTCCCCCAACTTCGATCGATCAAAGGTCAAGGGTCTGGTAGCTCAGCTTTTCACTTTGAGGAAGGAGCACACAGCGGCTGGAACAGCTCTAGAAGTCGCCGCCGGAGGCCGCTTGTACAACGTGGTCGTCGACTCTGCCGCCACAGGTAAACAGCTGCTTGAGAACGGCCGGCTTAAGAAGCGTGTCACCATCATCCCGCTCAACAAGATCGCAGCGTTCAGAGCGTCTGCACAAAAAATCGGCGCAGCACAGAGGATCGCACCTGGAAAGGTGGACCTCGCATTGTCGCTTGTTGGATACGACGACGAGGTCAACGCGGCTATGGAGTACGTGTTTGGGTCGACACTCGTCTGCGAGGATGCGGAGACTGCTAAGCGCGTCACCTTCGATCCAGCAGTGCGCATGCGCAGCGTCACCTTCCAGGGTGATACCTACGATCCTGCAGGCACCTTATCCGGAGGTAGCGCACCCCAGTCGAGCGGTGTTTTGGTGACCATGCAGAAGCTCAACGAGATCACAACCGAGCTTCGGTCGCAGGAGCAGCAGCTCCGCCAGCTCCAAGAGACGATGGCTCGGGAGAAGAAGAGGCTTGATGCTGCGCGCAAGACCAAGCAGGAGCTTGACCTCAAGAAGCACGAGATCAAGCTCACAGAGGAGCAAATCAGCGGCAACTCTTCGTCGTCTGTGAGTGCAATCTACCTGGACTGGCATATATGTGCTAACCACATCGCAGGTCATTCAAGCTATTGAGGAGATGAAGCAGAGTGTCGCCCAGCTGAAGGAGGACGTCAAGGCCGCCAAAACACGACAAGACGAAGCGAAGGCGGACATCAAACGCATCGAGCGTGACATGAGCGAGTTCAACAACAACAAAGACAGCAAGCTGGCAGAGCTGCAGTCGTCCCTCGAGAAGCTGAAGAAGGCATTGACTAAGACGAACGCTGCCATCAAGCCGCTGCAGTCGGAAGTGCGCGAGGCTATGGTGGACTCTGAGCAGTGCGGCAGTGACCTCGCAGCGGCGCAAGAGCAACTTGAAGATGTTCAAACCACACTCAAGACACAACAGGAAGAAATTGACGAGCTTTTGGCTGAGCAGAAGCAGGCGCAAGACGCACACGACATCGCACAAGCGCAGTTGGCAGACGAGCAAGCAAAGCTTACCGGTTTTGACGAAGAGCTTCGATCGCTCGAAGACACAATTCGCGCGAAGAATTCGTCCATCACAGAGGGCGGGCTGGAACAGCAACGGCTTGCTCACGAGATCGAGAAGTTCCACAAGGAGTCTGAAGGCGCAGCGGGCAGTATCGCGGCACTCGAGAAGGAACACGACTTCATCGCCAGTGATGCTGAGCTATTCGGCCGCCCGGGAACTGTCTACGACTTCAGCGGCGTCAATATGGCCGACTGCAAGCCCAAGCGCAAAGCCCTTGAGGAGCGCTTCCAGCAACGCAAGAACAAGATCAACCCAAAGGTCATGGCTATGATTGACAATGTTGAGAAGAAGGAAGCGAGCCTCAAGGCCAACATGGCGACTGTCATAAAGGACAAGAAGAAAATCGAGGACACAATCCTCAAGCTCGATGAGTACAAGAAGGAAGCCCTTCACAAGACTTGGACGAAGGTCAACAAGGACTTCGGTGACATCTTCAACGAGATCCTACCCGGCAGCTACGCGAAGTTGGATCCGCCTGAGGGCAAGACAATTGCTGATGGACTGGAAGTCAAAGTCATGCTTGGCAAGGTCTGGAAGCAATCACTTACCGAGCTATCCGGTGGACAACGGTAAGTTTGCCCTATACTTACCCTTGTCTTAACATTCACTAATTTTTTCAGGTCTCTAATCGCCCTCTCGCTCATCATGGCGTTGCTGCAATTCAAACCTGCGCCTATGTACATTCTCGACGAGGTCGATGCCGCGCTCGATATTTCACACACTCAGAACATCGGTCACTTGATCAAGACGCGGTTCAAGGGCTCGCAATTCATTGTGGTCAGTCTGAAGGACGGCATGTTCGAAAATGCGAATCGGCTGTACAGGACGCGATTCGTCGATGGAACGAGTGTTGTACAGGCGACGACAAACACTGCAAAGTAGGTGGAGCCAGCGTACTATTTCGAGGATGTATAATGTGTCATGAAGCGTGGGTTCGGGATACTCGGTGCATATGGGCTGGTTTGGACGGATTTACTTTGCATAGCTTGGCGTTTGCGGGTTGTATTCGGGGCTAGAGTCTGGTTTGGAAGTTGAGTATGTCTATCTGCGCCGTGAGTGGTCGCTGCTTTCTCGAATCTCTTCTCGTCTATCTCTCCTTCCCGATTGGGATGTCACGGGCGCAAGCTTCCTTGGGCTGCCTCTTACCACAACAACACCTTGTTTCCCTCTTTGCAACGATCGTCATCTGCTTATACCGCCTACATTTCCTATTCCTAGATCGACCTCCTCGAACGCACTTGAGCATACGGACGGCAACTTTGCCGATCATTGTGTTCATGCGCACGCATACCGACGCCAGCGCCTGCTATCTAATTGCCTGGCCGGCCTTCGATGTCGCAATCGGATTCGGACGTTTCGGTTGAAACCACGTCTACAATCGACATCGCGCAGAGACGTCACAGCATTACTCCGAGCGGATCGCGCGTGACCACACCCTACACCTACACCACCAGCACTAGAGATTATCTTCATCAACCACGACTAGCACAACAGACGCAACAAGCGTCGCTACTGTCGAGACACTATGCAACACTCCAGGACCATGCTGCCGCTATCATGCGCGCTGAGCATTGCGACAACGATGCTGTCACGCCCCGCCATGAAGGCAGGCGCGGAAGCTTCGCGTGGGGTCTGCGCTCAGCGTACGAAGATGAGGCTCCAAAACACACTCGCGACCCAATGATGCCACAGCGAACGGACAATCGCACGCCGCCAACAATAGAAGAGCTTGTACGCAGGAACACGCACGAAGACGACGATTCCAGCACTCGCAGGTCCAGCCTAGTCCATAGCGACACCGTCTTTAGCCGCCCGTCTACTAGACGCTCGTCCACTGGCGGTACTGACATTGACATTGTCACCCGCTCTGACACTGGGAAGTCTATAGGCGGGCTTGCGAGGAGCATGACGAAAAAGATCCCTGATATAAAAGTGCGTCGACTTCCAACAAGCAAAGCGCAACAAAGCATCTCAGTACCTAACGAAGATCACCAAGAAGATACTTCTTCCACGCAAGGCTGCAGGAAGAGTCGCATACTGTCCTTCCAACTCCCCTTGGGATTGAGGACGAAGAATCCTGTCGAGGAGTCTCAGCAACCCTCTCCAGTCGTCGAGGAGTCGTCAACGTGTGAGGCGCCCGACCAAGCTACGTCGACAAACTCAACGAACAAGTGTGGTGGCTTAGCAGCTCGACGACAAGTCAAGATGGACCTCACGCTGCCTATTGGACTCCCTGACCTGTCCAATCCCAAGGAACGCAAAAGGGCCAATCCCGCCATCATGAGCAGCATCACTCCATCTCGTCCCCGCAGTCCAAAGACACCTTGGATCCGCGAAACGGAACTGGACTGGGGTCAAGGTGACAAGGCTACGACCACAAGAACTGCCCCGATCATTGAAGACGATGAGGACATGTACGCCATGGACATGATTACGCTCAACGACGCAGGTGTCGAGCTTGGGATCGAGCCAGCTTTGCCCCCAATCACACCTCCAATCGCAACTCCAGCATTCGTACGACCACCCCAGAAATTTCGCGATCGATGCTACATCAGCCGTCCTACCGCGAGGCGCAATAGAAGTGGAGGACTCAGCACGAGCGAGTCAGACTTTGGAAGCACACCAGACGGTCACTGGACACCGGAAGTCAGAGAAGGCATGACCGAGCAGGAAGTCACTGCACAGAAAGAGCTTGCTCAATTGGCGAAGACGTCGACGACTGCACGCTCTCGTCGTTGGCCGTGGAATAAGTCGAAGGCATCTGGATCTGATGAGCAAACCCATGCCAAAGAACAGCGTGACAACCGCAAGAGCATGGCCACTAACATCTTCAAGCGCTCTAATCGCTTTCCGGAGACTTTAGAGAAAGAGAAGAGAGACAAGAAGCCATCCAAAGAATGGAATGCACTCTGGAAACGAGACAGGCCCGCCAATAAACCTCCACTCCCATCTGCTTCTCTCGCCAATATACCCGTACCGCCCTCATTCGTGCCTCCTGGGTGCGAGAAAGTGCCTACGCCCCCGGTGTTCGATGCAGCCGGCGAAGTCCGGGGCAAGCTCGCCGACTTCTTCTTCGAATCGAACGGCTTCAACGCAAAGACGAAACGCAAACCGAAGGGCTCGTCCGACGGCTACTGGGACTCTAATGCGGTCCTAATGAGCATGCACACAGACCTCGGGCTCAGTAATACTGAAGACGAAGAAGAAGGCCCTGAGGGCCGTCCGCCTGCTGTATTCTACTTCGGTGCCGTAAACGACACACCTGGCCCTATGACGAGTCCAGGCTCATACGCAGGCACCGATGGCTTCCCGACCGTCAAATCTGCTCCTCACATTCCGGGCGCAAGTAGGACGCCCAGCTCACCCGGTCAGGACTCCTGGTTCCGCATGCACTTCGGCGGGCAGACGCCCGACGTTGAACTCCTTACCGCCGCAGCGCTCAAAGAGGCGGATGAGAGACGAAAATTCGAATGGCTTGTTCCTGAGCATCTGCCCAACAGCCCTCTTTGTCCGCTACATGTGAAGTACGCTGGCCCGAGCAAGGGACTATGTTACTGGCATGGTAGGAAGAGCAATGGTTGGGGTGTGGAGCCTGGGAGGAATTATGTCAGTCATCCGGTCAGGATTGGCGAGGGGAGCAGTGGCGGTTGGGATGTTGGGAAGCAGGAGTCTCCACAAGAGGAGAAAAGGAAGAGGAGGTTGGAGAGCTTGAGTAATCCTTGATAGTTCTGTTGCAAGCGTTCAGCGCGGCGTTGGCCAGGGTTGTTGGTAGTAAATGCTAGTTTCGATTGATACTCCGCGATGTGGTGAAGAATTTGACTTGTCAGAGCATATGTGACGCGACATTGATGATCTATGAGGGAGTTGGGTTGAGTAGGATGACTCAGACAGTAACGCATGACACATACGAAAGAGGGACACACATCAGAGATCATGAAAGTTTCGATGGTGCCTTTGGACGCGAGAAGGTACTCACAAAATTGCGAGAAGTACTCGCCACTGAGGGCAGACATGCTTGGAGCCCCGTACGGCTTTCAGGAAAGCTGGCAGTCATATCGCTGCAGCAAATCGTACTTTTGGTGAAACAGCAGTTCTACGTACGTTTGACAGGATGAAATAACTGCTAGGCGTTGAATGATTCAAGTCCACAGACTCACAAACACATGCATGCGTCTAGATCCTTTTTGGTCCTGAGCACTGCCAGAGTAGTACTCGGACGTGGGTAGTCGCATCAGAGCGTAGAAGCATCATTTCAAGTGTGCTGTTTTTCTGGCACTTGAGAATGAAGCTCGTTGTCAGTATACGGCATAGGCGATTGTGTTGGATGATTTTGTAGCCTACAGTCTCCCGTGTTTTGACTGTCTTTCTACTATTAGCCTGCTCTTCAACACCGTTTAAAATCTACCTACTTTTTCTGGTCAAAGGGGTCGGCAGAGTTGTTGTGAGGAGTAACGTCATGTAACACTCTTACATAGCTTATACGCTTTCGATCAGGGGTTTAGATCGCCGCAGAAACAGGACATGCGCGTGTGCGATGATGCTTTTAAAGACAGACGCCAAGGATGTACTAGCATGCTTCGTTGCTTTGAGCCCAAAGAAGAGATGCTTGAGCAAATCAGTACATGCTGCGGTACTTTGGACAGAGTGGAGGACAAAAGCATCAAATACTGATACCTCGATGTTGAGCTGTGCTACTAAAGAGTCAGGATGCTGTCGTTCGTAAGAGATACACCTTGGATCTATTGATCAAGGCAGGCTCAGGAACAGCGAAGACATTAACGATCGGATGGGGCATTTGAAGGTTATATCCGTATGGCATCTATCAATTCGCTGGTATCTACCTTATCCATGGATAGTCTTGACTTGTAGTATCGTGAATATGTGCGTGTTTCTTGAGTAGTAAGCCAAGCTTTGAGTAAGTCTAAAGCTTAGCCGTCTTACTCAGAAAACGTGTACCTATTCACATAGAGTTGTCATACGGAATCACTTCGTCCACCCTACTTCACATAAACGCCTGCCACCCAGTTAGTATTATAATCATCGAAATAATTCATGCACATACCATTTACGTTCGCACTGTACACCGCAGGCTTCAGTGTGTTCTTCATGTAGCACGTACCACCAGTCGTGTAGCTAACAGCCACACAGCCGGCCGTGGTCGAACACTTATCAACACAGTTCTTGAGACTCGTCTGCTTGCTAGAGCCACCTGTCATATCACCGCCGTAGAAGTCGAAGTTGCATCGCGCGTAGAAGTTCTTGCTGTTGGCCTTGTACACACAGCCATCATTGCCGGGGCAGGTAATTCCAGCAGTGCATGTGGATGAACCGGCGGTGGGAGAGGTCTTGGTGGCGGACTTGGTCTGTGTGGCGGCCTGGACAATGGAGCTGTTGGTATGATTAGTATGGTGCCAGTAGTTGAGGCTAGAGGTGTTGAACTTACGCGGACTGGCTGGCGCCCAAGGAGCTGCCAAGCAGGTAGCAGAATTTGCCCTTGTAGTTTAGGCCCTTGCAGCCGGAGGTTAGAGAGCAAGCGGTCATGCATTCGCCCATCGATGCTGCCTGTGGTTTGTCAGTAATAATGGAGGGTAAGAGTTCGAGATGTCTGACCTGGTTGACTTCGATGACATGACCGTTGTAGTTGGTTGTGCACTTCACCTGGAAGACGGCTCCGTTGGCCGCAGTAGAGTGGCAGCCGTTGTTGCCGGGGCAGACGATCTGGCCTGAAGTGGGACATGTTGTTGACCCTGCCTGACGAGGTACGAGAGTAGTGGCTGTAGCCGCAAGAGCGGCGGTGATGAGTTCTGCGAACATGTTGATGGAATGCGTGAGTCGAAGTCAGAAAGATAGGTGTGGAGGACTGGAAACTGGGGCGAGGTAGGGCGGATTATATAGACAATCTGCTGCGACTCCGCTTGGGAGGCTATCCGAGCCTGCATGAATACACCCACGGTTCTTGGAGTACTACGCGATGCACCCCGCAGCCACCATCTCCGATCTCAAGATGGTGAGGCATGATTCCGTTCTCGGACTCTGAACAGTGGAAGAGTCCCAGCTCAATGGAGATTTTGATAGCATGCTCGAGTGATGGTATACTGTATGGTACCTGTGGACTCCTGCAAGTCTATGCTGCCTGCATAGGCCAGAGCATGCAAGGCAATATGCGTGTCAAGATTTGCCTGCAATGTGGCGACTGAAATCGCCGAGATTGAATTGCGAAATTTTCGTAATTGCTGTGAGAGTCGTGTGTTGTTACGACTGAATCTCGAACGCCTAGGACGATGGCACCTTCCTGCAAGAACCACACACAGTCGTTGTATGGTGATGGGGGATCAGGGGTTGGCTTGTGAAGACGAGACCTGTAACAGTAAGTCGACCATCTCTGAATACGGGTCAGCGCGAAGACCGTCCGGCAGCCGTTGCTTGCCGAATGCAAATGAGTTCGCAGGGTGTTGTTCGGTGGAAGATGGAGCCTATCGTGAAGGTGACGTATTGGAAAATGCACTAATAACGCGCTACCAACCCACTTCGATCCCTCCCAAATTAATGACAAACGTGCACAAAGGCATGGACGAGAAGTCCAGGACAACGTGCATCGCGGACGGATGAGGAAGATCATGGGCATTGCTCGGAGCTTTGCTTCGGAGACCCCAACCCCAACATCGAGTACCCAGCCGTGAACTAATGCATGTATGTCAGTTTTATCTTCCAATTTGCCAGCAGTTGTGAGAGTACGAGTTGCAGCTAAAGACTCAATCTCTAATGTCTCACAGCCTTGCCCACGCCTGTTCTTCAACAAGCAGCTTCTGCCTCGCCCTCGCATTTTCCTCTCTCCACCACTTCTTTCTCTTCTCGTGCCCAGCCATGAAGACCTCGAACCACCTCTTCTCATACGGCGGTAGTCTTCTCCCGGGCTGTCCCACCGCCGGCTCTCCAGCCAGTTTCCTTACTGTCTCGAAGTACTCCTCAAAGTCGGGGAACACAAGCGTAAATCCTGACCCATTGCCCTTCTTCGCTATCCTGTCGCGCTCCCACTTTTGTTGCTCTTCGGGCGGAGGCAGGGTAGCGCGGCCGGCAAGCAAACGCGCTGCCAGAACGGCCTGCCATTCGAAGATCTTGAACGTGAGACCCGCGCCGACGGCGCCGACAAAGAGGAGTGTGGGATCGTTCTGGTACACGACGTGTTGGTAAAGGCCCGGGACGCGGTTGTTGCGGATTTTGACGTTGGGCAGGAATGGTAGAGACCACGAGTATCCTGTGCCGAAGATGAGCTCGTCGACATTTTCGACCAAGGTGCCGTCTGTGAAGTGCACAGTTCTATGACCGTTCGAGGTGTCGATGTGCGATATCGAGGGCTTCTGGGCAATGCCGGGGTGTTGGAAGGCCCAGTCCCCGAAGTACCCGTTTGCGTTGTGCCCAATCACCACGGCGTAGACGGGGCCCTTGACTGTGCCGACAAGGTCGTAAGCGATATCTGCGCCTGAAACGGATGCGCCTACAATAACCACTTTCTGATCAGGATTAGCGAGAGTTTTGCAACCTTCCTTGCATAGCTCGTACTTTGCCTTTGTAAGCGTCCCGTCCACGGAACATTTTGCTGTGCTTGACGCTGCCCGGGTGCTTGCGCTCGAGTGCTGCCAAACCCTCGATTCGAGGTATGTACGGAACATTGAAGTGCCCACTAGCCACCACCAAAGCGTCGAACCACTCTTCCCACCACTCGTCTTCCCCTCCGATGTTGCCGTCTTTCCGCAGAACCAACCTCCACTCATTGCCGACCTTTTCTGCCGACTCCACGCTGGTGCTGTAGGAGACTAGCTTCTCGTAGCCATTGCGCCGCACGAGGGACTCAACGTAGCCACGGATCACCGCATGACTCCGAAAGGGCGTGTCGTTGCCGTGCTTCGAGACTGACAGTCGACTTCGAGTTTCTGGTATGGCCTCTTGCGAGAACGACATGGCGAGGCTATCGACATTGGTCTCGAGGTATGGGTATACAGAGGATTCGGCATAGCGTGCTTGAGCGAGCTTTGGCTGTCGAGCTGGGAGTTTTGTGGGTGTAGGAAGTGGGAGGTCGCCAGCGCGAGTCGCAAGCGCTTCGAGCTCTCCTGGCAGGAGGTTTGGTGGCGGTTTCTTGTCTTCCAACCTGTCCAGGTGTGAGTTGAAAGTGCCATTGCGGCGCGCGTTCAGGGTCCCTCACCAGCAGCCACCCGGCGCGTCTCTCCGCTCAAAAACGCGAATGACGTCAAATGTTTGTTCCTGCGCAAGCGCGTCAATCGAAATAGCTCCAGATGGACCAAGTCCGATCACTGCGACGCGTTTGACAGCCATCATGTCCATAGTCGTCTTCCACAATACACGAACAATTCCACCACGGGCCACGAAAGTCCCAAGTCGCCCCTAGGAGATCCGGAGAACTGATAAAAAAAAAAGCGTCCGTAGCGCGAGCACATCATTTTGGCCGCGGCACAGTGCCATCTTTCGGCACACTGAGAGACCGCCTCCCCACACCATCGCGAGTTGGGCACGTGTCCTGGCTGCGAAAGACGCGCATCTTGCTGAGTTCGATGTTGCCGTGTTTGCGACATGTGTTCAGAGGATTGCGCGATTCCAGGACCCCTAGCTCCAAATGGCTTGGCCCCACCAAATACACCAATTCACGCTACGGTGCAGTGTCCAAGTAAGCCACAGACAGCCATTGGCAATAGAATGCCATGCATCTCGGACGAGACGATTCATAAAAGGGCCATCGGCATTGTGGTCGTCATGATAAGATACGGCGAACATGCCGAATAAGAAGATCTTGGTCCGTACGCAGGCTGGTGACGGGATCGCGAATGGCCTGGGCATGAACATCGATTGGAAATGCGAAAAGTGTGTATAAGTCACGTGTCTCTAAAACATACTTCCCCGTCGCTCGCTTCCATGGGACCGGTACGATTCAATAGCATGGCGGCAGGAACGAAAAGGCTCTGTTCGAGGGTGGGGCGCAGGGCGAGGCATCTGATACCCAAGACTTTGTCGATGATGAAATGTGCAAGGCGACGAGGCGTGCAAGGCGCAAATGAGCTGCCTGTCCGATTTATCAGGGCGCGGATGACGTGATAGTACATAGTCGACTCCACAGTCCTTCCGTTCCTCTTCCCCGTTTGCTGGTCTTCCAACTCGACCGCATCAATCTAGCCAGCGACATCTATGTCAATTGCGAAGCAAATGATGTCGATCAAAACAATCAACTTAGGGAACCAGCATATTCCTCGGCATTTTGGTGTTGGAGGTCCTTTCGAATATCATGATGCAACGTCTGGGACCAAGAAAGTGGATATCAGCGCAAGCGTTGATCTTCGGCGCCTTTACAACATTGCAAGGTTTTGTCAGAGACAAGGCTCGTTTCATTGTGACTAGGTAGATTCTGGGATTGTGCGAAGTAGGTTACAAACCAGGCGGTATACACACTTTCGATATGGTACCCCAAGCGAGAGCTTGCGAATCGAGTGGCTGCTTTCTTCTTTGGCATGTTCGGCGGTAACGTCCTCAGTCCGGTTCTTGCGAGCGGCATTTTGCAATGGATATATCGCCGGACCTTGAAAGGCTGGTAGTGGCTGTCCTTAAGTAAGTCAATCCTCTTAAAGATGAACAGAGGCTGATGAAGCTCCAGTCGAAGGTGTCTTTACGATGGTCGTCGCAGTTGCCCTTCTTTTTCCTCCTCCCGGAAGGCCCCGACGAGTCTCGACCTTTGTTGTCTCCTGGACTGATTCGATTCGATGATAGCGACCGCGACGCTCTAAGGTAGCATCTCGAGGTGGATGACGAAGAAAGAAGGCATGGAGTGCAGGGCATGCACATCCCACTGTCACTAGTGTGGAAGACCACGAAGCGCTATCGCCCTTGGGCCTCCTTTTTCTTGATATTCGCAGTGTTCTCGGCATGGTCTTCATTGACAACATACACGCACATTATGGTCATGACTCTGGCCCTCTGGGTTTCACTCTCGTCCAGGCCGATGCGTTGACCTCAGTCGGTTGTTTTCTGGCGCTTGCTATTGTCTTCTTCATTTTACAACTCTGCGACAAGACCAACAAGCGTGGCCTAACTGTATTCGCGGCACAGCTCTGCTATCTGCTGGTATTGACCGTGACCCGCGAGGTACATCCTTCAGTTGGAAAGTGGTGTCGCCGGGGCCTATGTACGACAATTAACGCATCGGCCATTGGTTATCGTCCCGTCCATAATAGAACTGTAGAGATCCCCGCGAGCGAAGTATCAGTATTGCCATGTGGGTGATGTTGGCGATATCCAGCCTGACGGTCGGCACACAGTGTTATCGCGCTGATGATCTGCCGTTCTACAACAAAGACTTGAGGACTCAAGTCGTCATGTTAGCAGTCGGCATCGTGTTGCCATTGTGCAGGAAGGTGTTTACGTGTTTTACAACTGGAGGGCCCTAAAGAGGTGGAAAGCGGAGGGCGGCAAGAAACCACGGCTGTACACTCCGTAGTCGATTGCAGGCCCGAGACTGGCTTACTACGATCAGGCCACTGTAGTGCCGATATGCGCAGGGCCCTCTGCGGTAGTCGCTGTCGAATCCGGCACAGCACCGCCTGTGGCTGGTTTCCGACTCCATTTGCCCTTGTATTTGCCGCCTTGTTGCTTGATCCTCTCTTTCTTGGTATCGGCAACGTACCCACCTCTAAATCTTTGCTTAGGTCTTTCACTCTGCTCTGCAGCCCTCCTTTGCTTCGTCTCTTCGCTTCGACCATTCACATGTCCTGTAGCAACTGGGTTTGATAGCACCCAAGCCTCGAGCTGGGGGCGAATCTTCGGTCCCCAGACATCTTCTCCGGCTTCAAGGTCCGCGTAAGTGATTGCATTCGTCAGTTCTGGCGAGTCTGCAGGGTCATGAGTTGTGTAGGTAGCCTGCCTTGTACGCAGTAAGGTCGCCATGTGGGATCTGGATTGGCAAGCAATACCCAGATCATGCGCAAAACTTCGAACATAGAAGCCAGAGCACACAGTGAGGCGTATCCGTGCCGCAGGCGCGGCCGCTGGCTCGTCGTCTCCAGGATACTTGAAGTCGTGTTGGCCAGGCTCACACCAGTCGAGTAGGGTACAGTCATCGACTTGCATGTCCCTTTTCTCGAGCTGTATCGGCAGCTCTTGGCCGTCGCGTGCATACTCGCAAGCTTTCCGGCCTTTGACTTTCAAGGCCGAGTAGATCGGTGGGGCCTGCGACATGGCACCTCGAAAGAGCGCAAGCTTGGCTTCCACCAAGGTTCGAGTGACGTGGGCGCAATGCGCTCGCTCAGCAACTATGCCCGTGCAGTCGTAAGAGTCTGTGCTTGCACCGAATAGTACTGTTGTTTCGTATGATTTAGTGCAGGCGAGGTACCTCTGCAGCTGCTTGGTACCTCGACCAATGCCAATAATAAGCACGCCTGCAGCTAGTGGGTCCAGCGTCCCGCCATGGCCCATCTTGAAAGTCTGATCATCACTTTTGCTTGTCCTTTTGGGCTGAGTTCGCAAGAGTGGTGCAAAAGTTTGGGATGACGCAAAAATAGCTTGCAGCTTCTCGAGCACATCTGCTGACGAAACATGGGCTGGTTTGGCGACAGCTAGATCAGATCAGCTATGGGACTAGA
The DNA here is from genome assembly GCA_030271015.1 of Didymella glomerata. Classification (NCBI taxonomy): domain Eukaryota; kingdom Fungi; phylum Ascomycota; class Dothideomycetes; order Pleosporales; family Didymellaceae; genus Didymella; species Didymella glomerata. The sequence continues at coordinate 445,113 of JAJOHN010000017.1, forward strand.
GCAATACGCGACAAGAAAATCACCAAATATGCCTTCGAGTACGATCTCCTCCTGCGCTTCCATCATGAGATTGTTGTTGTTTCAAGGTGCGTCACCGTGAAAGATTCGAGAGGGTCGCACAAAAACGCTAGCTTGATTCGGTTAGCGCTACCAATTTGAAAGCCGCACCGACGTGGAGACCTTATGAGTATGGCGCATATCTAGTTATATTCTACCAATTGACCGCTGAGAAATGCAACATAAGTGGGGCAGACCATGCAGGTCTCTGCTCTACAAGAAATGACCAAAGCGTTAGCTAGGTACGCACAACTCCTCTTTCTGTCGAAAACGCCAGGTCCCTCATTTTACATCTGGACTTGCGTCACTGATCCTTCTCACAAGCGTAGATAGCTTTGGCCACAGCTCGGGTACTCTGAACGGCTTCGAGATCGCGTCGTCCATACCTGCAGCCAGAGCATGCTCTACTTGCTCCATGCGTGCATTTGCACTCACAGCAAGTATGGGAAGCCTGGTATGAGCTTTCGGTGGCGAAGGCTGAGATATCCTGAGTTCATGGAAAGACGATATCGGGCTCACGGAGGACGCTGTGAGTTGTCTTGACAGTTGCCGTGGCCTCGTTGTTGGCGAAGCCAGCAGACCCTGTGCCTCATACTCGCGGATCCTGCGAGCGCAAGTGAGGCCGTCCATCACAGGCATCTCGATATCCATCAGGATTATGTCGACGTCGTACGTAGCTGGTGTTGCGAAATATTCCTTCTCCTCTTCTTCGGCGATTTTGTCATGGGCGTTCTTTGGAGTCCCTCGCCAGTATACGCTGCCCTTGAGCCAGTCCAGAGCTTGTTGGCCATCGCCTGCAACGCTGATGTTCCATCCAAACTTTGCCAACTGCTTTTTGAGTACTTTCTGATTGACAAGGTTGTCTTCGACAATAAGGATGTTCAGTTTCACCCTCCTCATCGCGTCTTCTGTTGATTGCGTGCGTTGTGGGCCTGGTCTGATCTTCAGCGATTGACCAGCTAGTGGAATCGCTTTGCGCGTGCTGACGAAGAAAGCAAACGTCGAGCCAATATCCGGGTCAGAAGATACACCAATGGCACCGCCTTGAAGGGTTGCAAGAGACTTCGAAATGAACAGGCCCAGTCCAGACCCTCCGTACTTGACATGGGTACGAGGAGTCGCTTGACTGAAACGAGAGAACAATTTGTTCTGCTCGTCGTAAGTCATACCACACCCTGTGTCCTGTACCTTGAGCCACAAGAATGCGAGCTCGCCGTTGCCCCACTCTGGGCCCATAGTTAGATTTCGCGGTGCCTCTTCGTGATGAGTGAAGGTAACCGAGTCCCACACCTTGGGCGGACGTGTTGAGGACGCCCCGAGGGTAACTGTGATTTTGCGGACAGGTCGATCCTTGGTGAACTTGATTGCGTTGGTCCTGTGGTCGATGAGCGAATGATGAAGCGGGCGCAGTAGTGACTTACAAAAGGTTGATCAGGACCTGGAGCAGGCGGGAGGGGTCCAGCATGACCCAATCGTATCCTTCAAACGTTGGATCTCTGCAGAACTCAAGCTTGATGTCCATCTGGCTACACTCCACATCGAACATCTTTAAGGCCTCGGATACGACCACAGCTGACTGCACTCGCACCGGAGTGATAAGTATGAGGTTGGAGTCCAGCTTCGAGAGTGTAAGTACGTCGTCGATAACGCGCTTCTGGTGCAAAGAGCATGAAACAATGGTTTGCAAAGAATCGATGCTAGTGACGACTTCGTCTCGGATTCTCTTCAAATCCATGTCGTTGATAGCCGTCCTCGCATCGTGTAACGGCAATCCTTGCAACGATGTTATTACAGAGTCGGCGCATTGCACTACTGCGGACAAGGGGTTGCGCAATTCGTGCGACGTCATATCGATGAAGCTGCTACTTATCAGCGGAGACTTCTATGTTGCAGCATAAGGGATCATACTTCTCTTGTTGTCTTTTCGCTTCTAATGCTTCCTCCGTCCGCTGCCTTTGTACAGTCTCAGCCCATTTGAATTGCTGATCCTATTAGCGTAGACCGACGAATCCAGGTATGTAAGCTTACTGAGATATCAAACAAAGTACCCAGAATGCCTAGATCTCATCAGTCACTGTCAGTCTCACCAAAGGTACCGCACTTACTGATGACCTTGCCATTCTTATCACGTTCTGGGTAATTCGAGCTTTGTACCCAAATGTTCGAGACGATACCATCCTGATTTACCCACGTCTTCTTCAGACGGAATTGTACACCATCGGACTTCTCTCCCGCCAGCATACGTGACCAGTCGTCCTCCACCTTTTTGATGTCCTCATCCGCAACTAGGCTGAACCATTCAAGCTCATCGAGAGGCCGACGTGAGTGCCCTGTCAATGCAAAGAATTGGTCGTTGACATAATTCATGCCTTTATATGCAAGGTCAGTAAGATGCGGAGAATCTCTCTAGACGCACTTACCCTTATCAGGAACGAATATGTAGATGGCAATTGGCGAAAGCGTTGCAAACCGCGCAAACTTCTGCTCTGATATACGTGCCCGCTCAAGCGCCTCTACTCGTGCCTGTGTAACTTCCTGCGATTTCTTCTGCGCCATGATATCGATTGTATTGCCAGCAATACTGATCAGGGTCCCTTCCTCTCCGAAGACCGGCACGCACGCAGAGAGAACCCACTGTGCAGCGTCGTTCGTGCTGGGCGCTGCTTTCCATCTCATCTCGAAGGTAACTGGATTCCCAGAAGCCAGAGTATTCCACATGGACATGACCAAAGCCTGGTCGTCAGGGTAGACGAGATCCATGAAAGAATACTCGACGTGCGCGGGTAAGTTTCGAGGATGTGACGATAGCCTGTACCATGCTTCATTGGCGTGGATCAGTTTCCCTTCTGTGTTGTATTCAAAAACTCCAACGTCCGACATCTCCATCATAGTTTGGAGCCCTTCCCAACGTGCGGTCAGGTTGGTAAGAGGTAACGAGTCGACCAAAACAGACTTGTTGGCTTTCATATCCCGTAAGATCTCATCCTTCGAGCGATGACAGGCACGACCCCAATTGGTCACATTTGACTTCACGACCGCCTCTTTCTCAGAATCCGGCATTAGAGCGTCTTCGCCAACCTCGTCTTCTGGTGCCGCCCCTGCGGCTCTGATGACCTTCCACGTTCGATGCTTTCCTGCCTCCTGTGGTAACCATCTATGTCCTTGGAAATCATGATGCGGCTTGTAATCCCCAAGAGCTTGCGCCCAGGATCTGAAAAGGATCGCTGCCCGATTCTGCTCCTCTACTCTTGCTGCAAGGCCTCCACGACGAAAGGCTTCATTGCAGAAGGCAAAAGAAAAGTCGATGGCATCCTGTCCGATCCGGATCACAAAGGTAGGGCTCGGGTCTTCGTCAAGTATGTCCAGATCCAGTGATGGTGTTGAAGGGAATTGCGAGGTTGTCGACATGCCGTGCCGATCCCTTTCAGGTTTGCTCGAGTCCGTCGCACCTCAGCACATCAAGGTAAGAATGTAGTGCTTGCGGGTATCCAATGTCGCGATAGTGCCCACTGGGATACGCAAACGCCCAATGCGGGGTTGAAACAACAGTACGAAATGTGTAGACTTGAGGAAGTCTCAACCTCGTGTGGCGCTTGCCCAGTCGCTACAGGGACCGGCCTTGCCAATTTGCCACCAAGGCAACTAGCTTCAGGTGCAAATATTCAACTGCATGCGCAATATCTGAACAACAGATGCGACTACTGAAATTGTAGCTTCTGCAGCTTTGGCAACGAGGTATTGGTGGTAGGGCACGGCTCTGAAACCCGGAAGGTTGCGCTGCCAGGTCTGGCCGCCCCATCTGGAGGATCGCCTCATCTTCACATTGGGGGCCATTTGCGTTCCAGACGGGCGTGTGTTTTAGACCTGAATGATGTCACTGCCACAACCGGCAGCCTCGTGGAGCGCGGCTGACCTATCATCGGCGACCATTGGTCCGTTTGCCGATCAGATCTCGGTGATCTTCGCCCAAGACATTGTGACACCGTTCTGCATCTCCGGAGCTTCTTCACCTTCTGCCCTCTTTGACAGCTTGTGCAAATATTGACAGTCGGTCTACAACTTAGTTATGCTCTCATCAGAACAAACCAGATCCACGAGTCCTCGCTCTTTCCCACCTTTTGGTACCCAGACGGAGCGGACATGCAGCTTCGATGTCAGCAATAGCACATCTGATCCGCTATCGTGCAATGGGGGTTCGCCAGATGCGAACTAAGGGGCAGCGGTTTAAATAGAGGTGAACGCCTACCCAGAGGCAGACCCGGCAGTTGCACCCGTGAGTCCACTTATCTGTGGTCCATGGCTTCGCACCTCCTTTCTTGAATCTCGCGACACTGACACTGAACCTATTCGCACGTGTCCAAGGTCCATCTTCAACGTCTGACGAGGCACTATTATCTCACTATTATCTCTAAAGGAGCCCATCTCTGGCATTATCGGGATGTTACGAGGTTCTTTGAGACATCTAGAATCTCCCAGGATGACACTGCACACCTGGGCAGCCTCCAAGCTCAGCGTGTCTCAAATGCTTTTTACTGATGTCACAACCGCTTTTAAGAAGGTTGGTTGAACACTGGCCAAGTCCAACAACCGTTCCAAGGTTCCCTCCTCACAAGCTCGATGATGGGGTGTCTTCAAGATGCACAGCGGTGTGCAAGTGCTGACACGATTTAAGGAAACCTCACATGATGACAGTCAGGCCTGCAGCGGCTCGGTATGACGGACACGTTCAATGCAGGTAACAGTTGAGGCCCTCATGAACTCCCAGCGATGAGCTCACGATGGCATGATGGCTCCCGCCCTCGACATTACCTGGCGACGAACTACGCATGTGCCCAGGGTGATAGACCTAGGTATCCAACTGTCACGTCTTTCTTTCGCAAGCAATGCTGGTTGAGATGCGTCTTTCTGTTTTGATGAAAAGGCCTGTCTTCCTCAACGGATGAGCAGTAGACGCACTAATCCTGACGACAATGCTTATCTGAAGCTCTGTCCTCGGAAGAGCGAATGGTTTTGAGTCTCTTTTGCCGGGTTCAAGATCCGGATAATGAGCATGAGATGTGACGGTGTTTACAGGCTGTGAAGCTCACCGCTAGTGTAGGGCTGCAAATGTTTTGGCCATGACATCACATATACGCGAGTTCACCTCGACAAATCCTCAACACCTCGCCTTGTACGAACCTTTGCTGCGCGCAAAAACTACCACTTGGATTCGTGTTCAATGCACATCCAACATAACGTAAATGGTTGGTATCTCCGCTGTCTTCAGAGCGCTGCTAAGCTTTGCCAGTAGCGCTTCGAAAGCTTGACCGATATTCCCCGTCATCGAATTGTGCACTGACTGCAAGGGTATTGTTGTGATTCGCGCGCTACACAAGGATAGCAAACCGGAGGATCCGCGGGTGTGGGACTACTCCGGGTAGTGACTTCACTTTGTGTCATCGTCTGGGGATAGAAAAATATGGGTCTCCTGGCTTCAAATAGCTGAGTGCCCTTTGTCACTATTATTCTCTGCTCCCTACCATACAGATTGTGCTACCTAAAGCTCAAGCTCAGCAACTTTACGACGACACCAAATCCTGCGTCCTCGACAACACACTCGCCCGCCATGTCAGGAGAAAGCGAACACAAGACACTGGCGCCGCCGAAGATGACCTCTGAGGTCGACGCCCATACACCAGTCGAGATGCTTCGTCTCGCTGAGCAAGCTGGTGTTGCAAAGGCCCATCTAAGTTGGCTTGACCTGATCATCAAGTCTTTCCTCGGCGGCGTCTTCATCTCACTAGGAGCTGCGTTCGATTTGGTTGTAGCAGGTGGATCACCAGGACTTCGCGCCAGCAATCCTGCAATTGCAACTTTGCTCGGTGCCCTCGTCTTCCCTATCGGCTTCGTTATCATCATGCTGTTCAACGTCGAACTGTGCACTAGCAACATGTTCGTCATGGCATACTCAACACTGCGCCGCCGGACGACCGTCTACGATCTGCTCAGGAATTGGATTGTGAGCTACATCTTCAATATCGCCGGATGTTTGTTCTACGCCGGAGTGCTGTGCTACTGGGCCGACACCTTGTCCTCGAGCGCACAGAAGGACTATGCGTCGACGCAAGCCAACGGACGTGTCAATGTCAACTGGGGATACAACGTAACGCGCGGCATCATGTGCAACTGGCTTGTGGGAATCGCCTTCATGTTCTTCACTGAGGGACGTGACTTGCTCTCCAAGATTGTCGGTATCTGGATCGCCATCTGGACCTTCGTGGCGCTGGGATACCAACATAGCATCGCAAACTATCTCCTCGTGCCAATTGGCATGTTCTATGGGACAGACTTCGGTGTTGGCAAGTTTATCTGGGCCAGCTGCATCCCTGTCACGATTGGCAACATCATTGGAGGTGCCTTCTTTGGCGCTTTTACAATGTGGACGGTGTATGGCAGGCACGAGTTATCTGTGAAGGAGCTGGACAGGCAAGAAAGCTACGCTGATCGCGTCTAAGATCCTTAATATACTGTGGGCCCGTGGTTTAACATGGTCCTGTCTTGTCTTTATTCTCACTGCGTACAAGCGTGTGTACGATAATAATCCTAATTGCTTCCGACAAGTACAAATCTGCTTATTTGGTGGCTTTGACCAGCATGATTCAAGATACGTCTCTGTCCATAAATTACTATCTTGGTTGCATCCCTCGCTATGTCCCGATGCAACCCTGGCCGTAACTGACATACTGCTTGCGTCACTCTCGCAGCTAATTCTGATCCTGCGTACAACTAATCCGGGAGATTCGAAACATTTGTGCTTCGCAATTTTAGAACCACTCCGCGCGACCGCGCGACCGCGCAACTCGTCGGTTTCGGGCATCCGGATCTCGAGGTTGTTATTGCTGAAATGACCTCTGCTGAAGCAGGAGGTTCCGGGCAGTTCCCACCGCTCCTTCCCGTAGTCGCAGGCAGCTGGAGGCCGCCTGCTCAGCCATCGAAGGGGATTCGCGTTGCTTCAACTTGCGAAGCATGCCGTTCACGTAAACCAAGGATAGGGGACATTGCATCGGTCATGTTCACGAGCTCATCATAGTTGGTAGTGCAGTATCGAGCAACCACAATGCAGCGAATTCATCAAGCGCGACATGCCTTGCGTGTACACAGAATCTGAAGCACGCGTCGCAAAGGTGATCGACTGTCTCTAGCAGAGCGTTTGCCTCGCTGACCCTGATGTCAGCCTACGATCTGTCGCTGTTGAGAACTCAGGGCCAGAGGATAGCGCAATGGATGAGCTATCGTTGATGAGTAACATGCACAGGTAAGTGCTTCGGTCATTGAGGAGCCATTAGCCTTTACCATTAATTTTGACTTAAACAGCACTTGCCCGGCTCCGACTGTCAAGCCAGGCGAGGAGGCTGATCAGGCCAGGCAGAAGAGCTAGCCAAGGGCACAAATGAGCTCGCTATGCGGTACGTCAAAACACATGTGACCTCCATATCAGCTCCCGGCTGACATAGTTGATAAAGACACTGGCGCAAAGTGCTCACGTCGGGACCAGAAGCAGAAGCACAAGCATAGGAAACTGCTGAACAGTTAGGTACAAATGGCTGAAGGAAGTCTATCACAAGCTCGGGTGTAGCTTTTTATTCATGTGTGTCTGGATGCATGAAACAAACGAACTCGCGCTTTTGATTCCTCTTGCTGTCCGAGCTAATCTGTATTTAAAGCGACTGAAGTTTCAAAGGAGGAGGATGTGTGCTGTCGGAGGACGCCTAGCAACGGTGCACGGCAAGCACAACAGCCCCCACACGGCACAACGGCCCCTACACGGCACGCGTCCTCAACTCAGAATGGTCCTTTACCCGAGCCATCTGACCCCGAAATGGCTGCCACCCCGCCTCGGTGCAATATGGCTGGGGGCCTGCAACTCACAACATCTTCGGGGCTATCCGCTCGCTCGCTCTACCGTGTCCGTGCGCGCAATGCGCGGATTCGCGCAATGCGCCGATCCACTAAAACACCTCTATTATCGCAGCTATGCTACAACACAACGTAATAGGATTATAAGAAGCGCTTGCAGAATATAGTACTTTTATATCTAAAGATAAGATTCTGTGGTCTAAGATAGCATAAAAGCATAGTGTTGTGCAGTTAATGTTAACGCGCACGTAGAGGGGTAAGACGCAATTGCGCGAGGAGCAGGCAATTGCATAATAGAAACTTACCCTATAATAAGAGGAAGAGCTTGTATAGTATATAGAGGAGCTTACTGCTTGTTATATACCTCCTATAAGAGAGATAATTGCTAATTTTGCGTTAGCAGTTGCCTAGGAGCTAGTAAGCAAGAGCTAGGTTATGCGCTTTATTAGTAAGTATAGTATCTATCTTATCTCTTATTACTTAATAGGCATAGACTCTAATTGCTATAATGCAGATTCCTATACTAAGTACAAGCTCTACTTTAACTTACTGCAGTAACGTACACAACGGGCGAGCGGGACACACGACCGAGCGGGACACTTTTGCCAAGACCACACCAAATCTCACACTATTATGGCCCAAAACACCACGCTTTGGCCCTGCACAAGGCAAAACAAGCTGTAATATTACTTGAAGACCTCTTCTACTTCATTCTTGCACGTTCGCGCATTGTGCCCACCCTTTCCGCACTGTCCACAGCGTTGTTGGGACGGTTCACCTCCTTCAGCGCGCACCCGCTTCTTCCCCTTCTTTCCATCACGGCGCGCCCCAAATTCCGCTAGAGCTGCTAACCGCTAGCCTTCCTCAACTGTAAAAGACCCTCCCTCTTGAATTTGCTTCCTTTTGCGCGATTTACGCTCTGTGGCAGCTGCTAGGGCTGCTTAAAGTTCAGCGTTCTCCCGTTGCGCCAAAGCCAGCTTGTGCAATAGAATTGCCCCCCCCTTTGCGTAGTGCTTAAGTGCGCTTAGAACAGAATTTAGTAAGCTGCCCTGTTCCCTCTTATACTTGTCTCAAATTAGAGTTAATTGCGACTTAAATTCTAGGGTATTACTTAGGGTTTGCAACTGCTAGGGCTTGTTGTTTATAGGGAGTAGTAGTAATAGAGTGCGCAGCTTTACATTAAGGGTTAATATAACCTGTTCTAGGTTAAAGGGAACTAATCTAGCCCCTTAGAACCCTCCCTAGATATTACTAGGGGTAATAGCTTTCTTATAAGCTGCTTTAAAGCATAGCAGGAACTCCTGCTTTATAATGTAGGTAATCTAGTTGCGCATAAGCCTATTAACCTTATCCCTGTATGCCTTCTTTAGAGGGCCAAAACAACCTACGTTAAGTAGCTGCAGGAGGTGCAATAAGTGCGCAGGCATATATAGAAGTACAATCTTATAATCCTTACAGTATTGCTAGAATTCTATAGAGTTATAGCTCTTATAACTATTAATAACTAGCAAACAGTAGGTACCTATAGTACGCGTCTTTATATACTTGTTAAAGTGCTTTAACTAGTTAAAACTAAGCTTGTTAGTAGTCTAACTATTCTTAGAGATAGCAATTACCTAGTCTTAGGGTAGGTTATTATCCTTATACTAGTTAGATTAGTAGTAGCGGGCTTTAAAGATAATATAGGCTAAAATAGCCTATCTAGTAGCATTAATGCCTTAGATAGCTGTTACCTACTCCTAGTTGCTAGGCTAGATCTGCTTTGCTTGTCCTGGCTTCCCTACATCTATAATAACTACTCTAGTAGATATCTAGCCTATTATAAAGCCTGTCTTGTTAAAGTTGTATATATTGTTGTCTAGGATGCTGTACTTAGCTTTTATATTAGCTATAAGGGTAAACTACTCCTATATAGCCCTAGAATCCTTATAGAGGGCTCGCCTGTAGTTATACTTGCAGTTAAACACTGTTTTAAGCTCCTCCTAGCAAGAAACAAACGTGCTAGCCTAGTTTATGCTAACAGGGGCTAAACTGCGCTCTTTTTGCAGAGAATTAGCTATATTAGCTATAGCTGCAAGCCAGGGGGACTCTCCTTGCATAACTAGCTTAAGTATATATATAACAATAATTTGCTCCTTAGCAGTAGTTAGATTCTATAAGTTAGGCATAGTATTAAAGCGTAAAGGTTGTCTAGCGTGTTATTAGTGTAAGGTACTTCTAGGCATGTTATAGATAGCTGCAGCGCGCTGTAAAGAGAGTGTTGCGTCTTAATTAAGAGCCTAAAGCGCAAGCTGTATTTAACATTCTTTTAATACAGTAAATTAGGGTTATTAGGGAGGCATTAGTGTAGGAAGGGAGTTTTAGTGTAGTCTTAGCAAAAGTGTCCTGCTTGGACGTGTATCCTGCTCGCCTATTATATACGTTATAAGATTGCTAAGTATAAGGTTAACACTAAGCATATATATAATATAGATAAGAAGGGCTTTATAATAGGTATTACTACTAGGGCAAAACACGTGTTTAGCAGGCGCATATAGGAGAAGGGGGAGGTTAAAGCATTACTTTAAGATAGCAATTGCGCCTAGATTATGCTGCTAGCATATATGTGTAGTAATAGATTAGCTCTGCTGCTAAGCCTTATCTATAAGTCTGCTAACAGTACTATTTAATTAAGCTAGGTAGAGGAAATATAGTTAGGGGAATACTCTATACTTGTTTCTTTGTTGCCTTCTAGATAGACAAATAATAATATAGGCCTAGCTTAGCTTAAACAGGTGTTTAATTACTTTACTAAGGAGAAAGCTTAAAGAAAGTACTACCTTTTAATCCTTAATAGCTATAGCTCCTATATAACAATAGACTTTATTAACTACTGTAATTAGAATAAGATACTCCTAGCTATCTTTCCTCTATACTTAACCTATATGCTGTAGCTGCTTAATATAGTAATATTTAAGCCTCTCTTAACTGCGTACTTAAAGGAGCTTACAACACACCTTTATAACAGCTAAGGACTGTTAGTAATTAAGAAAAGTAACTTCTTCTACCTATTCTAGAAGGCCTAGGTAAGTATATTTACCTAGGGGCTAATACTTAGGTCCTTTAAGGCAATAGGTATATTACCCCTTTAGCCTAGCGTTATCCTCTAACGCTTTGCTAAGGACACCTCTAAGGCCTCTAACAGTAGCATAAGCTCTTCTTTAGTCTACTCTAGCAAGGATTAGCTTAAAATTAAGACTCTATTGCAAAAAGTAGTTAGGGATAAGACTAGCAAGGAGCTAAGGAAGATTAGTGTTATAATCTGTTGCAGCCTAGCCCTACTATACTTGCGGGGCAACTAGGGTCGCTCTTACTAAGCAAGTAAATATAAGAGAGCATAATAGAGGTGCTCTCCCTAATCTCTCCTTAGTATAAGAGCAGGAGAGCAGCATTACTCTCTTTGCTCCTATAATCTCTTAAGAGTATATAGAGCAATAGAGCATTATATATAGCCCCTTATACTTATTTAGTATATAGCATATAGGAATATAACCCTTATAGTTTGTGTTTAACTTTGTTAATTAAGTTACTCCTTAGAATCTTACTTTAATAATAACAAGCTATATTACGTATTGCTTAGACCTTTGTTATCCTAAGCTGTTATACTAGACTTTGTCTAGACGCAACTTACCCTACTGTTCTAGATACTAAACTTATCCCTAAGACCTAATAGAACTAGTATAATATTAGACTTTGTCTAGGTACAACTTTAACACTTTAAACACCCCTAAGATAAGTTCTACTTTAGGAATATATACTACCCCTAGTAGCTCTTGCTCAAACAATACAGACATAACTAACGCTAGTGTTATAACCTATAGCGTTATAAACATTAACAAGCCTAACCTCTATAATAGAGATTGTAGTAAGTTAGATAACTAGCTTATATAGTAGGACCTCTTCTTTACCTTTTAGGGTAAGAAGGTACCTATAGACAAGCAAGTCCTCCTTGTATTAAGCTATATGCGTAGAAAGGCCTTTATATAGATTAAACCCTTTATCTAGTAGTTCTAAGCAGGTAACGCCCCTGCAGAAGTAGATAAATAGATAGTAGACTTTAACAAGTTTAAAGAAAGGGTTAAGCCTATCTTTAGAGTTTTAAATAAACCTACAATTATATAACATAAGATTTAGCGTGTTTATTAGACTAAGTTAGCTGCTAACTATGCTGTAGAGTTTTAGCAGCTAGCTGCTAACACTAACTAGGATAACACTGCCCTAATAACTATGTTTAAGCAAGGTCTTAAGCCTTAAGTTAAGACAGAGCTAATACGCACTAGCGCTAGTATAGACAGCCTTAATAACCTTATTAACACTGCAATTAATATTAACATTAAGCTCTATAAGTTATAGCAGGAGCTTTAAGAAGATCTACGCTTGCGCGTTATCTTAGCTAATAAACGCCCTCTACTATGCAACCTATAGCGCAACAACCTGTCTAACTGCAGTTAGCGTAGCAGACACTATTAACTAAACAGCAGTTAACACATCTATAACAACATAAGAAGCAGATACTATAGACTAGTAGCTATAGACTTATTAAATATTAATAAAGGACCTAATAGGTAGAACAAGAATTAGAGTAAGGGAAGCAAACTAGATAAGTCTAAGGTAACTTATTATAGATATAGTAAGCAAGGCTACTTTGCCTAAGATTATTATATAAAGAACAAGGTAGTTTAACAGCTTAACGTGCTAACTACTAGCAATGATAGGACTAGTAATAAATAGGAGGTTCTTACTAAAGACATAGGTTGTCTTATAGAAGATACTAAGTTAGAGTATAATAACGCTTAGGACTATATTAACAACAACAGCTGTTACAACTGTGTGCCTACACTCTACTAAGACTATAAGGAGCTAGTAGCTACACGCACTAAGCTTAAAGCATAATAAAACTGCTAATAATAATATAAGGAACCTATAGAAGTACCTACTATAGAGGATATAGCGCTTAGACGCCCTGTCTATAAGGTACTTAGCAGTAAGCTTATTTGCGCTAGCAAGTATTATTAAGCCTATAAATAGAAGAAAGAGGAAGACGCTATAGTAGCTAGAGCACGCTACTACAGCAACCTATTTAAGAAAGATAGCAAATACTACGCCCCTAAGAGACATAAAATACTTGTTATCCTAGGATTAGACAAATAATAAACTATATAGCAGAGCTAGTTAGCAGATACTAAGTCTACTAACTGCGCTATTGCTTTAATCCTCCTAGGGCTATATAAACTTAACACGCACCTAAACGCTTATAACAGCATAATCCTAGTTAAAATTAAGGAAGACAAGACACAAGTATATAACATAAGAGGCATATATGTAGGTAATAGCTTTATAATTAACACGCTACAACGCAAGACATGTTAAGAACTAGATTAAGCTAGAAACATTAACTACTTACCCTATTACTAGGATAACTAGTGTAACAAGCAGTTAGCTATACACAACTAGAAGTTGTCTAACAACAACAAAGAGGAGGAGTATAAAGAAGTAGAAGAGTACTAGAACTATAAAGTTATACACGCACGCGCATACCTAGCTAAAGATAGTAAAGGACTTACTAGACTTAACTAATAACTAGCTAATAGTAAGAAACTAACATAGATTAGGCTAATCTTATGTTTGCTAAGTAGGAAGATAACAACTATATAACATAGGCTACCCTTAACCTATATAATTGCTATAAACCCTAGCGCAATAAACCTAACTTCTATTATAACAAAGCAACTAGGACCTATTATAGTAGTATAATATACTAGCAAGATATTTATAATCCTAGGCATAAGGAATTGCCTTAGGCTTACTATTATTATAGATAGTGCAGAGTATACTATATAGCAAAAGTTAAAGCCTGCTAGTTCCTAAGTAGACTAGCAGGATATACCTAAGCATAGTAACGTACACAATAGGCAAGCAGAATATATAACCAAGCAGGACACTTTTGCTAAGACTAACGTACACAACGGGCGAGCGGGACACACGACCGAGCGGGACACTTTTGCCAAGACCACACCAAATCTCACACTATTATGGCCCAAAACACCACGCTTTGGCCCTGCACAAGGCAAAACAAGCTGTAATATTACTTGAAGACCTCTTCTACTTCATTCTTGCACGTTCGCGCATTGTACCCACCCTTTCCGCACTGTCCACAGCGTCGTTGGGACGGTTCACCTCCTTCAGCGCGCACCCGCTTCTTCCCCTTCTTTCCATCACGGCGCGCCCCAAATTCCGCTAGAGCTGCTAACCGCTGGCCTTCCTCAACTGTAAAAGACCCTCCCTCTTGAATTCGCTTCCTTTTGCGCGATTTACGCTCTGTGGCAGCTGCTAGGGCTGCTTAAAGTTCAGCGTTCTCCCGTTGCGCCAAAGCCAGCTTATGCGATAGAATTGCCCCCCCCTTTGCGTAGTGCTCAAGTGCGCTTAGAACAGAATTTGGTAAGCTGCCCTGTTCCCTCTTATACTTGTCTCAAATTAGAGTTGATTGCGACTCAAATTCTAGGGTATTGCTTGGGGTTTGCGACTGCCAGGGCTCGTTGTTTGTAGGGAGTAGTGGTGATAGAGTGCGCAGCTTTACATCAAGGGTCGATATAACCCGTTCTAGGTCAAAGGGAACCAATCCAGCCCCTCAGAACCCTCCCTAGATGTTGCTAGGGGTAATAGCTTTCTTATAAGCTGCTTTAAAGCATAGCAGGAACTCCTGCTTTGTAACATAGGTAATCCAGTTGCGCATAAGCCTATTGACCTCATCCCCGTACGCCTTCTTTAGAGGGCCAAAACAACCCACGTCAAGTAGCTGCAGGAGGTGCGATAAGTGCGCAGGCATACATAGAAGTACAATCTTGTAATCCTTGCAGTATTACTAGAATTCTGCAGAGTTATAGCTCTCGTAACTGTTAATAACTAGCAAACAGTAGGTACCCACAGTGCGCGTCTTTGTATGCTTGTTAAAGTGCTTCAACCAGTTAAAACCAAGCTCGTTAGTAGTCTAACCATTCTTAGAGATAGCAATTACCCAGTCTTAGGGCAGGTTATCGTCCTTATACTAGTTAGATTAGTAGTAGCAGGCTTTGAAGATAATATAGGCTGGAACAGCCCATCTAGTGGCATTAATGCCTTGGATAGCTATTACCTACTCCTAGTTGCTAGGCTAGATCTGCTTTGCTCGTCCTGGCTTCCCTACATCTATAACAACTACTCCAGTAGATATCTAGCCTATCATAAAGCCTGTCTCGTCAAAGTTGTATATGTCGTCGTCCAGAATGCTGTACTTAGCTTTTATATTAGCTACAAGGGTGAACCACTCCTATATAGCCCTAGGATCCTCGCAGAGGGCTCGCCTGTAGTCGTACTTGCAGTTAAACACTGTTTTAAGCTCCTCCTGGCAAGAAACAAACGTGCTAGCCCAGTTTATGCCAACAGGGGCCAAACCGCGCTCTTTTCGCAGAGAATTAGCCATATCAGCCACAGCTGCAAGCCAGGGGGACTCTCCTCGCGTAACCAGCTTAAGTATATACGTGACAATAATTTGCTCCTCAGCAGTAGTCAGATTCCATAAGTTAGGCATAGTATCAAAGCATGAAGGTCGTCCAGCGCGTTATTAGTGTAAGGTACTTCTAGGCACGTTATAGATAGCTGCAGCGCGCTGTAAGGAGAGTGTTGCGTCTTAATCAAGAGCCTAAAGCGCAAGCTGTATTTGACGTTCTTTTGACGCAGTAAATTGGGGTTGTTAGGGAGGCATTGGTGTAGGAAAGGAGTTTTGGTGTAGTCTTGGCAAAAGTGTCCCGCTCGGTCGTGTGTCCCGCTCGCCCGTTGTGTACGTTATACTAAAACTCCCTTTCTACACTAATGCCTCCTTAACAACCCTAATTTACTGCGTTAAAAGAACGTTAAATATAGCTTACACTTTAGGCTCTTAATTAAGACGTAATACTCTCCTTATAGCGCGCTATAGCTATCTATAACGTGCCTAGAAGTACCTTATACTAATAACGCGCTAGACAACCTTTACGTTTTAATACTATGCCTAACTTATAGAATCTAACTACTGCTAAGGAGTAAATTATTATTATATATATACTTAAGCTAGTTACGCAAGGAGAGTCCCCCTAGCTTGCAGCTATAGCTAATATAGCTAATTCTCTGCAAAAAGAGCGCGGTTTGGCCTCTATTAGCATAAACTAGGCTAGTACGTTTGTTTCTTGCTAGGAGGAGCTTAAAACAGTGTTTAACTGTAAGTATGACTACAGGCAAGCCCTCTGCAAGGATCCTAGGGCTATATAGGAGTAGTTTACCCTTATAGCTAATATAAAAGCTAAGTACAGCATCCTAGACAACAACATATACAACTTTAACAAGACAGGCTTTATAATAGGCTAGATATCTACTAGAGTAGTTGTTATAGATGCAGGGAAGCTAGGACAAGCAAAGCAGATCTAGCCTAGTAACTAAGAGTAGGTAATAGCTATCTAAGGCATTAATGCTACTAGATAGGCTATTTTAGCCTATATTATCTTTAAAGCCTGCTACTACTAATCTAACTAGTATAAGGATAATAACCTGCCCTAAGACTAGGTAATTGCTATCTCTAAGAATGGTTAGACTACTAACAAGCTTAGTTTTAACTAGTTAAAGCACTTTAACAAGTATATAAAGACACGCACTATAGGTACCTACTGTTTGCTAGTTATTAACAGTTATAAGAGCTATAACTCTATAGAATTCTAGCAATACTATAAGGATTATAAGATTGTACTTCTATATATGCCTGCGCACTTATCGCACCTCCTGCAGCTACTTAACGTAGGTTGTTTTGGCCCTCTAAAGAAGGCGTATAGGGATAAGGTTAATAGGCTTATACGTAACTAGATTACCTATATTATAAAGCAGGAGTTCCTGCTATGCTTTAAAGCAGCTTATAAGAAAGCTATTACCTCTAGCAACATCTAGGGAGGGTTTTAAGGGGCTAGATTAGTTCCTTTTAACCTAGAACAGGTTATATTAACCCTTAATGTAAAGCTGCGCACTCTATTACTACTACTCCCTATAAACAACAAGCCCTGGCAGTCGCAAACCCTAAGCAATACCCTAGAATTTAAGTCGCAATTAACTCTAATTCGAGACAAGTATAAGAGGGAACAGGGCAGCTCACCAAATTCTGTTCTAAGCGCACTTAAGCACTACGCAAAGGGGGGGGCAATTCTATCGCACAAGCTGGCTTTAGCGCAACGGGAGAACGCTGAACTTCAAGCAGCCCTAGCAGCTGCTACAGAGCGTAAATTGCGCAAAAGGAAGCGAATTCAAGAGGGAGGGTCTTTTACAGTTGAGGAAGGCTAGCGGTTAGCAGCTCTAGCGGAATTTAGGGCGCGCCGTGATGGAAAGAAGGGGAAGAAGCGGGTGCGCGCTGAAGGAGGTGAACCGTCCCAACAACGCTGTGGACAGTGCGGAAAGGGTGGGCACAATGCGCGAACGTGCAAGAATAAAGTAGAAGAGGTCTTCAAGTAATATTACAGCTTGTTTTGCCTTGTGCAGGGCCAAAGCGTGGTGTTTTGGGCCATAATAGTGTGAGATTTGGTGTGGTCTTGGCAAAAGTGTCCCGCTCGGTCGTGTGTCCCGCTCGCCCGTTGTGTACGTTATATATATAAAGATATTAAGTGCCCTAAGCACTTATAGGACAAACGCACTAAGCAGCACTTCCTAGGGATTATAGATCTGCAAGAAATACTTATTATGCAGTTAGTCCTTAATAGATACTGCAAGGGACACTATTAGGAAGAATGCCTAAATGCTGCATGTAAATAATACACAATTAAGGAAGAGTGTTGTAAGTTTAAGGGCACAAAGCCTTTTTTAGGCTAGCGCTAGAGAGCGCTAGGAGTTAATCCCTTAATTCTATAGGGGCTAATCTACTTATTAAGCTCCCTATTATGTTAGAAGGAGTTGTAATAACAGCATTGTTAGATTCTAGAGCATAGTTAAACTACATCTCTTTATAAGCTATATAGCAAGCTAGACTTAAGCTACAGCAGAAGCAGAACCCTTACCTGCTTAGAGTAGCTAATAGAGAACTAATACTAGCAGAATTAGAAATTACCTACAAAGTATTGTCTATTCTATTATAGATATAGAACTATTTTAAGCAGTTAGACCTAGACGCGTTTAGAATAGCCACTTATAACATTATTTTAGGCCTGCTATAGTTATAAAAGCACAATCTGCAGATTAATTAGAAGAATTAACAGCTTTTGTTTAACAGGTGTAGATATAGCACTACTGCACGCTAGCCTACGCAACCTACGCTAGAGTTAGTAGATAAGAAGGAGATTAACAACATCTCTTTAACTATAACAATGCGCTAAGATAGAGTAGTTGGCTAAGTAGACTAGAAACGCCCCTCTATAATAGTTATAGAGACTAAGAGTGCACCTCTAGATATACTAGATGTGTATTGTTAGTACGCCTAGATGTTTAAGGAAGAGTTATCTATAAAAGCGCTACCTAAGCATTAACCTTAGGATTGTAAGATTAAACTTAAAGAAGGGAAAGAACCACCCTTTAGGCCTATATACTAGCTATCTAAGAAAGAGCTCAAGATACTACGCAAGTATATTAAAGAGAACCTTGCTAAAGGATTTATTAGGAAATCTAAATCTCTAGCAGGATTCCCTATTCTATTTATATTAAAGAAGGACGGCAAGCTAAGGCTTTGCGTTAACTACTAGAAGTTAAATAATATTATAATTAAGAATTATTATCTACTACCTAATATATTAGAGTTATAAGACTAACTCTTAGGAGTAATGTTCTTTACTACACTTAACTTACGCAGAGCGTACAACCTTATACACATAAAGAAAGGCAAAGAATAGAAGATAGCGTTTAGAACCTATTATAGTTACTATAAGTATATAGTTATGCTATTTAGGCTAACTAATGCACTAGCTGTTTGCTAGGCACTTATTAACAACATATTACAAGAGCACCTAGATATTACAGTAGTAGCATACCTTAACAATATCCTAGTATATAGTTAGACGCTAGAAGAACACAAGGTCTATATAAGACAAGTGTTAGAATGCTTAGCAAAAGCAGACCTTAGGCTAAAGCCTAAGAAGTGCAAATAGCATAAGGACAAAGTAGAGTTCCTTAGCTATATTATAGGAAGATATAGAGTTAAGATAAGTGACAAGAAGATTTAGGTTATAAAGGATTAGCTAACGCCTACCTTAGTTAAGGGAATCTAGGAATTCCTTAGGTTTATTAACTTTAACTAATGTTTTATTAAAGACTACTCTATAAAAGCCTTACTGCTTACGCAACTTACGTAGAAGGACACACTATTTAAGTAGGAACAAGCATAAGAAGATGCTTTCTAATTGCTTAAGTAAGTATGCATAGAGCTACCTATATTAATTGCATTTAAGAGCAGCAAACCTGCGCGCCTTAAAACTAATGCCTTAGATCTAGTATTAGGAGCTTACATTACACAAGAACAAGACAGACTATAGCACCTAATAGCCTACTACTTAAGGAAGTTTATAGCACCTAAAGAACACTATAATATTTATAACAAAGAACTTATAGCTATTATTAACGCGTTATAGCACTAGAGAGTCTACGCAGAAAGCTGCTTAGAGCTTACTATCTATATAGATTATAAGAACTTAGTACACTTTACTACTACTAAGGTTCTAAACTAATAATAAGTTTGCTAGTTAGAAATGCTTAGTTAGTATAAGTTTAGGATTCTGTACACGCTAGGAAAAGAGAATAGCAGAGCAGACGCTCTTAGCTAACGCTATAATCTTGCAGGCAAAAGGACAATTAATAAGTTTGCTATACTTAGAAAGAATTTAGATAGGTTATTAGGACTATCCTAGCAGCTTAACCTAATAATAGTAGTTTAGGGCAAACACTACGTACTATTGCAAGTACTAGAGAAACTAGAGGAAGAAGTTATTAGCAGTTACTATAACAACCTGCTGCATAGACACTCTAGTATTACAAGAATAATAGAACTTATTAAGAGACACTATAAGTTCCTAAATATACAAGACAAGGTTAGCAAGTTTATTAAGAATTGCGTAAGCTATTAGCAAAACAAACACAGCACGCATGCTAAGTATAGAGAAGCATAGGCAATAGAGCTACTAACAGCACTATAGATAGATATTATAATAGACTTTGTTATACAGCTGCCTATCTCTAGGGATCCTATTATAGGATATAGCTACAACTTAATCTTTGTTATAGTAGACTAATTTACTAAGTACGCTAAGATAATACCCTTTAGACATAGCTATACTGCTAAACAGTTAGCGCACGTCTTTAAGAATTGCATTATCTGCTACTATAGTATTCTAGAATTAATTATTAGCAATAGGGACAAGCTCTTTATATTAAATTATTAGACTACGCTTCTAGCGGCAATAGGTACTAAGAAGAAGCTATTAATAGCCTACTATCTGCAGACAGACAGACAGACTAAACAAGTAAACTAGACAATAGAGACGTACCTCTGCATCTACTGCAACTAGCAGTAGGATAACTAGTGTTTACTACTGCCTATAGTATAAATTGCATATAATAATAAGCTTTTAGAAGCAACAGGCTATTTGCTGTTCTTTGCAAACTACAGCAGACAGCTAAATCTCTTTATAAGGTTATTAGACAGCAGCATCTAAATAGAATTAGTAATATCCTTAGTTAGGGCACTAAAGGAAGTATACTAGAAATTGCTTAATAATATTACTAAAGTTTAGGCAAGGAGCATCTCTTATATTAACAAGAAATAAAAAACAGCGCCTCTGCTAAAAGAGAGGGATAAAGTGTATCTCCTTATAAAGAACCTACGCACACAGTAACTAATAAAAAAACTAGATAAGGTTAAGGTTAGACTATTTTTTATTTCTTAACAAATTAGCCTAGTTAACTATTAACTTGTGCTGCCTAAGGATGCAAAGATCTACCCTGTATTTTATATCTAATTATTAGAACTAGCTAACCCTAGAACGCCAATCTAGCAAGACTTCTACTACTAGGCAGACAGCTAGGATAAATAGGAAGTTAAAAAAATAATAACACACTAGAAGAAAGGATAAGGAGCTAAGTACCTAGTTAAATAGTGAGAATACCCTAATTTAGAAAACACATAGGAACCTATTGCACACCTTAAGAATTACTGCTAACTACTAGCGCAGTACTAGTAACAGCATTATCTAAATATAATAGAAGATTTACAGCCTAGACCTTGTCTAAGAGCCTGTCTATAATGCTCTAAGTAAATAGAGATAGAGCAACGCTATTAGAAGGCGCTAAAGTTGCTTCCTACTGCTTAATACGCTAGATCTCTATCTCCTTAACTATAATTACCTCTATAGCGCAATTAGCGTTCTCTGCTAATGCTTTCTTTATCTCTAACTCTTCCCTTTGTATTTTATATAGTTGCGCTTGCAGACGCTCCTTCTCTTCCTTAATAGTAGACTACTTATTAGAGGAAATCTATATGTTATAAGTTTTAGAGTTTAAGCAATTGCACTTGTTATAGCAACTAGACTAAATGTGCACACAGCACACTAGGCTAGCCTTGCAACAGTTTTAACACGCAACAGGCATAATATTACTAAATAGATTAATATACTCTATAAGGTTTAGGCAACGTGCAGTACTATTATCTTTAATAATTAGTTTAGAGGATTTTAGTGCTTTAGGCATAATACTTACAGCTTTAAGGACAAAGCTATAAAGGGGGAGAATAGTATTATAATCTGTTATAGCCTAGCCCTACTATACTTATAGAGCGACTAGGGTTGCTCTTACTAAGCAAGTAAATATAAGAAAGTATAACAGAGGTGCTCTCTCTAATCTCTCCTTAGCACAAGAGCAGGAGAGCAGTATTGCTCTCTTTGCTCCTATAATCTCTTAAGAGCATATAGAGCAATAGAGCATTGTGTATAGCCCCCTACACTTATTTAGTATATAGCATATAGGAACACAACCCTTATAGTTTATGTTTAACTTTGTTAATTAAGTTACTTCTTAGAATCTTACTTTAATAATAACAAGCTATATTGCGCATTGCTTAGACCTTTATTACCCTAAGCTGTTATATTAGACTTTGTCTAGATGTAACTCACCCTACTGTTCTAGATACTAAACTTATCCCTAAGACCTAATAGAACTAGTACAATATTAGACTTTGTCTAGGTACGACTTTAACAGCGTCTTACTAAGAGATTAGAGTCTTATTAAAGAGCTAGTAGCGTAAGCTATATCTAAGCTTCTTTACACGCGTCTATTTGTTATAGTTATAGAGGTATTGGTGTAGAGTTGGTGTTTTAGTAAGGTCTTGGCAAAAGTAGGCGGCTTGCTCTAGTAGGCGACTTGCCCTATACCTATGTTATAATAGGCTAGATAAGTAGTAGGAAGGTTGTTATAGATATAGGGAAGCTAGGATAAGTAAAATAGGTCTAGCTAGGCAACTAGGAGTAAGTAATAGTTATCTAGGGTATTAATACTACTAGATAGCCTATTCTGCCCTATATTATCTTTAAAGCGCGCTAACACTAGTCTAACTAGTATAAGAATAACGTACTGCCCTAGGATTAAACTATTACTATCTCTAAGAATAGCTAGACTACTAATTAGCTTAGTTTTAACTAGTTAAAGCACTTTAATAAGCATATAAAGGAACATACTACTAGAGCCTACTATTTGCTAATTATTAATAGTTATAAGAGCTATAACTCTATAGAATTCTAGCAATACTATAAGGATTATAAAATTATACTCCTATATATACCTACGTACTTATTGCACCTCCTATAGCTACTTAATATAGGTTATTTTGCCCCTCTAAAGAAGGCGTATAGAGATAAGGTTAATAAGCTTATATATAACTAGATTAACTATATTATAAAGTAGGAGTTTCTGCTATACTTTAAAGCAGCTTATAAGAAAGCTATTACTGCTAGTAATATCTAGAGAGGGTTCTAAGGGGCTAGATTAGTCCTATTTAACCTAGAATAGGTTATATTAACCCTTAATATAAAGCTGCACACTCTATTACTACTACTCTCTATAAATAATAAGCTCTAGCAGTTGCAAACCCTAAGCAATACCTTAGAATTTAAGTTGCAATTAACTCTAATTTAAAATAAGTATAAGAGAGAGTAGGATAGCTTACCTACTTCTATTCTAAGCGCAATTAAGCACTACGTAAAAGAGAGAGCTATCCTATTATATAAGCTTGCGCTTATATAAAAACAAATCTATAAGCTTAAAGCAGCTGCTAAGGCTACTATATATTATAAACTATATAGAA
This sequence comes from Didymella glomerata, assembly GCA_030271015.1. NCBI lineage: Eukaryota > Fungi > Ascomycota > Dothideomycetes > Pleosporales > Didymellaceae > Didymella > Didymella glomerata. The sequence continues at coordinate 468,427 of JAJOHN010000017.1, forward strand.
GAAAGCATATTTAAGCTAAAGGAAGCCTTATAGTTAAAGAGAGCTAGTAGTTAACTACTCTAAAGGAGTTTAGGGCGCGTAGTAATAGAAGGAGAGAGAAGAAGCAGGTGCACGCTAAAGGAGGTAAACCCTCCTAACAACGCTATAGAAGGTGTAGAGAGGGTAGGCACAACGCGCAAATATGCAAAAATAATATAGAAGAGGTCTCTAAGTAATATTATAGCTTGTTTTGCCTTATACAGCGCTAGTTTATAGTATTCTAGGCTATTATAGGGTATAATAGGGGAGAGTTTTGGCAAAAGTAGGCAGCTCGCCCTAGTAGGCGACTTGCTCTACACCTACGTCAAAGCCTGTCTTGTTAAAGTTATATATATTATTATCTAGAATGCTATACTTAACTTTTATATTAGCTATAAGGTTAAACTAGTCCTATATAACCCTTAGGTCTTTGCAGAGGGCTTACCTATAGTTATACTTATAATTAAAGACTACTTTAAGCTCCTCCTATTGCAAAACAAATATACTAGCCTATTATAGGCTAATAGGTGCTAGACTGCGCTCTTCTTGCAGATAATTAGCTATATTAGTTATAGCTACAAGCTAGGGAGACTCTCCTTGCGCAACTAGCTTAAGTATATATATAATAACAACCTACTCCTTAGTATTAGTTAGGTTCTATAAATTAGGTATAATATTAATACATAAAGGTTGTCTAGCGCGTTAATAGTATAGTATAGTTAAGGGCATATTATAGATAGCTATAGTATATTGCAAAGAGAGAGTTGCGTCTTGTTTAAAAGCCTAAAGCGCAAGCTATATCTAACGCTTCTTTAACGCATTAGACTAGCGTTGTTGTAGTTATATTAGAGTAGTAGTAGTATTTTAGTATAGTCTTAGCAAAAGTATTCTATTTAGTCTAGTATTCTATTTGCCCTTAACCTGCGTTAGTGTTGTGCGCTTAACTTTAATGCGTTACTATAGAGCTAAGACGCGCCTGCGCAATAAGGTCTTAACAGAGTAGCAAAACCTTAACCTATAATAGGAGAAAGACCTTATAGTATATATAGAAGAGCTTTTAGAGCGTTAGCTATAACCTATAAGGCAAATAATATAAAACTTTATATTATCTATAGCCTAGAAGGAGGTCTCTAAGGGTACTATTACACGCTTTATTAATAAACACTATAACTAAATTATATTATAATAGAACTCTGCTATAGACTCTGTTTATTACAACGCTAATTCTGCAGCTAAATATAAGCAGTACTTTAAGCTACTGCATAATAAGATTTAGAAATATAACGTTAAGGCAGCACATATATATAATATAGATCAAAAAGGCTTTATAACTAGCATTATTAGTAGGTTAAAATAAGTGTTTAGCAAGAGGAAATCTAACAAGGGAGAGGTTAGAGCATCTCTCTAAAATAGCAATTGTAATTAGGTAATAATAATAGCTTATGTGTGTGCTAATAGAGGAGTGCTGCTGCCTAGAGTTATCTACGCTACTGCTAGAAAAGCTATCTAATTAAGCTAGGTTAAGGATATTAATTCTAGAAAACACTTAGTACACTTTATAACAAGCCCTATAGGATAGTTAAATAATAATATAGGACTTGCCTAGCTTAAGCAGGTATTTAATCGCTATACTAAAGCTAAAGTATAGAGGAAGTAGCAGCTATTAATCTTTAATAGCTATAGGTTATATATAATAATAGATTTTATTACTTACTATAATAATAATAAGATCCTATTATATATTTTTCCTCCTTATTTAACTTATATACTTTAACTATTAGACATTATATGCTTTAAGCTATTATTATCTAGCTATAAGTACTACCTTACTATCTTTATACATAAGAGCTAGGGCTTGCTCCCTATAAAGAAAAGCAACTTCTTTAGCCTCTTCTAGAAAGCCTAGGTAGCTATATTTATAGAGGAGATAGTATTAAGGTCCTTCTATATAATAGGTATAGCACCCCTTAACTCTAGTATTATTATTAATAGATTTGCCTATAAAGACTCTAAGGACTTATCTAAAGCTAGCTTAGGTACCTTAGTATATAGTAGTAAAGATTAGCTTAAGATTAAGTTACTTATGCGTAATATATTAACTAATTAGAGTAGTAAGGATACATAGAAAATCTTATGCTTACTCTACTATATCTCTATACAAAATAAGCTCTTTTATAATAAGATTATAGGCCTCTAAACCTTACTATAATAGAAGAAGAAGCACTCTAAGAAGTTATATCCTTTGCCTCTCTAACAACGCTAAGAATACTATAGTAGAGCTATTTTCTAGTTACTAAGCAAGCGCTGTAAAGCTAAGCACTAATATAATATTATTTAATACTTAAATATAGAAGAAAAGCTTAGGAAAGTAGATAAGTAAGAGGTAGTAGCTACTAGAAGGCTTATAAAGGAGAAGGAGAAGGAGTAGAGGCATATAGCACGTAAGGCAGCTGCTAAAGTGCAGAGAAAAGAGAAAGAAGAGCGCGCTAAGGGAGTTACTAAATATAAGGTAGAACAATAGTAATAGAAGGAGAAGTATAATACTGCAAAAGCTATAGAATTGCCCTAAAAGAGCAAGAGGAAGGCTTTATAAGCTGCTAGGTTAAAAAAGTATTAAAAATATATTAATATTAATAATATCATAGTTGCAGCTTCTACGCTGCTGCCCCTATTGCTGCTATATAGAACTATATTACGTAGCTACAACATTAAGCTTCTAGCAAGATTTAAGCAGTATATCTTTTTTATAAGTAGTTAATTACTAATACACTATAAAATCTTATAATAATAACTATTATAGGTAGTTTGATAGCCTTATATTATTTAATATAGGTAGAGTTAATTCTGCGCATTTAATGAATCCGCGCATTTAACGCACGGACACGGTAATGCCCTGCACTTAGCCTTGCGCACCTTACCGGATGAGCTTCCGCGGGGAATCCTTCAAGCTACTTGGCCAGCCACAAAGTCGAGAGTGGGTCGCTCGTGGCACAGTCGCACGGTGGGTCGATCCTTCAGAAACACCGAGGCTGTTCGGATCCGACTCGAATTATAAAGCAACAGAAGCGCCGTGTGCGACCAATTCAATATGAGCTGAATAAAAACTCTCGCTATGCGTTCCGCAGTCGTGTTGGCAGGTTTTGGTGCGATAGGCTTAGTAGATGCCGTCCAGACCTATGACTACATTATCGTGGGTGGCGGCACGACTGGTCTTGTTGTTGCAAATAGACTGACAGAAGATTACAACAGTAAGTTTGTCCACAGAGATCTCGAACTTATGCATTGGCTGACGAGACTATCCATAGAAACTGTTCTCGTCATTGAAAACGGTGCTCTGGATAATGGCACAACATCAAGCATACCTGGCAACTCTGCAGGGCTCAACCTTGCCGCCATGTACGACATTTACAGTGCGCCCGAACCAAACTTGGGCAACAAATCGTTCTTGGTGACCGTCGCCAACGTCGTTGGTGGTGGCTCATATGTCAATGGGATGCAGTGGGACCGAGGTTCAAATGCAGACTACGATGCGTGGGCTGAACTGGGGAACAAGGGGTGGGACTGGAAGGGCCTGAAGCCTTACTTTGCGAAGAGTAACCGCTTCGATCCGCCTTCGCAAGAGACGACGAAGAGGTTTGACATCACCTACGACGAGAACGCATATGGCTATGGTCAAGTCAACGTCTCGATATCTGACTATCAGTTCCCTGACATGAAGGCGATCTTTCATTCGTGGGACAATGTCTCCATCCCGCACCCGAAAGAGGGCTTCGCGGATCCTATTGGAGTCTTCTGGAGCCCGAACAGTGTCAACAAGGCAACAGTAACACGTACTACATCGCGAACGGCGTACTTCGACCCCATCGTGTCACGCAGAAACCTGAAGTTGTTGTATAACACTCACGTGGACGAGATTACTTTCCACAATAGCAGTGCGGGCGCACTAGTCGCTGCAGGAGTCAAATACACATTGAGGGGCAGCCAGCAACAGGTGCAGGCTGTTGCTACTAAAGAAGTTATTCTTGCTGCCGGCGGAGTCTTCACTCCGCATCTGCTGATGTACTCTGGCATTGGCCCCAAAGACGTGCTTGAAGCCGCTGGTGTCCCTGTGAAGAAGGTTAGTCCGCCGGACAAATGGCCTTTTTCATACTGACCAATTCAGGATCTTGCCGCGGTAGGCTCGAATTTCCAGGATCACATCGCGAGTTACATGAGCTTCGCCCTTCAAAACCTTGCACCTGAGAGCCTTCAGGCTCTCAACGCGAACGCAACATTCAATCAAACCTCGTACGACGAGTACATCAAGTACAAGACTGGGCCCTACTCGGCCGGCAAGTCTAACGGTCTTGTCTTCATGGCGCTGCAGCACTTCGACACCGCATTCAATAAGACTGTCTCGAAGATTCGTTCCCAGAACGTTTCCGAGCTCTTGCCAGAGCGCTACTCCGAGAACAAAGCGCTTCTTGCGGGTTACATCAAGCAACGCAACATTCTTGTGGATCAATACTCCGGTACTGATGCTGCAGTTGGCGAAATAACCATGCAGCCCTGGGGACTGTCGGCCATTGCACACAACAAACCTCTATCACGAGGTACCATCACGCTCAACACGACCCACCCAGGAGCGTATCCCATCGTTCGCTGGAACGCTTTCCTAAACCCTGTCGATGCTGACGTGATGATCGCGTTGACTCGTTACAACCGCAAACACTGGGCAAGCGAGGCACTCGCAAGATACAAGCCAGTCGAGACTGTGCCAGGAGCGCAGTATCAGACGGATGCAGACATCATTCAGGGTGGTATCGAGTCGGCATCTCTACAGCCCACGTTCGCCCACCCTAGCGGAGGATGCAGCATGATGCCGGAGGACTTGGGCGGCTGTGTCAGCGATAAGCTTTTGGTGTATGGCGTTGAGAAGCTCAGCGTGATTGACGCTAGCATCATTCCGCTCATTCCCGCTACTCATCTGCAGGCGACGATGTACGCTGTTGCTGAGAAGGCAGCTGACATCATCAAGGCAAGGGCTTAGAAGGGAAAGTCCTTCAGGGCTCTGGCCAGAAACGGAATTCGGCAGATTAGATCGGTATAGTATCGATAGTGACAGCACGACCGTTCTGTGAGCTGAGAGTGCCAAATTGATGCGGAGGAGACCCTGCCGAAACGGCCCAGAGTATTGCACGGCTGGGAGCTTTGAGTTCGGTGTGACGTAGCTGCTGGAGCAAAGAAGACCGTCAGACAAAGTGTGCGATCGAGTCGATGACAGCATGACAGATGACACCGTGCGACCGCGTTGGACGCGACGACGCGACTTAGTCAGGATCGTTTCCCAGCCATCGGGCCAGTTTAGGCTAGCGCTTCCTCTTCAGGAGTTGAGCTAGCACTCGCAACCAATCACCTCGCTATCAGGATAGCCCGCTTCGATCGTACCTGGCGATCAATTCAGCATCTATGATGTATGCTGAAAAGCACAATCGACAAAGTGCCATGACACTGTCAAAGGAGCCTGAGGCTAAAAGGTTGCTGAGCCGACGCCCACATGATGGCCATATTGATATTTCCACCAAGATCTTTGTGCCCTAATTTGAAGTTATACATCCTCAACCACAAAGCTTTGACATCATTCGACTCACTCTAGATCGCGTTCGTTCAGCATGTCTCAGGTCGACAGCAGCGAGACTAAAGACACCATCCACATCATTCACCTATCTTACGACAACGATGATCGCTCAGCCCTTACAATCCTAGCCAACGATGTGCGCTTCCAAGTCATTGCCGACCCAAAAGACCTGCAGAAATCGAGCGATAAGACCCTCTACTATGACTACCTTGACAAGGTCTACGGCCTCCGCGACGCGGAGCAAAGAGAGTTCGACGCAGCGCACGAAAAACAATCAAAATCTCCAAACAAGAATCGCAAGAAGAGCGAAGACCGCGATAGCGCCGTCGACGTAACAGCCGACGACTACGCCTCGGACGAAGACCAAGATTCCCTGAGCGCAGAACACGACTTGCGGAAATGGCTGCTGACCAGCATGACCTCCGTGATCGCCGAATGCGCACCTGCCGAACGTGCGCCCGAGCCATCAAGTCTGTACGATTGGTATCACGGACCGACGTACTTCTACAGTCTGGGCGTGAAGAGCGGGGAGCTTATCCCTGAGCTGCTTGAAGAGAGCGATGAGTTGAATGCGCGCATCGAGAAGCTGGCGCCGCGCATGAAGATGCCGCAGTACATCCAGAAGATCGACGTGCCATGGCTCAATGCCAACGATCTGACGGTGCAGTCTGAAGTCGACTTTCCGGAGCCCGCGCATCCGGGTAAAGTGACGAGTCAGAATGGGGAGGTGTACTTTTTCAAACCGGTTGTCAGTGGTGAGCCAGGGCCGATTAAGCGTGAGATCAGCATCCTGCAGAAGATTGAGGAGCTGGGCTTGGATATTAAGGTCCCAAGGTTGGTTGGTTTTGTGGCGTTCGAGGACAGTAAGACAGAGACTATGGGCTTCCTGCTCAGTCACATCGAGGAGTCAACGCCGCTTACGAAGATGCTCAAGTCCAGCGTGCCAGAAGAAAAGAGGGAGCACTGGAGCAGGAAGAGCAAGGAGTACGTCGATACACTGCACAGGCACGACATCATATGGGGCGATGCAAAGGCTGATAATTTCATGGTGGACAAGCATGATGACTTGTGGATCATCGACTTCGGCGGGAGCTACACAGAAGGTTGGGTTGACCCCGAGCTCTCAGACACGCTCGAGGGTGACGAGCAAGGGTTGCAAAAAGTGCAGAAGGCGCTGCAGAACCCTGATACTGACGAAGTGCCGGACCGGAGCACTTCAGATAGGAGCAGCACTCCCAACCCATCGGCGACGGTTCATGAGACTGCTTCGAGTCTTTTCGTCACGGAGGGTCCTGGGCGCAAAAGGAGTCATGCTGAAGACGCTGACGAAGGTGTTGAGGAGAGTCCGTCTAAGCGCAGGCGTGGAGAGACGGAAGATTAGATACCCTGTTGCTTCAGTCTGTTTGTTTAGTTTCAAAGTTCTATGATTATGGAGGCCATGCACCTTGTGTCTGCCAGAAACATGTTGAGCCCTTTGGAAAATGGTCACAGTAGGATCTCGGAACAAAGACTGGCTGTTCTTCGTCTCCCACCATAGAGGTTGTCTCTGGAGGTGGATGCCTCGAGGCTTGGGAACCCATTCCCTAAACGTTTCCTGAAGATGTCCAAACGCCTTTCTGACCTCCGAACAATCATCACTTAATCGCAGCGCAAATTGTAGCTCAGAGATCTGGTGATGCAAAATCTCATGATTCATCATTCTTGCCGTCCCGATTCCTACAGAGGTACTTGGTCACCTCCGATAATAGAAGCGAGAGAGGCTTTGCGTAATCAGGAACGATGTCCCTAGATGCCACCCGATGGAGCGGCAGAATGGCGTACACGTAATCATGAGCGTTCGCGCATCTCGATCCCCGGGAGAATCGAGTGAGTACATCTCCAAAAGTTTGATAGTTGAGCTGATCATCATGTTTCCTGGACCTTACTACGACCGCCTTGATAGCCAGGGCACCAGCCATGTTTGCGAAAGTATACTTGTCAAGACCTCTTTGCTAAGTTCAAGTCACGCGGATGCTCTTCAACCAACCGACGGGTCCAGTCACTTCTCTTGCCGCACCGCGACGCAAATTGAGTGGCAACCCGTGAAATCGATTCCAACAAGCCTGCATCAAGCATATCGGAGCCGCGTTGGAGGGCCAACCATCGTGCTTTGACATACTCCTGAACGATCCATATTCTCGACCAATACTCCAGTTCAAGCAGCCTTCAAATGCGGTTGAGAATGTCGCGACGGTCGCCCTGCGTACGGTAGCGCTTTTGAAGACTGTCAAACCAGTTGGACGGTGCGCCGGGCGTCCACAGGTGCTGGGTCATCCGACTCAGGTTCGAGTCACTTGAATTAAGATCCTCCAGGATCGCGAACTCAGAATCGTCACTTGTCCTGGACAATGTGCGAATGGCCAACGATGTCCCTTCATTGCCGAATCCAAGCCAGGTGCGAACGTCGGTCGCCTCAGCACTGATCTGACCCATAATAGCTACCTGTGAACTACGCTCTGGTGTCGAGGTGGTTCGACTGCGAGGTGTGGAACCGCTAACTTGTTTGGATGATCGCGGTCAGCTTCAGCGCGTGGTCCGTGACTCCAATCGTGAAGGCGGATGAGGAGGCTGCCGTTGATGTAGAGGACGCGCCTCTCGTAGAGAAGAAACGGAACGTATTTCTACGCCACCATGACTGTGCAGTTTCGCGATGAAGGAAATACGCCTGTGAGAGACTTATCAATGGGTATTCTTTGATACACTACCCAATCCAGCCCTGACCCTACGCCAAGCCTCTGTAATACACGCATGCTAGAATCGCACACCAACCCGCAATGCACCCTGCAACGCCGCACGCTGGAAGAATGATTATGCTTTCCTTTCCACCTCTTTACTTTTGCCCGAAAATAGCACACCAACATGGGTCCCTTACTTGTTCATAGCATTCTGCTGCTTATTCATCGCGCAGCCTCCTCCACAAGATCCCGTACATCCCTTGCTCGTTGCAGCCACTGCAGATCCTCTGCGTCGCGACCCAGGGTATCGCTACCCAGCACGACTCGCAAATACTCCGCAAGCCCGATCGCGTTCTCTGCGCCACCGAACAGTGTGCCTGACCGTCTGCTTACGACGCCCCACTGCTCGATTGTGTAGATGCTCCACTTGACAAGTAGCTTCTTGTTGCGACCGTTGAAGGGGGCTTCTTGTGCGTACCACAAGGCTTCGAATGTGGCGACTAGAAACTCGAAGGGCGCGTTGAGGCGGACGAGGATGTCGATGGGCCATGTGATGTTAGCACTGTAGATGAGTTTTCCTCCTGGGTTCGAACTGCGGTCGTGCGTGTAATATTCGAGGTCGTACTGCAGCAGCAGTTGGAGGACGATGTTGACGGGAAACACGTTCTCGTTCATGTTGACGCGGCGGCCAATCTCCTCGACCTTGAGCGCGAGCACCTCCCATGGCTGGGGGATGTTGTTGGCCCTAGCCTGTTCGTCGACCTGCTGGATGAGGTTGGACCAGGTGTTGCGGATGTCGGGGATATTGCGGTGGTCTGCGGCGTGGTAGATGAGCAGACACACATCGTAGTAGCCGGCTTGATCGGCGTAGTTGTGATACAGCTGCTTTTGTATCAGCACCAAGTATTGGTATTTGATTGATAGACCTTACCTCGTCCAGCGGCTGAATCTGACCGTTCAGCAGTCCGAGCACCTGCTCCCTACGAGTTGGGTCGCGCGCAAGTCGCTCATCGTTCTTGAGCTTACCCAAAATGTCGTCCTGAATATTTGCGATATCGAGATGGTCGGCGATGTTGCGCAGAAGTTCTTGTCGTGACTGCCTGTTGCGCACTCCAGTCTCGGAGAAGCCTGTCATGCGTGTGGATGCGTTCGCCTTCGCGAATGACAGATACTCTATCCTCTTCTCCAGGGGCAGGTTTATTTTCTCACTCTTAGCGAGCTGGTACTGTGTTTCCGCAGCGCTCAAGTAGTCGTTGTAGTGGGCATAGTAGCGCCACAGAAGATCTGCGTGAGCAGCCTCCTTCCCCGACTTCTGACGCAGATACTCAACGACAAACGGCGAGTTAATCTCCAGCAGACGCTCTGCCCACCCGTTTTGCATGTACCAGTCGTAGAGGTAGTTCTGGAACACTTCGTCGTCCGAGTTGTTGATCTGATCGTACGCTTCGAACTTGCGCCGTGTGACTGCAGATACAACACCATCTTGTACTGGTCCCTGACTGTTGTACGCCTGGTCGACCGCGTCAATGACCTGTTTAGCAAGGTCGTAGCACGCGCATCGCTTCTCAAAGAAGTCCTTTCGAACATCGTTGGGGTCTACGCTCGGATCGTCCTTCTCCCGCATCCATGACAGGGCCTGATTGCCGCGGTCCCACTCCTGGGCAACCTTGAGGCATAGTCGAATCGCACCTATTATCTTGTCAGCGACGTGCATAAGCAGTTCAAACTTCAAAACTTACCAGCATAGAACTCGAGCTGGATGTACTGCTTGACTGTGTCGTTCAGATTGTCGAAAGTCAAGCTCTTCGCAACCTGCTCGAATAAGCCTAAGCTATCGTTGAGCAGGAGACGACCACGCTCGGCGTTCGCGCCCAAATCTGCCGCCTTCTTAACAGCCTCCTGACCGCGGAAGACCATGACGTCGTCTGCGCTACAGAAGCTGCCGCACTTCCTCCTTAAGGACTCCGCAACCGTTTCGACGTTTGAGCCCTTCGCGATGTTGCGGTTAACGATAGCCTTGACCAGATCCTTGGCGAGATCTCGGCCTTCCGCTACAGAAAAAAGAGCCTGGAATGTCATGCGTCGAACCATGGCTTGGGAGTTGGGATCGAGGAGCTGCATGATGTCCTCCAGTCGCTCGTCGAACAGCACAAGAACGAAGGCAATGCCCTCCACCATGTCGTTCACCAGTGTGACCAGACTTGTCAGCGCCCTGTGCTCGCCCTGAAGCTCGACTTCCTCTTGTCGCGACGAGACACGTCCAAGAGCTTCTGGCCCTGCAAGCCCTTCAATGAAGGACTTGTTGTCGTCAAGGAACTTTTGTAGGTCCATCAGCGCACGCTGGATGTCCTGCAGCTTGCTGATCTTGACAGCTGATGTGAGAAGAGGGCCGGTTGGGGTAGCCTCCTCCGCAATGACCGGAGCGTGCCAAATGGACCGCACAAGACGAGCCACGTACATCGCGATACCGTCGTGTCGTGGCGAGGCCCGAACATTCTCGACGCTAGGACCCTCGACCGTCGCACTCTCTGTCAAGTGGGCCCTGCCGCCGAAATCGATGAAGACCTTGCGAGCGAACTCTGTCACCTCGGGATCGGTGATCCTGGCGATCCGCGAGTCTGGCCCAACATCAGACCCCTGGTTACAAGCAACAGCCAGAGCAGTGGCCGCTGTCTCAGCGAGACCATACTGCTTAGCAAGCTTCCTGATATCGGCCTCGGTGCCCTCCTGTCCACCTCCGTATTTGACAAGCGCAGCGAAGATGTCAACGAGTCGCTTCCGTCGTACGGTCTCGATACCGAAAGATGTGATGATCGCGTACTCGTTGAGGGGCTTGTCGAACTGTGTAGCGAGTTCGTTGCCAAACCCAAGAGGTTCGCTCCTAGCGGAGAAAGGCTCAGACACCTGGCCCATATCCTGAATTCTGCCCACAAGCTCCAAAGACAAGCCAGTTTCGTAATACCGCGGAGGTTCTGAGCTTTCGCGCTGACCGAGCAAACCTGAGTGAGGCGCGGAGATGAAGAGCGTTTGATTCTGCTGGTTCTCTGACCTCAAGACGAAGGAGAAGAAAGCACCAGGTGCAAATCTGTTGCCATACTTGGTCTCTTTGAGGTATTTCGAGTTCAAACCCAGCGGTGCGCCCTGGTACGGTTGCAGTTGGGTCGAGTTGCTCTGCTGAGGTGTCTGGCCATCGTCAGGAGGGAATCGAACGTGACGCAATTGCATGCTGTTTGGCGCACTGGTGCTGTCGCTGTTCCAGCCGCCAGAAGTTGTGCTTAGATACAATCTACATCCTGTAGATGTTGTTGCCATGAGGGAAAGGTGATCCGCCTCTGTGCTCGCAATAGGGCTCAGAGCCACAATCTGCATGTTATTGAGGACCTCTCCCTGGCGAACGATGTGGCTGCACATGGTCTGGAGGGCCGAGACGGTTCGTGTGATGACACATTCGAGGGTTGCTGGTGCGCGCATGTGGTAGACCTTGACCGTGCTGTTCGTCGAAAGTGTGTACAGGAGGTTTCGAGTATCGTCGATGACCATCTGCGCGATTCCGGCTTGTTGCGTGGTACCGTAGAAGGGTAGCGCGGGAAGGCCTACAGCTTTCGATACGTGATTTGTCTTGCTGCATTTGCTGGAAAACCAGCGATCCTCTTGCTGGTAATTGAGTTCGTAAACGTCCTCTGTGCTCCCATCGCCGAAGAAGATGCGCCCTGTCTTCTCCGATCCCGCGATCGCAGTCACCGTGATCCTCCTAACCGAAGTCGAGAGGCCTGTGCGATACAATGTGACTCCGTGGACACCCTCGGGCCCTCGCTGGCACTCGACGGCGATCAAGAAGATGTCGGTGACGGTCGCGACCACCAGCAAGTACTCAATTGTGTCCACGAAAACCTTCGCGCGCGGCTTGACGAGCTTGACGCAGGTGATGTTGCTCGGCTGCTCCTCAAAACCAACGAGCTCAGGGTTCGGGTGTGTGTAGTCCCATAGGTAGACTTGGTTGTCCACGACCACCCAGGCGTGATTGATCTCTGCAAACAACCCCATCTGTGTCGACATTTGCGTGTGGTCCACCTGCTCGAAGACAGCCTCAGGTAGTCGGTAAGTCCGTAGCTTCTGGAAGGGTGCCCATGCTGGGTTCGTTGGCAACTCATACTCCCCAGATACGCCCTCTATCCACCTGTCAGCTTCGAAATGCGCTTCCATCCCCTCCTTGTGCGCTACTTACGTCCGACGTACGCCTCTAGCGGAGGGTAACGGTTGTCTCTGTCCAGCATGCTATTGACAGTGCGCGCAGCACGCTCAATTGGGCTCTCCACTGGTGGCGCGGGAAGCGCCTGTGCTGGTTGCTGCGCCTGTTGCTGCGGCGGCTGCTGCTGAGCCTGCTGCTGAGGCTGCGCAAAGGACGGCTGCCGTTGTTGCGCAAAAGATGGCTGCCGTACCAGCCCGCCTCGGTTCGGCGCGGGAGTATTGATGAACATGCCCGGCGTGGGCCGCTGCGGCGTCGTAGGGACTGAAAAATTCATGATGTGCGGCGGAGATGCGGTGGATGGGCGCGGTGGCCTGGGTGAGAGCGAGCTTCAGGTGGTGGTTGGGGATACGCGCTGGCGTCTAGGCGTAGACATCAATCGCGCGCAAATGCTGAGACGCTCCAGAAAAAAGGGAAGCACGCCACGCTTCGAGTCGTATGGGGGTGCTGGACGGTAATTGCGGGTGGACGGTGTGCTCAACTTGAAAGTTGACGGACAACAAAAGAGCTTGCTTGGCGCGACGACAGGGATGATGCTCTGGCGCGTCTGAGCTCTTTTTGGTGGATCGCCGTAGACATTCACTCGAGCATTGACTTTCACACAACGAGACGGGAACTTCTCACAGCAGTCAACGCTTTTAGCTACCAGCCATTCTTTACAGCTCGACATTGGCACGGCAGACATTCACCATGGCTCTCTTCAGACCCGCGACGATGCGCACAGCTTTCTCAACCTCTCAATCAGTCTGCATTCGCTATGCTGCTCTGCGCTATTCTTCCACATCGACCTCTGAGTCTGTCGTCCTGCCACGGTTAAAGGACGACCTTAAGACAGCAATGCGCTCGAAGAACAAGCCTGCGCTCAACGTCATTCGCGCACTCCAAGCCGAGATTATCAACGCGTCCAAGACCGCAAAACCAATCGAAAACGATGGCACATTCTACTCCCTGGTTCAGAAGCAAATCAAGGCCTCAAACGCCGCGATCGAGGAGTGCAACGCTGCGAAGCGTCCGGATTTGGTAGAGAAGGAGCAGGCGCAGTTGGATGTGCTGAAGAAGTACGCTGAGGATATCCCCAAGGTATCGCAGGAGGAGTTGAACGGCATCATCGATCAGGCGGTTGCTGGGTTTGAAGAGGCCAAGAGGGCATACGGACCTATTATGGGCAAGGTCATGGGCGCCATCAAGGGCAGGCCGCACGACATTGAGTACGTGCAGAAGAAGATCGAGGAGCTTGTGGGAAAGAAGTAGTGGGCCAGACTATCGAGGGCTGACAACTGTACAAAATGCGTGTATCATGTATGTAAAAGATGTATCTTGTAAGATTAGCATGCATAGAAGAGCGCGGTATCAGGAACTTGGAGAAGGTCAAGATACAGCATGGCACTTCTGCAGTCGCGTGCACGCCTACTACAACGCTTCCTGTCGATGCCTTGCATGAAGGCTGCCAGTGCACCCTGGCATATGCTAGTGTACCACGCTGAGATATATTGACGTCTATCGTAAAGACAAAGACAGCGGCGCCGGGCCGCTCCCGTAGACAGAGCACATCGCAAGTGCTGGGGCGTTAGCGCGACGTCGAAGATGCAGCAGTTCACGCATGTAGTTGAGGCTGAGCGTCTGGCTTGCGTTCGTGCTCGCCAAACCTTGTTCTACATTGCCATGACGTCACACTGCGACCTTCACCCTGCACCTCTTCGGTTTTGTCCGGTGACAGTACGGGAGTAGGGATAGCCTTGTAGTAGCGAAAAATTCTGGAGATTGGGCAGGCTCGAGTCCTGTGCGTGTGTAGCCTGAAGACCTCCAGGGTTGGCTCTTTGTTCCATTGTCAGTTCAGGTAGCAAGCGCGAATATGGTCGCAACTGCCCAACATCAGAATATGCCCGAACTTCATGCATGAGGCACTTGATTTCCCCGTCTGAAACAGCCCGCAGAGGAAGAGTCAGCGGCTACCATGGCCCAGCCGCAAATCACGGCGCAAGCCTATGCAGGGGAGGGGCGTTCTGGCGCTCGGGCGGCGACGTCATCCGTATTCGACCAAGGTCGCACCCACACACCATCAACAGTCCTAGTCTAGCTTGCGACAATATATTCACAGCCGTAGCCCAGTTCCGTTGCTCAAGTTTCGACTCGACTTGTGATTTCCACCCAGTTTTGCGCTTACACGCTGAAGAGGAATCCCCCGCGGATATTGCGGCAGCACCCCGCATCACGAGTTATTACATCAAGAAGGCTGGAATAGCGACTCTCTCCAGATACTACAGCTATGGCGTATCGCTCTTCGACTGGTAACCTTGCCAGCCACGACGATGAACCTCGCGGAGGCCAGCGCTGGGATCGCGACAGATTCGAGCGCATGAGGGGAGGAGGCAGGGGTCCTCCCAGCCGCGACGACGAACACGACCATTTCCGCTTCCAAGAGCACGACCGCTTCCCCGGAGGCCGCCGCGATATTGATGTCCATGAAGACTATGACCGCCGTGGCCCACCCAGTAGGCAACCCACACGTGTTGCAGAGAGAGAGCGTTTCTTCGAGGACGATCGATTTGAGCGTCGCGCGCCTCCCCGCCGCAATGACTTATTCGAGGAGCGAACACCCTCTGAGGTAGCAAACCAGGCACTTGCGCCCTACCGAAGAAAGTCTGTCATCGACGACGACATCAACATCGACATCAGGCAACAAGTCTCCCGACCACGAAAGCCGGCTCGACCACAGTACATCCGCAGACAGTCATCCCTCGACACATACGATCGCCGCCCCATGCCTCGATATGGAGACGTGGAGCGAACTGAGAGGGAGGAGTACCATGAGTACCGCCCACCTGCCAACGTCAATATTCCCTTGCCTATCCGCCAGCGCCGCAGGTCACCAGAACGCAGACGATTCAGGGAGTCCGACGAGGATCTAGCTTACGGCGATTTTGGCGGTGGCCGAGGCAGAGAGCGTGAGGAGTTCCGTGAGATCGAAGTTTCGAGAGCCAAGAGCAAAGTACGACGAAGCAAGAGTGTTGCAGGCTCAAGGCGCAGCTCTTCCTCAGACAGTGTATCAGAAATCCAGCTTCCCCGCGCAAATTGGGGCAAGAAGGGCAAGACAAGACTGCCGAGGCGGCTGGTCAAGAGGCAAGCGATCATTGATCTCGGGTACCCCTTCGAGGAAGAGGTAGGTGGCTTTCTGAGATTGATGAGAACCTCGCTGACTGTATCAGGACGATTTCATTATTATCACACGTGCGCTCGAGAAGGAGCATATTGATGAGTGCATCAAGATCAGCGAGAACTACAAAGAGGGTATGATGAGCAGCTTCGCATCCAAATCTTTGACTAATACCAGAGCAGAAAAAACCACATACGTCTATGAAGAGCGTGTTGAGGAGACGTCAGCGCCTCCTCCACCGCCGCCGCCAGAATTCATGGCTGCACCTCCACCGCCTCCTTCAGTCTATGCAGCGCCACCTCCACCCCCAGCGTCAGTCTATATGGCACCACCACCACCACCGTCGGTTTACGCAGCTCCACCGCCTCCACCAGCATCTGTGTACGCTATGCCGCCACCTGCACGCGCACCAACAGTCTACGAACCATCAGTGCGCAGCGTCTCACCTCCAAGGCACGAGCATGAGAGGTACGTCGAGATCGAGCGCTCAGCAGCCATGCATGGACCAGCGACAGCCTTCCTGCCTGAGGGGCGCCAGATGATTCGTCAACCGAGGGACACCCGCACGGAGCGGGACATCCGCGAAGAGATCCGCTCACTAGAGGAGGAACGCCAGCTGCTCAAGTACGAGCGCGGCGAGGACTATGATGTTGTCTACGAGCGACGAGACCGTCCCAAGGAGGTCGTTCGCGTTGACAGGGACAAAAAGGGTAGGTTAGCCCTTGTCCGCTCGGCCCATTAGAACGCCAAATTGATACCCGGTAGGACGACGCGATCGGCCCAACCCCAAGCTCGTTGCAGCTATGATGTCTACTCTGACTTGAGTGGCTGTGTCATATACAAACTCGCATGGGATATGGTTGTATCGCAGAAAGGAGGCGCCATCTGGGCAAGGCGTAAAAGATGGCTCTTTTCACGAGATGACGGCTGGATGTTTGAAGATAATCTCGATTTACTTTCTCAGGAAGAGTTTTCTCGGGTTGGCATACCCAAGGAGCCAAGGTTTCTCATATACACACGAACTGTACGATCACGAATTATGAATGGTGCGCATAGCATTGAAGCGACTTCTGCATGACGTGACGCACCTGAACTCCACACAAGCTCCGAGCTTCAAACAACACAATCCGCTCCACAACCCCACCTCCACACCCGCAGAGCCTCACCAATGGCTGCACAACTATGCCCATCTGCATAGAATGTCGCTACCCCGTCAAGACTCTCTATACTGAATACTCGAAGGCGGACGACCGCGCGCTGGGAAAGGGTGTGCGACTTACACAATGTCCGCGCTGCAAGAAGTTCGCCGACAAGTATGTCGAGCATGACTTCGTGGTGCTGTTCATTGACCTGGTCTTGATCAAACCACAAGTACGTCTACAGACCGACGACAACGGCCCTGCATAGAAGCTGACGAGACAGGTATACCGCCACCTCCTCTTCAACCGCCTCGGGCGCGAGGACGACAGATTCGACGTACACGCCCTCACCCAGCACCCTTCCATCCGCTAACACCCCCAGCGCTCCATCCTCCGGCTCGGCATCCTGCTGCTCCTCTTCGACGTCTACCTAACATGGGCGCGCATCGAAAAACTCCCGCTCCCAACAACCTCACCGCACTTCTCCCCCGCCGCACCTACAAACGCGGCGATCCTGCACTCCCAGCCCCTCGTGCTGCAATACCTCTTCTTCCTCCTCCTCGTCACCCTCTCCACCCTCGCTTTCCACCTCCCCATCCGGCTGCTCACAAGCCTCAACCCGTCCAAGCTCCCCACACCATTGCAAGCGTGGTGGACGGCCGCAGTGCCGTATTACCCGCACCCCACGCCGCTCAGCACCGCGCTGCTGGTTAGCAGCTGCACGAAGCTGTTCCCTATACTGCTGATTATTTGGGATTACGATTTGCCGAGTAGTGCGACGGCGGTCAGTTGGGCGGTGATTGTGAATAATGTTGCGGCGTTGGAGATTCTTATGGATTGTGGGTATGTGAGGGCGGGTATCTTGGTAGGTGTTGGGGCGGGGTTAAGGTGGGTTGTTGCGAGGAGTGTTGTTCGGGAAGCAGGGTTGGGGAGTGGGTGGGAGGATGAGGGCGTGCTTGGGAGTGTGGAGAGTTGGGCTAGGAGCGTGGTGGGTGTGAGTTTATAGGAGGAGAGTGCGCATAATGATGTGATACCCATTTACTTTCTTGCGTTTTGGGCGTGCGAGGGCATTTCCGACTGAGGATGGAACGTGTCACTTGTTGCGTGCATGTAGTCTAGTCATATCGGCAAGTGTCTATGCTCAAGATGCTTCATATGATGTTTATACAGCCCAAAATCCATGTAACGCCCAGCCAACTATACAATGCGCTCAATGCTCGGAATGTCCATCCTGCTCGTCCAGCAATCGCGTCCTCCACATATACGCGCCATGCAGTCGCAGCCGCATCGATGTGTCATTCGTTCGTTCGTTTCCGTGTTCACACAAGTAAATCGTCTACCCTTGGTTGTACTCCGGTCGCAGGTCGTTTCGTACGGGCGAAATAAGAGGGTGCAGCTGTGCGAGAAATGTGATGGCCCACATGAGGTACATAGCAGCGGCAGAGAGGACAAGGGTCGATCGCCAGACACTGTTGATTGACGTTAGCATATTCCTCCTTCTGATGCTGTTTCAATAGTAGAGGCAGCATAGCGTCTTGCAGGCGGCTAAAATGAGAAGCAGCCCAGCGACATGGCAGACTCGAGTTCGAAAGCGGAGTGGTATTTGCGCGACCTTGTTTTGTAGTCGAAGGGTTGATGGGGTGTTTGGGCCCGTAGTGTTGGTGGGAGGCGGTGGACTGGTATCGTCGCAACGACTCTGCCAGAGCAGCGGGCGGCATCGGGCATCATAGGTCTATAGGTAGAGAGAGCGAACGCACGTCTGGTTCTCACCCTTGGGTGCGAGGATCCATGCTGCGGCGCAGAAGATCGCGGTGACGAGAAGTCCAATGAAGGGTGCCCAGCTGGATCTGTTAGCACATGCGTTTCCATGACTACCGCGCATTCATACCCGTTTGCCATCGTGTCTGGTTTCAAGTACTGAGATCGTGTAGAGACGTGTAGGAGCGGCGATTCGACGATGCGGCGTTGCGGGAGCTTGCTCGAAGCTCGAATGCGATGACGCCTGTCGCGGTCCACAAGATGTCTTGGCGCACTAGTCTTGATATAGCCTTAGTCTCTCACTGGTGAGCCCCATACTTAGGCATATCTATGCGACCATGTGGTCTTCCAACTCTTATTCGGACGACATCTCTTTCTGTTTGTCCTTGACAAGTATCGACATCTCACTTCTTGGCGTGGATGGCTTCCAGCGAAAAGCAGCCTTTGAGCATAGTACTTTCCGTCCGGAGGTTTACGGCAGTATCATTTGCTCGACGTTTCAAAGTTCCGTCCACTGACCCTTGAAGATGGACAACCTGGTGTCAAATCATACTCAACCATGCCACTCATAAGGAAGCTGCGCTTCATTATACTTGACTGACAAGCATCTAGGTAGAAGCACGGCAAGTCAATTCGCTTGGGAATTGTTGATTCATGTGGACACCATTATCTATGCAACCAAGTCCAAAGTGTACCCACAAGATCAACCTCTTAGACCAGTCACGGGTCAAGAACAAGTCTGTGTTCTGTAAGAGGCAGTCATGGCACCCTTGGTCAGTTCTTCTCATTTGCGGTTTGATTGGTAGTCAGGTTGGGTGTGACTTCCTTTTGCAGATCGACAAGACACTCAAGCCTCACTGAAGCTCAAATGACCGCCTCATTTCTCCGCACGAACGATCGCAGATTCGAGTCTGCCTTGGGTGGCATGGCCCTGTTGCCTGTTCTCCAGATTTCCGCATGGGCCTTCCCCAGATCTACATAAGTATCACACCAGCTTCTTTGAACATCCTTTCCGTTATTGTCTGTGTTATTCGTCTTAGGATCCTTACTTTCCAGCCTCATTCGATCCCGTCCGCTTCATCCATGGTCTTGCTATTTGGATGTGTTGACTGCGCTGGCCGGTGAGCGCTATCTGGGAGGCTGGGTTCCAACCACCCGCCTCAATTTTAGTCACGCCGCACGATCGACATGCCTACCTTTGAGCACTGAGCATTCAACCAGCCTTCTCGATATAGATCGATAGCAAAGCCAATGGAACCGGAGACGCCTCGCTAATCACTGACCCGCGTTTGCTGGTGCGTACGCGATCTTCGCCACTTTCTAGCGTTCCAATGCCCTTACATGCGGTACAATCAGAGCTTGCCCAGATTACTTGTGGTGACTATGACGCTTACACCGCTATTTCTCTAGGTTCACTGCCGAACCCCGCGCCGGACCATGGGTGTAGGGCATTAAAGTTGTAAGATCGCTGGACTCTCGTCAGTTTGACAGAAAGTAACGATGGACTGAATGTGCGTTGGATAGGAGAAGAGAAGACTATCCAATTTGTGACTGAAGTGGCTGGGGAAGGTCCCCAGAACTGCTGCGGACGTTCGAAACGGCTCTCCGCCTCATCGTTGTCGCCCCTTCCCAGTCCCGGAACCAGGACTCTGACTGCATATTCAGCATGGACTTGATCATCGCACAAGTCATGAGGCTTCCTTCCATCCAGTGGCCCTCAGGATTCTCCTGTTGGCCTTGATTTCAGCCCGACAGTGAGCATCGTATCACTTCTCGAGCTGATGCAACCTATCAGGCAACTCGCGATCGGATAAAGTGGCTAACTTGGCAGAACGACTCCAAGGCTCAACCTTGTGCGCATGCGTTGGCATGCTTTGATTGCAGATGTGCAGACGCATACGACCATGCCTTGTGCATATGCGAGGAAGAACTGGCTCACTTGCTGCACGATCAGCTGTCGACACCGATTGACCGAAATATAGGCTAGACCTTAGCAAGACGCTTGTACACGATCGAAACGCAGGGTTTGAGCTATTGACTCAGCTCAGCACTGGAAAATCGAGCAAGCACACGATGAGGCCAAAGATACACTGTGACCCATCGCTTCACCTATGTAGCGGTCCAGCTGGGCGAAGACCAGTCACGGACTTGTGTAGCTCGCACAGCATATTTACAAGGTCACACCAGCCAATTGCGAGGAGTTGGCCAATCTCGAAGAGCCATTGCGAACGCCATACTAATTTCGGACGTCATACATACCGAATCCTCGGAACGGTTGCCTCGCAACTCGCTGTTTCGCGCCATTCCTGCTGAGAATCACTGACTTGGGCTCTCTGAGTATTTAACTCAGCAGGGTACCTTAGCTCCTGCTACTCGATGACAATTTAAGCCCCGCTGATTCCGCCCACCCCCCACTCGACTGTGCAGCTCGAACTTCTCTCAATCGCTAGCTTCAATCATCGAGCATCACGCCCTGCTACCAGTATGGATTTCGACGATTTGGTGATTATCGACGATGAGTTTACTCCCCACAATCCAAGTGATACTTTCGCTCCTGCAAAGCTGGATTTAGCGAAGAGAGGCATCGATTCGGATGAAGAATCGGACAGCAATTCCCATCCGATCATTCATACAAACACTTTCATGCGAAATGGCAGATATCGCTATCACAACTATCTCCGAGACACTAATGACAACTGCACGTTCTGTCACGATTTCCTCCTTCAGGCTTACCGTGAGAGGCATTTTGGGGCTTGTCCTCCTCCGCCAGCACTGATGGCACCTGTAGGTCGCTATGAAATCTTAAATGGAGATCCACTAAGTGATCATACAGCCTCTCCCGCCGCCCCCACCGCCTCCGCCACCGATGCCCCTGAGTTCCTTCGTGAGTTTTGCATCTGCATTCTCTGACCCAGAATTATCCAACGCTCACCTTCGATAGCAATTGCCCATAATACATCCCGCTCCCCCGGTAGCATTACCTCCGCCGCCGCCACCCTCACCACCACCACCCCCTCCTCCTCCTCCTCCGCCACCAGTAAGTCCTAGACTGTCTCTGCGTGATAAGATGCTGACAACAAAGCCACCACCACCACCACCACCGCCGCCGCCGCCGCCGCCGCCGCCGCCGCCGTCCCCTCCAGTCATGTATTGCCCTCCACCGCCACCACCTCCCGGATTCAGCAGTCTCGCTTACAACCCTGACATTGAAGTGTCTTCTTCTGAGGTATTAATCCCAGTGAAGTACTCCGACGAATGCAAGTCTTTCCGTAGCCGAGTAGTTCGTATCCTGCCTTTCCGCCGCAACGTGTTCGTAACTTCGCACCGTGCGCAGGCTACCGACTTCATGGAGTTCGAGTGGATACTTGAGTACGCCACTACCGAGATTTGGTACGAGAAGCCGAGCGACGCACTCCTAAAGCGTATGAAGGCCGCGGAGTTTGAGGGTAATGAAGCAGACGAGCTTCCAGTAAGCGGTGCAAAGCCAAACGAGATCCAAACACCCAAGGTCTGGACATCTGCGGCCCTTACCACGCCTACGGATGATGACATCTATGAGTGCACTGCTAAGCACGCCGCTCAAATGGCTGGAGCTTCGTACACCCGGACATGTCAGCAGTGTACCAACGCCATGTCAGAGGCTTTAGAAGCCACGGACCTGTCATACTGCCTTGTGTTCAGTAGTACGCAAGGCCACGACTTCATCATGGCTGGTACTACTGCCAACTGCGGACGCTCAATCTACAAAATCGTCAAGTGCGGAAGCAGGGAAGCAGCCATCGCTGAAGTCTTCCACGCTACTGGTTTGAACGGCTGGAACCTGGCATTCAGCTGTGTCATGAGGGCTGACGAGAGCATCGACGAAAGAGGCGGGAAGTTTAGGAGGGTGGATGATTTGTGGATGCTAGCTGACAACGACGATGACGACGAGTCTGTCAGAGTCTTCTACTAAATCTGGCAGGTTTTTACGGCTGGCGTTCCTGGCGCATTCTTTTTTCTTTCCATGGGGTTCAAGTCGTACAAGTCGCCATGAAGTCCGAGGTGCCGAAACCTGCACCTTGCGGCACCGGGCTCACTACATGAGCTTGAGAGCTGTGGCCATCCCAGTCATATGCAGTGCAGCTATGGTTCTGCCGTGTCATCGTTCAGAATGCAGCAGCTGATCAAGACTGTCCGGTCACGCATATGGTCGATTGGCATAGAGTGGTGTCAGACAAGCACGAGCCTATTGACACGGGGCCGATATTGCTCAGCGCTTGCAGCCTCACTCCTAGGTGTCGCTGAGCCTCTGGACCATGACCATCCAATGATCGCGCGACCACGACAAGTTGCTTTTCGACCATGGTGCCGATCTCCTCTTTGCTTCTTTGCAAACCCCAAAATCATGATCTTAATGATTCCCTTCTGTGTCTGTTTTGTGGAGTTTTGGCGTCTTGTGCAAGGGATACGTTCGGTCGATTAATGTTTCTATAGCGCCAGGCGTGTCTCATAAGCTGTCAACGCTGTATAGTAGTCATGATACAACCCCAATGTTGCCAAATATTCGCAGGGCGCGCAAGGCTACACACATGCTACCGTTCGTCCAGTACCTGCATGAGGAA
Source organism: Didymella glomerata (assembly GCA_030271015.1). Classification (NCBI taxonomy): domain Eukaryota; kingdom Fungi; phylum Ascomycota; class Dothideomycetes; order Pleosporales; family Didymellaceae; genus Didymella; species Didymella glomerata. The sequence continues at coordinate 491,674 of JAJOHN010000017.1, forward strand.
GGCGTTCTTGATGCTGCACTTCTGTTGCGGTAAACATCCTATAGATGCCCGCGCCGCCGCCTCGTCCCCATCTCCTCGCATCTGAGCAATGATCGTTGCAGCCGTCTCGCAAGATATCTCGTCGGTACCAATAGCTGGTCTGCTAAAGACCGAAGGTGCTGTCGTAGTTGGAGGGCAGAAGCAGTCAGCTGTGCTGGGACAGTCTGGATCTTCCATGGCAACCTCTGGTTGCGGCCTTGGGGGAGGACAACAGCCTAGGTTTTGTGTATTTGCTGGCATGCGCTCAGGGCAGCTAAAGGCTAGCATTCCTTCTTGCGTTCGCGGTGGTGGTGAAGAGTCGGTCTCACTGGCACTCGCATAGTGGGCTTCGCCTTTTCTGCGGGCTTCGACGGGCCTGGCCATGATTGTGGCCTCGACCTGTATCTCTGTCGCACTTCTGCTCATTGGTCCACATTTTATTGCTGGCCCGCATTGTGATGTGGTAGACACCGTCTGGGTTGGTTGCCTTGCGATCGGTACTGATGGTCTCACTGATATTGGGGAGGGGCGTAGGCTGCAATCCACCCGGGGATAGGCCTGACCTAGGGGTTGAATGCTCAATGAGCGCGGTCCTGCATGAATTGGATACGGATTGGAGACACTTGGACTTCTCAGACTCGATATTGGTGTTTCTGGTTCAGCTGAGCCGTCCGTTTGCTCGCATGAACGGAGGAAGGAATCGATCTCCTCTTTCAAGATCCCGTGACGAGCAAGCAAGGTTCTCAACCTATCGTTCTCCTGTGCAACCTTGCGAGCTGCACGTTGCATGTCCTGCGTGGCAGTGACACCTTTCAACTCATATTCTTGCACCCGAGTCTGGAGATCCTTGATGAGGTCTTTCCGCCGCGCACGTGAACGTCTCTGATTGTCTCTGATTCTGATGGCGTCATCGACCTACCAGCCACGTTAGCAACACGATTGGCTCCACCAGCGCAACATGCATGTACACCTACAGTTTTCGACATCTTGAGCGATTGTTTTGCACACAGTCAAGCTTTTGCCTGGGATGATGCTGTGCAGAAGGTGCAACCCTTGAAAGGACGGAACGCTCTTCCGAGCTTGGCCTGTCTGTGCACGCACGCTAAAGGTTGTGGCAAGCACTATCTTCAAATGCTTCAACCTCGATCGTTCTCGGCCTTCCTTGACTAGTTTATTGCATTGCACGGCCCCAGAGCGCCAAGTCTAATGTATCGATGTCTATGCTTCAAAACGTTCTGCCACTCTAGCGCACCCAATCTTCCCTAACTACCTTATATCTTCTTGAGGTCCGGAAGCCCATTGCTCTCTTGCGCTCTTGCCAGTCGTTCTTTCTCCTCTTTGCTGCGCCTCTCCTCTCTTTCGCTATATCGGTCTCCGAACAGATCGAAGTGAGGTCGCATAACCAGTGTATACTTGACGAACTCTTCCATGCAGTCTACGAGACGATCCCTGTTACCGCTCGGCATTAATCGACTTCCTCCTTCGACATCCTCTGGCTCGGTAAATTGCTTGTATGCCATGGGAATAGAGCTCTGGTTTGGAATGGCGAACATGCGCATCCACCGTCCAAGTATCCGCAGTGTGTTCACGGTGTTAAAAGACTGAGAGCCTCCAGACACCTGCGCAATCGCAAGAGTCCGCCCTTGTGTGGGGCGAACCGACCCCGTCGACAGCGGTATCCAGTCAATCTGGTTCTTGAACACAGCCGTTATATTGCCGTGCTGCTCGGGACTGATCCAAATGTGCCCATCACTCCACTTGCTGAGCTCGCGCAGCTCTTGGACCTTGGGATGCGAATGCTGCTCGTCGTCTTTCACCGGAAGTCCGTGTGGATCATACATTCGAACGTCGCATCCGAGGCGGAACAAGACTCTACTGGCTTCGAAAGACAGAAGACGAGAGTATGACCTTGTTAGCATCAGCAAACAATGCTTTTGTCTTCGTCGACTTGGGTGAACCCTTACCGGTTGCGCATGCTCCCATGCAGAACAAGCACCCTGAGTCTATCCTGTCCACCTTTTAAGATCTGACTCTCTACCATCTTCAGGGCTGTGCTGAGCTCCAACTGGGCTACCCAGTCACTACTCGATGTTTCCTCATCAAGCAGGAACGGTCGATACTTTCTTCTGACCTCGGGATCATCTTGCGACTGAGAGATCGCGAAGGACTGTCTGCGATAAGCAGGATCCACTTCGAGCTCTCTTCTGGCGCGTTCTGCTGCTGTATTGTTCAGATCGCCGTTGGCCATCCTTGGCACGATTGTTTGGAAGCGACGAAACGTTGCAGTCGTGCTGACGCTGGTGGGTCGAAATGCGGTTCGTAAGAAAGTCATTAACTGGTTGCATGCAGCCACAGATCCCCTGAATCTGCAATAACGTTCTGGAAGTTATGTGGAAGTGTGATGCAAGAGGAAACTCCGCAGGGTCGTTAGCTTTCGGTAGGTCACCCGGCTGCTCTGATTCGTTGATAAACTCGGCCCCGGGATCAGTCTCCACCAATTGATGCACCAATTCAGGTACTCGAGGATTCCACTTTGTTATGGGGCACTCTTCCATCAAGGCGAAGATTGCGACTCTTGACAACCGGAGAATTTTAGGCATCATTGACCACTCCTAAGATACATAGCGAAAACAGCGCCAGATGACTTCAGTGCTAAGCATCGCAGTGCGACACTCGCACTCAAAACCCATCGACCGCCACCATGCTTGACCATTCGCTCCCCGGAGCTCTCGGGTAGTCTTGTACGCTGTAGTACATAGCAAGCAGTCAAGGCCTTTGCATTTAGAGAGCGAGCGTGTGAAGATCAATGGGCCATCGCTGACGATGTCGACTTTGCGCCAAGCTCACCGTCGCCCGAACAGCTATCATGCCAGAGGCCTTCAAAACCATCGCTAGTTGACATTGCGCTGCCACGACCCCCAGTCGCTTAACGCTCAATATACTGGCTACCAAGAGTCGATCTGACTGTAGCCCCGTCTAAGATCCAGCAGAAGATGGTCTTGGCGCGATACTCGGACTCTCTACGACTATCGACTTCAGTATATACCTGCCTTATCAGACCATGAAAACGAACAAAGGGGCCGGTGTGAGAGCCTTCTTGGCTCAGATGCAACATATTGTCCTCACCTGGGCATTATCAACTTCAGTACCAACGGCAGTCTTGCACCGCCTCTGTGATGCCGCGTGAGAAGAGTTGGTTAGCTCAGCTACACAGCACCAAGGCCAGTGTCGTACTTTGATCTTAGCAGTGGCGTGGTCAGCCAGCTCGACCAAGCACCAAAGCTTCCAAGAACTTGCAGTATGGGTTTTCAGGGGTCCCAGCGTCGCGATTTGGACAATTTGGACAGGTCAAGACACGTCACAAACCAAATTTTTGTTAATAAGCGCGCCCTTCCTTACCCACTTGTTACATTGACACATTCTTGGCTTTAAGAACATGCGCAAGCTAGCGGAGATCAATGCTACGTCAACCTTGTCAATACCACTCTGTTTGCGCATCGCCCGAGGAAAGAAGCGCCGTGAACTGGAGATCAGCAAAATTTAACAGGCCAAAGCCGCTCGCGCTTGCCGACCCCACATGTCCCGAAGTTCTTCCCCGCACTGCATCTCCACAAACTCACCGCAGCTCATCGTATACCTTTGGAGCTACTATGTATACGAGAACCGCTTAAACAGTTCCTGCCTGACTCAACAACATCGTGGAGAGATGTACCGAAATGACGACATGCCCTCCACCTCCCGGAAGCTCGATCTTTATAAGATGAGCAAGCTTCAAATCTGCAAGCAACAGCTCCATCATTGTCCGCGGTCATGAAGATTGTGTCAATACTGGTAGCCGGCAGCATCGCTGCTGCCCAGCAGGTCTATATTCCCGTCAATGGACCATCTTCGCGGCCTCAATGCGCAGCCAATGGGAGTTATGCGACAGCTACCCCGGTCTACTCGTTCCGCGACTTCAGCTTTACGCAGACAGAAACGGTTCGTACAGCAACTCCGCGGCCAGCTCCGACAACGACCACGACATATGCACCTCCATATGCATCCTTGAGTAGCCTCGTACCAAGCCTCACAACGACGCAATGGGGCAATTGGGACCCTTCATCGAATGCGACAGCGACGGATACCGGAGTACCGTATGGCAATGCTTCATGGACGGCTCTGTGGACTACAGTATCGTGGACGAACTTTACGCGCGGCATCTACTCGACCACGGTAGAGCCTACAGCAGTCCCGACGAGCGAACTCATTCTCCCTCCACCAGAGTATCTCACACCTCGGGAATGCTACACCTTCCCAGAGGACTTCATGATGGGTGTTGTGAGTATCACGTCCCTGTCTCACATGGTTCAATGGCTGACTGATCATGCAGGCGGGCAGTGCGACTCAGATCGAAGGCGCAATAGCAGACGAGGGCCGAACTCCATCCTACACCGACGTGTCCTCTCTTCTCAACCCTGCTTCAGCACCGAACTTCATCACGAACGAGAACTACTACCTTTACAAGCAAGACATTGAACGGATCGCCGCTATGGGAATCAAGTATTACCGATTCTCAATCCCTTGGTCGCGCATCTTACCATTTGTATTGCCCGGAACGCCTGTCAACAAGCAAGGTCTGGACCATTATGACGATCTTATCAATTTCGTCCTGGAAAAGGGTATGGAGCCAGCAATCATGCTTCTTCACACCGATTCCCCGCTTCAGTTCTATTCAAACATCTCAGATACCACTATTGCTCGCAACACGGGTGGCATTGGTTACGTGGATGCGGGCTTCCAGAACTCTTACAAGAACGTGTCGTACGAGGATGCCTTCGTCAACTATGGCAAGATTGTCATGACTCACTTTGCTGATCGCGTACCAATCTTCTGGACCTTCAATGAGCCACTGCTTGGCGCGAGGAACGGGAAGTCCATCAACACTATCATCAAGGCCCACGCTCGCCTCTATCACTTCTACCATGAGGAGATCAAAGGTACTGGGAAGATCTCGATCACTTTCAACAACAATTTCGGAGTTCCCCGCGACCCTGGAGTTCCAGCTGACGTTGATGCTGCCGACCACTTCAACTCGTTCCAGCTGGCCACTTTCGCAAATCCCATCTTCCTAGGAATCGATTATCCGGAGTCTTATAAGATGACAGTTGCCGACTACGTACCCCTGACCGCCTCAGATCTTGCCTATATCAACGGTACTGCAGACTTCTTCTCCATCCAGCCATACACTGCGACAGTTGTCAGCCCGCCTCCGAACAGTTCGATTGCTGAGTGTGCTGCGAACATCACACATCCTCAACGCCCCTACTGCGTCACCCAGAGCACAACGGTACATGACACTCAGTGGAACATCGGCTACCGCAGCCAGACATATGTCTACACTACACCCACTTACCTCCGCACGTACCTTAACTATCTCTGGAACACATTCAAGGCCCCTGTTGCCATTACTGAATTTGGTACTCCTGTGTTCGGTGAGGCAGAGAAGGAATTGAAAGACCAACTGTTTGATAGCCCAAGGAGCCAGTACTATCAGTACTACCTGAATGAGGGGCTGAAGGCAATCTGGGAAGACGGTGTGCAGTTCATCGGCGCATTTGCTTGGAGTTTCGCGGATAACTGGGAGTTTGGTGACTTTGATGCGCGCTTCGGCATCCAGACCGTCAATCGCACGACGCAGGTGAGGAACTACAAGAAGAGCTTCTTCGACTTTGTCGACTTCATCGAGAGTCGCAGGCAGAAGACCTGAGCAGGCGAGCAGATATTGAGTGTATGACGTAGTAGTATGGTTTATTGACCCAAGGATACTATTGCAGTCGTAGTCATGTCATAGCTTCCTCTAGATGCCTATAATCACGACCTCGTCATCACACCTCCACCTGTCGCACTAATACAACTTCCTGTCATCCAAGCACTCTCGCTACCACAAATCATGCTAACAACTGCTGCTGCCTCATCGACATACGCTGGTCGTCCACCAAGATCCTTCGCCGCCTCCACAACTTCATTTGAGTCGACGCCTGGCCTCACAGCGGACAATGGTGCATTGCTCAACAATGGGAAGACGACATGCGACATTTCCTTCGGTATACAGTCGTACAGCCCAGTGCCAGCCATGCAGCCTACTGACACCGAGTTGACAGTGGCCCTTTCTGCGAGCTCGCGCGCCCAAACGCGTGTCATGGCTTCGAGCGCACCTTTGCTGCCTGCGTACGCCGTTGAGTACATCAAGCCAACCGACGCACCAATGCTCGAGATGTTCACAATACGACCAGAGCGATCATTTGGCAAGTACGGCATTGCGGCTGAGACGAGCAGCGCAGGACCGCGCGCGTTGATGTTGAAAGCGCCATCGTACATCTTAGCCGTTAAGCCTTCCAATGCTTCTGGGTTGCAGACACCGGCATTGTTGACAATGATGTCGATCTGAAATCCACCCTCAGGGTTGATGAAATGAGACCGTGCGATCTCGATGAGCTTCTTTGGCCCGTCGATAGTTGCGAGATCCGCCTGTGCAGGCACTGCCTTCACACCGTACTCCGACTGAAGTTCCTGCGCTACCTTCTGAGCCTTCTCCTTCGAGCTGTCCGAGGCAAAGTTCACGACTATGTTGGCACCTTTCGCAGCCAAATGACGGGCGATCACAGCACCGAAACCTACGCAATGTCAACGCATGGCTCACTGCAGCATACCAAGGTACAACATACTTCGCGATGAGCCAGTTACGATCGCTACTTTTCCATCAAAGGGTCGCTGGGTTGCCATGGCTCTAGGGCGTGTGGGATGAATGTGGTACGAAACAACCTTGCGGTGGCAGCAGAAAAGAGTCGAACTGACCCCACAAAGTGAGAGATAGGAACCCGCAGCCGTTATGGGTCGAATGGTACGGGTCCCCCATGCTCAACTGGGTTGAGTCTAGTGGGTGAAGCGAAGGATTCGACGCGGCTCGGTTAAGGGAATTGCGGCATAATGCCTCCAACACTCCGACTACCACCATTGGAATGAAAGATCCGCGAGTTCGAGCCCTGTTCGGATAACGCGATGGATGTTACAAGGATGTGGTGGCCTTAAGACTCTCATTCGTGGCCCCCACTTGACATCGACACTCGCCGTGCCCTGAAATGGCACGATCCCTGAAGAAGGATGTTCTCAGTGCAACGAAAGACCCACCCAACGGGACACTGATGGTGTGCGGTTGCATCTAAACAGATACTCCCCGTCGTTTTCATTATAGAAATGTTCGTCGACTGCTCGTCTCACTTGGACCTCGAGCCCTTCGAAGCGGTGCGCAAGGAAGCTGGTGGGTGTGACCATGGCAGGTGCAACTTCCACCTCACTTGCCACGGTGACACTGTTGTTGCTTCCCTTCGACATTCTAACGACAGTTCTAAGATTTCGCGTTCGATTGGCCAGAGGGGTATGGGGCTCCGACGATTGGGCAATGCTCATCTCGGTCGTACGTTTTAGCAGTATCTGCAATACGCTTGACCTACTGAATCTTTGAACAGCCTTTATTTCTCGCAACTTTGGGCTCCATGGTAACCCTGGCATGGAGCGGTCTTGGCCTTCGTGATCACGAACTTGAGGGAAATCAGATGAAAGAAGGTCTTTTCGTGAGTCCGATCATTAGGCCCTTTGGATGCTCCTCTAACCATACGTTGCAGTGGTATTTCGTCTCAGGAACCATTTGGACCTTCTGGGTGATGACATTGAAGTGGTCGATTGGCTTCACGATCATCAGGATCGCAGTTGAGAGGCGATGGGTGATATGGACTATTTACATCGCACTAATTCTCATGACGCTTGCCTCAGCCTCAACTGGCATCTTTCAGCTTGTACAGTGTAAGCCAATGCGAGCTATTTGGGATTCCGACGCCCTCGCAAATGGCGGCGAATGCATCAACCGCAAATATCTTGCGGCTATGTCAACCACTCTTGCGGCCGTCAGTATTGCTACAGACTGGTACATGGCTCTAATGTAAATACAGACACACCATTCTCCAGCAAAGACTGACAGTATCCAGTCCGATCCCACTGCTATGGAACATCCAGATGGAGTCTCGCATCAAATTGTCAGTTGTGGCTCTACTTGCTCTTGGTATCTTGTAAGCCTTCTTGTCAGAACATCCGCGGTGCCCACTCACACCTTCATAGTGCTTCAATCGCTGGCATAGTTCGCTTTACTACCATTGTAGACTCGACACCCGCCATCGCGACCGGCATGGATTATCTCTACGTCCTCGACCCCATCATGACGTGGGCGCATGCAGAACCCGCGATTGGCATGATCGCTGCGAATCTGCCTGCCCTTCGACCTCTTCTCGAACGAGCGCTCACCTTTATTTCGAACCTGACTTCTCGTAGCAAGACCGATCAGTCAAATAGGATGTCATTGACCCGGCCCAGCAACTACATGGAACTTGGCGCGCTCAGGAAAGATATTGGTAAGGACAAGGGGAACGAAACACGGATAATGGAGGGCTATGCTGGGAATGACGCCAGATCCAGTCTCGGAGATAATGAAAGCCAGAATGGAAGCCAGATAGACATCGTTAGTCCGCAGCGAGGCATCAGGGTGGAGAGAAGCTACGGCGTAAGATCAGACACGGGATAGACCATCGAGGCGATCAGCACGAATGGCTTTTAGCAGTAACAGAGAAGACGATACGTGTAATGATTGACAACTTTTACTGAGTCTAATGCGAGCGCAGGCACATAGGCACAACCGCCACTACTGAATATAACAGTGCTCAACAGCACGATGCCGGAGATTCTTTGCAGAGAGAAGAGGAAGTCGAAAGCAACCGAAAACGCCGTGACCTATCGCTATGCATGCAGGAAAGAGAGAAAGACTGATCGGCACCCCATGCCCTCGTACAATCTACCGTACTCATCTCCTGCCCACTCATCTCGCTGACGCTCTATCACTCCTGGTGCTGCTGCTGCTGCACCTGGTGAGTTGCCTTCTCATCGATATTGCTCTCGGTTCGCGCAACGGCAAAGCTCTTCCTGACCTGCATATCGGCCTTGGTCTTTGTCAGCAGCGCGTCGCGGACGTCCTGCTTGCTACGCGCAGCCCAGCCGTTGAAGCTCTTGTAGCTAAGGGGCCAGATGGGCATGTTTCCGTCGCGGGTCATGAACTCGGCAGTGACGGGCGCAGGCTGGGCGGTGATGCAGTCGATGTCCATCTCGAGCTCCTCGCAGAAAGCCTCGAGCGGCAAGTCGTTGACGTCGTGGCCGAAGGGGTTCTCGATCTCACGGCCGATGGCGGACAGACCCAGGATGATGTATGCAGCGAAGATGGTTCCGGGGATCGTGATCCATTCCAGCGAGGCGAAGAGTTGGAAGGGCAGGACCATGACGTATACCCAGGTAATCTGGGAAATGGCGATGGAGTAGGCAATAGGAAGGGGAGTGTTGAGGACACGGTCCAGACCGACGAGGCAATCATTGAGGGCGACGACACCAGTGACTAATCTGCGTTAGCATCTGAAACTCGGTGCTGGGTTTGACTGGAACTTACTGGCTTGGTTCTGGTAGAGACCAATCTTCAAGGTCTCGTTGTTGATGATGCTGTGCACGTACGCAGAAAAGTGGTTGAGAATCTCAAGAGGCAGGTTACCGAGAGGCTTCTTGGAGCGCTTGATCCTCTTGCGGGGGTTCGACTCAGCAAAGGTAACGCCCAAGAACTCGCCGGTAGACTTCAGCTTGCTGTACTCGCGAGCCTTGGGGATGTCGACTTCGGCAGCCTTAGCGAATGTGTCGAGGTACTCAACGCGCTCCTTCAGGTCAGGGTAGTCGATTCCGGGCTCAAAGCGGAGTCTGTGCTTGATGGCACATGCGTAGGCGTTGAGAAGGTTCAGAGCGGTACTATTCAAAGTTAGCGAATGCGCCATGGACGGACTCAAAACACTTACAGCTTAGCCAGGAGGTCGTGCTTGCCCAACTCTCCCTCACGCTCCTCGGTGTGGATCCAGACGGTACGAGCCAAGTTCTGGCTGACAAGTTGAAGCTGGCTCCAGTACTTCCTGCCCTCCATGTAACGCTCGTAGGCGGAGCTAGTGCGGAAGGAGATCGCGAGACCGACGACGAAACCAAGAACGGTAAGCAATAAGCTGCTGACATTCAGAGGATGAAGGAACTTAGAAATGCAAGTAATCAAGGTAGACCAAAGTGTGACAACGGTGAGAGGAATGATCATCTTTGGCAGCACGGAACCGTGCATGCGCATGAAGAAGGGCCACTTCGAGTGCTTGGCCATGTCACGAGGACCAATCTGAGGTTGTTAGTACAATGCCTAAGTTTTGGTACTAGCTTGGGACATACGAAGTAGTCTTCGGCATCGAGACTGCCTGTTGTCTGTCTACGCGATGGAGGTTGGTATGTGACGGTTCGGTGTCGCCATGAACGTGGCGACAAGGGGCCATCGTCTTCCGCCGCAATTGTGCTATTTGTAGTAGGAATTTCGATGTTGCTGGGCCTGAGGGTTTCGGCACCCGTTGATACAGATGATGCCGCCATTGCGAGCGCAGATGTGATCAGAAGAAGTGGTCACTGTCCAGCAGTGGTAGCGAGTGTGGCAAGGTATCAATGAGCCTGTCGGCGGTGACGTAGGATTAGGGTTTGTTGCTGGCGGTAGGTGAGAGTGAATGTGACAAAGAAATGAAGAAGATGAAAGACACACGACTGAGGAAATCGAGGACCACGCGCTCAAAGTGGAGATCTCGCGGGCCCTGTCACTCCTTATTTATAACATCACCTTGCACAAAATTCCTCGTCTCGTAAAATGCCCCGACACCCACTCCACGGGGGCTCCCGCTTCGGTGTCAGAGTCGCGCAGCCACCAGCCAAACGGTGACTTTGCAGGCGGCCCCTGCATACGAATCGACTTGCCCCTGAGCAAGGCGTTGCGTAACAGACGTCTGGCCAATGGTCTGTGGATCCCTCAGCCACCGACTGACCATTCACGGGCAGCATGCGCTGGCGTCTCTTGGTGCAGCAAGGGCACACCGTGGATGCTGTGTTTCATGAAACGCTCCTTTGGCATTTCTGCGGGCTTGGCCTGTCAGCATACAAAACGCGACACGCATCTCACCACCGACGAGGCCGCGCAAACTCGTTACGGTCCCCACGTATGAACGATCGGAGAACGCATCGGTAATCGATCTCGTACGAATCGAATCCACATCGTGCACAAAAATGCAGACGGCGACGCGTGGTCTCTGCATTGTTGACGGCCAAGACGTGACTCCGCCTCGAGTTCCAAGTCGATCAGGACGCCAACAGTCTCGTGCAGGGCCGAGCCGGTGCCGCGCCTCCAAGATTATCCCTGACATTGTTGCAGCGAATAGGAACGATTGCAGAGGAATTCAACAATTCCATCTTCGGCGGCCACCTCGACAACATTTCCATACGGATCGGGGGTCGTCGGGTTCGCCATCCAAAATGAGGTCTGCCACATGGCGGCCAGGGCGTTGGAGGTTAAGCCTAGGCGTACCCGGCAGCACGAGTCGGTCACCGTACCGTAGCGTATGCCGTCTGACAAAATACACAGCTTGAAGAATTTGACAGTTGAGATGCAGCTTGTTGGCCGGCGGATCGATCGAAATAGATTGACAGTTGTCAACGATCAGCGGTGGGGCAGAGGCGAGACACGAACCGTACGAGTGGCGTGTGTTGTTGGGCGAGCCTAGGCAGGTGTCGAAGAGCTGGGGAACGACGAAAGCAAAAAAACAATGTGCAGGAATGCCGGCTGATATTGCTGTCGATGTTGAATGTCGTGCGCAAGTGCAGTTCGGTGGGTCTTCTGATGTCATTTGGTAGATATTGCCGCTGCAAGGGAGAAGCGTCCGGTACGCAGAGGAGAGAGTACAGACGACCACAACTTCTGACACGAAGGCTTGAATTACCCCAGATCGATAGACGACAAGGGTTTTCCATACAATTCTGGGTCAACTTCTTCTAGAAGTGTGGGGTGCAGCGGTAGTACTGGACGAAGCTGCCGTTTGAACCGTCCTAACCGAACGCTATTCGAACCTCAAGTAACGCTCTCCAACGTCAACTCAATTATCTACAAACTACTCGAACGGCGTACAGGACGCATAGATTCACCAAACGCCGCGCATTGCGATCCTTCTACGCTCTGCTTGTCCCCTTTCCAGCTCCATCCCAAGCTCTCTGACCCGCCAAGTCTCCCCGTCTACGCAGATCTTTACTCTCTTGATGCGCTCTAACAATACATGATAGTGAGCGCCTTTAAAGTCCTCACCAGTCCAGATGATATTCCACATGTCCAAAAGTTCTTTGGCTACCGTGCGTGGATGCACGACTCCGTAAGTCGCAACGTCGAGTGGGTAGTCCTCAGGCAGCCATGAGCTTTTCGATCCGCTCGGGGAGACCACGTTCAAAGCCAACTCGTCGATAACGACGTTGTTTGAGGAAGGCCCAGGGGTGGTTGTGGCGTTGATGGGACGCATGAGCGCGTCGCCTTCGAACAGCCTTTTCAGTGCCGCGCATACTGCCCAAGACGTTCGTTCAGCTGGGCACTGGTTTGATGACCACTTCGCAGTCCGGTTGCCATGGATCCGGATGTCAATCCACAAATTCTCGAGGACAGTCGTCGTGATCGAGCGATTAGGACTTGGACTCCTACTGCTGATACTGAGATTCAGCATCCTCTGTGGCGTGTGGAGTATACGATCTGCCCAGGATACCAGCACGTTGGTCTTTTCTTCCTGTTCAGTTTGCCTGTTCGTCACAATGGGTAACGATAGCCACGAAAACGCATGCCTGCTTTCATCAATGGCGATGCAGTCGAGTCTAGCTATCAAGTCTCCCTGTCTCTTCGCTCTTGCAATTGCTTGTGTAAGCTCGAGGTTAACCTGGCGGCTGCATGCAAGCAGATTGGCACAAGTGCCTGGAATTGTATCTGTGGAGTATGCACAGCCGTATTCGCCGGAATGTATGCTTCCAGGCTCGTGGATGTGGCGCCACCTGTGGTCTTCTGTATCCTCACAGCGAGGCTGTGGGAGTGACCACGTGATGACAGACGTGTATATCAAGTCTCGCAGCTCACGCGGGAGACCGAAGAACTCTGGCATCTTGAGAACCCTTTAAGTGTGTGTTCGATCAACTATTCGATGTTGCTAGCTTCCAACGGCTCGCATTGACCGGCGTTCGTGTAGCTCCTGGGCTTATCCGGAGTAGTAGTGACAGCGATGTGACAGCCGCAGTCCAGATGCAGGGATTTTCTGACACTGGTCGACTGATCTTGCCAGCTCGCCGTCCTCAGGTCTTTGCTGCAGGAGACGCTTGAGATCGTTTCAGATGTTGCAGAGTCGTGTGAGGACCGGGTTTCAGGATCACAGCACCGCCAAAAGGATCCAAAGTGTGTAAAAGGGGGATCTGCGGCCTTCAAGCGACAGGTTAGAAGGAATGGGATCTTCACGAGGATGGAAGCGTCAGATCTATACGTGGGAGATTTGCGAGTCCGGAGTCGGATGGGGAGAACCGTGACGGAAGGATCGCGGGACGTCATCTTCCTCGGCACAATCAGATCCGATCTTGCCCGAACCATCAGCGAGCCTCCATCCTTGGTCAACCATCAACAGCGCCAACGCAACCGACAAGTACGAAGTCAAATAGCACAGATTGGTAGCAAAACTGTACAGAAATGTTATGGGCGTCTAGGAGCAGAACGACTTCCGGTCTGCAAACCACATGGATGACGCACGTGCTTCAATTACCTCTCGGGCTTTCACATGAATGTTTGCGTGTCAAGCAGGACCTACTGGACGATTTGCTCATGTCATATGGTACTCTTGACTTGTATACATTCTGAACGTTCGAAATCAAGTCATGTTCAGAGAGTTTCAAAAAGAGACACGAGCAGCTCTGAGCACATATGAATGCTGGAGTTGACCATGCATCAGACCATGTTCCTGCCAAGCACGACCATCGCAGCTGCTTCCGTAGCGACTCGGGGTCCCAACATCTTCGCCCAGCAATTGCGCCGCCAGCAACCATCGACTGAGCTGTAGCTCGAGCCTACTGCGATGAACACGGCCGCAACAATGCGCGCCCTGCGCGTGCGACCGTCTGCTGCGCGTGCTCGTCTGCCCCAGCGCCCCTTCTCGCACCCCACACGATCCGCAACGATAGCCGCCAATGAGGCCGCAACGAACGTCAAGTCAGCTGGCACACGCACAAAGAACTTCGTATACGGCACCCTGCTCACTGTCGGTCTCTCCTTCGGCTACCTCTACGCCACCGACACCCGTTCGAGCATCCACGAATGGCTCGTCGTTCCTGCCCTGCGCCAGATCTACCCAGATGGCGAAGACGCGCACCATGCCGGTACCCGCATGCTTGTCGCCCTTCACAGCTTCGGGCTGAACCCTAGAGAACGCGGCGACGCCGACACCAAGGGCGATCTCGCCGTTGAGGTCTTCGGTCACACTCTGGCGAACCCCATCGGAACATCAGCTGGCATCGACAAGGGCGGAGAGGTACCGACGCCCCTGCTGGAGATGGGCGCAGGTCTGGTCGAAGTCGGAGCGATCACACTACTGCCCCAGGAGGGAAACCCCAAGCCGCGTGTGTTCAGGCTCCCCAGCCAGAACGCGCTCATCAACCGCTATGGATTCAACTCTGAGGGTGCTGAGACCGTTGCGCAGCGCCTGCGCCAGCGCGTGAGGGAGTTTGCATACCATGAGGGCTTCGGTCTCGGTGAAGACGCGGAAAGGGCTGTGCTTAACGGCGAGGCTGGTGTCCCTCCCGGCTCGCTGAAGCAGGGCAGGCTTATGGCTGTCCAGGTTGCCAAGAACAAGACAACGTCTGAGAATGACATCGATGCCGTTGTGCGCGACTATGCGACCGCGGTTGGATACGTCGGCAAGTACGCCGACATCCTCGTCGTCAACGTTTCCTCGCCCAACACACCTGGACTTCGCACGTTGCAGAACGCTGAGCCTCTTACCCGGCTGTTGAACGGTGTTGTGGGGGCAGTTGGCAAGCTTGACCGCAAGACTAAGCCTGCCATCATGGTCAAGGTCAGCCCGGACGAGGACTCAGAGGAGCAGATCTCGGGCATTGTCGAGGCTGTCTGGGATTCCGGCGTCGACGGCGTCATCGTCGGTAATACAACAAAGAAGAGGCCTGACCCTCTACCTGCGGGCTATCAGCTCCCCGCTCACGAGGCGAAGATTCTCCTTGAGCAGGGAGGGTACTCTGGGCCGCAGATGTTTGAGCGCACACTTGCCTTGGTCACCAAGTACAGGAAGGCCCTCGATGACGGGCCAAAGCGACTGCCTGCACCCGCCAGTGCAAAGCCTGAGTCTCCGGAACCATCATCGATGACAAGAACGACGGTCGACCTTGACACACCGGCTCCCACATCAGCATTCGACGATCTCTCCGAGTCCGCACCCAGCGTGACCGTCCAGTCCACACCAGACGCAGCACCCGCGCCCAATGCGCCTCGCAAGGTCATCTTCGCTACCGGCGGTATCACGAACGGTCGCCAGGCGCGGCAGATTCTTGACGCTGGTGCAAGCGTAGCCCAGGTCTACACAGCGCTCATCTACGGCGGTGCAGGCACTATCAGCAGAATCAAGCAAGAGATGAGGGATGAAGCGGCCAAGCAGAAGACAGCGACGAAGAACGAGGAGTCTGTGACAGGGAGATGATGTGTATTTGTAGATGGTCCTCGAATTGAGCGTTGAGTACTCCTTCCACAGATGCCTACTTCAAGTCGACTTTCGAACATTGTGTTTGTAGCTGCTCACCAAACGACAGGGTCTTCACAATGACCACTGATCAATCCCCTATGCAGGCTTTGACGCCAAAGCCTCCTTTACAGCCCTTTGAATCTCCGCATCCGCAATCTCAACAGCGTTGTACTTCTTGTACTCCTTCG
This sequence comes from Didymella glomerata, assembly GCA_030271015.1. Taxonomy (NCBI): domain Eukaryota; kingdom Fungi; phylum Ascomycota; class Dothideomycetes; order Pleosporales; family Didymellaceae; genus Didymella; species Didymella glomerata. The sequence continues at coordinate 507,605 of JAJOHN010000017.1, forward strand.
CGAGCGCCTCACTTTTCGCTTTATAACTGCCGTTCCTCATCATTTCCTCGAAAGCCCTTCTCAGCATCTCCTTGTCCGTCTGATGCGCAGCCTCATAGATCCCATTCCCAACATAGTTGATGATGCCACCAGTATGCAGCTTATCCTGCCCAACACCCGACACTATCATCGGCACCCCGGCCCTGACCGCCTGCTGCACGGTCCCATACCCACCATTCGTGATCAGCACATCGACATGCGGCAGCGCAAGATCAAGCGGAATGAATCTCGCCACCCTCGCATTCCGGGGGATGTCAAAGTCGAGACTGTCGACATCGGAATTCACCAGCGTCGCGACCACAAACACATCTTCCCTGTCTCTCAAGGCCTCCAGCGCTGGCACAATAAGCACATTATTGTCGAATACGACGCTGCTGGGCGTCACAGCCACAACCGTCTTGCCCTGCTTCTTCGCTTCGAGAACCTCTTCCCACCAAGAAGGCAGCGCGCGCTCCGCGATCCCAACCGCGATCGGCGCGCCGATGGACCGCAATCCGTCTCTGATATCGCTGCGCGGGTACTCGAACCCAGGCACGCCGTACTGCAGATACGTGTCCCCCGCACTCGCAAACATGTCGAAGAGACTCTTTGGCTCTGCCGTCACGCCCATGTCCCGCAGCACTCCATTTAAATGTGCGTTCCACTCCCTATCAGGGTAGGCAGCGTACTGGGCCTGCTGCGCTTCGAAGTGGATCTGCGCCGCGCTGGCGCTGGTGTCCGGGTGCTTGCCTGACTGGAACGGAAAGGTGTCGTTGCTGGCACCCGGGTACGGAGCGACGCCGATCGCCATGGCGGCGTGTGGGCGGATGCCGGGCGCGCCGTGCTGGACGGGAGCGAGGGCTGCGAAGGAGCAATCGAAGAGGTAGATCAGCGGCTGGTGGACGCCGTACTGTTCGCGGATGTCCGCAAAGGTGCGCTGCAGGGTGCGGTGTTGGGCGGGGATGGTGCTGGCGAAGATGGTGTTGAAGGCAAAGATATCATGTTCGGCACCCTTGAGTGTAAGAAACTTCTCCATATCCTCTGGCGCCATTATGCCGGGGCCTTTGCCTTCGATGGGGACGTAGGTTGCGCCGATGGATTCGATGTAGTCTTTGAAGTCGGGGCCGGTAAGGAAGTGGACTGGGTAGCCTAGTTGGATGAGACCCTCGGCGATGGTCGTGATTTTTTCCATGTGACTTGGTTTACCAGGTTAGATAGCATGTGGAGCTGGAGGCGAGGGTCACTAACCTGAAGGCTGGAGTAGAGGCCATAACAATTGGCGTTTTCGAACGCGGCAAGGGCACCCCATAACTGCCAGGTAACAGCAGCGATAGAATCGTTGAGTATTGGGTATAAAACACTGCGAGCAGCGGCAGGAGCCCTGCTAGTAGAACAGACCGCGACGGCATCACGACTGCTAAGAAGATTGAGGCAAAATGACCCACCAGAAATCACCAAGCTGTTCTCAAGTTGTTGTTGTTGGGGTCAGCTTTTTGTACAACCCACTTGGGCTGGCTGACGTGAGAGATCTGGGAAGTCAGCGCAGGATAATACTAGGCACGCGTAGTGCTGACACCTTAGCTGCACGACGTGCACCACAGACTTCTTTGGAAACAAGAACAGGCTATGATAGGCTGCGCCGGCCATCCCACGAATATGCTGAAGGGTAACTCGAAGGCCTTGCGAGAGCTACACAGACTGTGCCGTCATTCGCAGGCGATTTCTTTCGGTACAGACAATGCTGAGGTCTGGATGAAGGGAAGATTTCTTGTCGAGCAATTTCTGTGGAGGAAGAAAAAGAAAAACAGACATGCAACGATACGAATTGGGCTTTTGATCCAGAAATCGAGACCCAGCTCAAACATACATGGGGTCTCTCAATCTTTTGAGACAGTAAACGTGAAAAGCGAGAAGATGAAGCAGAAACCAAGAACACGGTCTATTCCCATAGAGCAAGCAAGTCCTCCGCATCGAGCCGCTTTGTACGCTTTTCGAGAGCCGCTCGGGTTTCGCACAGATGACGGTTGTCTTTGTGGAGATCGCTGGTGTTCAGTTCGGACTACAGAGCGTACTAAAGCACTGTACAACTCTCCCCCGTGGGTTGGACGACTTTTCAAGTTCAGAATACGGTTTCACAGTCTTACTCTTTTGGGCGCTGGAGGAAAGCGTGATCTCTCTACGCGATGCTACAGGGCCAGCAAATATTCTTATAGAAGATGAACACCTCCATGTCTTCAGCATGAGTTTTGGCAGAGGAGAAAGGAGCAGAACATGCGTGCTCTGGAACGGTTTTTTGTTGTCAAAGAGGAAAGAGGAAGCAGAACAAGACTTACACCGTTCACTCATCGGATCTTTGCCTTTCATTTTGACAAGGAAGAGAAGGCAGAACATCGGATGATGCCAGCCCCATTTCGAATTACAGAGGGCGCTGACAGAGCAACCATCAATCAGCTCGCATCCATTTTGATTTCGATAAAAGACTAAATAGATGATATGGGAAGAGGTAAGTCAGCCTCAGCAGAAGTTGATATAGATCCTCAAGATGCACCGTCGCTCGTCATGCGATAGAAGTCCAGCCGTCCCACATCCTTGGTGCAGGTAAGCAACATGGAGATACTGAGATGTCTGTTCGAGTATCGGCGTGTATTCAACCGACACAAGTCTAGCGAGCTACTGTTTGAGGTATCCAGACAGCAAAGAAGCAACCCATGAACGAAGACCTGGCTGCGTTTTGGAGGTTTTTACAATCTCGAAGCTTGGCACAGTCATCGCTCGCACACCGGGCAGACTTTGACCTCCAAGAACGACCAGTGAGCGTGAGAGACATCCGATGTCTCTGACATTCTCTTTGGTGGAAGAAAAGAGCAGATTATGCACCGTCAGCGCGACGATTTCAAGAAAGAGAAGGAGAAGCGAGCTCAGACCACGGGATGCGTCCAATTGTCTTTTTGATAAAGAGGAGTAAACAGCGCAGGACATGCATCCTCTCTTATGGTGTTTTTCGATTCGAGATATTCCAGGTTTGTTCGTGAGCTTTGGCTCCAGGACATACGGGTTGCCGTGTAAGTATCGAGAAGTGCAGTAGTCGTTTCCGTTCACAGAGAGCAGCGCAGAAAGAACTCAGGCATGTGGTGCATGTCTTAGAGCAACAGGAGCAGTGGATCATGCACGAATGTACATATCCTTCAAGGTTGAGAGAAGAACCAGAGAAGCAGACATAGGTAGTAATGCCGATGTTTTTGGTTATTTGAACAGCGGAAGATGTGGCAATGGAACCAGACACCTTTAGGAAGGAACGCAGGACTCATATACCCCATCTGACAAGGTGCCGGTAAACCGAAGTGAAGGCGATCCAGAAGCTGTGAGGGTCAAAGACGTACGAGGATTTGGCTGCTCAAGCAGCTTGACTGAGGCAATCCCAACCCAGCCAATGCGACCAAGTGCCCCATCGCCGTTTCAAGTGTCGGCAGATCCCAGCGACAAGTTCACAGCCATCATCCAGAGCTCTTCTGAATACACACAGAGGCAGGGAAGGCTCACATCGGTCGCCGAAGCGGAGATTCGGAGGCCAGAACATTCAGCTGCAGGTTTGGAATTTTGGAAGCCTGCTGAGGGCTTGCATGCGCATGGGCGACATGACGTTTTGCCATCTGCATTTTGATGTTGTGGGAAGTGGCAGATATATGCGCAAGCGTACCATCCAGAGGTTTATATAGACACGCTTTGCAGACACAATGTGATCAATGTATTTGCATTCAAGGAAGAAAGATGTCGAACCGACAGATGCGTATGCAATCCCCAGCGCCACCGCTGTATGCCTATTTACGAACTCAAAACCCCACCAGAACGCCCCATGATGCGCTAACTCGAACCCAAAACGCCTCGCCCAGTCGTAAATGTCAATATCAACAAAGTCGCCGAAGCTGGTGTCGAGGTTTCATCCTCGACGAGTGCCTCAAAGCATCGTTTCGCGGCTCGTGTGCTCGCTAATCGGAGCTCTTCCTGAACTTATCGCCAGAAGTGCGCTCGTACGCTCTCGAGCTGCCCTTGCAATGCTTGATGATCCACGGATGTCTCTCGACATCCTCGAGCGCAATGCGCTTCTCTGGGTCCAGGACAAGTAGCTGTTTCCGTCAGTCTCTTTCCACAAAATGCACTTCACAAAAGCTTGCATCCTTGGAGACCAATGTGCTTCCTTCGGAACAAGGATATTTGACGTACCCGCTTGATCAGATCCTTCGCCTCCGGACTCACAAACCCGGGCACCGTGTATTCGCCCCTTACAATCTTTCTCTGGGTCATGACCTGGGTGTCCTCAAACGGGGCCTCACCCACAAGAAACTCATACGTCAGGACGCCCAGGCTCCAGAGGTCGACTTTCTCAGTGTAGTAGTTGTCTTTGCTGGCGCCGCGCAGCATCTCGGGGGGCAGGTAGTCGAGGGTGCCGCACATAGTGTTGCGGCGGTTGTTGGGGGCGTGGACACTCCAGCCGAAATCGCTGATCTTGATCTCGCCGTGCACGCCGACGAGGATGTTCTCCGGCTTGATGTCGCGGTGCATGACGTGTTTTTTATGCAGGTATTTCAGAGCCGAGGCCATCTGGGCAATGTACTGGGCGGCTTTCCACTCCGGGAAGCGCTGCTCGCGGCGCAGGTGCTTGTACAGCTCGCCCTTGCCGGCGAACTCGAGGATCAGGAAGATGCGCTTTGCGTCGTGGAAATGGCCGAAGAGGCGCAGCACGTTGGGGTGGGCGAGGTGCGATTGGATTTCGATCTCGCGGCGCACTTGCTTTTCGACTTTGCCCTGCTGGATCTCGGACTTGTGCAGCACTTTCAGCGCGCAGACGAAGCCGGAGGTGCGCTCTTTGGCCAGGTACACGCGCCCGAACTTGCCCTTGCCCAGCGGCTTGCCGATCTCGAACATGCCCAGGTGCCATTGCTTGGGCGCAGCGGGCTGGGGCTGGGGCGGGATGGAGCTCTCGGTGAGGGTGCGGCGGTGGCCCTCGGAGGGGCGCGTGGGTTGTGACGAGGGGTCGCGGGCTTGCTTGGCGACGGGGGCGTTGACGAGCTTGCTGGCGTTGACGGCGGCGAGCTTCTGCAGCGGCACCTTCATGCGGTTTGCGGCCGACGCCGACGAGGTGAGGCCTTGCAGCGATGCGGTCGCCGTGGTCGCGAGTGACGCCTGGCTGGGTTAGACGTCGCGATGCGCAGCGATGCTTCGGAAGGGGCGCGCTACCTTGGACTTGTGGTACGAGGCCACCTGGTCGTCGTGGTTCTCGTCGTTGACGGTGATGCGCTCAAAGGCGGCCTCGAGGTGCGAGACTTCGGCCATGCTGGGTAGAAGAGAAGGGGAACGGGCGCGGATGAACGAGGGACGCGCAGTACAAGGCGCGGCGCAGTCAGACCTGTTGTTAGTATGCTATCGGCGATGGCCTGCGTCGCTTGGGTGATGATGATGATGGCTGGGATGCGAGGGCGGGAAGCGTTCGCGCCAGAGGTCGTGCACAGAGGCTCTCGCGATAAACACGCCGGGACAAGCGCCGGCGCTTCACGTTGCTACGGCGACGGTGCGCGCGAGCTTGGAACATGCCATCCGACCCCACTCCCCCACACTGCTCACCGGGCGCAGGCGTCACACAGCGACGACTCCGCAGAGCGACACCACCGAGCGACTGCAAGACGAGATGAATGGCGCCCCCGCCGACACGGTCGCCCCCGGCCACGCCGACACGTCCATCGCCACGGCCGGCTTCACCGTCACGACGCGCAAGCTGCCCATCCTCAAGGCCGGCCCCATCGACGACATGACCAAGGCGCTGGGCATCACCCCGCCCGAGATGATCTTCGGCGACAACCTGGCGCGCATCGAGCACCCGGCCAGCGGGTGGAGCATCGAGTTCAACGCCTTCGACGCCCTGGACCGTGTCGACAAGACAGGCGCGCACATGTTCCAGGTCGCCCACTCGGCCGCCTGGCAGCAGAACCGCCAGAAGCAGTTCGAGGACATCAAGGAGGTCGTCAAGCCCTTCGACTGGTCCTACAGCACCGACTACAAGGGCACCGTTGCCGGCCCCGCGCTCGCGCCCACCAGCTCGCCCATCCCGCTCGCCCTGCTGCGCCGCCCGGACCCCATACAGTTCTTCGACGAGGTGGTGCTGTACGAGGACGAGCTGGCCGACAACGGCATCGCCATGCTCAGCTGCAAGGTGCGCGTCATGCCCGCGCGCCTGTTGTTGTTGGTGCGCTTCTTCATGCGCCTCGACGACGTCGTCTTCCGCATCCGCGACACGCGCGTCTTTGTCGAGTTCGCCACGGGCGAGGTCATCAGGGAATACACCGCGCGCGAGGAGAAGTACGAGGACGTTCGCCGGAAGCTCGCGGGGAGGAAAGAGGATGTGCTTGCTGTTATGCGCGACCCGAACCGCCTGGCTGAGCACATTCCCGTCGTGGAGCAGACACTGGACGGCGTGAAGCTAAAGTGAGACACCATGTAGTAGAAGAAGAAGCAGAAGAGAGGAGTCACAAAGTCACAAAGTCAACGCCGCACGGAGGCAGTGCCGCGCCGGGCTAGCACGCCCTACATCTGGTGAGGATGACGAATAGGCAAGTATCTTCTCCAGGTACCCGCGGCTTAGCTAACGTCACTCAGATACCACGGATCAAACCACAGCGGAGATCTGCAAGGCGCATGACAGACCGCCCACACCATAGCAGCAATACTACCAGCCTCAGGCTACATCTCCACCACCTCCACCCCCCTCTCCTCGTTCCCCTCCCACGCCGTATTAACAACCACACTCCTTCCCACCCTGCTCGTCCTATACATGACATACAGCCTCCACTCCCACACCCACACCACAAACCCCACAAGCAGCAGCCCTACGCCAGTCACCCTTGCGCCATATACGCCTCTCCCCCCCATACACATCTGATCGTAACACCACTGCACCACACCCCAGTCCAGCACCTCGGTCCCTCGCGCCCGGTGTGCGTGCCCGTGGATGTGCAGTCTAGGCTTGACTTGCCAGAGCTCTTGGAGCAGCGCAGCGCAGCCCCGCGGGCCTTGCTGGGCATCGAGGTGGCCGAGCGAGGGGCCATGCGTGACGAGGATATGCGTATTACGCGGGACAGCGGTGTGCCAGATGCGATCCGCTTCCGCTACATGGACGAAGACCGGGCATACTGGAACGCCCAATTCCCCTGCGCGGGCGTCCACGGGCTCCCAAACACTCGCACATCGCGGCCGCGGATCCACAGCGCGCTGGCCTCGGCCTCGAGGTACGCGACGCCTCGCCACCGCAGATCAGTCTCCCTCTGCCACGCGTACGGACTCGCAAACAAGTCTCTCTGCTTGCCGTAGCACACCGGGTCGAGGAGCAAGTCGTGGTTCCCCGCGATAACAACCCTGTGCGCATGCGGCTGTGACGAGAGCCAGGTGAGCTGCCGCTGCATCTCGGGGAATGTGCCGTTGTTTGTCAAGTCGCCGGCGTGGATTAGTATATCGCCAGCGGGGAGACGCGGGCGGGCCGTGTGTGTGTCTGAGATGCAGACGACTTTTATCGGGTTCTTCGCTGGTTTTGGTGCCGTGATGGGGGGTTGGTGGGTGTATATCCAGTGCGCGAGGAAGAGGAGAGGGGCGGCGAGGAAACGCTCGGTGGGTGTGGGAAGGGTGTATGTGAAGAGGTTTGCTTTGGAGAGTGGAGACATGGTGGGCAGTGTGTGGGTTTCGGAGGAGCTGCGGTGGTGGGACTGTGATAACGGAGAGGATGGAAACGGTGTTTTTACGAATAGTGCAGGATGGAATTCTGTTCGAATCCATGTTCTTGGTTCGTGATGGGAGTGGTCCAAGGTTGCAGGCAACAGGGTCCTTGAAGACACTTGTACTCCAACTCTATCAGCCTTTGTTGGTGCACGCCGTGAAGAGTGTACCATCGTCGGGTATCGATCGCTTGGTGAGGCGTCGAGATTGCAAACAAGTGTGTTCGGATTTTCGTCGTTTGCTGAGGGACAATAGCTATGGTTTTGCCTCCTTACTTGCTCTCATCCCCAAACAAATCCTTCTCCACCATCTGCCTGCAAATCGGGTGATAGAAATCCTTATTCTTCTCAAACGTCTCAACCGCCAGTTTCCTATCCGCCTCATTCAGCAGCCTAAACAACGGCCTAACAAACTTCATCCTGCCAATCTTGCCCAGCAGCTCAGACGCCGGCTTGTACGTCTCCGGCGCCTTCGCCTTAAGGCCCAGACACAAGTAGCGGCTCGAAACCTCAATGTTGGCCGTCTTGTTGTATCCGTAGGTTTCGCCGAGGAGGTGGATGTCGTGCGCGGAGAACTGCGTGCCGAAGGATTGCAGGCGCTCGATGAAGACGACGGACTGGTTGGACACCCAGCCGTCGATGTCGCTTGCCTGGGGCTTGAAGTCACCGCTGCTCTTAGACGAGACGCGCGCTTCCCACTTTTCGGCCAGCTCGTAGCAGGTCTTGACCAGAGAGTCGTCGAACGCGGGCTTTGGCGGGTAGCCGGGCGCGTAGAACAGCTTGTCCCAGTCGAAGTCTGCGAGCTTCTTGGAGGCCTCGGCGTCGGAGGCGAAGAAGCTGATCAGACAGGCCTTGAAGTCGTAGCTATCGAGGGACTTGTTGGCGAAGGTGGAGAAGTAGTGCGGGATGAACTTGTCCCATTTCTCCTTGGTGAGGAGCAGTTCGAACTGGTACAGAGCGTGGAAGCCCTTCTCGTAGGGCACTGAGCTGAACGCGTCGTCGGGATCTTGACCCTTGAGGTTGGTGATGAGCTTGGTGTACTCGTGATCCGTGCCGTAGCGCTCGATGCTCTCTTCCAGCGCCTTCCAGCCGATGATGGCGGAAAAGTGGCGGTGCGGCTCGCCGTGGATGTACGCTTGGATGCGGCGCTCAAGGTAGGTCGTCCAGCCCTCGTTGAGCCAGAAGTGCTCCCAGCTGGCGCAGGACACGAGGTTGCCAGACCACGAGTGAGAAAGCTCATGGGCGATGACATCGATGTTCTGCTTGTCACCCGAGATGATAGAGGGTGTCGCGTAGGTCCAGACCGGGTTCTCCATGCCGCCGTACGGGAAAGAGGGAGGGAGAATGAGGATGTTGTACTGCGTCCACTGGTAGTTGGGCGCAACGGTTGATTCGATAGCCTTCATGAAGGGCTCGATCTCCCCATCTAGCTCACGCTGACAGTCAAGCAGCTCCTCAGGACCGGTCCAGACAGTGCTTCGGGGGCCGATACTGGCGCACGCAACGTCACCACTGGCCACCGCAAACAGGTAGCTGTTGATCGGCACCTTCTGTTCGAAGGTGTACTTGAGCGTACCCTGTTCGCCATCCTTCTTAGGCGGCTGGTAATCGCTCGCGCCAGTTGGCAGACCAGATGCAAGCACGGGCAGGTGTGAGCGTAAGGAGAAACTGAATGTCGATTTGACATCAGGAGTGTCCTGACAGGGGAACACACTTCTTGCGTGGATCGCCTGACACTGCGAGAACATGAAGGGATGCTTCCCGTTCGAAGTCTGAGCAGGCGTCAACCATTGCAGTGCCGTGCACTTCTCCGTCGTCGAAACCGCAATGACAAGGCTGACGATCTTGCCCTTTGGCACCGACTCGGCCAGGGAGATGCGCAATGGGGCGCCATATGGCTCGATGCGGTCTCCAACCTCGAACTTGGCGGTCTTACCATCAACCTTGACCTCTGAGATGTCAAGGAAGCTACGTTGTGTTAGAACCAGAGTCGGGTTCATCCCTCGCTTGCTTACCTGCTGTCCAAAATGATCTCCTTGACACTCTCATCCGTCAAGCTCTCAAGATCAAGGCCCACCGCTCCGCTCAAGATCTTGTGCTCGAAGTCAATCTCAAAGTCCACACTAGTATGCTTGGTGACGAAGTTGTGGTAGTTGGACAAGGTATTGGGATCTCTAGGCGTCCTGATCTCAACATCCACTGGCTTAGTAACCATAGCTGCGGGTGCGCGATGCATCGTGGCGAATCCTACTCGTGCAGTTCTGGGTTGAAAGAGTGTTCTTGGCTGCGCTCTCGGCGTTCTTGTATGTGTCTGAATCGCGGAAGCGGGGCGCTGCGATTGTGGTGATTGTGCGCTCGAGGTGAAGTATCTACCACCTTCCAAACATGTCAAAGGTCGGAAACGCGTGTCATGTGCCGACCCAATCCGCGCTGCAGCTCCACACTTGACCGCTGGAAGGCGCGAAATTCGTGTGGGCAGCGCCATCGTATTCACGGTCTAACGCGCGACAGCGTACAAGAAGTCTGGTTGATTGAAGACCAAGAAGCATGTCTTTACGCGGGATGTATGCACGGTGTCAAAGTGTACTGTGCTTTTGGTGCAGCGAATCACGGGCGGTGTTCGGGCGCACAAGCTTTGCAGTCGCGAGCCAACCTCCACCCTGATCTCACTCGAGAAATCGAGACTACTAGATGTGATCAAACGTATATTGATTGCTTTTCATAGGGTGGCTTCAGGATCATCCTTCCGCGCGCGCCCTGATGCACCTTTTCTCTATTCTAACGAAAACCTAGAAATGTGTACGCCCATCCATGCTATTGTAACAGAAACGAAAGAAAATTGGACCGAAACACAGTACCAAGACATTCACACGAAGACGAACGGTCTAATCTGCGCTGCGATCCGGAGAACGACAGCCGATGTTGAGGAATAACCACACCAGCGCTGATACCGCTGTGCTGTGACAGTATTGCCCAATTTGTCTCGAAAGCCAAACAGTTGTTGCGCCCCGTAAATGCTCTACGCCGTGAGGTAATTTCTAATGCTTTTTTGAGTGATGGCAACAAGGAGAGTCATTAGTCGAGTGACTATGACCGCCATGGCTTAAGTGCAAATGTGGAGTACTCCTGGAACTCCGTTTTGTTATGCACAAGTATGCGCTCGCCTGCGCGCTGGATGAAATGAATCGCTGATGCTGGTACTTTATAACTGTGATGATACACCGCTGAAACCATGTTCACGGCTGAAAGATAGGGTTTTGTGATCCTCGGTTTTGTCGACTCTGCTCCGTTCAGGGCCACCGTCGTTGTAAGGTTATTGCGGATGTTGTTGGGGAGGGCTCTGTAGTGAGCGAGAGGTCTGTATGGGTGTGAAGAGATGCTTCATGTTGAGTGTCAGGTCGTTGATGCCGTAGTCCTCCGTGACTGTAGTGACTGAGCCAAAGTCAATGCCTTTCTGGGTAGAGTCGGTCGCAACATGCGTCCTGATCTGCTTCAGCAGGTTGAACACGTGCCTGCAACGCAAGTCTGCAGGCGCTGCCCATTCCTCTCTCCGTGAACTCCTCAAGAACAGACGAGCCAGGAAATAGTAATGCACGCCGTCTCTGCAGAAGCCCAGTCGAGGCTGTGCTGGAGGATACTGTATTGACAGATCGATGTCCCAGCACGTCTTCCACAGCTCGAGAGCTTGAACAGTTGATCGCAGTAGCTGCTGCACTTGTTCGCTGACTCCATTTGGAGGGGTAGCAGGCGTATCGGGCGTGCTGGTACCACTCATGGACACCCGTCTGAGGAGCTGACGTTGAATGTTGAAGATCTGAACATGGATCGCGTGGATAAGAACTACCATTTGTTAGAATGACATACGAGCAGATGCTTGGATGGTAGACTTACGAAACTTGCCGAATGCGTTGGTGCCACGTTCGGGTAGTTGGCCATGCGTGCCCCTGTAAAGCACCTGCAAAGCCTCTGACATGCCTAGTTGCTTTGCGCGTCTACTTCCAGAAACATTCGCAACCTGTGCAGCCTCGCCGCGCAAGCCGAGTGCGCTTGCGCAATCCTCTTCGCTCTTTGCTTCCCAAGCTGCGTCGTCTGCTGGAAGTGACACCTTGATTTCGTCGACACTGAACTGTGGCTGCGAGTTGAAGAAGATCGTACTTGCTGCATCGATGAGGAAGATGTATGCCATCGCTCTGACCCGCTTCTCGTTTTCAACCCACGACGTCCAATTCCAGGAAGCGACTTCGTCGCCGTTGATAGGCCCAGGCTCGTGCAGAGAGCTGAACCCGGGATTGCTGCGACGAAGAGGCTGCAAGAATCCTGCTCGACGAGTGATGCTAGCAAAGATGAAGAACTCTTCGCGCCCTTGCTGCCTTTGTTGTTGACTTCCGTGCCACAAGAACAGGCTGTGGAGCAGACTGAGCGCTTCGAACTCTTCTACGTCGGTAGGACAGTGCCTGTTAGGATCCAAGATGTGATTCCGGTTCTGGCCCATCTTGTAGATTTGGCTTGAACGCTGCACGACACCACGAACGAGCTCCATCAACCAGCGCACCGATTTCGGAGTCATCCTATCAGAGTAGACCGCACCAACGCAACACATGGCGAGAACAAGGCCATCATACGCAGCAATTGGATCGAAAGTAGGAGTATGAATGAGTGGCCAATGGACATGGAAGTGCTTGTATTCCCGGAGAAGGTGGTTGATGTTGTCGGGTGTGAGAATGCCTTTGAGCGCCTCGTAGGAATAAGCATCATTTGATCCGGGGGTCAAGAGTGACGCATTGGGAAAGCAGAAGTTGAGCAAAGCCTCGGATTTTTGTTGGAGCGGATCAGAGGAAGCAGGTGGCCAGTTGTCAATAAACGGGGTAGAGTCGACGAATCCGGGATTCGAGTATAAGCCTGTGAACATGGTATCATATTTTGGTGTATCATCTGTGTTGTTCTAAAAGGTACCGGTCAGAACGCCAGTCGCTTTATGTTGGTTTGGGCCACCTGCCATACTGGATCCATTCGTGAAGTGTGATTCTCCGTTGACGCCGTTGACTCCGTTGAAAGCGCCGCCGTTCCGCCACATAGAGCTGTCTTGACCGTTGGGCATGCCATCGACGGCAGGCATGGAGGTTACGCCATAGGAGGCCGAATCACCGCCCTCAGACTTGACGGGCATGTTGTTCTGCGCCATGTCGTTGTTGACAGCGGCCTGGCTGTAGTTGTTGAAGTGGTTGGCCGAGTCAGCGGCAGCGGCATTGTTCTGCTGTTGCTGCTGTTGCTGCTGCTGGTGCTGTTGCTGCTGCGCCGCGAAGGAGTTGGCGTCGTGCGCAGCATTTGTCATCGCGTTGGGACGGTAATCGTTGAAGTTGAGACGCGCCTGTCCGTATGTGTCAAGCGCGGACATGCTTCTCCTGTTCTCCTCGACTCCGCTGCCAGGGCGGTTGATCAAGCTGTTAGAGCGCGAGGTCCGGGCGGACATCGAGTGCTGATCAGCAATGGAGGGAAGATCACCGCCGTAGCCATTAGCTGCGACAGCGGGCATCTGCGGCATACCCATGGCGTAGCCAGCGTCCGAGTACGGCATTGAAGTGCCCTGGATGTGGTTGAGGTACGAAGTGGCCTCAGCGCCATTTGGTGGGCGGTTCTTCTGCAGATGCTGCTGCGCGTGCTGCAAGTGGTTGGCGCCAGTGGGGTTACCGCGGCGAATGGAGCACTTCTGGAAATGGCGCTTCAGGATATCACTTCGGCTGAAGGTGTCCTTGCACAAATGGCATTGGTAGGGTCGCTCGCCGGTGTCTGTGTCACGTCAGATTTTGCGCGATAGGCTAGAGACGGTGTACTTACGGCGCAGAAGATGGCGCTTCAGGTGCTTGAGGTGCAGATACGTCTTGTTACAATGAGGGCACTCGTACTTGCCATCGGCGTTCTTCGTTGCTTGGGTGGGCGCCTTTCCAGCGGCAGGGGCTGGCCGGCCAGGGTGGGTGGGCAGGACGCCGCGACGGCCTTGCTGGCCAACGACGTGAACAGGCTCAGGCTCCTGGTTCGCGAGGACCGGAGGATGAGGGTAGAGCGAGGGGTGGTTCATTCCCATTCCGCCTGCTGGGCCGCCCAGCTGGTGTGTGTTGTGCTGGGCGGCCGCGGTGGGCAGCAGCGGCGCCTGCGAGTACGCCGACGACATGGGCATGTACGAGGACGGCGACGGCTGGATGGGCCTCAGCGGCGGGTGCTGCAGCGGCGGCATCGTGCTACTGCCATTGGGCGCAGGCGTTACAGGCGTGTGAGGCGGCTGCGGCGTCTGGGGATTGCTGTGGTGGCCGCCGTACAACGAAGGGAACGACGCGGCGCTGTGCAGCGGAGGCAGCGTGGGCAGGTTCTGCTGCGCGTTGTTGTAGCCCTGCTGGCCGAGGCTCTGGTACTGCGGGAGACCAGGCTGGCGGAAGCGGTCCTGGGCGTCCATGGTGAGGAGAGGAAGTCCGGCGCGCTATGAGGCGGGCGCGCGGTGCGGTGATGGGGGTGAGACGCGACCAATTGGTGTTGTCTGTGACGATCTCATTCAACGAACCCTAGGTTCGAGCGACGCGTGTGACGGCTGCTAATGCGCCGGCTGGGCAGCACAAGGGCAGAGATGGGGAACGGAGGTCCACGAAAGAAGCAACCTTTGTGGAGCCCGTGTGGGGGAGTGAGATGAATGGAGCTGGACAGCAGATACGCGACGGCAGCTACTCCGTCAAGGGCTCGATGGGGAGGGAGTGCCCACAGTTGTCTGGGAGCAAATTGGTGAGGAGTAGTGGCGACGGCCGGGCTGGCGGTCAGGTGGTGGTAGGAGAATAATCTGAGCTATGATGATGAGGTCTCTGCTCGGACGCTGTTCTAGCGAGCCAGGGACTGCGGCGCGTGTGTGTGCGGGCGATCGAGGGAGGGCCCACTTTCAGCCTCCAAAATCGATAACGGGCAGGTGCAGGTGGAGAGCAGAGGCACGAGCAGTTAGGCAGGTGAGACCCACGAAAAGTCGTTGTGATGGGGTATGGCTGGAGGAGGGGTGATACGCAGTAAAACTACTCGGCGAAGTTTTTTGCGCGAGTAAACTGGGAGAGCAGACGCCGATGTCCCGCGCACGATTCCTGCTTCGTGCTCAGTCTGTGGCCGGGTCTTGCCGGAGGATGTTGTGCCTGAAGGAGACGTCTGTGACGGTCTGGGAAGAGGGCAGAGAGTGGGAAGGGCAGGCGACGAGGCCCACTAGAGGTTTTTTGAGACAGCGGCAAACGCGTTCGGGTGCGTAGGCTTACGGAATACTGCTAGCTGGGCGAGGGACAGCACGCTGAACGGCGGACCAAGAGACCAGAGACACGTGATGCCGCCGGATGATGACTTTTCACGTACGTGATGGTGCTGCTTGAGGCCATTACTCGCGATGCCGTCTTTGCTGAGCGAGTAGGCGCCCCTGCAAAACTTCGTCACAAGCTGCGATAGGCTCTTAGCACTTACTAGCCACGCAAGTCGCCCAATTGTGTTTCTGTATGTAATCTATATTATTCTATCCTACGCGCCCTTTGCGCTCCTGAGTCGTGACAAGTTCACACAGGACCTCTAGGGATTAGCTATGAATCGACGTCTACGAGTGCGGTTTCATCCCGCCACGGACGTACGGCAGCAAATCGATAAGAGCCTCAAAGGCGTTAGGCGCTCCGTCATTCGGTAGCTGCGTGAACCAAAGTCTGTCACGCTTGCTGGTTTGGCTGCGATAAAACTCGGGCAACTGTCGCCCTTTGTTCAATGCCTCGATAGGTCTTCGCCGTTTTATGAGCATCTGAAATAATTGCACAACCGTCAAGAGCAGCGAACAGGGACTGCGCAACTGCGAAGCAACTGTGCCGAACGACATGCTGCGGCTGTGGCTGGCTTCGGCTCCAAGGGTCTTCCTATTTCCGCAGCCGATGAAACTGAACGCGTCCCACGGCGGCCTTCGATGTTTGTTTGATCGAATTGCAGGAGCTTACACACGATCCAGACAACAGGCACATCGATCGCTGCTCATTCTTGACTGACAATGTTCGCCATTGGCGCTGCTCAACGCGCCGTCGCCAAGGTTGTTCTTGACTTGGGAGAAATGACGTGGATTTTCGCGGAAAGAGGAAGAGATCAGGGGTGCCTGGTCCCATGCCGTATCCTGGCTGAGGAAAACGGCGTCCTTTCGGGCCTTCGGTGTTCGTTCGCGCACCAAACAACAGCCTTCGAGAAACCTGCATGGAACTTCTCTCAAAACTGTCCGCGCTGCAGCGAGCGCAGTGTAAGAATGACCTGATTTGCACCAGAATTTGGTGGCCACATGCGCCGCTACTGTGCTCGCGTCAACCAGACGCAGTTGAATAAGGGTCTGTCCAGTGCCACGGTCAGCTTATGCATGCTCGTGTACAATACGGTTAGCGTACATTGTCCGCGATACCAACAGACGCACGACGTCGCATCTCAAAGCGGCATCCCGACCGCGGACACCGGCTTTTGATCACCTAATTGTGACACATACGATACTTGCACGCTGCAAATGCTACCTTTCATCAGCAGGCGTTGCCCGTCGCTGCTGTCAACTGGTGAAGTTTGCGTTGCATTCTTACTGGTCTTGGCAGCTCTTCGCGACTCAACACTATGGCAAAACATGCCGCGGCATTCCGGTTCGATAGCAAAATGTGGCCGCCCACTAGACTCGCAGAGATTTCTCGCTACCTGCAATTGCCAATGCTGTATATTGTGACGGCAGCTTGAGTATCTCTGCGAGATCGTTGTTGGAGTTTCCATGGATGTGATGTCGACAGCGGTACGTTGGTCGGCACCGGCATGTGTGCCCCCACGTGTTTCGCTCATTCAGTGGGATGCCTGCTGCACGCCTTGTAGACCAGTTACCCAACCAGTGCAGCGCCTCTTGGAAGCCTCGCGCTTCTCGCAATTTTGCCGACGCTTTGCCCTACCAAGTTTTCGCATGCTCCAAGCCTGCACGAGCACCATGATGTGTTGGCAATTTCGCAGCGCAAATTTGGGTGACCAGAAGCGACTTCAAAAGGACACACTGCATCTTCAACGAAGTCCAAATAAGCTCAGTCCCACTCCACGGTTACATACCCGCATCTGGGAGTGGATGATTTCGGCTGTGGGCAAAGAGTGGGCTGTCGCTTCCACTCACCTCGCACTCGACGCGGAAGGAGCGGCGAGCCGTGGAGCGAAAATGTCGTGCAGCTGACTGGCTTGGCCAAACACACCTCAGTCTGCGGCACCCTGCTCAAGCGGCCAACTTGACACCTTGTCTGCTTGAAACTCCGGTCACGCTCACCGCGGAGACAGGCGACAATGTCGGTGAAGGAATTACACGTCCGGTCAGTGCAGCCTGAAGTGGCGCCTCGCGGCACCGGAACGACTCTTCCATCCAATTCCAGGTGGCTGGGCGGCCTGTACTTGGCCGAGTGTAAGCGATCTGCGAATGTCCGATCCGAGTTGGTTTCGAATTGTACTCGCAGTAGCTGCCTCGTTGCGAGGCTGCTTCGTACATGAGGACGTTAATGTCGTGCGTCGTGAGGCTTGTAACGTCAGGAGTTGATTTGGTGGTCAGATGAGACCGATAGCCTCATAAAGCGTGAGAGACTTGGCAGCTTCCGCAGGCATATCTCGTCAACCCATATATGAGCATGGAAGTAATAGATTGTATTCAAAACTGATAGAACAATCTTGTGACTGTAGCACGTAAAGCCAGACAGCCTCTTGCAGCTGTCAATATCGCGACTTCCTCCTGCTGAGCTCGGACGTCATCGAGCTTTCTAGAACGGCAGGAGAAGCTTCTGCGAAGCAGCAACACTTGTACATATCGCAACAAAGCAGTAACATCTGCACATATCGCAACAACAGAATATCCGTCACTACTGATCAAGGTATCAATGAACCCATCCAAGCAACTCACCTCCATCTTGCGACTGCGTAATCACCTCCACAAATCAAATCATTTTACTAGCAAGGCACGCAACACCGCCCCCTACCCAGCCTTCACACGCACAATGGCCTCCAGCGCGCCTGAGGCAGCGAGCAAACATCAGTCCACACAAGAGCAGGAGAGCCAACGATACACACCACAGTCCCAGGCATCTACGGAAGGTCCCTTGCCCCTACCAGAGCCAAGCGCAGACGCGACGCGCCTCAACGTTAACGGCTCTGGCGTCAAATTAGATCACCTGGGCCCGCTTGTCGTCAACAAAGATGGCTCGCTGTCGCGGATCGCGAACTGGGACAAGATGGCGGAGATCGAGAGGCAGAACACGCTGAGGATCTTGGGGAAGAGGAATCAGCTACGGCTGAATAGCTTGAAGAGCGAGGGCGAGGGGAAGTAGAGGAAGTACGTTATGCTAGTAGGAAGGGTCTCTCTTATTGGGGGGGGGGGGGTCCGGAAGTAACGCATGGTGGGATTGGTGGTCTTGGAGGTGTAGATGGTCTGAGAGGTGGTGTCTACTTGGTGGAATCGTACCTTCGGATTGCCCTCAATAATAAGCATAAAGCCGATGAGATGTCGAAGAGCCCGGCTGCTGGTGCCTTGGGGCTATTTTAGGGCTTTCTTGCATCGCAACGCTGCATTTCGTGGGTCGCGCACATAAACATACCCTGCGTTGACGCTCCTGCGCTAGCCCTGCCCTACATCGAAAACAAGAGCTGCCCGCGACCTTTTTTGCGCTGCAGAGTAGCTCAGCAAAGAGATCCGTGTCTTGGTCATTGCATGCTGATGTTTCTGTGCCGTGACAAGATTGTAGCGCTGCGCATCTAATTATCCGAGTTTCTAAACCTCCATTGCAAATTGGACTATTGTCCACGTTATGCGTCCGGCATCACGAACACAGACCAGAGAACACAGCGCCCTATGCTTGAGCTTGCTACCATGCTGTGTTTGCTAACCAACACGAAACCCACTTGTTACTCAACACGAGATCGAGTTCAACGTGCCTTTCTTCGCCATCCTGCTCGTACCCTTCACTCGACTTGCGTACACGAAACCGGACATAGTGTGGAAGTTCAAAAAGCTAGTTTAACTGATTTGGTAACAATACTATGAACAGGATGTTTTCAACGGCTAACCACGAGAGAGAGCCAACTTATTTGCTTTCCTGGAGACATGTCCCGTCTCAGGAGTCCTGCTTATAGATGCCATCCGCTCTATCCAGCCACTCCCTCCTGCGCCTGGAGCAACACGGCACGGAGTGCGTCTCGACTACTCACCGAGGAAGTCTCGACCATCGCTGTGCCACACTTGATCTTCGACGTGTCATGCTCAGTAACCCGGCTGCGCTGGAGTGTTTTACGGACGCTGGGGTCGCTCTACTTAATATTTCTGGCCCTGCACTCTCACTGTGAACTCACTCGTACCACCAAGATTCGAGGTGAAGCCGTGGAATGTGACTTTCAAGTCTGTCGAGTGTGCTGAATAGACGGAGATATGATTGCAGATCACTGAGGATCTAGCTAGATAAAATGCTTAAACAACGTCCCAGATGCTATGCGCCTACGCATGCATATCTCCAAACGCCATAGCAATCCAAGTGCAGACTTGCTCACTCGTCAAACCGTTCAATCCGTCTTGCCAGCGTCCCCTTTACGGCTGCGCTCTCTGAGCACGAGATTGAAATCCTGCCTCGAGCTCTGGAACTGCTGCGCTCTCACGGAACTCTCTCTGACCGCTGAGTGCCTACTCGTCGATCTCTCCATACGTATGTCTGGCACTACCAGCCCCTCCCTCGGTCGTCCCCTGTCCTCTGCACACTCTCCAATCTCGAACGCATCATCCTGAAGCTCAATCAGATCTCCCAGCCCTCCACCCGTCGCGCCGACACCAGGCACGACCTTCTGCCGCCCACCCGGTGTGCCAGGCTCGGCAAGCAGTTTCTGCGCCTGAGATCCAACTTTTCTTACCCACCCTTCAATCGCACCGCCGATCTCTTGGAAGTTAATGTCTCCTCCCGACGGCGTGACGACGCCCGAGCTGCGCGTCCCATCAGCGTCGAGCAGCGAGGGCGCCCAGGGCGTAAAGTACTCCTGGCCCGGCGGGGGAGCCATGCTGGGCAGATGCGCAGCGAACATCTTGTTCAAACCGTCCTGTGCCGGTCCAGGACTACGCACATTACGACCGAGAGTACCAACACCGCCAGGGCCCGAGAGCCACGGTTTCGGAGGTTGCTGTTGACCCGAGGTGCTCCGTTGGCGGCTGTGTGCGGAGAGTGAAGAGAGGTTGCTGGAGGCACGGGGCCGGGTTGGTTGCGATGGCGAGCTTGTGTGCGTGTTGGGGTTGGTAGAGGTCGAGGAGCGAGGGAGGTCGACAGAGGCGCGCGGCGTCGAGGCGGCGTCTGAGTATGCGACAGATTTCCGGCGAGCGGGTGGGAAGAAGCCCAGAGCACGGCGAGGCATCCGGGCGATCTGCGTGGGTTGTTTGTCATTGGGTAAGAGTACCCAAGACTCGTGTGTCCAAGGCTGGTCAGCGGCGGCATTGGAAGACACGACAGAGCTGGTATCGGTGCCTTTCTGCTTGGGGGTGGTCCAGCCGTTGGGAAGACCATCCGTGTCTGGCTTCTTGTTCGAAGACTCGGCGTACTCTCCCAGCAGCGGGTCCTCCTCTGGCAGAGCATCCGGCCCCTGGACTGGCTTCCCCTTTGTCCCACAGGCGTCAACCGGAAGCACAATCGTCTTCTTGGAAAGAATGGTGTCGTTCGGCCACATGCGATTGGCTTTGCGCAGCACTGCCTGCTCGCAGTTATACTTTATGCAAATGCCGGCAAGAGTGTCCTGCTTCTTGACGTGGTGTATGTATATCAAGGCGTCGCCGTGGTCGTTCTCGCCGGGAGGCGCGGAGGCACTCGTGCGGTCGTCCGAGTTCCTGCGCTTTATGCGGCCGATCGAGTCGGGCTGTAGATGCTCGGTAGCATTGAGCAGGTCCTTCCGCTTCATGGCTCGCACCATGGCCTCCCTCTCCTCCTGTGTGCCGGCGCCCACATGCGAGCCTGCGCCTGCGGGACCCCATTGCTTCGGCGGCGGAGCGCTGGTGGATGTGCGTCGAGTATGGGTAGGCTTGCGTCTCCGAGCGGCAGCCGAACTGCTGGCTGCTGTGTCATTGCCGAGGACATTAGCTGCCAGGCCCTGCACTGCTGACCACGAGTTTCCCCAAAGGCCTGACAGTGTCGACGAGGTATCTCGAGTAGCCTTCGAAGCTTGGACGCCGGCGGACTTGAAGAATGCCGAGGGTGCTGAGGTGACGTTGGCAGGTGACCCTGTCCTCGAAGCTATCCTCGAGCCGGCCCTCGAGCTGAAACCTTCGCTGTCGTCGGTCGCGTAGATGTCATCTTCGACAGAAATCAATCGTCGAATTCGTGGGCGCAAGGTCGAGTTGCTCTTAGAGGTGGACAACGAGGTACCATTGGTGGTGTTCATGGCATGCGGGGTGGATCTGGTGGAGCTGCATATGCCAGGCGTAAGGGTGAACCGCTAAGAAGCATTACTGTAGCATTCTCGATGCGAAGAGCGAGTGTCCGAGTACAGTCGTGTCTAAGGAAGTGCAGACAGCTCCCAGCGAGGCGTGAGGTTGATTGCGATGTACGTAACGTCGTTCCCCCAGCTCCAGTTTCAAGGCCGTGCGCAGGGTCCAAGACGGACGTTTCGTGCCGCGACCAAGCCTCACAAACCAAAAGCCTCACGCGGGACCTGCAAACTCCTACGAACTAATTGGAAGTAAACAAAGGTACTGTTGGTGCTTGCACTGGCTGTGGCATGTAGTCGTGCTACACGCAACACGAGATAAGGCCAGATAAGACTAGACTGACGTAGTGCTCCATTCGGTCACCGTCGGTCTTGTTGAGCAACAATTCACATATTCGGTGTGAGAGAATGATTTTCGATGATGGTGTAGCTATGAGCTGTGAGAGCTATCTCAGCCTGTATTTTAACTATGTACTGCGCTGTTTGAACACATGATAGGTGCTCGACAGCCTCCGCAGATAACGCCATGCTTGCTCATATACAAAACCGCGAGTACTGCCGTAAGTCGTGATATAATTCAGTGAATGCAACGGATTCGCGTAGCCAGCCCCCATCGGCTCATCTGTAAGGGCTAGAGCTCGTCACTGTGTCGACGGTCGCGAACTCGAGCTCAAAGTCATCGATCTCCGCGAACTTTTTGCGGATTGCAGCCAGTTTGTCCGAGACTTCGACAACCGAGGGGTCTGTCGTCTCCTCATCCTCTTCTGCTGCATCATTCTCCTTGTCTGAAGAGATACGACGACTGTAGGTCCTGCTCGCCTTGTTGGCTGCCTTGGTGGATGTACTAGCCGTCTTGCTGCGTGCTGTCTTCTTGGCTGCTTTGGGCGAAGCCAGCTTGCCAGCACCTGGCCGTCGTCTTGCTCGTCGAGCTGGCATCGACAGCTCGTCTTGGTCAGAGTCGAATTGTGTCACGTCTTCTGAAGAAGTCAGGTCGTACTCGTCCTGCGCGCGAATGCGATTTCGACGACGAGGTAGAAGGCCCTTGAGCTGTGCTGTGGATATGCCGGGCTGTGCGTTCGCTTTTGTGTTGCGCTTCTGCTTCACTGGTGTCTCAGTCTCTTCCGCAGAGTCCTCATTGTATGTTGCCTGCTTGCCAGCTCTGCCTCTTCGACGTGCTCTAGTCTGCTGAGGTGATGTGCGTGGCGGTGTGGCTTCACGAACCGGACTGCTTGACTTTGGCGGGGCGAGAGTCTGACTGAGTATCTCAGAGTCGTCTTGTGTTTGTGCAATAACTTCCTCACGTGAGGGCAGAACGTCTGGGAGGCCAGGAGAAGGAGAGCGCAATGACTCCTCTACATCTGCGCCAGACGGCGGGTCGAATGGTGGAGAAGATCGAGGCACTTGAACGACTGGAGTCAGCTTGCGCTTTCTACCACGCGACCCAGAGCTTGAAAGATGCGCGCCACTGTCGTTCGCCCCTTCTTTTTCGGTCGTTGTTCTTTGTTTGTTGAGAGGTGTGGACTCATCTTGAGGGAGGAAGTCATCAAAGTCGAAGTTGCCTGTGTTGCTCAAGCCAGATTCGTCGTTGTCCTCAACATCCGTCGTCTGTTGAACCATGCGAAGTAGACTATGTTGTCTTGGCCTTCGCTTGAAGTTGGTCAAGGCCAGAATAGACGTCTCATGCGCGGGAGTTGCGCCGACTTTTACAGCCGATGGCGGACGCGTGCCGTGAGCCGGCGACTCTGAGTTCAGGGAAGAGAATGTAAGGTCCCCGAAACCGCTGTCTCCTTCTGCGAGATCACCCGGAGAGTGTGTCTGCGTCTGAGCGACTGCCGGAGATGTCTTCGAGGCAGACAAGCGTGTGCTGCCCCTCGTCGCACGAGCTCCAACCGCCGCTTTTGCTGCCGGCGTACGAGGTTTGGTGGTACTTGCAGGAGATTCAGCCTCCGCAGGAAGCGCGCCGGCCATCTCCAGGTCCGCCTCGTTGACCACATCAGGCGATTTTTGCGCCGGCGCACCGCGTTTTGCGCGAGTGGCTCTTGTGTTGGTGACTAGTCCATCGCTATCGTCGCTGAAGCTCTGCAGAACCGCAGTTGCCTTCCTGGTCTGCTTTGCGGTGGGTTTCGTCGCTGCTGGCGCAGCTTTCTTGGGCGCGGTAGGCTTCGCGACGCGTGTGGTCGTGGTGACTTTCGATTGAATCTTTGCGCGCACTGGTCGCGGCATTGTCGCAAACGAATGTTGACGCGTCTATTTCGATATTTGTACTTTGCGCGTTTCAATAGTGATCGTCTCGTGAGGGTGCGTCTGGTGGGCGCAGGTGTACCTGTAGTCGATGTTGTCATCCTGGAAGAAGCGCGTTGTTAGCGCGATATCATGCGCCCACGTGCGGGGCCGTTCACAGCGACATGCTCTAGCGAGAGACCCATGTAAACAGACAAGTCGTGATAAGACACTGAGGCTGTCTCACAAGCGAATGCAACATCCGGTATGAAAGCGAGCACGTGACTGTCGTACACAGCCCAGGCACCGGTGAAGACGGATGGCAAGGCAGCTACGTTCAGCACCCTACTCAAATGTCTGTTCGGAGGCACTGGCAGTATTACATCCACCTTCGCGTTCTCAATCCTGTTCCTGTGTCAACATGACTACCTCCATGCCACCGTTTGACTTCCCATCTTCATTACAAGAGTATGCGACACCTGAGAAGGGTTACCTTGATCAACACGACCATGTCCACATAATATGCACAGGCGCTGTTGTGTTTAACAAGGAAGGGAAGCTGCTTTTGGTTCAGCGTGCCAAAAATGAGAAGGCATTTCCGAACCTTTGGGTAGATTGGTCTCCTTTAACCATCTCCAGACGCTGACAGATGCTAGGAAATCCCAGGAGGCAAGATGGACGACATGGACGAGACCATACTGCATGCTGCCGCACGCGAACTGAAAGAAGAGACTGCCCTCACGGCAACTCGGGTCGTCAGGAAAGTCGCGCAGTTCACGTTCTCAGACGGCTGGAGGAACCGTCCAACCAAAACGTGGCTGAAGGTACCTTGTTTGTCCAAGACGGGACAAAACTTTACTGACCATTCCAGCTGATCTTCCAATTTGAGGTGGACAACCTCGACGCCATCGCCCTGGATCCAATTGAGCACCAGCATTTCTTGTGGGCATCTGAAGATGAGGTGGTCAATGATCTGGTTGCCGAAGGGAACATTTCTCTCAAGTACATCTCACAGGAGAACAAGAATGTCAAGCTCGAGGCGTTCAAGCTGCGAAGAGAAGCAGCAGCGCCGGCCTAGAGATATCTAGAAGCTCAAGTGGTGTAGCAAGCGTTGCCAACACGAGCTCCTCATGCAGGTGAAGTAACTGTAATTACACATTAGCTCACATCGATGGACTGGCATTCCGTCCAATTGGAGCAGACCCCTGCAACTTGCACATGCTGCAGCAGTGCAGCGGCTTCCTTTCACTGCCGACCCGACGCAATTGCTCCAATCTCATTTGGCGGAACCCTCGGCATGTGGAGGCAGTCTGCGCAAAGTAGACATTGCCTGGACGTGTGACGGGAGGCATGATGTGCAGCAGGCTCACCTGAAACTACTCGCCTGCGATCGGAGGGAGTTTCGGTTTGGCGGAAAGAGAACCTGGGGAATGCACATGAATGCGCCTTCCCGTCAAGAGAATCTGGGGAAAGCGCCGACCAGGTCGCGTGTTTACGGAAAGTCAGCAGTTTTGAAACGCCATAACATTCACTCGATAGCAATTCGCGAAGGTAGACAAAGGAAAAACACCGTTCTGAGAGGTGCAGGGTGATCGCCGTGTGAGGCCGAAGCCCACTATTGCTTAGCGCAGCTACCGCTTGAGGCACACTCCAGTCTCCAGGGCTCGATCGCGTGTCGACAAGGTCGCAACCCTTACCAACCTCGACCCGGAGACGACAACATGGCGTCTGGCGAGCACTCCTTCATGGCGCAACCAGCGCAGCCTCCACCACCGTCGCCGCTCGCTCCACAGCCCAGCAACGGCGCATCGTGAGTGCCCCCGCGTGCCGCAGACACGCCCTGGCAGCGAGACGCTGACAACACCAAGCAATAGCCCAACGGCCCAGCTTCAGCCCGGACATCCCAGCTTCAGGCGCCAGAGGGCGAGCAGAGCCTGCGAGAGTGAGATATGCCCCGTCTTTATGCATCCTGTTCCTGAGAAAAGAAGGCCGGGAGAGCTGCGGTCCTATAGCTTCGCTTGACTGCCTCGGCACCTCGGTCTGACGATGATGATTGCGACGAATGCTAACGACGCGAACAGCATGCCACTCGCGCAAAGTGAGTAATCACAATAAGATACGCCGTGACTGGCGATAGTAACGCTGCGCAGGTTCGATGCGACGCCGCCTCGTTGGGTGTTCCATGCACCAACTGCACCGCCTTCTCCATCGAATGCCGCATCCCCACCCCGAAGCGCAAGAAGACGCAGACATCGCGAGCCAAGGAGACAGACGGCGTCAGTGAAGCAGGCGACAACAACGACAGCCGCTCCCCAGGGAGCGCGTCGGTCGAGCCTCGCGACAAGACGGCTGTTTCCAACTCTGAGGACGGCACCCCTGCGAACAACTTCTCGCAGCAGTATGCCGCCCAACAGGCCACGCACAATGGCACATACGTGCAGTTCATGAAGCCCAAGTTCGCCAGAGCGCCGATCAAGGAAGCCGGTCGCGTCGCATACCTGGGCGAGTCGTCGAATCTCTCCTTGCTGGTACACGACCGCTATGGAACAACCGATGTGGTCCACTATCCGCTGCCTGAGAATGTGCGCGGCGCCAAAGCCCGTGTGAACGAGATGGACAACATGGAAATTGAGATCCTGCACCAGAGGGGCGCCTTTCTGCTTCCACCTCGGGCATTGTGTGACGAGCTTGTTGAGGCCTTCTTCAAGTGGGTTGCGCCAGTGGTGCCTGTGATCAATCGCAGTCGCTTCATGCGCTCGTACCGAGATCCAAAGAACCCACCGTCTCTGCTGCTTCTGCAAGCTGTGCTCCTGGCTGGCTCAAGAGTCTGCACAAATCCGCAGTTAATGGATTCCAGTGGTTCTACCACGCCTGCTGCCATGACCTTCTACAAGCGTGCAAAGGCACTCTACGACGCGAATTTCGAGGACGACCGTGTTACTATTGTCCAAGCGTTGATTTTGATGGGCTGGTATTGGGAAGGTCCTGAAGGTACCACAATCATAGAACTATCTGCTGCTGACCTGACTAAAAGAACTCCAGATGTGACGAAGAACGTCTTCTACTGGACTAGAGTTGCCATTGTTGTAGCACAAGGGTCGGGCATGCACCGCAGGTAGGCAACGTCAAGATTTATGTTCTGGATGAGACTGACAGCAGCAGCGTGGAAGGATCCCAACTGAGTCGCTCTGACAAGCGCCTATGGAAGCGCATCTGGTGGACGCTCTACAGCCGAGATCGTTCGGTAGCCGTTGCACTTGGTCGACCCGTTGCAATTGACCCGGAAGACTCAGATGTAGAGATGATCTCAGAAGACGACTTCATCGATGACGAGACCGACCGCCCAGCGGAGCATCCACCGGATCCGGTCCACGTCCAGTTCTTCATCAACTACGTCAAGCTGAGCGAGATCATGGGTCTTGTGCTCTCGCAGCAGTATTCGGTGGCATCTAAGTATCGCAGAGCGAACGCCATCGATCTGACTCACAGCGATATGGCTCTCGCAGATTGGCTGCAACACTGCCCACCGGAGGTGCAGTGGGATCGAACGCGGCACCACTTTTGGGCTGCGTTATTGCACGCTAATTACTACACCACCCTCTGCCTGCTACACCGCGCACACATGCCACCAGCTGGGTCACCCAAGCAGAACAACCTGGATGGCTTTGGCGAGGAGCACGCATACCCGTCAAGAAACATCGCGTATCAAGCAGCGGCTATGATAACGTCGATCATCGAGAACCTACGAGCGCATGATGAGATACGGTACACGCCTGCTTTCATCGTGTACAGCTTGTTCTCGGCTCTTATTATGCACGTCTACCAGATGAAGTCTTCCAACAAGTCAGTCGTGTCAGCGACGGAGCAACGTCTACAGATTTGCCTAGATGCTCTGAAAGAAGTCTCCAAGGTCTGGCTTGTCGCGAAGATGGTGCACACATTGTTCGAGTCTATCTTGGGCAACAAAAATCTTGAAGAGCGCCTGCAGAAGGCTGCTGGCCGGAACCACAAGAAGAACAAGCCATCTAGCGTCCCGCCGCCGCCGCCGAAGCCGGCGCAAGAAGCACCGAAGCGTAAGTTTGAAGAGATGGATTTCGGAGGTTTCCCAACCATCAATGGCCCGCCAGCAGCCCAGGTGTCGTACGAGCGATCACGTCCACAAACTCCTGCAGTCACACCATCACGAGAGCTGCCACCCCAGTCGCAGCAGATGCCTCAGATGTCAGCTGGATCGCCACAGATGAACCGGCACAACCACGACACTTTTATGGGTCCCTCACGTTCAGGCACCCGCCCGACCACGCCTTTCAATCCTTCGTACTCCTACCCCGGAACGCCTCCAGACTTGTTCCTCATCACTCGCGATACACCAAACATCAGTCAAGAGGTCTGGCAAAACTTCCAACCAGATCAATTGTTCCCAGCGGACACGCAGGTCAACTTTCCTCAGCCGGCGCAGTCGCTGGTAGATCCGGCTTTGTCACAGCCTCAAAATCAACCCATACAACAACAAAGCAACGGCAACGGCAACATGCAGTCGCAGTCACAGCAGCCTCAGCCGCAGATGCAGAACTCGATCAACGGCCAGTTCGATCAGAACAACCCGCAGGCGTGGGCGCAGCAAATGGAGATGATGCAGCAGAATCAACAGCAGCATGGTGCACAAGACGATGCATGGAGCCAAAGCTCTGGCGGGAGACACAACCCTGTCGTCCCGATGAGTCTGAACGTTGACGACTGGTTCAACTTCTTCGGTATCAACGGTGAGGCTGATATGTCGCATCTGTTCCAGCAAGGCCCATCCTGAGATGCGTCGAACGACTTGTATTCGAGGTCGTGGAGGGTTGCATAGCATTGGCGTTATTCGGTCAGCATCTACATGGAGTAGGGGTTCTCAAGCCTATTGGAAACTACGGTACTATAGTCTCATCTATTTGCAAAAAGTACTGTTACAGACATTTGAGAATCTGGAAGAGCCAAGAAGTGCACATCAATACATAGAAATAACGTATGCCAAAGTGAACACTGCGCTTCAACAAGAGGTTTCTAGCCTAATAACGTGCATCGTGCAGCCTTGCAGTCCAAAACTTGCATCTCGTCACGGACTGCCTCAGGCCCACCCTCCCGCTGCTCCCCGCAGCTTGCAAACGATCTGCACTTGCCAAAAGCGCTCTGGCGCCTGGGCGTCGCATCGCATCAACCTCGCAATACCACGCGACGAGCTCCAACAACGACAACGTGGAGCCACCGAATTCTGGGGGCGACAATTGAGAAGTGAGTCCTCTGCAGGCGTAAACGCGACACCACAGCATGAACCATTCTGGTCAGTTCTCCCCAGCGATGCAGTAAACCACCAGCGCAGTTGCGACTGCGAGCTCGAAATTACAAGTCCAGATACTGTACCTGCGCTGCAGCCGTCCAGACACCCTTCCCGATTTCTGAACGCTCGGAAAGACCCCGCTTCGTTCTTCCTCCCCGCTGCATCGACCCTTCCCTGCTCGCCTCGTCCCGTCGAACACGCTTTGACGACCACACTGCTAACAGCTTCCTTCTCTACAGGACCGGGGCAACAACTACGTAACACACCTTCCAACATGTTCCAAGTTCGACAGAACGAAAACCGCCAGCCACTCGGCACCAACCGACTCCAGAACGGCAAGCTTGGTGAGGAGACGTCTTTCGAATACGTGGAATTGCGCCGCTGACTTGGGTGTAAAAAGGCGGCGGACAGGCTCAGTGGGGCTCAAGCGCTTTCACTGGACCGACAGGAGGCGCACCGGGGCTACCCGCAGCACAAACACGAACAAACGGAGGACCTGCGTCGAGCTTTGCGCAAGCAATGGGTAACTCGCAGCCGCACACGCCGCTCAACCTTGAGTAAGTCACCGCGCCGATGTCGAGACGGAAGGGCGAGAAAAGGAGGGCGCAGCCCCAGAAGCGTCTGATCCAGCAGCACCAGCCGCGCCACTCGACATGCGATTCTTTCGAGGGAGAATATCTGCTAAATGTTTGCGACCACAGGGAATTCCCGTCATTGTCTGGCGCCCCCCAAGCACAGCAAAACACCACTGCGCAGCAGATGTGGGCGAATCCTACGCTCCGTACCACCCCGCACACGACCATCCAGCGACCGCAAGGGCAAACGCCACAGCAAGGGCAACAGGGACAGACGCCCAACCAACAACTGCAAGGCCTCATCAACGAAGATTCGCCGCAAGGTCAATTTGGTGGTGCTGGCGACGACTACCGGTTCGGTGGGCAAGGAGGGGTTGGCCAGCTGTCTGGTAGTGCGCAACCGCAGACCGGCAATGTCGAAGAGTTTCCGCCGCTGGGAGGGAACAATGCCGCGGGGGAAATCGGACCTGATCGACGCGCAGGTTTGATCCAGAACGCAGCTGCGTTTGGAGCAACGCCAGGTACGAGCACTTTCCCAGGGCTAGGGCAGACACGAAACGAACTGTCCAGCCCGACAGAGAGCCAGGGCAACCGGTCGTCAAATGCGACAGTGGGTGGAAGTCTTGGAGGCGGAGCATCAAGAACACCGTTCGAAGGCATGCGCGCGACGCAGATGAACCAGCAAGAGGTGCGTACACCAGTCTATCTGGGTGGTCGATCTAATGATGAGTAGGGTAGCCAGCGGACAGGACAAGCACCAGGGAATCTGTCTTTCCTCGGACGCAGTGGCAGCGATGCTACACCGGTAGGGCAACGGCCCCAGCAAGGCCAGTTCGAGTCGGGCTTTGGTGCCGACAGCGTGGGCTCACCAAGCACGCAAACACCGCTACACAAGAAGCTCGCAGAAATGACGGATCAGGAACGCTACGGTCTGCCTGGCTTGCTATCCATGATCCCTCTCGAGAGCCCGGATTACTCGTCACTGGCCATGGGGCAAGACCTGACTGTATTGGGGCTGGATCTGAGTCGGCCAGAGTGAGTGTGAACAACTTGCTCGTGGTGCATAGCTAACGCATTCAGTAACTCACCTCTCCACCCGACCTTTGGATCACCCTTCGTCGAAGCCAATGCAAAGCCCGTAATACCGCCCGACTTCACCCTTCCGGCAGCATATACGGTCACGAACGTACCACCACTACACTCGAAGATGACCAGCTTCTCCGCCGAGACATTACTAGCTATCTTCTATCAGCACCCGCGTGATATACTTCAGGAGATTGCGGCAGCTGAGCTCTACAATAGGGATTGGAGGTGGCATATCCAGCTCAAGCAGTGGATGATGAAAGACCCTGATCTGCCAGCGCCTATCAGGCTGTCGCCAAAGGAGGAACGCGGATGGTATCTATTCTTCGATGTCACCAACTGGAGGCGCGAACGTGTAAGGCTTCGCTGCGTCACTTGTAACACTCAGAGCTAACAAAGACGCAGAGGGAATTCGAGCTCAACTACGATCATCTGGATCAGCGTCACGGTAGCCCTGGTATGACCCAAGCGATGTAGGGCGAGCTCTTGGTGTACATTCAAACAGACAGACAGCTTTGTAAAAGAGCTGCAGTGCTGAATCATTAACCGTAACTCGAGCGTTTGGCCTCTTGCTCTTGTGAAGCAGGCGCCAACGTTCATCCATGGAATGCAACGAAGTTTCGCTCGAAGTATCATGTCGCTTCTACTCTCCAACACGCTAATGCTCGCACCATGATAGAGTCGCTTCCAGTATGTTCCTCCCGCTTAGCCCGCCATTTTCGTTCCATCAAAGCAAGAAGGAATGGGGGTTATAGCTGGACGCTATTTGTTCCCGTTCCTATCCCTATTGCCTAGCCCACACTTGATTTACCGCCCTCGAGCTCGTGCGTCCTGTCAGGCGCGTATCAATATTTTCTAGCCATTCATCGTCCTGCAATTTAGTCCTCCGTGCGCATGCTGACTAGGCGGCAAATTGGGTTCAGCCTTGTGTGGCTGAGGCTATGCTTGGCATGGCACGCGGCCATCATAAGCAAGCCATGTACCCGGACCTTTGCAAAGACCATCGACGGTCCACCATGGTCGATGTTGCCGCGTCGATTATTGGTATCCTTGCAGCCGCTGGCAAGGTCGCAGAAACCCTTACCCCCATCATCTCGGTCCTCAAAGATGTCAACAAGCACACTGCCATCGTACTAGCAGAGGTCAACGCAAGCAGAACTATATTGTCTCAATTACATACGTACCTTCACGATCTGGACGCTCTTCCTGGACCACGGAAAGATCTGATACCCTTGCATAGTTTGGTCGCCACATTCACGGATGGCACACTGCTCTTCTCGGAACTCGAAGCGGTCGTTTGTAGACTTGATGCTGTCAACGGCATCATATCGAAGCGCATCAAGACAGCTTGGAAGCATAGCGATCTTGACTCTCTTTCAGCCAGGCTGCAGACCTTCAAGTTGTCCATAACTACAATATTGGGCATACTGTGCTGGTTCGTCAGACATATGTTTCCATCCTGGTAGCAACAGTCTCGTTAACAAGAGACAGCAAATCAGACCTAAAGGCGCGCGAACAACACGACATCCTTCTCGATACCACTGCAGAGCTTCTGAGTCAGGTTGCTGAGCTCAGAAGACGCCTGGACAACCACCCCATAGCTCTCATTCCACATGGCTCGCAACTGTCTCTGGGCTCAGAACAATCCGTAGATATCTACTTCACCCCCAAAACGAGTTTTGAGGTCGACACCCGGAATTTTGGTGATGGGGACTCGATCAGGACTGTCAAGGGTCGACATTCGTTCGAAAATGCGCTTGCATCGTCATTTGTCTATCGTTTTGCCAAGCGAGGCTCCATCAATTCCATCGCTCGACCGCAAGCCTGGACACTCAAATCTTCGATGTCTGCTGCTCCAAGCCATGCATGGACTACGATGACATCCATCAGTCTATCTCAGATCTCCTCTGTGTCATTGGTCGCTTTGCCAATAGCCTTAAGCGAGGTCAATACGGATCAAAAGGGCAACGCTGAAGTGACTGAGAAGGAGGTTGTGGGAACGACTAGCCACGCCATACAACTACGAAAGATGAGCCATTATGCTAATCTGAACAACTCGTGGACTGCCTCTGCAAAGACCAGTCTCGCAAGATTGAACGTATTTATTTGCGGTTCATCAGACGGCATTTCACAAGCTTGGCTTGCAGCAGTGAGTTGCCCTCAGAGCAATCTCGCTTATGCATTCTCTCTGTACATGCTAATCCACCGAATCAGTTCAGAAACTTGAGATCAGCCCGCGACGCCAATGACCTGGACTTTTGGACATCGGACTTTCGCGAAGAGAGTGTCATTCTCCATAGTATGGCAGTTGCGTTCAATGTTGATGTAGCAGACAGCTGCACTTATGACGACTTCCCAGTGCTCTTCAACCTCCATATACAAGACGTCGATATCTGCATACTGGCCTTTGACGTCCACTCGAGAGCCTCCTTCTACCGGTTGATTCGCGATCACGCACGAATCTCAAGGCTGGTAGGCAACAGGCCGTGTCTGATCGGAGTCGTAGGTCTCGTTGAGCACTCTCCTAGCGCTCACCAAAAGCGCGAAATATCGCAACAAGAGGGCAGATGGCTCGCGCGAAACCTGTCGTCGACCTACCATGAGATATCCACAGAGGACCTGAATTCAGTCTCGGAGGTACTCCACTCTCTTGTGAGGAAACAACAGAACATCAGCCGTACAAATGTCATAATCTGTGGCAGCAAATTGGTCACACACGATTGCATTTGGTTGGCACCCGGCCGACGAGCGCTCGAAGACGGCACGCTAAGAGGGTGTTGCAGTGCGAAATATAGCACAGAGGAGTATCTGGACTTGCTCGAGATCGGCGACGTCTATGTGCTGATGTACGACGCCGATTCGTTAGCATCGTTAGATGCAGTGAAGCGTTTGAGGGCATCTCTTCCACTCAACAAACAAAGCGGAGCCCATCAGCTCCTTCTCGCAGGCGAATCGGGGCAGCACATAGATCAATGGCCAAATATCCAGAAGGAAGGTCAAGACACAGCGGAAGCGTGGGGTTGTGGCTTCCAGATGGTTCCTCGATCCCTCCACGGTCACACATACCACAGAATTTGCTTGGGCTTGGTCGATGCGTACCGCGCGTTTGAGCCAGGACCGTAGGGGCCACCAGAAACACAGGGTCTGATGGGCGGACACCGACAAGGTGTGACAATATCCTGACTGTAAATGCATCTGACCTCGAGCGACTGCTCAAGGTCGCGTGCTAGCTGCCCCGGCTTTCGGAAAAGCCCACAGGCTACTGCATCACGATAGCGGCTGAGGACGTGCGAGGGAAGGCTAGGGAGAGGTCGATGGACACGTTTTGCTGGTCCAATCGCAAATGATGTAAGAGACGGTCAGTCATGCTGGGGTTCAACCAAACTATACCACCAATCGCATGTCACGAACGCAATCAGGGACCAAAACAACATCTTTGACGAACGGTTATACCCCTCACACCCAACATCCACTTCTCAACTGCAGCTGAAGTGCATGCACCGAGCTCTGAATCGTCGTGTCCCCGCATGATCCGCGCGTTGTTCGCTGATCGAGGCGTCGTTATGGAGTCGTTTCGCGCGTCTCTGCCCCATACATAGATGGCTTCTCCGGACTCCCACGGCTTTGGCTGGTATGTGCTTCGAGATGACCATGGCCCGACGTCTGGCTACGTTATCAGCGTACCTAGTACCCAGCGTATATACCCTGGGCTCGCACAATGGTGCAAAAGCAGGCCTTCGAACGTTGAGCAGGGCTCATGATGGCGGGTGAGGTTGCCCAAAGCCCCTCTCAGGTGAAGAAGGATGGAAGATGGCGTCCCATCAGACACAACACTGCTCCGAGCGTCAGATCATATCCTCCAGGGTTGATACCCCCGCGACGGTCATCCCTTACAGCATTCCAGAGCCGAAGGTCATTAGCTCCAATACAAGAATACAGAGCGGCATCTGTGGCGAGTCGTAGCACGGGTAGCCTTGAGGATCTAGTCCCGACTTACCTCCCAACCTCCTGGAAGTCGTCCTCAGAGCGCCTCGTCGTCATCCCGGAGAGCCCCCAGCTTCAACAGTTGCAGTCTGTGAGCTTGAGCTTCGTCGAAGATACATGGACATCCGAATCTAAACCACCACTATACAGAACTCAGAGCCAGTGGACAAGACCGGCACCAGCCATCTATATGCCAAGCGGTATTCCCCAACTTCGAAGCTCGACACCTCTGGAAGTCCACTCCGCACCCACTCAAGAATCTACGCCACCTCTTGAGACGGATGACACTTCCGCTCTTGATGGACGAGAGTCATCAGAAGTTGAGGCGGAGTTCGTGTGCGTGGAACAGCAACTGCAACGCGAAGATATCGCCGAGCTATTCTATAGAGCTGGAGAGTACGATCGACAGCACCCTGATGTTGTGAGGGAATCCGGTAAAGTCTGGGTTCGCGTCAACTCAATCGGCCATGGCCTGACAAAGACCCTCAAGACGATGGGCTCGCTCCACAAGAAGAAACCGTCGTTCGAAGCACGCCTCGGCCCCAGTATTCCTGTTTACTCGCGACTCAAATGCTACGAGAAGCCAGGAAGGGTGAAGAGGATGAAAATCGTGGCGCAGGACTGCTGGAGGAAATTCCGGAATTGGTCAACAGGCAGGGACACCGCGCTGCAAGCCGAACGACTCACTCCTACCGCACACCCTATGATGAAAGTCTCTGTAATGTCGCTCAATCTAACGCCTGGCTGTGAGGCAAGGCCGCAGATGGGACACAGAAGGCTCTCGAGGGCTCCGAAGCTGGAAGGGTGGGAACCTATGGCATACCGTGGACACACGAGGAAGGATAGCAAGCACTCCACCCACGATGAGCCGTTGAAAAGGCGCAGGTCTGATCTGTTCCTCGACATCTACTCGGCAGATAGCTCTGTCGCTGGCTGATGTTGTGCCTAAGTTCTTTCGTGTTATGTGCCTGCAGCAGGTTGTTAGAGCGTCGCAGGATCATCTGTCCCGGCAGATCTGACATTACATACATGGCAAATCAAAAAGCTTCATGCGACGGCAAATCATCAAATTGGAAGGGACCTGCGAAAAAGAAAGTCCATACTCACGTCGGTATCACTGAGGTACCAGATCGGGTAAAAAACACTGCAGATTGGGTAAATTAACACCGCATCTAGGTAAATAAACACAGGAAAAAGGTCTTTTTAGGTAAAATACACTGCAAATTGTGTAAAACTTCTAGAAAACGTGTAAAGTACACTACTAAAAGGTTAAAATAACCTGTTGCGGTGTTAAAAACACAGGAAAAAGGTCATCGCTGGATAAAAAAACACCGGATGTGTACCCCAGTGTATCTCAGGGGTGCAAGACTAGACAAAAAACATACAACAGCGGGTATTCGCTAGTGGTCACCCACCTAACTACTAATCCGCCGGTACGTTGCTTAAATAGGGCTGAGCGAACGGGAAGCCTTGTTTTCAACGTCCTATGGTCGTATGTGAAAGACGTTGCTAATTTTAATGTATGTATCTCTGTTGATATGTTGACTCCACCGTCTCGTATCCTCCGCTCTACGAGCAGCTTGTAACACTATCAATCTTATCCAGACCAGCAAAGTTCTTCCTCTCATGCTCCGTGATAGCATCAACCTTGGCCGCACTCGCACTGCTCTTATCAAACCTATATCCCAGCCATTCTTTAACCAATCTCCTTGCAAGCTCTAGCCCAATAACCCTCTCGCCCATACACAGCACCTGCGCATCGTTACTCAGAATCGCCCTCTCGACGCTGAAACTGTCGTGCGCCGTCACAGCCCGGATACCAGGCACTTTATTCGCACTGATCGCGACGCCCAGTCCCGTGCCGCAGATCAGCACCGCGCGGTCTGCTTTGCCCTCAGCAACAAGTTTGGCTGCGTCAACGGCGACATGTGGGTACGCTGTGTCGTCGGTCTTTTCGGGGACGCCGACGTCGGTGATGTCGGAGACGAGGGAGGATTTCTTGAGGTCTGCGATGATGGCGTTTTTGTAGCTGACGCCGGCGCTGTCGCAGCCAATGGCTATGCGTAGGGGTGAGGGGGAAGACATCTTCTCGAATTTGGGTGTGGTGGAGTGATTAGAGGTCGGACGTGTCGTACAGTTTCTCGATGCGGTGTTTGGTGCGGGTCGAGTCTTTCACGGTGTGCTTTGTACTGGTTCCTGTGGTGCTGCGTTGAGAGGAGTATGTGAGCTCTCCTTCTGCACTGGTGACTTTCTTGCCGGTTTCCTTTTCAACGCCTTGCACGGTGCGGTTGACGAGTTTTTCGGACGGCTTGCTAAGGTACTGAAGGTCGGTATGGCCGACAGTTGGTCCGGTAGTTTCGATGACCTTGGTCTTCTCGCCTGGTTTAGAGTGGTCGTTGACGCGTTGGTAGATGTGGTCGGCTTCTGAGTCGACGTTGAGAGAAAAGAAGGCGCGTTTAGGAGGCATTTTTGCGGCTGGGGATCAATTGGTTTTATTATCCGGGGTTGAGGCGGGTGAATGCAGCTGACCGGGGAATGAGGGGAACGCCACGGTGCGGGAGTTGCTTCTTTGGGTATTCCGGAGGGGCTTCGGTGCTCGACACGAGGCGTTGGTGGAAGAGAAAACCGAGGTCGGTGTTTGCTCCGAGGGTCGCGTCTCCGTTCTGTACAATTATCTGCTGGCGTTTACGATACAAGTCCAGTGGCCATGTGTCTGAGAGCTAGTTGATGATGAACTTGAGATGAGGTCAATGTTTATGTGGAGCTGAGTGGGTACGTCATTGGCTTCAACCAAGCTTCCCAAAGCTCCGATGGTCTGACGCTCTCACACCACAGCGATCATCAAGAGTTGGAATAGCTTCCGGTAGCTTCAGAGAAAGCGAGTGTTGGCTCTAATGGCTGCTTTCATAGCTTCTCAGTTTAAAACGATGAGTAAGGACGATCTGGGAGCCTAAGAACAGGAGGACTTCAGCAACAACCTGCGCAACGTTTGCAGATCAATGGCACTTTTGACGACTACAGTCTGCTGTTCGCACTTTGCGTTTGAGCACGTCAAGCCTCAAGCCTAGTTATGCCAACCCTATTGCACCCACGTATCGACGCTGTCGCTCAGCCTCAAAGCACCACCGCATCTGACGAGGCTCACAGAGCATCCTGACACATGTCGTCAAAGTATCCCCACACCACTTGCAACCTCCGCAGTAATCACTGTCCGCCAACGTAAGCCTTCCGGTAGTCGATCGAAGTACCGGCCGGAACCTCGATACCGTTACGCTGGGCAAACTCGAGCCAGTCGAGCATCGGTCTGCCAGGCTTCCAGGTCGATACGGAGTCCTTGCCGGGCCTCTTGAGCTGATCCTTTGGCTTCAGGCGCTTGAACGTCTTCATTGGCCACTCCAGCTCTTTGAGCTCGCCTCCCTCTCCGCGCACGCGTAAGCAAAGACACTGCGTGAACCAACCAATGCGCCACTGGGACGTGATGCTCACCTCTTTGATACCCGTTAGAGCGGCCAGCGGCTCGAGGGCGAAAATTCCGCGGTTCGTGATCCACCAAGACCATGTTTGATTACGGCGGTGCTGTTCGGGTCTGAAGTTGACATGCAGGCGCTTCAGGAGCGACTGCTTGTCTTTATCGTCGCCGTGTCGTCGAAGAATGTCTACGAAGTGTTGGACACGAGCGTATTGGCGTCTGTAGGCCCAAGAGTCGGATTTGTCGACAATGACATCGAGCTCGAGCTGCCTCAGATCTCGCAGCAGGTGCAAGCGGTGAGGCGACCCAAACGGACCGAAGATGAACGGGGACTTGAGAGACACTGGCTCATGAGCTTTCGAGTCTATAGTGATAACGAAAGTATTTGTGCTAAAGAAGATGGCTATATCCGGTCAGTGGGTGGCTCTCGGCACAGGGATGCAGATCTAGTAACTTACCACGTGCTTCAGCTGCGATGCTCTTGCTGACTTGCGGTAGGATTCCGGCAGTATAGACAGCTTCAAAGAGCTTGTCACTACCTATGGTACAGTTGCACCGCTCAATTTCCGTATGTACTAGGCACTCGCCCTGCCTGACCAATCTGCGCCTTGACTATCTGTGTTCAGCGTAGATAGACCACGTAGGTACACCGTTATCTTTGGTGCCATCTTGTTTGAAGCTGAGCTTCAGGCCATGAGGAAGAGCGTACTCGCAGACACGGCGCAAGATTTCAGGTGGAAGATCTTGTAGACTGGACATTTTGGTCGGTAACGTCGGTGATATGAGCGTGGTCGGAGTCGAGTGGTGTTGAGTTGATATTCTGGCGCTGGTTGTGAGGCGTTGTTGTTGAGTTGCGGAGTGATTGCGGAGGAGGGGTTCCTTAAGGAAGCTCATCTGCCGCTAGCGGTAAAGTGAAAGTGAAAGAACGCGGGGCTGCAGGCAAGACACCATGAATAGTGAAAGTATGACATTCAATACAGTACGTATGAGAGCCGGTTCAGCCTGGGCGGAGGCTTTCCAGGCTGGCTCAACAATCTCCCACGCAGCATTGGACTTCCTAAGGGGTGAAGTTCACATGTGTGGCGTCAAGTCTATAATCTTTCACAAGCCAAGAAATGGCGTAAGTAAACTTCTACTACATCAAAGTTCTCCCGGATTGCGCTAATTCCTTTGCGTTGAACCAAGGTACACCAAACCCCGGTGTCTACCACGACCAAGATCTGTATCAGATATCTTCCACATTGACCTCGGATCTTGCAGCTTCATACACACACCCTCAATAAGAGCCACAAAATACCTTTCCCCCAACTTCTGGCTGATCCTAAGATTTATCTTTATCAACAACA
This sequence comes from Didymella glomerata, assembly GCA_030271015.1. Lineage (NCBI taxonomy): Eukaryota > Fungi > Ascomycota > Dothideomycetes > Pleosporales > Didymellaceae > Didymella > Didymella glomerata. The sequence continues at coordinate 546,856 of JAJOHN010000017.1, forward strand.
TGCTCAGCCACCGCCTCAAGTTAGACCGCCAACTCAACCTAATTCGTGCCACTGAACGACTTGACCAAGGGACAAGTCGTCTCTCTACAGCAACCGATATCTCCAACTTTCGGGCCTCCAACACACTTGATTCGAACTACGGTTCCCCCAGCTGGGAGGCCATGAAAGCGTGGCACCTTAAAGAGATCAACAATATCGAGAACACCTACGGCAGCGTCGAGCACTACTGTGATCTGATGCATAGAATGGACAAAGCCACAATATACGATCCGTTTATTCAGCCTGGGCTATGGGAGGATGTTGATGATTTGGTAGAAGCGCCTGAGGTGGGCGTCACTGTCTGCAGCGTGGGTTGCATGGTCATCGGTGTTCTGTGGCGCGCTATACTATGGGCACTCGTGTGTTTGTTGGCGGTTAAATTCTTCGGAAATCTGCACACGAGATTGCTGATCGAAGCCGTTAAGCTAGATTACGGACTTGTTTGACGCAATGCGTCTTCAAAACGCGCTAATGGCAAGGGCGATCGCGATATGAGAAGATGGAGCAAGGTGTGTGGCACAAGAGTCGAGACAGCCACGAGTTCTATATAGCTCGAATTATCACAGCTCTACTTTTACAAGTACCCCCAATGTTTTTGAGTCGGACACCATGACGAGGTTATCTCCTCGCCGCTTATCGAGGGAATCAGGGTCTGTCGTGAACCACAATCCGACGGGCCGTGACTCAAACCCGAGCATGTCTGCGCAAGCACTGCCACACAGCGCCAATATAAAGCGTTCCATCTGCTTGAGACTTCGCCCAATCTCCGTCTAAGATCACAACAACGAATCCTACTGAAAACAATCCAGCAAAGCCTCGATATGATCGCACTCGACCCCTGGAGCCTTCTGACACTGTTTAAATCATACTCTACGTCTAATGGCGTAGCGAGTATGCGAAGCGATATTTTAAGTGCTTGGATCGCAGATTGAATATTCACACGGTCGTTGGTTTACTATTGTGCGTTGCTGGGCCCTTGATGGCGTATCTCTGCACTGATGCGCTGATTCAACTGACGAATGGCACTACGTTCTTCCTTAAGGGTATGGTAGTCAGGCGACTGAGTTATTGCGTCGAGCCATAGGCGACTTGAGCTGTCTTTGTCTGAACCTTAGGCCTGAATGACCCAAAGATATGCGCAACTGAGGCACTTAACTAAAGGCTACAACCAGGCAAAGGCGTTACGCAGAGTATAGGCAAAGAAACCACGTAAGACGACGTGTCTTTCCGCACCTTGTTGTATTTTACAGTCTTACACGCTCTTGCACAAATACTTTACAGTGTAGCTGCTTCATTCCTTTGTGTTCTTCCCACGCACCTTCTTCGTACGCAATGTTTTCCTTTCCCTCTTCTCATCCTTCCCTGGAGTCAGACATCACCATAGTTACCCGTGCACCTGCTCTTTCCTTCACAGCCACGCTACGCTTAGACTTTACATTTCCAATCAGACTTCATCATTTGCTGATGAAGGAGTTCTGGTATCATCTGTAAAAACGCATTCTATTTACAAGCGAGGGCGATCCATGGTATCGTCTATGTGGTGTTATGCGTTATACCCACTGATGCTGGTTAATCACCCAACACAACCCAATCAGACTCCCCGATTCCCTACCATAACATCCGCATGGAGTGCTTGCTTCGTCGCCCCAGTCCTCTGCTGCGCAAAAACAAGTTTTGGGTGTCACGGATCCGACGCATGCACGCCTCAGGCGTTCCGTACAGTGCACATTCAAGAGCATGCGGCAAAACGAGCAGAGACAATAAATGCGTATGAGACGAGAGCAAGAGAAGAGAGAGGATAGTGAGGCTAGACTGAAGCTTCGCCATTACTAATAATAGCTATGCGACACTCATGGTGCCCTGTTTGCTTTGCGGGAGCATCTTGTGGCTGCTTCACTCATACTCGTCTCCTTCTTGCCTTGCCTGGTCTTGGATCGTGCGGTTCCCTTTACTGTAACGTACGATGCTACTCTAGCAAGAGCTCGTGTCTCGTTGTCTGTAGTGAAAGCGGTGGTGTTGCCAGACAGAAAACGGAAATCAAGGCGAGGTTCCTGCTATTGTAGATGTGCAAGTTGAGTTCGCAATAATGTTGCTCACCAAAGTCATAAAGATCCAAGATTCTCTGCAAGAAACCCTTTTGATTGTAAGAAGCTACCTTCATATACCCTAACATGCACTGTAGAATCGAAATCCGCATCGTGAAGACACCAGTCACACTCTCACTCCTCCAAACCAACCAGATCTGAGGTGAACGGTATTGTACCACACCAATCAAGTCCACCATCTGATCTAGTTCTGCCCCTTACCACCACTCAACAGATCACTAATCCACTCCAGCCATCCATTCCCATTCTCTGTCTCGTTCTCGCTCTCCTGTCCCGGCACATCAGGCACAGAAGTAGGCTGAGGGCCGCGAGTCAGAAGCGTAGTGGGCATACCCGGGAAACCAGGTGCGCCAGGGAAGCCAGTTCCTGCAGGAGGCTGAGGAGGGAACGGAGCGTCGGTCGGTGCAGGAGGGAAGCTAGGTGCGCCAGTGCCGGCGGGCGGGAATGGGGCGCCGGTCGGGAAGGGGAAAGGTGGTGTAGGGCCGCCGGCTGGTGGCGTGGGGAAGCCGGGGAAGCCTGTGGGGCCGCCTGCAGGTGGTGTAGGGAGCTCGGGGCTGCCTGTGCCTGTAGGTAGACCTGGCAGCTCAGTTGGAAGGCCCGTGGGTAGGCCAGGGGCACCGGTTGCGGGCTCGGTCGCGGTGGGAGTCTCGTTGGGGTCGAGCAGGCTGAAGGATGGCAGCGCGGGGGCGCCGAGCTGGCGGTACTTCACTTCGCGGCGCTTGACGACTGGAGCAGCCTTGGGCGCGAGCTCGTAGTCGATGTGCAGATCGCGCTTCGCCTGGCCGTTGGAGCCGGGGAAGGGGAAGGACGGAGCTCCAGGAGCTCCAGGGCCCTCAGGGACACCGGGACCACCAGTAGGAAAGGGGAACGGTGGGAATGGCGCGCCGGTCGCACCAGGAGCACCAGGAGCACCAGGGCCGCCGGTGGGGAAAGGGAATGGAGCTCCAGACGGGAGACCGGGGAGACCGGGGAAACCAGTTGGCTTAGGGCGATGAGAGTGGTGTTTGCCGGGGCCAAACATAGCGTCGAGGAAGTCACCGAAAGCAGGAGCTGTTACATGTCAGAAGTTGAATGATGTTAGGCTGTGAGAACTACGTACCTGCAACGGCAGAGCCGGCGAGCGCGAGAACGAGAGCGGACTTCATGATGAATCGCTGGTATGTTGGAATGGGAGTGACTGCAATGAGCAAGTGACTGAACTGGAGTTTGTAAAGAAGGACTGGCACAGCCAAAAGAATGTAATGTCAGGTAGACAAGAAGCTTGCTTGCAAAGCGTAGCGAAGGAAGTCAACACAGAATCAATGAAGATTGGTTGGTGAGCGAAAAACAACCAGAGGTGCATCTCCATATATACTTGAGGTTGACATTGCCAAACAAGATCTGCCCTCCGCTCATCTGCCAGACCCACCGAGCATGCTGTCACCCGCGATCCCACAAGAGACATGGGGTTTGACAACGCTTGGGGTTCGCAAGAGCTTCTTGCCGAGTAGCGCTGGGGTTGTAAAGGAGTCCCACTCTGTACGATCAATGCGTTGGGTAAACATCGTTTCTAGGTCGCTCGATCAATCATCTTGAGACGTGCAGCCTTGTCTTGAACTCTTGGATCGAATGACCTCATGCCGATCTCAATTGTCGTTTCAAGACTCATCCAGTAGAGTGCCAGCATGAGGATGTGCTTTTCGGGGCTTTGCAGACCTTATTGCGCATTGTTTAGGTGCGGTCGTTTGGTGGGTACAGGCCAGCCCCAGGTAGATTGCCGAACGCACATCGTCACTTTCGCTCAAACGGTCGATAGCTCCAACAGGTTCTTAGATGTTGATCGTAAGAACGGGTTAGAATGAAGGGGTTCTGCGGACCCAGGTTCTGTGTTTCATGCGTACGCGTCTCGAGTGCCAAGCGCAGAGCGATGGTTCTGATTGGTAGGAATGCTTTGGTATGAGACAAGTCTTGTAACAAGAGTACTGTCGGCTATCGACAGCCTTATGGTTCTATGACAACATCAACGAGCTTGGTTACATGTGGCTGACTTCTTGAAAGTACTCGTCGCGATTTGACAGCTCTTGGTTCCACCAGAAAGTTTCGACAGCGGGAACGGGAGTCGGACTTTCATACAGCTAGTAAGATCGGAGGGTATCGTCGACGGGCGAACCACTCGCACCCCAGATCGAAATGAATTGGTGTCTGCTCATTGACTTTGCTTGATGTTCATCAAAGCGACGGCAGCTTTTGCATTACATCCAGCCCAGACGTTTCGCACCGTAACTCCAGCCACTGAGCAGCGCAGTTGCGCCGGTGAAAGCGATGAGCGCGCCGTAGCCGCTGCCGTAGGCGTACCCAGCTCTCCAACCTCCTGCGTGAAGCAGAGCCTCGGAGAGGGGACCAGAAGCAAGATTGCCCACTCCCTTTCCAGCAGACAAGAACGCAAATATCATGCCAGAATCTGCGCTGATGCGTTGTTCTTTCGTTTCCCTGATGATGCCACTCCAGCTGCTTGCTTGACATCCAGCGAAGGCGCCGTACACGATACTGAAGACGTACAGTGGCGCTAATGAGGTGGAAAAGCCCCATAGGAGGAAGACTCCCATACTAGAACCCATCGCCGCTACGAGGAGGCAATTGACCACGTGATACTTGTCGACAGCGACTCCCATAGTTAAAGAGCCCACAAATGCTGCTGCATTCAGCAGTATGATTGTGACAGTACTCTCGATGGTACTGGCACCGAGCGAGCGAGCGAAAGTGGGCAGGTATATCGCAGGCAAGAAGTAGCCGATACCCTGTAAGACATTGCACGATTGCAATATCAGGAAGTTGGAGCACGTCCAGAAGGAGAGATCAAACTTGAATGGAAGGTTGGTTTGTGACTGCGGCAGTCGAGGCTTGAAGAAGAACAAGATCGGGAAGTTCAAAGCGACGAAGCTGAGCGCGCAAACTCGCAGTGTGGTCCTAAAGCCATAGTTTTGTAGTAGCCACTCCAGGATGACTGGGAGGATTGCACCGGATAAACCAAGACCAGCCATGGTCACTCCATAAGCAAAGCCTCGTCTTCGCACCCACCACTCCTCGATGTAGAACAGAATGGGTGTCCAGGCCAGGCCTCCGCCCAGAGCATAGATAATGCCTTGGGTGAGAACCAGATGGGAGACATTGGTAGAGAGCGAGCCAAGTCCTAGTGCGAGGCACATGATGACGAGACCAACGGGAGTGGCCCAAGGCCGAAGGCGCGGGTAGCACTTCAGCAACATGAACCAAACAGTGATGTCCATGTACATGATACCCATAGCACAGGCACCCACGATGGCAAGATTGCTAGACCCAGCAAAGTCATTGCTGGTGTAGTACTCCTGGAAGACACCGTACGTTGATGGAAAGCCTGTGCTCAGTCAGCGGCTGCCACGTGAATGGTAACTGTCATGGTCGAGCGCACCCCAGATCATCGCTTCCAGCATGAAGCAAGAGAACAAGAAAAGCCAAGCATCCTTGCCTCCATCTGTAGGTGGAAGAGAGTGTCCTTCTTCGCTTCCAGTGGGCGTTTCTGCGCCCTGAGGCAATAGCTCTATATCTGTCAGAGTTGCTGCAGATGCACTCTGCGTCTGTGGATCAAGCTCGACCTCGGTATTGCTGTTGGATTCCATGGCGCTTGGGTCAGTCCAGTCTCATGTAGTCAGCAGCGAGCAGTATATAAAGTGATCAAAAGTGGTTCCGTAAGCCGCTAGCTGTCGTAGGGCGCGGTTGGTGGGCGCCTCTGACGGCAGTCAGGGTATGCAAACGGCTCCGCGGCGGGAAGTGCCCCTGAGCCAGCGAACAGCGGTCTCGCGCTTGCATGGCAAACATATGGAACTTTGCGCTCAAGTGAAAATTCAAGTTGATCATGGAGGTGGAGATGGATGCGACAGCAAGGTCCGAGAGAATGTACAAGTGGGTCGTGGGGGGAGCTGCAGGGGTATGGCGGGCCTAAGCGAGGCGTGACTTGGAGTGACGGACGTGACTTGATGGCTGTGTGTTTATCAACAGTCGCAACAAACGCGTGCATTCGCCGCCATGACGCAGCGTTCGTAGATCCACCGGTGTACAGCCCAGGCCAATGCAATGGACGATTCTCCACGCTCTGCAAAGCGTAGAAAGCTCGATACGCCGAATCGCAACGGAGCGAGCATGCCGACACAGAGCTCGACGAAGAAGGCGCCAGCAAGGCTCTCCCGATCTGCAGCGAAGGCGAAGGGAGAAGCTCTCCCAGATGTATGGCAAGACACGGCACGCAGGCAGAAATCCAGGGACGAGAGCAATGGCACGCCTGCAAGGACAGCTGTGATCGAAGAAGAGGAGGAGGACATCTTCGACGATATCGAGGGAGCATTGGGCGTGGAGAAGCCGGCGCCGACAAAGAAGCGGCAGACGAAAGCCGCTCAGAAGGAAGATAAGACTAGGGACGAGCTGCAAGAGCCTTCTACGACACCAAAACGAGGCAGGCTACGGTCCACCAAGAACGTCCAGAGCGCAAGCCGGAGCGCATTCAAGGGTCTGGTTAGCAACTACAAGCACGAGGAGGATCCCGAAACGGATACACCCGATGAGCTCGCCGACACTGCATCGCCTTCGAAACGTACAAAGACGCCTCGCTCGGCTGCACGCAAGATCCCTGTCGCAAAGTCGACAGGGCGAAAGAAGAAGGAGCCAAGCCCTGCGGGTGACGAACAAGACAAGGAAGAGGAAGTGGAGATCATGGCGCCCATCACCGCTACGCCCTCCAAAGCGAAGAAACGAAGCAAGCCAGCGAAGACACGGATCGAGATACCAGACACCGAGGATGAGCTAGCGAAACGACCCCCACCGAGTACTACGAAGAAAGCTCTGGAGCGGCGCAGACAGAATCGTGCAGATCACACTTTCAATAGGTTCGACGTTGAAAGCTCGCCCGCGCTTGAAATGGCTCGAGATGACGATGATATGGATGTAGACGGCAACAGCCTGGTGGAGAGCGTGCTGGACCCAACTGAGCCAAGCCCTTTCAACAAGCCTCCATCGGCTCAAAAGGCGCAGCCAGCACCTGCTATAGTCTTCGGTCATCTTCCCGCCGGACGTGAGTCGGACCTGCTGAAGACGATCGTCATGGAGCGCATTACGGGCAAGCGGCCTTCCCCCTTGGTCGGCTTAGATGATGAGTACAAGTCTGTGCACCAGCTTGTTGAGCACACCGTTACAGCGGGTGAGGGCAACTCTCTGCTTCTGATTGGAGCGCGAGGCAGTGGCAAAACAGCACTAGTCAACAAAGTGCTGTCGGAAGTATCAAAGGACAATGCTCAAGACTATCACGTCATACGACTGAACGGCTTCATTCATACAGACGACAAGATTGCCCTCCGCGAGATATGGCGTCAACTTGGCAAGGAGATGGATGTTGAAGATGATGGCAGTGGTCCAGGCAAGAACTACGCTGATACACTTCAAACGCTCCTCGCACTACTCTCACATCCGTCAGAACAAACAGGAGAGCACACAGACCATGTAGCTAAGGCAGTCATCTTCATCATGGATGAGTTCGACCTATTTGCACAACATCCACGCCAGACCTTGCTGTACAACTTGTTCGACATTGCGCAGTCACGCAAAGCGCCCATCGCTGTGCTTGGCCTGACCACGCGGATCGATGTCACAAACAGCCTAGAAAAGCGGGTCAAGAGTCGATTCAGCCATCGCTATGTCCATCTCAGCCTCGCAAAGAGCTTTACTGCTTTCCAGGAGATCTGCAAAGCATGTCTGATTGTGCAACCGGACCAGCTGAGCGTCGAAGAGCGAGGCATACTAGCCGGTGGCAGCAAAACAACACCCGCGAAAAAGCCCAAGAAAGACACCAACGCCTCCATTCTCGATGAATGGAACGCCAACATCGAAGTACGTGCACCCCCTCATCTAGTCTCACCTCTTCTAACATCCCAGAAACTCTTCACTGCCCCCTCCTTCCTCACAACCCACCTCGCCCCGACCTTCCACCTCACAAAGTCTGTCCCGACCGCACTCTCATCCTTCCTGCTCCCAACCTCCATCCTTGTTCCTAATACCTCCTTCACACCCATGCCCCTCACACCCCCAGACTCAAAACTCTCCCTCCTACCCTCGCTCTCCACGCTTGCCCTCTCGCTGCTTATCGCCACCGCCCGCCTCGACATCATCCACGACAGCGACACATGTAACTTCAACATGGCATACGACGAGTACGTGACACTTGCGTCGAAAGCGCGGATCCAGTCCGCCGCGGGCGGGATGAGCGCGAGCGGGAGCACGACGAAAGTGTGGGGGAAGGATGTTGCGCGGCGCGAGTGGGAGGGTTTGGTGGAATTAGGTTTCATCATGCCGGTGGTTCAGGGGCAGGCGGGCGGGTTTGGCATGTGTAGGTGTGATGTTGCGCTGGAGGAGATTGGGGGGGTGCTCAAGGGGGAGAAGGGGGTGGATCGCGGGTTGGAGAGGTGGTGTAGGGCGATTTAGAAGGGTGGACGAGGACTCTTGGTGTTGGTGTCATGCCGATGGTGCAGTAAGCGAGCTGGATAGTATTCACTGAAGATGGGCGCGCAAGGTGCGCAGGAACCGACGAACAAATACAGCACGACTTTTCATGCCTAGAAAATTCTGTGCTGCTGAGCCATATGGTCACAGCGCACTTCCGTCCAGCCCATCTAATCTAATGCTCTAGCTGCGGCGTCGGCGGCCTGCTCCTCTCAATCCCAAAGAACGCAATATTCTCCCGCACCGCCACATACTCACTATCCGCATACCCCAGCTCCTTGACAATCTGTGTCGAATGCATGCCCTTGATGCGCCTGATCTCACTCGCGGAGTAGTTCACCACCGCGCGCCCAATCTCAAACGGCGCCGGATTCGTCTGCTCGAAAAGCGGCGTGTGCGTCCCGCTGCCGTGCAGCGAGTGCGAAGTCGTGTGTGGTAGCGGGTGGCGCAGTGGGATTGGCGCGTGCGTGTGTGTCGTATGGGTGGGTGTTGGGGGCGCGGCTACTGGCATGGGAGACGCAAGAGATGGTGTGGTAGCGGGAGCTGGAGCGGTGGCAATCCGCTTGACGACAACGATGCGGACGGCTTCTTGCTGCGCGAAGTGACCTTCGACGTCGACGATGCCGACGGGGAGAAGGCCGGCTTTGTCGTGCAAGGCTTTGTAGGCGCCATTATCGATGTAGATTGTCCCATGTGGTGCGAGGCCGTGCAGGATCCAGAAGTAGCGGTCGCGTATTGGGTGTGAGATTGGGAGGAAGCGGGTGTGTAATGGGGCCGGCTCAGCATCGGCTTGCGGGGTAGGGATAGTCGTGGCTTGGGTCTGAGCCTCGGGTAGGGAGGACGTGGAGTTTGAGAGGTCGTGAGAGGAGGCGTGAAGGTCCACTGCGTCGTCTTGGGAGTTACTGATCGGATTCCAGGCCGAGCCGTTGGCTTTGCGCTGTTGTTCTGCGTGCTTGATAATTGCTGAGATGTTTCCTGGTTTCGAGCTCTTTGTGATGACCGTAGTGACGCCCGCACTCGTTGCCAATCGCGCAGCAACAATCTTTGTGCTCATACCTCCTGTGCCCAGCGCTGATCCTGCCGAGTTGACGTCTGCGGTCAGCTCTGAGATATCCTCCACGACCTCGATAGCCTTCGCGTCTGGATTTGTTCGTGGATTCTTGTCGTACAGGCAGTCGACGTCTGTCATCAGGAACAGATAATCTGCTTGCACCATGCCTGCGGTAATGGCACTTAGTGTGTCGTTGTCGCCGAATTTGATTTCGGTGACAGCCAATGTGTCGTTCTCATTGACGATTGGTATGACGCCCATGCTTAACAATTCAATGAAGGTGTTCTGCGCATTCTGGTACTGTGTACGATCCGCAATGTCGTTTCTGGTCAACAGTACTTGGGCAATCGGTTGGTTGAGGTTTCCAAACAACGAGTCCCACAGTGCCAACAGCTTACACTGACCGATAGCTGCCAGTGCCTGGACTTTGGGAAGGTGTTTCGGGCGTCGCGGGAGGTTCATCTGTCGCAACCCGACGCCAATAGCACCGGAAGAGACAATGACGACGCGGTGTCCATCGGCGTGGAGCTTGCATGCTGTTTCGACGATGAGGGAGAGGATAGATAGGAGGGGCTGGTGGGTCTTCTCGTCGACTATGGAGCTTGTGCCTGTGAATCGTTGGTAAGTTGATCTTGTACGTATAGCGGGGGATTGGTACTGAGAGCATATTACCGAGTTTTATTACCACGGTCAATTGCCCGGGCATCTTCTTCATGTGGACCGCCATTGCCGCTGGTAGCGATACAGGAAATGACTATGGGGAAAGAGGAGGGTTTTAAAAGCCCTCATTGACGAAGCAAGGTGGTGCTCAGCACCTTTTGCCCATGACTGGAAAGCGTCACCTCCGGAAAGCGCTCCATCTCCCATTGGTTCCCCGCAACACGCTAGACCATCACCGCGACTTTTTGCGACGGCAACGACGACCCGTGGACGCGCCCTAGCTGTCAAACGCACTCTCCACATTTCGTGACAGTCCTAGGATCCTGATCGCGCCGCCATGTCCAAGCCCGAACAAGCCACCGATGGCTCCCACCCTGCCGCTATCTCGAAACCTGGCCCAGCGCCTCCGAAGCTGGACCCTGTATACTACAACTGGAGCAACACCTTCTCCATCATGCTGGGTCGCATGACCGGCAGCCGCGACGTCGAGCTGGAGAAGAACTATTTCACCGAGCTCGACGCGACCAAAGCCGAGTCGATATGCAATCGCTGCGAATCGAACAAGGAATACCTTCTGCAATACTCGCCAATCATCCGATTCCTGTCCGACGAGGTGTACAAGCTAGGCGGCGATTTGAACAAGGACAATATCCTATGTAGGATGTGCACGAGCGAGCAGTCTGGGGGCTTCAGTCTGAACCACGGTATCCTGCTGTGCGCGAACAAGTTCAGGAACAGAGGGCATCAGGAGGATACCATGGCGCATGAGATGGTGCATGCGTGGGACCATTTAAAGTGGAAGGTTGAGGCGGACAATCTGAAGCATCAGGCCTGTCTAGAGGTATGGCCATGGCAGTTGAACAAGAGCTACTGGAGACTGACGTTTACAGATCCGCGCAAGCACTCTGAGCGGAGAGTGTCGATTCACACGCGAGTTCTTCACACGGAATCAGTGGAGCATCACGGAACAGCTACAAGCCTGTGTACGCCGACGCGCCGAGTTGTCCATGCAGGCTCGACCGCAGATCAAAGACGAGGCCCATGCGAAAAAGGTCGTCAACGAGGTGTGGGAGAGCTGCTTCAACGACACGAGACCGTTCGACGAGATCTACCGATAATTTGTTGACCGCAAACATGGGATGTGGTTTGAGTTCTGTCATAAGAGACGGATATGATGTTGTATGATACTGTAGAAAAGACGGTATGTGCATAGCGACGGCGTTTGGAATCGATCTTGTACATCTCAGCTCTAGGAGAAGCCTTTCTCGGTCAATTGAGAGGCATCGTTCGGCAATAATCTTGCCTAATCCGTAGCATCGAAGCTGCTCTTGGCGATGTGATGTGCCATGAACCCCGGTTGGATCTGGCGTCGGAAAGGAATGTGCCATAATAGAGGAATCTGGGTACCACTCGAATCTGGCCTTCACGCACGTCGTACCTTTGCATAAGCTTTGTAGGATACCAACATACAAAGCGGGCGAGCGACAAACAACTGCACCGCAGTGGCACGGCTATAATCCTTGCACTCTGGGAGCAACCCTGCAGTAGCGCAGTACTGGTAGCAAACAATCTTGGAAATCTTGCGGGGTATTTAGATACATCAAGAGCCCTCCAGGGCCCTCAACCCTTGGCTTCATCTTACGCACCTACCCCACTCGCTGTGGCCTTGCCTTCAAACTTGATTCAGTGGAGATCAACAGAATTACCCTGTTGAGCATAGTGCCTGCTCACGACAAGCATACTTCAGCAAGAGCTCCTGTTCCTGATATCCTTTCCAGTCGTCCCTTCTCCTGTGCTCCACCTTGCTACTTCAGTCTCTTTCACACCGTACAGCTTCAGTCCTGTAAACGCTCAAAATCTCATCAAGCATGGAGTCAACACGCAGCTGCGCCAATTGCAAGAAGACAGACGTCGACCTCAAAGCCTGCTCCAAATGCAAGACGGCCCACTACTGCGGCCGCGACTGCCAAAAAACAGACTGGAAGTCGCACAAGAAGGTCTGCTCAACCGCCGCCCAGTCAGCCTTCGTCCAGGGCGCCGCCGAGCACAGCACCACCTACTCCGCGCCTCGTCTCAAGACCATCGAGAAGCACGAGCCCAAGCCCTTCACCAAGCTCGACCAGGGCGCCTACCTGCGCGATCGCCCGGAAGCAGACACATTCAAACTCCTGGTTGACTCGTTCCGCCTCCGCGAAGCCGATGAGTTCCAGTTTGAAACCAAGACCCAGCCCCAGAGCTTGTACACCGGCGCAGCGGACAGCACCGCGCCGTTCCGCCAGTATGTTGCTCAAGCGTGGAACAAGAAGCTGCTGCCGGCGTGGTGGAATGATGCGAAGACGCTTGAGTGCGTCGCTTTTGGCGAAGGCGATGCGTGGAGCGATCTGAGGAAGAGAGTGACCAAGGCAGACGTTATCAAGCGCTATGGCGATGACAAAATGCCCATGCAGTTACGAATGCTGGCGGAGGCGGTTTATGGTCGCGGTCTTATGGGGCAAGATGGAACGATGATGCGTAAGCAGATGGTGATGATGGAGAATGGCGGTCCTGGCGACGGTATGATGTCTAGTATGCTCAGTCTTAATGCGCGTTAGGGTGTTGGAGGGAGTGCGCTGTCGAAGTAAACTACTTTTGGACCTCGGAACAAGACTGGACAGACGAGCCATCAGACAGACGAGATAGATTTTGGTGCTCGTGTGAGAGTGATGGATGAGAGGATGTAGGGAAGAGCAGATTCCTTTGTACTTCGTTGCGAACAGACGGGACAGAGCGGCACAAGCTCCTGACAGGCATGTATAGAGGTCTTGTATGCGCAAACAGGTGAACGTCGCGAGTTCCGACTTGTTTTCGATGGGCAAGAAGGCATGAATGATAGTTTCTCACCAGACATTCCAGAGGGTTGACGAGTCTCTTGATGACTACAACAGGATGCATCACTGGCACCGATATCCATCGGGCATGTGTGTTGACATCCATTCGTCAATTCTGGCATTCATACACCCTATCATATCCTATTCAGGTATCAAAATCCCAACCGTAACGCCGCGCAAAATGCATCCTGGCGTATAGTACAGCCTCCAACGCCTCCCAGACACATCGTCAGGATCCCTAGTCGTGCTTAGCACCCCCGTTGCCGCTACCGATGCCACCAAGTAGGCCGTCCTTCTCACCAAGCTGGAAGTATCCCGCGTTACCGCGCCTCCTCATCTTCTTACCACCAAGCAGTGCAGTGATGATCAATCCAATGGTAGCAAACACAGTCAGGACAGGGTGGTGCCAGGCGAAATTATTCAGGCGGAGGAAGAAGCCCGCGACACGGCCCGTCGAAGATTTCGCGCGGATCTGGGGTGGGTTCTGCGTGACCTTGCCTATGGTTTCGAGGATCGAGGTGCGGCTGGGACGAATGGGTTCGCCGGAGATAGTCGTATCCCAGAAGCGGCGGTTCTGATCTTGTTAGCGTGTTTGTTGTGAGGAGGGAGGAGCAGATTGCTTACGTCTTCGTCGTTGATGATGACCCGCTCGCCCTCCTTGACGTCGATGCCGTACGTGGTCTTGACCCAGCGCTCCCAGAAGACGCCGTCGACCCATGCGAAGCCGACACGCGGGCGTTCGATGTCGTCCATGTTGATGCGTATGCCCTTTGCGTCTCGTAGGGCACGCTCATTCCCTCTGTCTTCGGCCTCTTCGATGCGGAGTTGCTTGGATTGGCGCAGCTCCTGGCGCTCGAGCTGGAAGAGCGCGTCTTGCTTGTCGATCCATTCGATTGCGGCTGTCTTCATCTCGCGCTTAGACAAGATAAACTCATCTGAGCGGTCGCGGCTGAGAATGCCGAGGACTACAATCTTGCCGTCCATGATGTCCTTGGCGTTTGAGGAAGTGAGCTCGGGAACGAGGGGCAGCCAGACAGACTTCATCCACGTCAGGACTTGACGAGTATCACGCATTTCCTTTGGTGTAATAGGAGGATAGTAGGTGGGCTTGCCGTCACGGGAGACCATGAGGCGAGGCCAGGTAGATATCTTGAAGCGTTCCGACATGGCCTTGTCGTTCGTCTTCACGATCTTGGCCTTGCCAACAAGGCTAAGAGTCAGGCGCTCAAGTGCCATGAAGTCTTCAGAAGTAGTGGCGTGGTCGTAGAAGTAGACAAATACGACCTCCTCTTTCTCCTCAAGGGCCTTGAAGCTTGCTGCATCCACATCTTGCACTCCAGCGCCGACCGAGGTTGCTTTGTTGGCGTAGTCGAGCAAGTCGCCCAGACCTCTGAGGCCTTCGTACTCGATGCGCTCGCCACCACGAAAGAAGAGCATGGTAGGATATCCTCGAACCTTGGCGTCCTTGCATAGCCTCTTCTCGACGTCGCAATTGACTTCGCCGATATTGAGTTTGCCCTTCATCTGGCGCGCCATGTTGTCCCAGTTGGGCTTCAAAGCCTGGCAGTGGTGGCACCACGGCGCATAGAACTTGACGAACCAGGGGTCGAGGGTGTTAGTGATGGCGGTCTGAAACTTCTCCGCGGTAAGCGGCTCAGAGATACCGGACGGGTTGAAAGTCGAGACAGCCTTTGCAGGTGTGGCTTTCGTGGGTGTCGCTTCAGTTGGGAAGGCCACCTTCGTAGGAACGTTCTTCAAGCTCTCGAGTTTTGAGCTGATAGCTTCCTTGACCTTGACCTCGTCCTTCGCCTTCTCCTTCACGACTTCCTCGGTATCTGGGCCAACCTCGACAGCTTTATCGCCAGCCTTGGGCAGCTTGGGTCCACCCTCCTTGCGCGATCCGGGACGGATCGTCTCGAGCAGGTTTTCAACCCATGTGCTCAGCTCCTTCATATCCTTCGCGCCTCGTTGCCGCTCCACCTCTTTTCCATCGCGGAAGTAGATCATCGAAGGGTAGCTCATTACATTGTTGGCGGCGCAGAGGTCGGCGGAGGCTATGCAGTCGACCTTGGCGAAGTTGAAGTCGTAGAAGCGCTTGAAAGAGTTCAGGGAATCGCCCTCAGGTTCGTTCTTGCCCTCGATGGGCTTTGATGTGTAGTAGAACTCGTAGGCGGTTTGGTACGTGGGCGCGAAATGCGTGCAGTGTGGACACGAGGGCGAGAAGAACTCTACCAGCCTTTCATGTGTTAGTAGGGAATAGAAGCATCACATGTTGTTGACCTTACCAGTTGCCTTTCCCAATCTCCTTGTCGAGGGTCTTGCTGTCGAGCACTGGCATGGGTGGCACTGTCTGGCCGTTGAAGATGGTGTCTGGCGTCTTCTCCTCCCAGTCGTCGTCCGCACCGGCCCTCTTCGCTGCTGTGGCTGCATTGTCCGGTACTGCGAGTGTGGTCGCAATCGTCGCCAGCGACAAGAGCGAATAGAATATGGAGCGCATTGCGACGGCCGCGTGCTGCTCAGGCGCAACGGTGGTCTATATGCGCGTGGGCGCGTGCTATGTATGTTCTCGAAGTGGCGACCGCGCCGACGAAAGAAGAAGGAAAGACCGAAATGTCGAGAAACCGCCTCTGGGCAAGTCGTCGTGGAGGGGTGAGATGCCACGGTCTCCGAGATGCATGTCCCTGAGATCAGAGGCGCCACATCCCTGTAGCTCCCGCTCGCTCGCCAAGCCTGTGGAGCGTGAACTTCGATGGTTGACGGCATCACCACCTCCAGCACCAATTGCGCCACGCATCGCCGCCCACACCCGCCGCAACCATGAGGGCAGCTTCAAGACTCTTCGCCGCCGTCAAGCCCGGCCAGTTCCTCGAGGCCGGCGCCCCCACTGGTCTCACTGGCCTCGCTACACACCCGTCGCCGCGCTCGACGCTGCTGCACCACTACCACGGCACCCTTACCAAGCTCCAGCAGATCCCCGAGTCCTCCGTATACCGCCAGTCGACCGAAGCCCTCACCCGCCACCGCCTGAGGATCATCGAGGAGTCGAAGCCCAAGGGCTGGGACGCATGGCAGGAGAAGATCCTCTCGCAGATCGCCGACGACCCAGAGCACTTCCACACCATTCGCAGCAACGGCGGTATCGCTGTTGTCATGCCCAAGATCACGAACGTCGACTATGGCCAGAACCGAAAAGCCGAGTGGGACGGCGAGGTTGCGCAGTCTTTCCCTGAGGGCATCAAGTCGCAGAAAGAACGCAGCAAGCACATCAAGGCTATGAAGGGCGACGTCGACTACAAGCCTGAGCGCACTCTCGCGCCGACTGTCTTCGATTCTGAGCCGCAGTACACAATTGAGGCGTAGGTGGTCATGGCCAATGAGAGACGAGGAAATGCTAATCTCGTGAACAGCATCTCTGACCTGGAGAGCAAGATTGGCGCTGGTCTGATCGAGGAGGTCATCCAGGTTGCCGAGGCTGAGCATACATTGGTCGAGGAGATGATCAAGAACAAGGTGTAAGTGTACATGGTCCGTGAACGTCGATTGCCTGGCTAATACGCAATAGATGGGAGCCGCTCGAGGAGCCCGCGCCTGAGGGCCAGTGGGTATACGCTGAGCGTGCCACTCACACCGGTACCACTCAGAAGCCGTAGAGAAGAGATTGAAGCGAAGGTGTAAATAGTAAGACGGCTTGTACCAACGAAGACCTTGATTCCCCCCAACATTACTTGCATTGCGTTGAATCCTTTTGCATTACGAAAAAACATCCCGGATCGTTGGAAAAGCTATCGATGCCCAATCCGCCTTCTTTCGGCTCCGATCTCTGCAGTCGACAGGCGCCTCGTCGATCGTTCAATCATCAATAGCCTGTGCACGATCCACACTTGAGTTGAGACTGTAATCAACGCACGATTGGGTGACACATTCGAAACAAGGCTCCAAAGTTATCATGTTCTAAAACCCGCAGTGCCGCAATCCATGAAGGCACTTCGTCATGTTTTCCGACCATCACGCCTCGCAAAAGATTTTGGAGGTCAGCACGAGATGATGTCAAAATGAAAAGCATGTCAGTGCATGTTCTGGCTGCTTTGCTGGTATCATGAACATGCGTCTGTATTCTTTCGGCGACTCTCACATCCCTCTCATCGTCTGTTTCTATCTGCTTCGCCAGTGTCTGTCATTCTGCTAAATTCCTTGAGGGTCATGAGCGTTGCTTCTTGAACCCCTCCAATGTTGTGATATTGTAGTATGCGTGTTCCTGTGATTCGATCCAGACTTCGCATTTCCGGATCTGATTTCCGAGCAGAGTACTTTCGGAACATGCGAGAGATTTTGAGAGGGTTTGACGTATGTCAACAAGGAGAGCAGAGCCAATGGGGCAGACATTCACTTATTGCTTGGACTTTTGGAGACACACGGTCTGCATCGTGCTCTTCTAGGCAGAAGAACAGAACAGAACATTGACAATGTGGAAGTCTCCTTTGGTTCTTGTAGTGGCAGTCTTCTGGTGATGAAAGAAGGAAAGTGGCAACGAAAACAGTGCTTTTATACCGATCGGCACGTGAGCAAATCATTGCTTTCGACATCCATGTCCGAGATCGCTCGGAAGGCGATCGACTGAACTGCACGTGAGCGTCTTGCTTCTTTCTGGAAGCACGGGATTGGGTAGTAGCAAGAGGTCCATGCTTTGCTTACCTGTCAATTCGATCCGATCCTTGCGTCATGCCATGCCTGTTTGCTCAGATCTGAGCCTTTCATTAGTCTTCTAGTTCTCACTCATAGCGGTATACTGTGATAGTCTGTTGTCATTATTCATTTGGTAGCGGAGACAAGATCTTGGTGAAGGTCTCATAGTCTCTGGACGTTATGGACATTAATGATCTAGACGATTCACCGCCATAGGCTCACTCAGCTCCAATACGTTCCCCACTTGCCCGTGCCAGTGATAACATTCACAAACTCCCTCGCCACAATCCTGCTCGTCTGCTCACTCGGGTGCAGCGTATCGAACCACTCAAAACTATCCGGGCTCGCATTAATCGTGCAATTCGTGCCAGTCGCGTCTGGGCACTGCTTAGCCGTCCCGGTGACGTTGAGCGGCGCAGTACCGTTGAGGTACTGGGAAGGGTTGGAGTGGATATCAGTCATCAGGCCATTGACGTTGTAGTTCGCGAAATGCGCGCCGGGATATTTCTTGGAGATGATGGCGGCGAAGGGCGTGCGGTATTCGTATACTTCGTTCAGCGCTGCCACGGTGTTCTGCATGCGGTAGTGCACATCGGTCATGTTGCGACCGTCGGCGGGCCAGTATTGAGTGGCATTGAGACCGCCTTGCGAGGGGAGCTGGTACTGTGGCAGCAAGTCGAGGGGTGCCAGGTTCAAGAGGACGAAGTAGCGGCCGCCGTTCTTGTACAGGCCATCGACGGTGTTGTAGACGCAGTCCATGTAGTCCGCAACGGTCTTGTTGGGGCGCTGGGAGTCGGTGATGAACGCGTTGTTGCCCAAATCATTGGTGCCGATCCAGATAGCATAAGCGGTCGAATCTTGCTTGCCGGTGAAAAACGGCTGGCCTGTAGAGGGTACAATGTACTTCGAGTCTGCGACGAAGGCGGGCAGTTCGTAACCTTCAATATCCGGGAACGTGATTGTGGGCGAGAGCTGGCGCGGAGTGATGTTATTAGAGCATACAGCCCCAGAAACAGCGTAGTTGTAGAGCTTTGCTGAGGAGTAGACACTAGCATAGCGCGCCCAAGAGCGGCCCCCTGAAGCAGTTGCTAAACCCTAGGGTTGGTGAGCGAGATTTCGTTGCTAGGTCTTTAGAGCTACTTACTACTGGCTGATCCCATCCGACTGGCGGTAGTGAGCCATTGTTTTGAATGATGTAACTGAGACGGTTCTCATCTGTGTACGAGTCGCCAAAGGTCACCAAAGTCTTGATCTTGCACTGTTCCCAAGCCTGACCTGATTGTCCAGCCTGTACGGGAGCGAAAGCTGCAGCAGCAGCGAACAGTTGTACCAATGTTAGAGAGATCATGGTTGCAAAGAACAGTCGCTATACGCTTGGCTATCGGTGACCACCCCCGGATATTTGTACTGCAGCCATTGCGGCTACTAACCAATTCAACCCGGAGCCTCCAAACTTCCTTCCCGCCGGGACATGCCCCGAGGCAGTTGACAGGTTATATGCCGTGAATTGAGGCTGGGATCGTGGAGAACCGCGGGGATAATTGAGGGGTTAGCGACGCGGAAGGAGCTGGCGATGAGAGCTATGCCTTTCTGGCTGTAGTCATTTGGAGAACAGCCTAAAACACTCAGGCACCGCTATGACGTGAAAATCGCGTGGACTGCAAGTTGGCCGTTCGTAGGCGATCAGGAATAAAAGACGATCCCTTCGCCAAATTCTCCGTATGCAATTGTGGGCTGTTTAAACAATAACGGCTCGTGGCGACAGGGATGTTCTCGTGTTAGGCCGAAGCGTTTTGTGCTTGGTGGCAATGCACAACAAACCACCCTGGCCAGGTACCATGCGCAAAGTTCGTGGTATCTTGTACCGACTGGCAGTCCACACGCTGTTCCCCAATATTGGAGTCGCTGATTGTTAGCATTAGAGCCTACAAATCATAAGATGGATGTGCTGGTTGAGATAGACGCGTTGCTGGCCGGCCAAGCGTCTGTATCGACTGATGTCCTTGCCTTCCTTTGTGCATGCGCAAAATTCCACGGGATCCTCATCTTGTCAGTAATCGTACGAAGGATCATATGCCGCCGACGCCTTCATCATGTGTGTCTTAGCGTATGCGCGCCAGGCGACAGGCCGCTTCCCCGATGCGCGCGCTTTCCCAGCCATCTCGAAGTCGGATCTTGCAAACAGTGGGTACTCTAAGCCTCATTGGACTTTGGTGTTTGATAGCTCAACGTCGATACAAGGAGCTTCGTCGTAGATGACTGCCATAGAGGGCGTCTTCGAAGGGGATGAGCTCGTCACTAGACCCGTAAAGTCAGCACTTTTCGATTTCTATGGAACAGCAATTCCACGCAAGACACTCCGTTGCTGGCTGGGAATTTCCGCCAACTCTTGGAGGAGAGACGTCGAATGGAAAAACGCGCCATTCCTCACAGAAGACTGCTTCGGTACCAGACTACCGGTATCAGGCTTGCTGCAAGCTTTGGAGGCCAACCAGTGAGATGGTCGATCTCGTCAAAGCGTTTCTTGTGCCCGCTTGTGCCGGTTGGATGATCTGAAGAAGTGCGAGCGTTTCTTTTGACTTGGGTGGTGGTCGTTCCTTCCTCCACAGCAGGAATTGCGTCCACGCTTGCTTCTTCACAATCTCGGAACCTCGTTCTGTTCTCGATGCCGTTCCTCACGACCAGTCGCCTGTCACTTATGCTCTTTACCCAGAGTCGCAGCTAAAAGGTGCGCCGTGTAGCCTGCGCTTTAGACATGCGGAGACGCCACCAAACCGATGCCTATCGCCAGGTCTTTCAGAGACCGTGCAAGGTAACTCTTCGTCCCTCGAAGCTCGGTCAGCACGAGGTTAGGAGGTCTTTCACAATTGACTACCGCTGCAAACTCTTGAAGGTGATCTTCAGCGGACCAAACTGACGTCGAGCAAGCTCAGATCTGCAGCCGCAGTGGGTTTTACTTTGACCTTCATGCTGCAGCACCTCTACCGCCGTAAACGTCCTGTTTGGGATCGCGAGTCTGCAGTGCGTCACAATCTACGTCGTCTCCGCTCCGGACAAGCCTCGGCAGATAACGGCATCAACAGCACATTCTCATCCACGATGACACGTAGATCCGGACAAGGTACGATAAGCGACTGGCAGCCTTGGGATTTAGTAGGAAGGTGACGGAAGCAGTCTGTGGGCCTCAACGTCTGCTTCGGGGGGGCTATCTGAGGGGTTCATGGGCATCGTCACCGCTCATCTGGTCATGACATTCGACTTACCGCCCAGCCGACCGGCACGATCATTAGTGAACTTTCTCCAAAAGGTCGAACCCAGTACATCCCTCATCCAGTGCGGCGGCCGCAAGCCACGAACCTCGATGACGTTAGACCTCAGCGCAGATTCGGTGGGACACTACACTTACACGGGAACATACAGCTTCAGCTCCTTGTTCTGCAGCTCTGTACGAACTTCACTCATAAGTCGCTGGAACTCGGTCACGGTGTAGTTGAGTTGCTGCGTCAAGGGCCAGAGGCTGAGCGACTCCAAGAGGTCGCCCATCATCGCAACAGCGTCCCTGCCAATACTTGCTTTGACTGGATCTTCCGAACACGTCAGCTACTGCACATTGTGTATATGCACCATATAGGGTGGTACCACAACGGTGTATTGCTTACCTGATTCCCAATCGCCAATCGGCAGCTGGAGTGTTTCGACCCGGACGTCTCCCAACTTTGCCTCGATGAACAAATTCTGCAGTCGGTTGCCAATCCTTGGATCGCGATTCATTTGGCTCATCGCCTCTGAATACTTGTTCCACCATCTCCTGACCGCCGAGTCATCTGTCAATCGCCCGCTGCTTGACTGTATGTTGAGATAATACTCAACAATTTGGATCCAACCATTTGGTCGCAGAAGCAGCTTTATGTCTCGGATGTATGATGTCCATCTGTTGCTCTTGATGCCTGCACCGATGCAGCGAGAGTGGATGAGGTCGTAAGGTCTGGCTTTGAAGACCTCTAGATCGATGAGGGCGTCGTTGAGGTTGTATTCACAGAGGTTCAAATTATCCGGTTGGTCGGCCATGAGCATGGGATAGACGTCCACGGCAGTAACCTTCCACTGTCAGCAGGGGCCGGCTTGAAGACCCAACGAACGCACCTCACAGTCCTCATACTCCTCGGCACATTGGACCGCCCAGTCGCCACCCCCATACCCACACTCCAAAATTTTCCTGGGATCCTGGATTCTCATGTAAGGCGAGAAGAGGGTATTGCCAAACAGTCTGAACAGTACGTCGTGCTGAGCCGTCAGCCTGTCTTCCTCCAGTTCGTCGTTGACGACTGGCACGCAGTATATGCCATTGTCTACCGAGACCTTTTGGAAAAGCCGTCCGTGGATCGCGACACACTGGAGGTTCTCTTCCTGGAGGTCTTCTTCCTGAAGATCCTCCCGGAGGTTTTCTTCCATCGTGAGTCAGACTCTACCTGGTCTGAGGACTCTCAGGAGACCGGTGGGGGCGAATTCTTCGAGAGGAGGGGTGCTACTTCCAATCACCCCTGGATGCCGACTAACTCCGGTGTGGGCTCTAAGAGAGAGCTTGGAATATGCTTTTGTGAGTGCTCCACTGAAGTGAGTAAGCTCAAAGGTTGTCGTCTCGCTCGTACTGCGACGACGACACTACAGCTGGTGTTGTGGCTATCGTGCTCCAGGGTCAGGAAATGCGAACGGTGCTGAAGGTGGATCTTCTTCGTTTCGTGCTAACGGAGTCTGAAAATCAGGTACTCGACCTTCAAACCACGCGAGACTATGTGACTTAGTCACTTTGTGGATGCCCAATCTGCTTTGAGAGCAGATCAACTGACAGGTTGTTCGGCCTCATTGTACGCTGCGGCCCGCTCCAAGACCAGTGTGGATCGAAAACGTTTAGCAGCCACTACTATGACGGAATGCTGCTTAACTACGTCTGGTCTCGCGACAGCATCTTCGCGCACCTATCACGAAAGTGACTGCTGGCCTGACACAAATAAGAGCTTTCTGCCTTTTACCACACAAACTGTTCGGCTTTCACACGCCTGAGATGACATTGCCCGCACCTTCATCTCTCGCACTGTCGCGCATACGGAGCAGGCCTCTTAAGGCTTGTTAGGAGATCTAGCCACTCAGAGCGCTCAAGGGACGTCGTTCCGGTGCGTCCACGGAAGTCAGCGAACAAGAACGCGAAGTGGATCTGCGCCGCTGTGGAAGGGTTATTGCAGTCGTCCTATTGGACACATGCCAAGGGGGAGATTGAATTGCATTCGAGCCCCGGACTGACATACGAAACTGGCGCTCTCGGTCAGGATGGTTTACTGCGATGGGCGAAAGGCGTGTCTATCATTTGTGGGCGACAGCTTCACCCTCAGATCAGTTCGGTTACGCAATCTCAAACACCAAGCTATCTAGAAACGGATCGAACGGCGGGAGCGCAGCAACGGCGTTGGTCCATGGCGGACGATCCCGCCAAAAGTCTGCCAGTGATGATACCGCTGACATGGGCTTGGGATGGAACAGCCAGTCTGGTCAAAATCGCTTGACACTGCCTCGTTCAGCCGCTCACTCATCCAACCATCATCGAATGCTTGCACATCACTGCGAGCACAGTCACAGGGCGATGCATTGCTGCAGGTTTTTTCTTTGCAGCAATTAATGTTACTAAAGGAAGACAACAGGGCGAGCGGTGTAGCCGAGCAGTGCAGACATTGCACGGTCCCGTGAGCATCTACTCCTCACCAAGCGCCTCGTGGATCGCCCTCCGTCACACCTTAGCGGTGAAGCAGAAGGGCCCGAGCTGAGACTAGAGCATTTGATATGTACGACATCCCGGCGACAAGCTTCAACGGCAGCACGCGTCTTTCGTATTGAGATTGGCCCTCGGTCCAAATTGGGTTTGCCGAGAAAACATTTCAAGCAGCGCTGTCAGTTTGATGTCCAATGGGCCGATCTGACGCCAGTTTGACGAAGCCGTCAAAGTGGCGTCAAGGTTGACAAAGGTTGACAAAGGTTGACAAAGGTTGACACGACAGTCCTGAGTTCGAGTACACGAGAAGCATTGAAGGGTCACCCTCGCATCAGAAATGATCATTGAACAGCATCCCCAAGCCTGATACATTGACGTGTCTGCAACGAAAAAAGATCATACAAAGCTTCAGCTGCTGCGGCCCCACATCGACAGGAAACTTTATCACCGGGGAAACCTGCACAGGTCTGGATCCGGCAATCTCCTTGTAGAGGTGTGCCACACGAGACCGGCAGAGAGCAGCCACCGGCGAAGGGAAAAACCCCACGCATGGCGTTTCCAGGCTCGCTTCACTTGACATGTCACTCATCAACTCCGACTCGCGGAACGAAACTAGGTACACGATTTTGTCAAGAACGAAGATCTACAAAGGAGCAGCGTCTCGCAAGGCTGCTGATTTCCAGAGGTCATGCAGTCTGCGGCTTTGGGTGACAAGCGCCCGAAGTGATACGCTACACCTAGGCCACGCGTAGTGACACCTGTCAATGGTGCAGCATAGTTGCTGCACTCATGCAGTGCCCATCAGCATGTGTTGCGCAAGCCTGCTTTCTCTACGAGCTACCCCTGTAGTGTTGATCTGAGTCGTGTAGAACAGCCTCGATGGCCTCCTGCGAAGCAGGTTCCTTGACCGAAGAAAGTCTCGCAATCCTCGCGATCCGACCATCTACCGCATCCCACGCTATTATACACTGCAATCTCGACCGCGAGGAAAGCGGCGCCGCTGTTCTGCAGTCCTCCTTCGTTGTGCCTCACATCTCCCTCAACAGAATCCTCCTGACCCCTAGTCGATCCGCTCGCTGCTTGCCTTGGGGCTGCTTCCGACGTGCATCATGCACGTGTCTCGGTTCGAATGCTCGGCGTCATAGCACGCACATGTGTATGGACGGATTGTACGTGCAGCAAAGCTGCATGTCTTGGAGGGAGGTCTCGTTTCTAGACGGATGAGCACAGCAGAAGTCCCGGCATCATCAACAGCGAAGTTCCATACCTCAGTAGGCCTACTTTGTTTACGCGTCGCCAAATGTGCGAGCTTCGAAAGCCCGGGCCCGTCTGTATTCTTCATTCAGTCTAGTGTATCATCTGCTCTGGCAGACTTCGCACGCCTCATTGTCACTGATGTTTTCAGACCGCAATCCGCGCTCTCAGCCTGTCGATCAACCGGAGGGAGATGCGCACCTCCTGAATGGGTTCGAGCTCCTGTGGTGTCACTCGGAACAAAATGCAAGATGATCAACACCGTGAGCGGCGCATCGATGACACCTGCATGATAGAGTATAGAGTGAAGCAGGACGAGGCAAGAGACGAGGGAGTGTGGCCAAAAGAGGAGATCGGTGTGACAGCAAAAGATGAAGGCCAAGTGTGGCTGAAGCGATGGTGTTCGTGACTTTTGCTCGAACCGAAAAATCTGGTGAACTGCGACCACTGATAGATCCCACCGCGGACCGGCCCGACTACACAAGCGACCAGTTACCAAGATCTGACGGAAGATGATGCACCCTGGTTCAGCGTTGAGGTGACCGCTCCACGTGAGCGCTTTCGATGACTCTCATATAAGCTCCATCATCGTTCGTGGCTCTACCTTAAGCTCACAGGACAATCGATTATCACCCCTGGCCCTTGGTTGCCCGTGCAACTGTGCGACGACTCGTCAGTGTTACCTCGGACTGCTACTCACTGCTATACTCGTTTTGTTGTAAACTTCTCAAGAACGATCAGCGTAGTCAACCATGATATCAGGTGAAGTACCATAAACTTTCGACGACTTTGTCGGAGGTTCCTTCCTCCAATGAGCGCTGAAAGCACCACCCCATCCCCTAGCCTTGCGGTGGAGAATAGGAACACTGGCGCAACAACGTCAACACTCACGCATAACAAACAGAAGACAGGAAGCTGACTTTCATATGAAAATTCACACATGCTTGGCAGCACATGACAACCCCAGGAACCCTGAGCAGACTGTCGCATTTTCACATGTCGGCAGTGTGTGACGGCATCGCGCGGACTGCGGCTGCGGCTTCCCCAGACACGTCACGTGGATCCCCACACATGGAAGTGCCGAGGCAGCTTGCACCTCGGAAGGCCGCGTGAACGAGATGAGCTCAAAACCGCAACTCTGGCTGCTGCCGCATCCGTGATATACCTCTCCCTCCCCGCACTCCTCCCCATACTTTCCTCCCCCCAATACACGCCATCACAGTCTTTGGGATCTTCGTTGATACCCATATCTGCTAGCAACCAACGTCATTGGGTTCTAGCTCTTCGCATTCGTAGCGATCCTCTTTTGAGTGCTGAACGACGAGCATTCAAGCAGACAATAGTTGAGCATCATGAGCGGTGCGCAAGAGCTGAGATACGACGGCCAGACCGTCGTTGTCACTGGCGCTGGAGGTGGTCTTGGTCGCGAGTATGCTATCTTCTTCGCCAGCCGCGGCGCGAATGTCGTTGTGAACGACCTCGGTGGAAGCTTCAAGGGCGAGGGCGGCAGCGCATCGGTAAGTCCAAATGTTCGGTTGCACTGGTGGATGCTCGCTGGTTGTCCCAGAATGCTTCGTAGCGAGTTGTACCTCGACAATCACATGCTTCACAATTACACACTTGAAAGCCAGCTAATCAGACCTCCAGGCCGCTGACAAGGTCGTCGAAGAGATCAAAGCTGCAGGCGGTAATGCAGTCGCCAACTACGACTCGGTTGAGAATGGCGATAGGATTGTCCAGACTGCGATCGATGCCTTCGGGCGTATCGACGTGCTCATCAACAACGCAGGTATTCTGCGCGATGTCAGCTTCAAGAACATGAAGCAGGCGGACTGGGAGCTCATCTACAAGGTCCACGTTCTCGGCGCATACAAGTGCGCAAGAGCTGCGTGGCCGCACTTCAGGAAGCAGAAGTATGGCAGGCTTATCAGCACTGCTTCGGCTGCCGGCCTGTTCGGCTCTTTCGGCCAGACGAACTACTCTGGTAAGCTGAACATGACATCGAAATAGACAGTCTTGTGCTAACGGTCACTGTAGCTGCTAAGCTCGCCCTTGTTGGGTTTACCGAGACGCTCGCGAAGGAGGGTCTGAAGTACAACATTCTCTGCAACGTCATTGCCCCGATCGCTGCCAGCCGAATGACCGAGACCGTCATGCCTCCCGATGTCCTCGCGAAGCTGAAACCTGAGTGGATTGTCCCTCTCGTCGCTGTCCTCACACACAAGTCGAACACCAAGACCGGTGCTATCTTCGAAGCCGGCGGAGGTCACATCGCTGAGTTGCGCTGGGAGCGGGCCAAGGGTGTTCAGCTGAAGGCTGATGAGACCCTCACACCTGGCGCTGTTGCTGCCAAGTGGAAGGATGTCGTCGACTTCTCGCAGCCTGAGCACCCCCAGGGTCCTGCCAATGCTCTTGAGCTGCTCGAGGAGGCCGGCAAGCTCCCTGCCAACCCCAAGGGTGAGGAGCTCGACTTCTCGGGCAAGGTTGCTATTGTCACCGGCGGAGGTGCTGGTCTTGGTCGCATCTACGCTCTTCAGCTGGCCAAGCGCGGCGCAAAGGTCGTCATCAACGATCTTGTCAACCCTGACGATGTTGTTCAGGAGATCCAGAAGCTCGGTGGACAGGCCGTTGGCAACAAGGCCGATGTGCAGAACGGCGAGGCTGTCGTTAAGACAGCCATTGACACCTGGGGTCGCGTCGACATTGTCATCAACAACGCTGGCATCCTCCGCGATAAGGCTTTCGCCAACATGACCGACGACCAGTGGGACATCATCCACAATGTTCACCTGTTCGGTACCTACTCAGTCACAAAGGCTGCTTGGCCGTACATGCTCAAGCAGAAGTACGGCCGCATCCTCAACACCACTTCCACCAGTGGTATTTACGGAAACTTCGGCCAGGCCAACTACGCCTCGGCCAAGTGCGGTATCCTCGGTTTCTCCAAGTCTCTTGCTCTGGAGGGCAAGAAGAACAATATCTTTGTCAACACCGTTGCCCCCAACGCTGGCACACAGATGACCCGCTCCATCATGCCTGAGGAGGTTGTTCAGGCTCTTAAGCCCGACTACAATGCTCCTCTTGTTATCTTGCTGGTCTCGGACAAGGCTCCTGTACCGACTGGCGGCCTCTACGAGATGGGCTCTGGCTGGTTTGCCGCTACAAGGTGGCAGCGCACTGGCGGTCACGGTTTCCCCGTCGATGTCAAGCTCACTCCTGAGGAGGTCCTCAAGAACTGGGAGCGCATCACCAACTTCGAGGACGGCCGTGCCGACCACCCTCACGACAACGCCAGCGGTCTCAAGTCAATCATGGCCAACATGGAGAACACCAGCAAGAAGAGCAAGAAGGAGAAGAAGCCTTCCAAGAGCAACGAGGAGATCCTCAAGGCTCAGCAGACAGCTCTCGCTACCAAGTCAGACGGTACTCCTTTCGAGTACACCGAGAGGGATGTCATCCTCTACAGTAAGTTCACTATCACTCGCATCTCACCACATATTTCTAACAGACTGCAGACTTGGGCATCGGCGCCAAGCGCACCGACCTTCCTTTCGTCTACGAGGGGGACGAGAACTTCCAAGTCATCCCCACATTCGGAGTCGTTCCTCCTTTCAATGCCGAGCCTCCCTTCTCTTTTGACGAGATCGTCCCCAACTTCGACCCACGCATGCTCCTTCACGGTGAGCAATTCCTCGAGATCCGCAAGTTCCCCATCCCTACCGAAGCCAAGCTCATCGCGGTCCCCAAACTCGTCGAAGTCGTCGACAAAGGCGCCGCGGGTCTTGTCGTCTACGGCTCCGTCACAAAGGACGCAAAGACGGGCGAGGAGATCTTCTACAATGAGTCCACGGTCTTCATCAGGGGCAGTGGAAACTTCGGCGGCCAGAAGAAGGGCGGCGACCGTGGCGCGGCGACCAAGGCTCACAAGCCGCCGCAGCGCGCGCCCGATGTCGTGGTCGAGGAGAAGACCACCGAGGAACAGGCGGCCATCTACCGTCTCTCGGGCGACCTTAACCCGCTGCACATTGACCCCCAGTTCAGCAAGGTCGGCGGCTTCGACACACCGATCCTGCACGGCTTGTGCTCGTTCGGTATCTCGGGCAAGCATGTGCTGCAGAAGTTTGGGCCGTTCAAGAACATCAAGGTCCGCTTCGCGGGCGTTGTGCTCCCTGGTCAGACACTGGTGACTGAGATGTGGAAGACAGGGAACACCGTTGCATTCCAGACTAAGGTCAAGGAGACAGGCAAGCTTGCTATCTCGGGCGCTGGTGCGGAACTGCTCGGTGGTGGAAGCAAGTTGTAGACGTTCTAGCGTTGCGGTCAAGAGACTGCTGAGTACTTCGCTGGCGTTGGTGTTGTATATGTACCATTTTGAATCGGAATAAGCGTTTTACTTCAACCATCTTGACAGCCTTTGAATGATCCATTGCTCTGGGTATCTCCCGCTCTTCTATTTCGACATTTAAGCTCATTACTTCATAACATGTCCGTCTGCCCACGGCACGTCTTCGATCAGTACCCGAACTCCCAGATATCCTTCTGGTATCCCTCCGTCAACGTCTTGTCCTCCCCATATTTCTCCTGCCACTCCGTAAACCCGCCCTTGAGCACATACACCCTCTGCTTGCCCTTCTCCTCATCCCCCTTATTGTCACCCTCCTCCTCTACATTACTCTCCCCCGACGCAGGACCCTCTTCCTTGACCTCCCCCTTGCTCTCCAACCCCGTCAACCCATCCAACCTCTCCTTCTCCCTCAAATACCTCAGCGCCGCACTCGGCCCGCGCTGCTGACTCAGTGCGCAGTGGAAAACGACGACCTCCTTGTCTCTCAGCTCCCGCACCAGCTCCGGCGTCTTGTAGTCGAGTTGCGAGCTGGGCACCCAGGTCGAGCCTGCGATGTGCCCGCCAATGTGGTCGCTGTCTCGGACGTCAACCACTGCGGTGTTTGTGGGAAGGCCTTTGCTGGCTTTGAATTTGTCGGATAGGGTTTCGCGCGATATGTATTGCAGGTCGGTGAGGGATATGGAGGACATGTTGGAGGTGCGGACGGCGCGTGAAGGGGCAAGGAGGACGTGATGAGGAGGTGGGTCGGATTCGGTTGGGAGGGTGTTGAAAAAGTGGAATCGTATGGCAGGCCGGAGAGCTTGGCTGGACGTGAGGTTTTGAGGAAGCCACGAGCGCATGTGCTTGGGAGTGGTGGTGCAATTGGAGAGTTGGGGTTGGAGCAGATGGAGGGGTGGTGGGGCAGAAGGCACGCGTGCTATTGCGCGAGAACACGTGGGAGCAGCTTTGCCGCGGAAGACATAAAAGTTCGATGGGACTGCGCAACATATGCATCGTACTAACGCTCTATAACAAGTCAACCGTTTGAAGTACGAATTGACGTCAGTGGATCTGTTCTAGGGTATTTAATCACAAACGGACCTCACATTTACCATCAGTAAATAGAGTAGATTCAGGCTGCTCAACAGAGAGGCCTTGGGTTCACCAGATGTCTTTGACCAGCTACTGGTGTTTGAAGTTCTAGGTGATTTCTTTCCTGCAGCAGTCGACAGTTGCTTCGAGCATCAAATGCATGACCAACGTCTACCCAGCCAACGCAAAGATCCTCGCCAGCACCTCATCATCGCTCGGTCCATCACCCTTAACCTTCTCATATGCCGGCGCCAAGATCGCCTTCTCAATCTCCTTGTACTTGCCCTCACACACAAAGACCACCTCGCCATGCCTCTTCTCGTCGACGAACAAGTAGGCCGCGCCGCGCGCGACTACGTCTGTGGATTGCGCATCGTAGTTCACCGCTTTCAGCAGATCGCCAAGGTCCGGCAGGACTTGTGTTGCCGTCCAACTGGGCGCAAGACTGTTGACGCGGATGGGCAGCTTGGAGGCTTCGAGGAGCACGGCAAGACCGCGGCCAAAGCCCAGGACGCCGGATTTTGCTGTTGCTGTTTTGCGGGATCAGTTCTAGTTTGCAATAACACGGAGCACGGGAAGCGTACAGTAATCGATGGCACGCACGGGGTGCAAGCTTGTGCTCGAGCCCATAAGTACGATGCTTCCGCCTTCTTGTTGTGCCTTCATGTAGTGCACAGCCAGCGTCGCGGTGTTGATCACGCTGTTCAGGTTCACGTCCAGAGTCGCGCTGTTGGGCTTGATCAGCTCGCCCTCTGCGTCTGTCTCGAGCGCGAGATAGTTTGCGCGCGGCCCAATGCCGGCGTTTGCGAAGACGAAGTCGATGCGGCCATGTGCGGTGACTGTTGATTTGAACAGCTTTGTGAGTGATGTCCACTGGCTGACGTCTGTCTCGATGTACACGAAAGGCCCTGTCTTGGGTGGAACGTTGATGTCTGCGCTGATCACGGTCGCACCTAGGGATCCGAGTAGTTCGACTGTTGCGAGGCCGATGCCTGAGGAGCCGCCTGGAGTGCTGTTAGTCCCGTTCTGATGTGGAGGGCGTGGGCTGGATATCTTCAAGTTACCTGTAACGATGGCAACTTTGCCCTCGAACTTGGACCTTGACAGGTCGGCATCTGTGATCTGAAAGTCTGTCATGCTGGATAGCGCCTTGTGATTTGTATTGAACTAGGTATTAAGAATCAAGCTTTACAGTAGGAGGGGCGCTCCCTATACATAACAGCATCTGGTGCTTGTGGACCCCGAGCTATCGCCTTTCCACGTCGACATCACGCTACCTTCGCATGAAGGTTGACAAGCGCGCATGTTGCCAGAAAGAGCGACTGAGAGAGTGATACTAGAGATGCATACAGGGTCCAGGTGCGGAGCGTGGAGTCCAATCATGCCATGTGGCTTGATGGGTCCGGTGGTGGCATGCAACGTGCCCGCGAGGCTTCGTACCTTTTGAGATCGTGCTCCAATTGGAGGCTCCAAAGGGTTTAGGTCAAGCTTTTGCGAAATTGCCAGCCGTTAGAGGACCCTTGCTTGGCCAGACCACGGCGGAGTGATGGTCCGGGTGTGTCTCCACGTCGAGGGGGAAGTGTCAGGAGGGACTGCGATTCCTTTTCATCACTGATGCCCGAGCAGTCGGATCTGCTCGGTATACCACCTTTATGCCCCAACGGAATATAGATGCCTTTGCTGTGGGTAATTATGGCGGCTGCTGTGGTGAGGAACGAGAAGCTTGACCGTTGTTGCGGATACGGCCGCGAAGCTGCGGTTCTAGTGTAACACTTGTCCTCTAGTCTAACCAGAAGGGGATTTGACACGAAGCTGCGGTGAACGAAGGATGTCGACCTCCACAATTCAACAATGTCAAGCTTCGACCTCCGTGTGCCCAGGCCAGCACACAAAATCCGAAAACAACATACACACCGCATGTGGACGACCGCCTGGCCTTGAACAGCCACTTTCGAAGCCCAATTTGTTCGACAAGCCTCTGCTGTCTACAACCGTCTTGGAAGATGTGCATGTTTACGGGGCAAAATACCGTGCATAACGACATTCGGTGATACAGCGGAGTGCGCTTCCGTGACCCCTGGACGGCCTCGTAACAGCACTGGTACGAAATGACTGCCCAAAATGGCTCCCGCTTTACACAGCAAAGGGTCTTGCTACGATCCTTCGCAGGCTCACGGCTACTCAACATTTACTAGCATGACTCTGTACCGTGAACTTATGCAAGCGACACTCGAAAGCCGTTACAGAAGTTGATCCTACCATACCGTCGATCGAGCCTGTCAGCTATTCTGCCAAGTCCTGACACGGGCGGTACCAACCTGCCAGAAAACGTCCTGCCCGTCTAGGATCATCAAGCAATAAAGGAATGCGGAGGACGCATCAAGCAGCAGAAGCAGAACGCCACCGGATCCCATCCTTGTTGCGGGACCCCCAAGATTGTTACAGAAACACACACTAGTGTCACTTTTTCAACGTCCAAAGAGGTTGGCAGCAACAGCACGCTGAGCTCCACGCTTTCGTTGCAGCGCAATGAGCTCAGTCGCAGTAGCAGGAGATGGCGTGGCACTTCTCTACGCTGCGATCATCCTGCTAGTGTTGGCTTGGATCACTGTATCGATGCGGGTGTGCGTCCGGATTTGGAGGAAAGTACTCGGTATGGATGACTACCTGATGGTCGTTGGGCTCGTATGTTACCAAATATCCAAACTCGACTGCAAAGCTTCGCACTGATACACGCAGGGCCTGTTTTCGGTCACAGCATGTCTCTGCATTGTAGCGTGCTTCTACGGCTCTGGCCAGAAAGCTAAGGACCTGGAGCCTTTGACCATCTCGACAGGCATCAAGGTACGCCGTTCGTTGCGCGTTTGCTCCAGCAAAATGCTGACCCATAAAGACCTTCTACGTTGCAGAGTACTTTTACGCCGTCGGTGCAGCAACAATAAAATGCAGCATCTCCGTCACACTCCTTCGCATTGCCGCCGGCCAGCGTCGCTATAATTGGTCTCTCTATGCCATCATGGGGTTTACATGCATCGCAGCAATAGTCTTCGTTGCAGGCATAGCCAGCATCTGTAATCCGCCTTGACAATGCAGTTCCGAACCTTTACTTACCACGCGCAGGCACGCCAATCGAGACGCTCTGGGGCGAAGCAAAGGGCACATGCAATCTGCAGCTCAACAGCAACGTCTCGTTCTTC
Organism: Didymella glomerata; assembly: GCA_030271015.1. NCBI lineage: Eukaryota > Fungi > Ascomycota > Dothideomycetes > Pleosporales > Didymellaceae > Didymella > Didymella glomerata. The sequence goes on from JAJOHN010000017.1 coordinate 580,390, forward strand.
TTCAGCGCAATCGAGATCCTCACCGACTGGTCTCTCGCTATCCTCCCCGCTGTCCTGCTCTGGAACGTCCAGATGAAAGGCAGTGTCAAGACCTCTGTCGCCGTGATCCTCGCACTCGCCTCCGTGTAAGCAGCCCCTCCGTTTATCACACAAATAAAGCACCTCTGACAACTCAGTGCGAGCTGCGCAACAATCGTCCGCCTCCGCTACCTGGCGCTGTACTCCGACCCCGGAGAGTTCATGTACGGCACCGGCAAGATCGGGTTCTGGTCGCTGATGGAAGAGGGCATTGGCATCGTTGCGGGCAGCCTGCCTGCCCTTCGGCCCCTGCTGAGCTTGCGTGTGGGCTTCAGCTCCAGCGTGAACACGCCCGGCGCAGCGACGTCGGGGCGCTCGGAGCCCCTGCGCAACACCAATAACAAGCATGGCAGGAGCCGCTCGGCGGTGATGATGGAGACGTTCCAGACCCTGGGCGATGAGGAGGGAGAGGAAGAGCACGAGCATGATGATGGGGATAGTCAGAAGAATATCGTCAAGGAGACGAAGTACAGTGTTACGAGTACAAAGGTTGTGGTTAGTGAGGAAGAGAGGGTGAGGAGTCAGGTGTTGGGCTGGGAGCGGGCGTTGAAGAATTAGTTACTATTGTTGTGATGTAGCGATCAATCTGTCAACGTGTACTGCAACAGTGAGTGATGTACATGTTGATGTTTTCGACCAGCATCCTCACACCAAACTCCAGAAGCTTAAGGTGCAACCGGCCTCAGAACCCGCACGTAGGTCTATCACTAATCAACCTTCTTCCCAAGACACCGTTCCAGACTATTCACAGCTGCATCACGCACAATTAACCCAAGGCCGTGGCGAAAGACAAGATCAACAAGCCCAAGATACACGAGTCGCATGGTTAAGAAAGCCAACCACGAGAGCACAAGTGATTGCGCCTCATTCCGATCCTCAGAGTGCAGAACTGCCCAGATACCTTTCGTTGAACTCCTGGTGTATAGATCCGGTACGGACACTACCCAGCTGCTGCAAAGCGTAGACTATCCGGGAATGTCTTGCAGTGCGCTTGCCCTCTGGACCGATGCGTCAGATACGCGGAGTCAGAGCTGTTGCTTCTCCGTCGGGAGGGGTTCGACATCAGGAGTGGTGAACCGGGCAGACAGAAGAGACAGACATGAAGTGCTTTTGAGACGGTTTTGGAATTGGAGCGCAGTGCTGAGAGTGGCAGGAGAGAGGACCGGCGACGCCAGATCGGCGTTTATATCGCTGGCGCTCTGGTGCAGGCATGTGAGCAGCTTGCAAAATGAAGGCCGGTGTCGCCGATCCTGTGTATAATCTCCAGGCTCATCTTGACGCTCGAGCATCGATACTCGCAGCGCAGGATATGGTGACTACAGCTCAATGACGAGTTCGTCAGCAGTCGACAAGAACACCTCCAGCTCAAATCTCTCCCTTCATACACTGCTCACAAGGCGCCATAGATGCATCGCTAAATCCACTCCCTCACATAAACCCCCACACCACCTCGCATCCACCTACATATGATCCTCCCTCCAATGACTCCTAACCCTCTGCCACGCCTCCCTCTCCCCTTTCCCGCCCGCCTTCTCCAGCCCCAGCCCCCTTTCCACCCACTCCTGACTCCCCATCTCGCTCAGTCTGCTCAGTGCTCTTGCAAACGCAAACCTCTCCTCGTCGCCAGAGAAAATGGCTGAGTTCTTAAGCATCGTCATGTTCATCCCCAAGTCATCCATGAGGCTGCGCATCGCGTCGTCGAGATTCTCGCCGGGGTCGGAACTCGGTGGGATCTCGCCTTTGGATTTTGAAGAATTGAGGGCGTCGCTGACCTCGTCGGCGGAGAGGAAGAGTTGTGTGAGTGGGACGGCGGTGGTGAGTACGAGTTTGCTTCTGCTTTCGTACAGGGCGTCGATGAAGGTGATGAAGCGGCGCGCCAGGTCGCGGCTCCTGTGATTCATCCCCGGCACATCCGTGATCACAAACGCCTCGTACTCTTTGCTGAGCTCCAGATAGTCTGCGGCCCCTGTCGCGCGCCCGATGATCTCGTCGAAACTGAACCATGCACATTTCCCGCTCGCCTTTGGGACCTCGATGTCCCGGCCCCACACCTGGTGCACCGCGCGGTGCGGCGGGTCGTGCTCGAAGTCGCCCAGGAAGCGGAACCAGCGATCCGCATGCGTGCGCGCGGAGGCGTCGAGGGGATGGTGATACACACCACTTGGCGGGCGTGGGATTTTTCTATAGTCTGTCTGGGAATCGAGATTCAAAACCGTAAGACGGCGCTTGAGCAGGTTTATACACGGGAGGAAGGATTCGCGCTGGATGCCGTTTTTATACAGATCGTCGGGATGGCGGTTCGACGTTGTGACGATGACGGTGCCGTGCGCCATCAGGGCTTCCATGAGCCGCCGCAGGATCATGGCGTCGGCGACGTCGGTGCACTGGAATTCGTCGAAGCAGAGGACGGAGCTGCGCTCGGCGATGTTGGCGGCGACGTAGGGGATCGAGTCGATGTCGTTGCCGTGCGCCATTTTCATCTTGTGCAGGTCTTTGTGCACCGATTGCATGAAGGCGTGGAAGTGGATGCGCGTCTTGCGCGTGATGTTGGGCGGGAGCGTGTCGTAGAACAGATCCATCATCATCGTCTTGCCGGACCCGACGTCGCCATACATGTACATGCCTTTGGGCAGGGAGGCGGGGATTGGAGGGAGGGTGGCTTTGGGCTCCGAGGACGAGAGGAAGGAGAAGAATGACTTCTTGGGCGGTTGGAGAGACTCGATGGTCGGCTGTTGGACGGGCGGCTGCGTGTAGTCGGCGAGCATCTCGTGGAGGTCTTGGAGGTTCTTGATGATGTCTTGGAGTTATCAGCAGAGGGTACCGGGGCAGTATGAGGGAGTCTTCTGTACTTCTCTGGTGCTCATCGTCTCGAAGTCGGCCTGAGTCGACGCGCGCGTCGTACTCCGCGATGGGGCCGTGGGTTCTTGCTGGGTCTGGCGAGTCTGATCCGGTCAGTCTTTCTCCAAGCTACAGCTCTCTATTCCACATACACTCTTGCGCCGCCTGTGCGTATCCTCGGTAGCTGAGCGCTGAGGCGTGTCGAGCAGCACGTCCAAGCACTGGTCTGCTGCCAGCGTGCCCAATCCTCGCATTCCCAGCAGTCCCCAAGCTCCGCGCACAATCCGTGCAGATCGTCCTCCTCAGGCACGTTCTGGCGCTCGCCCCCGTCGCCAGTGTCCTCCTCGGCGCAGCGGTGCGCGAGAGGGCTCTTAACCCACGCATCACCTCGGATGATGTCATGTCTGGGTTCCTAAAGGTGTGGAAGGAAAATGCGAGGCGTCGCTATATCATGGCAAAAAGAGAGGCGAGCAAGAACACAGCGAGAGTGTCAGCTGAAGAACGGGAGAAGCTGCCAATTGTCAAGCATGTGCGAGGAACCAAGTTCACGATCCTTAGCGTCGCGCGTGGCCGTTCCGCGCGGGTCGTTTTCGCCTCTTCCTCGGTATCGGATATAACAGACGTAAGCGCGTGCATCGGCAATTGAAGATGCGCCGAGGGACCCTTCTACTGCACCATGGTAGACTCTGTGCAACGACAGGCCTCGATGAACGTCTCTATCGCACTTGAGATGAGCAACGCCTTCAGCATGATAGTGTCTTCTTCATGATCATCTACTAAACCTCCTCCTCCGTCCCCACACTCTCATACCTCTCCCCACCTGCCCTTGCATACCGCATCTTCGGGATATCACCCACATCATACAACCTTGTATAATCGACTCTCTCACCGCCCAACTTCGCAAACCCACCTTCTCTCTTCCCAAAAACCGGCGCGCCATCGCACCAAAAGTCCTTGCAATTCGTGACAATCCCCCTCGAAAACGGATTGCCGCGAGCTCTCGCCTGCGCCCGTCGCGCATCTGCATTCGACCCGTGGAGTGCAATGGCGACAAAGGTGTCGAGACCCAGGAGCCGCTTCCACTGATCCCAGACCGAGTGTTTGGGCTGCGGCCGCTTGGGCGCGTCGCCTGTGTCCTGGCCTGAGCCGAAGCCGTTGGTGGGGGCGCTGCCAGCGGGACCCGAGGCAGCTGCGTTGCCGACGACGTCCTGTGATGTGTCGCCGGTGGTGACGAACGAGGTGACGGCGTCGGCGGCGGTGTGCGAGTTGAGGTGCCCGCGCATGGACTCGTAGGTCGTGAGGTTGCGCGCGATCTGGAGGAGTTGCACACACAGCAGCATGGTTACCCAGGTCAGCTGGAAAGCGGCCCAGATCGAGAGGACGATGGTGAAGGGGTCTTTGTTGAGGATTTCGCAGAGGTCGTCGGAGAGGACGTTGCAGTCGTCCGACTTGGGTTTGGGGAGGTGGTCGAGGTAGGTCCAGGCCAGACGGAGCCAGGCCAGGATGCCGAGTTCCATGAACAGGACGTAGAAGACGAAATGACGGTGGTTGTTGTTTGCAACACAGTTGTTCACCCAGGGGCAGTGACTGCGGATATTAGTCCTGCGCGGAATTTGATGTTAACGGCACTCACTGATCGCTCTTTGCTACGCAGCGATCGCAGCGCTTGCAATGCTTGCTGCGTAGAGGTTTCCTGACCATACAGTTTACGCAGAAATGGTGTTCGTCAAACTGTCGTAGCTCCATCAACTCATCAATGATGGCCTTAGAAGCGCTCCTGCTCGCCGACTTGGGTACAAAACCAGGATCGGACGACATCGTGAAGAAGTAGAAGTAGGCCGTGAGTCCGTAGCATGCTGAGAAAATAATGTTCGTAAAAAAGGAGCCTCGTATTGTCCCTGCCCAAGTTAGCAACAACCACTGCATGCAAGATGGTAGTAATACCTGGCAGAACCGTCGTAATATAGCGCACGCCAACCCAGAACAAAGTGCCTGCAAAGATGCCAGCAAGAAAGGGCTGGAGAGTGTCAGTACGGGCGCATTCCAGTCTACGGCCAGACTCACGCTGTGATGTATGTTCCGCATATTCGACGGCCCCCATTGCAACAGCTTCTGCGCGGCCATCTGCATAATGTAACTGCTGATCAATGCCAATGGCACACCCACGAACACAGGGTAATAGCTGACTAACCACAGGCCCAGCAGCAGAATCGCAAACGGCCAGAAGAAAATAAATCGGCTCAGGAACCATCTCGTGTCCTTGACACCCGGGACGGGGAACTCCTTCGCAGTCCCGTCCGGCTTGTACCCAGCCTCGCCGAGCGCTCTGCGCCACTGCCGCGTCGTGTTCATCTCCTCGGCCGTCACCGCAGGTGTCTTCCCGTCGTTGTTCTTGGCGAACCGATCCGCGCCGTACTCCAGCAGCTTCTGTATGCTCCCCTGGCTGCCTTTAACCAGCGCCCAGTGCAGCGCGGTGAAGCCCTGGTCATCAGTGGCGTACACATTTGCACCCCAGCGCAGGAACAGATCGACGCACGACGGATAGCCCTTGTAGGCGGCCCACATGAGCGGGGTGTGGGACTGCGGGTCGGGGATGTCGACGGGGATGTCCTGGTGCAGCAGCAGGACGAGTTGGTAGACGTTGCCGTCGAGGGTGGCCGAGTGCAGCAGGTTGAAGCCCTGGTCATCGGTGAGCAGCGGGTCGGCGCCGTGCTCCAGCAGCAGGTTCACGATGTAGTAGTTGCAGCGCTTTGCGGCCCAGAGCACGGGGGTTGCGACGGCATCGCCGCCTTTGGCGTTGAGAGGCGCGCCGGACTGGATGAGGAAATGGCAGAGCGCGTAGTGGTTGTTGATGGCCGCCCACTGCAATGGTTAGCATGGTTCCGTGTACAGAGAGGCATCTCAAACGCACATGCAGCGGCGTGATGCCCTGCTCGTCCGTGTATGTCGCATCGAACTTGCCGCTGTCGAACAGCTTCTGGATGGCTCCAATCTCGCCCAGGCGCGCCAGCTGCATGATGTCCTCCTCCACCGGGAGGCTGGGCTTCTTGTCGGCCATGTCGTCGAGCTCATGCTGCCCGCTGCTGTCGCCGGATGCCATCTCGGAGGTCCGCAGATCCGCAGGGTATCCGCGAATATACAGCTTCGAAGGTGAAGTGGCTCGATATGCGCACAAAGGTAACCGTCAGTCGCGAGGGAGGTCACTGCGGTATGTACATCTCTCGGGCACCGTGTAGAAGACCGGTGAGAAACGCCTTGGGGCTGCGTGCATTCGGGAACCGCGGGTGAAGGTGACCAATGCGTTATGGACATGGACCCTGCGCCTGCAATGTGTGGCGCGGCCACGCGAGCGCTTTCCCACCAGCCACCTCCACGACCTGTGTGTAGATTGCTGGAGGCGTTCAACACCATAGCAAAAACGTTCATCCTGACTGCGTGGCCTGATGCATTCACTCCCTGAAGTTTGATTTCGCCGCTCCAGCATTTCATAACCAGACAAGCTTCCATTATGCAGTCGGAGAAGCCAGATGATCCACAGCCCGTCAGACCCAGGGTGGGTCGACCAAGCAAGCTTGCTGAGGAACGACGAGAGGCCAGTGCGACTGCGCGCAAGACGTTGCTCGACAAAGGTGCAATTCCACGAGGCAGAATACGTGAACGTCAGGACTTGGCAGGTGTGCACGTCTACGACGAGAGAGCACTGTCGCATTTCCCGGAATCGGAGTTGTATCTCGACGAGATTCCCAAAGAAGAAGAGCTGGAAGATGGACACACCGACCTTACGAGTATTCTCGACACTTGAAGACCACGTCTACTGCGCTCTGAAACTTTATCTGGCCTACGATGTACACTCATACGTTCCGGCAGGTCAATCTACTGCACTGCCAGTACACTTTGTCCTTACACTACTCGAAGGTATCATTACCCTCTGTTCGCAGCTTGTACCGCTATATAGTTTGCATCTTGCTCGGCTGTTCAGTTCTAGTGATCCTTCGAGCCTACGTCTACAACCATATGGAGGGTGATATATTTGCTGGTAAGACAAATGAAGAGATTGAGTAGATGACTATAGATTTCAAGACTCGATGAACAGCCAAATGCGGCCACAGGTCGGTTGTATGCAGACAAAATGCAGTGATCCTGTGTCAATCTCTACTTTTCCGTAGCGTCATGAAACTATGTTCGACCCTATTACAAGCCATCACCTGGGCATAGTGGGCGATCGCAGGTAGATGTGCATCGTCCCAAGGTTGTGGCTAGTGAGAGGCGCCGTTTGCCGCGGCAGGAACAACGTGGAACTTGCCGCTCTGACCTCACCACCTTCTTTCACCTTCACTGCCACTGTGCGCTGTGTCCTCGGGATTGCTCTGGTTGAACACTTCTAACGCAACGTTCTTGCCACATCTGTCAAAACGCTTGGTTTCATCTCACTGGTACCGACAAGTCCGCTGCCCCGCGAACGCGCCCGCCGCACTCCCTCTCACATCCTCCACACGTTGCAAACATGGCCGAGCAGAGCATCAACATACCGCAAGTCATTGTATTTGCAGTTGTCGCCTTCCTCGTATACCGCTGGTACTCCAGCAAGCCCTCCGCAAATGGCACGCGACCAAGCGCAACTCGCTCGACGCGCATAGACCCCGCGCAGATCGACACAATAGCCCAGATGTTCCCACAGCTGAACAGGAGAGACATTGCGTGGGACCTACAAAGGAACGGAGGGAACGCAGCTGCTACAACTGAAAGGGTGCTGAGCGGGAGATCTCTGGACAGCGTAAGTTCTTCCTTGCCAGCGGACAAGCATCGCAATACTGACATGCGACAGGCACCTGCATCGTTCCAGCAACCTGCTGCGCCCGCACCAGTTGTACCCACAAGGCCAGTTGCTGCTGCTGCTAAGCCGTCACACCCTGATCTGATCACACGATACAACCTCACATCGAAGCTCAGCCAGACACCTGAGTCAACAGAAGAAAAGCCCAAGACGAAGGCCTGGAGCGCGGACCGCAGCGAACGCCAATCGAATCTGCAGAGGAAGAGGGAAGAGATGATCTTGGCTGCAAGAAGGAAGATGGAAGAGAAGGAGCGGGCAAACGCCTCGGGTACATCAGCATAGCATCGTACACTTAGCTCAAGCCTCAAAACATACGTACCCATCGTCGGTAGCACACCTTAGAATTCCCACTACACTGCCCCCACACAACAACACCGTTCAATCATGCCAGGCCCTTCATCCACCTTCCTCAAACCCTCTTCTTCGAGACAGGCACCAGTCCCTTCTGCCCCGCAATCCACCGATCCAACCGCGCATAACAATCCACCATCATAAATACCCCCAACGCCAGATACCCCCCATACATTCCCCCCAACCCCTTTACACCCCTCTGCTCAGCCGTCAACTCCTCCCAGCTCCACATCTCTGCCAGACACACCAGCGTCGTGATGCTCGTCTCCATGCCGAATACCAACAGCGCCAGGGAAATGCGAGGGTCGTTGCGCAGTAAGGCGGGAATCGCCCAGATCGTTAGCGGCAGGTGGTAGACTAGCTCGAGGAAGGTGAGCGTGTTGAACCAGGCGGGCGGGGAGTAGAAGAAGCGGTCGCCGTAGGTGGTGATGTAGAATGTTCGGAGGGAGGTCATCCAGAGGGGTTTGAGGTTGGTGGGGTAGTAGGCTGTTAGGTCGAATGCTGGGTTGGGGTGTTAGTATGAGTGGGCGGGGTGCAGAGGGTGGGTGTAGTGTGGCATTGCATGGACTGAGACGATGGGACAATAGTAATGGAGAGGTGCATGGGTGACTGAGTTCTAGTTCTCGATCTCGGGTAAGGGAGGCTCGAGGTGCATGTGTGCAGGTCTCCAAGCCACGTTGTGTGTCTGCTAGCAAGTGGTCTGCCGTATGTTGGCGGCTCTCCAATCGCAAGACTTTGCGGCTGAGAACAAGCTCATCGACTGGGCGAGCTGCTGGGTATGCAGACCAGCATTCAGCCCGCGGAGACCTGCAGCACGAGCAGGACATCAAATGTGCACTGAGAAACGCCGCAGAGTGAGGAACAGAAAGTTACGCACCCAGCATCACCGGGAGATGGATGATGAAGAAAATCAGGTAGACCAGATCTCGCTTCCGCGTCAGAATTGAGTCACCCATCTTGATCAGTTGCCTAACGTCGCTGTTGGAAATGTGGTATTAGTGTGCAGTGGTAAAGGCGAGAGAGATCAGGTGCGCTTGCCACTTCTGCAATGGCGTGTTTTTGGAACGGGCGCGGTCCACGGGTGGGGCGTGCATCAAGCTTTCCATCACACTCTCAGGCCTCCCCCAGATCATCGTCACGACAACAACACAGCATACCTAGGTGGTCGCCTCAAGGATTCCACTACTGAAGATGGCGCCGTTTTCGTGAGCTCTGTTGGTGGCAAAAGCTAAACTTCGTGATTATTTCCGGTTCTTTGTACGCTGTCGAAACCTCATGGGGCTCCATGGGGAGACTTCCAGCAAATCCGGGGAGGCTCTCCAACCAACCACCCAATCGCCAACACGATCCACCATTTTCGATAGTCCAGAAGTGTGTCGAAATCGCAAATCTTGTTCAGAGCTGGGCCGCGCAGCTGTTGGGGCAAACGAAACGCGTGGACATCAAGCGCGATATCAATGGCAGCAGTCTGTATGACGCGCGCCACCAGACCCCGTCTTATGGACGCTTCCGAGGAGACTTGTCGTGCTGCAGCGTGTGAACGAGGATATTAGCCTAAACCCCCCCGCCGCTTGGCCTTCAGGCAGATGGAGAACGACCATCACGGTCAGCACCACTTACGGCCGAGCTTAATACCGGATGCTATCCAATCAAATACCCTGCGACGTGTGGATCACCCATCACTGAAGCCGTGAAGGCGCTCTCGGTCTCCAAGCCGAACTCACTTTAGCCAAGAGTCGCAAGAGCGTTGCATCGGTGGTCGGTGTAGTCGTATCCACTATGTGCGGCTGCCACTGGCGCCGCATACGATTAGTATGAACGTTCTGACCGTCGAACGGTCGCGGTGTGCTGATGGACCCGAAGTACCGCGATGACTGTGGGGCCCCTCATTGCCAGGGTGCTGGATAATATCCCATAGGGCTGCAGCATGGTAAGAGCGCAATGTGAACGTACAAAGACCTGGGGTCGCCTGCAATCCCCAGGTAAGCTTTAAGCTCCGCAGATCTGGGGTGCATCGATCATCTCGTACTCTCTTTCATACCTACCATCTTTCCAAAACCTTAATCCATCGATAATCATCATGGGTGGTGGAGGTGCAGCTCCCGCTGGCTTTGATGCCGCGCTCGAAAGGCGTCAGGCTCTGATGGGCAAGAGTGGCCCGTCGGCTCTGATCAAGAACTTTAAGGTCTTCCGCATTGCGCTGTTTGCCTGCTTGGGCGGTGTCCTCTATGGATACAACCAGGGCATGTTTTCTGGCATTCTGGCCATGCCGTCCTTCGCAAGGCGTATGTTCCCTCCCCACTGTCCAATCACCCTATCTATGTACTGACTGCTGGCCTTCAGAGACTGATGGTTACATCGATAACCCGACACAGAAGGGTTGGCTGACGGCCATTCTCGAACTTGGTGCTTGGTTTGGTGCTGTCATGTCCGGTTTCGTTGCTGAGAGCCTTTCCCGCAAGTACGGTATCTTGGTCGCCACCGGTGTATTCGTTCTTGGTGTTGTCATTCAGATCACTGCCATCGCTGGCGGACACAACGAGATTCTTGCTGGTCGCTTCATTACGTGAGTTGCTCTCCCTTGTAATTCGCAGACACAACACTGACAAGTCTTCTAGCGGTATTGGTGTCGGTACCTTATCTTGTATCGTGCCCATGTACAACTCAGAATGTGCTCCTCCGTAAGTCTAGTCTTCTCCGTCGATGGACGCTCTCTGACCGAACAACAGTGAGGTTCGTGGTGCTCTTGTAGCCGGCCAGCAGTTGGCCATTACCTTCGGTATCATGGTCTCCTTCTGGATCAACTACGGAACCAACTACATCGGCGGAACCGGCCCCAACCAGTCAAACGCTGCCTGGCTCGTGCCCATCTGCATCCAGCTCGTACCCGCTGCCATTCTGTTCATCGGCATGCTCTGGATGCCCTTCTCCCCCAGATGGCTCGTTCACCACGGCCGTGAAGACGAAGCTCGCAGCACTCTCGCCTCGCTCCGCGAGCTTCCCGAGGATCACGAATTGATCGAGCTCGAATTCCTCGAGATCAAGGCTCAGTCCATGTTCGAGAAGCGCAGCATTGCTGAGAAGTTCCCTCATCTGGCCCAGCTGACCGCCTGGAACACCTTCAAGCTCCAGTTCGTCGCAATCGGCGCCCTCTTCAAGTCCAAGGCCATGTTCAAGCGCGTCATTGTGGCCACTGTCACCATGTTTTTCCAGCAGTGGACCGGCATCAACGCCATTCTTTACTACGCTCCGTCCATCTTCGGCCAGCTCGGTCTGACCGGTAACACGACCTCTTTGCTCGCAACAGGCGTCGTCGGTATTGTCATGTTCCTCGCCACCAGTAAGTCTCACCTATCTCTCCACGCAGCGCAATACTAACACTCTCCAGTCCCTGCCGTGCTTTACATCGACCGCGCTGGCCGCAAGCCCGTGCTCACTATCGGCGCCATCGGCATGGCTTTCTCGCACCTCGTCATCGCCGTGATTCTCGCAAAGAACTACAACAACTTCGAAAACGCAAAGGCCGCCGGCTGGGCCGCTGTTGTCATGGTCTGGCTCTTCGTCATCCACTTCGGTTACTCCTGGGGTCCCTGTGCCTGGATCCTGATCGCTGAGATCTGGCCCATCAGCACGCGCCCGTACGGCACCGCGCTGGGCGGCAGCAGCAACTGGATGAACAACTTCATCATTGGCCGTAAGTTTAGCCACTGTCTACTTGCTCCATTCATGTATATGTACTGACTGCCGGCCTTAGAAATCACACCTGACCTGCTCGAGCACATCACCTACGGTACCTACATTCTCTTCGGCCTACTGACCCTTCTCGGCGCGGCGTTCATCTGGTTCTTCGTTCCCGAGACCAAGCGTCTCAGTCTCGAGGAGATGGACATCATCTTCGGAAGCGAGGGTACGGCGCAGAAGGACCAGGAGCGCATGGCCGAGATCAACCACGAGATTGGTCTTACCGCGCTTATGTACGGCGGCAGTTCGCCGTCGCCAGACTACCCGCGCGACGAGAAGCTGGTTGTTGGCGACGAGAAGCATATTGTCTAGGCGAGGTTGAAGTGGAAGAGTGGAGGGAGACTGAGACGGGAAAGGAGGGGTTCACTCGTTCGAATAGTACATGTCTGTAGCGTGAATTTGTATGTCAAGTTCGTCGACTGTCAGTTGAGCGGCTGTCTTCCTGGCGTGGTGTTGTCGTGACTAAGATGCTGTCGCTTTTGGTCAGCGCTTCTTGGCTGCTGTGCCCATCATCCCAATACAAGTCTTTGCTTCCTCGTCGTGGCCTTTGAGACTCAGCTCTTTCCAGGCTGTTCATAACCACGTCTTTCGATCTCGAGACCTGGATCTGGTGTCTTTGACTAGTGTGGGAAGCGTCGCGGGTTGTTAAGTGTTTTCGAATGAGCACAGCAAAAGCGGGAGAGCAGCCGATGATGACAGCTGTAGTGTGTTAGTTGAAGTCCAGACTGAGTGAATTAGATCATGACATCGTGCGTCGCAGAAAGGTCAGATCCAATTGCAGAAACATAGTGGCCAACAATGGGTCTACCGGCTCCTCGATCATGCAGAGATAGACACTAACTGCCTCTCATGTTTCTGGAGCCCGGGATTGAAGTCCCTCGTTTCCTGTGACGCTAGAGTATGACTTACCCATCGAAGTCTCAAGAACGGTCCAGAGAAGCATCCATTTGGGCTCCGGCATCTTTGTTTTTCCGGTGCCATCTACTCCAAGCTTGATGACCCGCAGTGTCGCGAAAGTTATGCAGACAAAACCGCTGCCGAAGAGAACGAATATACCGGTCTTCTGACCCCGTGGCATTTGAAGATTCCATGTCAGATGGAAGGGCAGGATCATGACTATACATGGGGTTTAGCTGATCGTCAAGCAACACACGAAGAGCCATAGCTGGCAGGAGGACATACCCATGAGGTCAGTAAGAACATCAACAGAGTAGGCAAAGTACAAGCTGAAGATGACTCTTTGCGCTTCGTCTGGGGTGCCTCCACACTTTCCTTGATTGAACTTGGCGTTTAGGTCATCGCACGTGAAGATACTACTGAGCACACTGCCTATCCACGACTAAACGATGTCAGCTCGGTATAAGGTGATGTTATGGATTTTGCAACTTGCCAGTACGACTACCGCAATAATACCCCACCACAATTTGAAATAAAGACTCGGCAAGCCCTTCAGCAGTTTGCGATACAGTGTGAGCAACGACAACTTTACACCAAGTAAGGAGGTGTAGAAGCACATCTGAGCCGCAGTGATGAGTCTCAGCATCTGAGATGCGTCGTGCATCATCGTCGGATACGGTGGACTTTGGCCGCTGTACACAGCATATGCCCTGAACATGGGGTCGATGACGATACGGTAGCATATCCAAAGAGCCAGGTACAAAACAAAGGCGAAGTATATAAAAAAGTCGTGAAGTTCGAAAGCTCTTCGTCTTGAGACATGAACTCCGACCCGAGCGAGGACGAAGAGCGATGTCAAAGCCAGCATGGCAGCGTTGGTGTGTAGCAGCTCCGACTTCGAGACGGGTGTTTTTGCTGGTGTAGACATCTTGACGGGACTTAGGAACGAAGACAGGCGGACAAGCCGCCAGCAGGTGTGCTCATGTCCGATAGCTATACTTCCTTTGACGGGGTACTCTTCCGCCTGGTATCCCAAACGGCATCAGCCGCAGCCACAGTGCAGGTCCCAAGTGCAAGGTCTGGTAGACACGGGTATCAACTGGTTGGTCCAAGTGAGGCAACCCCGGGTCCCACGCTTGTTCCTCAAGCTGTCTAGAGCCTACGTTGGACATCGATTCTAACAGGTTCTGGGCGCGCGGCATGGTCTGATCTTGAGCTCAGGCTGGAAGCCTTGTCTCGACGATTGACGACAAGGCGTCCATTGTCAGTCAACGCCAGGCCCATCACCTTCATCGTGTTCTGTAATAATCGTGTTAACGAATCACATCTGTCAAGGTACTCTCATTGATCATAAGGTAGAACTCCGCTAGAGACCAAACGGGTCGGCAACAGCGGGCGTCGTCCACAATTGCTCGACTTCATGCGTTGCAGAGCGTGAGAAAAAACTGCGTTGCCCATTTTGACCAGTTGCATACAGCAGGATTTCAGAGACGGGACGGGATGCTTGGCAGGCCCAGGAGACGCGGGCTGTTTAATTTGTGTACGGACGCCTTGATCCTGAGAACAACACCCGGCTGCTCATATTCGCGTTGTAAAGAGATTGCAAGTACCAGCTGCATGGATCGCCTATGCCGAGGGTCGAAACTGTTAGCTAAATGATGTGAAGTATGTTCTTGGAGATAGCCACGTCGAAGTTGTGGGCAAGGCGCAGCTGCGAACACGGCCCGTGGCCTAAAGTCTGGGCCGCTGCCGTGTCTGAGGATCAGCATCCGCACGCAAATGACTTGTCGGGCACGCGCTTTGATCTTTGCGTCGTGTTGGATGCAGGGACAGGTTCGCTTCGACGGAGTGGGGTGAAGAGGAGAACGACGGTGGGATGTCGGCAGGAACAACCGTGCTGCCGCGATCCTAGTTTCAGTAGACTTCGCGACATCGATACCTGTCCCTCGAGATCAACAATGCGTGATCCATCCGACATCTCAGAGATACTTCAAGTTGAGTATTCAGGTGCCATCCCCATGACTGCGCCATCTGAGAGTGTATCCAGTCAAGGGCCGCATCAATTTGCCTTGAGAGTTCGCAGTTCGCACCTACCTAATTCGCAAGCAAGCCGGAAGGATGAATTTATAGACCATGTCTAGCCATTTTCGTCTAGAAAGGGAGATGCTCTTGCTGTGCCGCCATCTCGCCATACCAATAGCATGATGAGCAGGGTTGTTACCCTCTCTCCGTCCGTTAACCATCACCTCGGGCCTGATGTGGTCCCTGTTCAATTTGGCCAGTAGCCATCCGCGGAGCGACTCAACCAGACCAGGTTATCTAAATTGTTACATGCTCCTCCGTATGACCGTCTTTGTCGAACCATCTGCTTCCATTCGCAACAATGAAGACCAGCGGCGTTGCTTCCTTTGGCGCTCTTGCAGCAGGCACCCTCGCCCAAGCCAACATCGGTGGTTTTGAGCCAGCCGACTTCAATATCACCAAGGCCCTCATTGGCAACGGTGTTGACGTTTCAGCCATCGCTGAGCTTTCTGGGCTCGTCGAGCGCACGCTGGACCTAACCCCGTGCTCAATCGCTGTACGTTGCATACTGTTCACCAGGACTCAAGGCTGATATCTTCAAGTGCACTTCCCTGAAGACGATCTATGGCGAGTCGAAATTGTTGTCGCAGAGCTCTTCAGTCTACGCCAACTTTACAAGCGGATACTGGAGCGCCCAACAAGGCGCCGTCCAACCCCGTTGTATCTTCAAGCCTGCAAAGGCCCTTGATGTGTCGACTCTTGTGCTGTTGTCGCGTCTGACCAATTGCCCTTTTGCGGTCAAAGGCGGTGGCCATGCTGCTTTTGGAGGAGCCTCAAGCATTGAAGGAGGAATCACAGTCACCATGGAGAGCTTCAAGCGGGTCTCCGTGGCGTCCGACAAGAAGACGGTAGACGTTGGCCCTGGGAATCGATGGGTCGATGTCTACACTGCGCTTGAGCCACATGGCGTTGGCGTTGCTGGCGGCCGGATGGCTCCAGTTGGTGTTCCTGGTCTTATCTTAGGAGGAGGTATCAATTTCTTTGCTAACAAAATCGGCTGGGCCTGCGACAATGTGGCAAGCTTCGAGGTCGTAACGGCGTCCGGCGTCATTATCACCACAAGTCCTAAGTCATTCCCAGACCTCTACTGGGCTCTGCGAGGCGGTGGCAGTAATTTTGGTATCGTCACCAACTTCAAGTTGGACGCCTTTCCTCTGGGGAAGATGTGGGGAGGTCAACGTATTTACTCAGAGGACAAGTTTCCCGCCGTCCTTGACGCAGTGCACAGTTTTGCTACAACAAAATCGTCACAGGATACTGATGCCGCCGAAATCATCGTGAGTAAATTGACTCTCCTCTCCTGGCTCCGAACTAACCACGACCATCACAGTCGTTTTCGTACGCTTCTCCCCTTGGCAAGATAGCGATTGCTCAACTTGACTACGCAAAACCTGTTGCGAATGCCAGCATCTTCAATGACTGGAACGCCATCTCGCATTTACAGTCATCCACGGACATCCATACACTGGCAGAGCTCACCATAATGATGAACCAAGGTCTGACTGACGGTCTCCGCCAGACGCAGTGGGATGTGACATTCAAAGTCGACAGGGGTCTCTTCGAGTTTCTCGTCAGCACTTTCTACGCTGAGCTTCCAGCGGTCCAAGATGCCGCAGGCTTCTTCCCATCGATCTCGATCCAGGCCATCACCGCTGGCCAGCTGAAAGGCATGCAGAGAAATGGTGGGAACGCGCTTGGTTTGAAACCAGCGACTGGTCCCTACTTCATCATGAACATGAGTTCGCGATGGCAGAATGCGTCAGATGATGCGAGAGTTCTCGCTTTCTTCTCGACCATCATCAAGAAGGTCAAAGCAGAAGCGAAGAGCAAAGGGCTCGACAATGACTACATCTATATGAACTACGCGTCGCAGTTTGAAGATCCAATTGGCAGCTATGGCGCGGCAAATGTTCAGAAGTTGAAGGCAGTATCGGCGAAGTACGATCCTGCATCTGTGTTCATCAACTTGATGCCGGGTCACTTCAAGTTGGGCAAGGGCGCCCCAAACCCCAACATGCCTTGATTCAGACATGCAGTAGGAGAGAAAGAAAAGTTTTAATAGCATCATGTTGTCGTGGATCTATCAATCAGGCCCAGGAGCCGTATGACTTGCCTGCCTGCCCCAGAACAGGCTGCTGTTTGTGTACGCCTATGAACGTGCGCTCGCCACCAAACATGTGCACACTCCTGGCGAAGTGATCATCGTCCTCTTCTTCTTCCTTGATCAGCACACCATCAACTACCTTGCCTCTCGCCATCCGTACCGTCTCTGCTTCGACAACAGTTTCGATACCTGCCTGCACTGTGTCCTCCTCACCCCACGGCAGCGCATCGACGTCAATCTCCTTCTCTCGACCTAGCAAGCACATGACGATGACCATAGCGCCAGCCTTGCTCATGACCTGATTGGCATGCTTGCAGCGATCGTCGTTGCAGCACTCAAGGCAGCCCTCCAAACAATGGCACGTCTGGAGGCGTTTGCAAGCTTGTGCAAGTAGAGAGTCAACGTGCTCGAAAGCTTTGGTGGAGATACCGCTGCCGCTTGCGCCTCCCTTTGCGTCGTAGAAAGTGAGTCTTGCTGGCCGCTTGCGTTGTGTCTCCTTCTTTGCGAATTCTTTCATGGCGAATTTGCACTCAGTGCGCACGTCACCGGGCATGCTGATGACGTAGTTGGGCATGAGTGACAGCACTGAGTGCTCAGCTGCGTGGATACCGGCGGCAATATTGAGCCTGCGGGACTTCAAGATATCCATGGCTGACTTCGGGACATCGAGCCACATGCCTTTGGAGAACAAGATGATGGGAGGGTTGTCGACTTGCACGGCATCGAGGATACGACGCTTCTTGTCAATTTTAAAAAAGCCGTAGACGACTTGCTGGATTTTGATGGGCCCGAAGAAAGCTTTCGAAAGCGAACCTGGGATCCTGCGAATAGCTTCTGTTTCGACTGGATCGATGTCGGTATAATCGCGCTGCTGCGTGGTCCAATCCACCTTCACGTACTCTACCTTCGCAATCATGCGCTCCTGACTGAACTCCTTGACCAAATACGTGTTTCCCTGGTGCAAAAATATTCCACCGTCGTAGATCGTGAAGAAAGCGCGTGAAGCTTCCAGCTCCTCTAATACCGTATTCTTGCCATGAGTGACATCGATGATCGCAAAGTGTGTATCTTCGGTGTCTCGAATAGCGACTGAGCGAGAAGGCTGTGGCAGGAAGCGCTCATTACAATGGTAGAACCCGTTGGCGTCCCTGCGCATACGCTCTTTAGCAATCTTGGGCAGCAGCGGGCCAAAGTATGCTGTGTCTTGCTCCACAGTGATGGGCATTTCGTGTGCAGCACACTGGACGTGCCCCTCAAGCACCAGCATGTTTTCCAGATCGACTTGAAGTTCGCAATTGGGTTTCGTGAAGATCTCATCCGGATTCTGCATGTAATACTGGTCTGTTGGGAAACAATCGCCGACTAAGACTGACAGAGAGTCCTTGTTTCGTCGTCCAGCACGTCCACTCTGTTGACGAAGGTTCGCAATGGTGTACGGGAATCCAACTGTAAGCACACAATCCAAAGATCCAATGTCGACACCAAGCTCCAGAGCTGTGGTCGCCACGATGCCCAGCAGCTTACCATCAAACATCTCTCGCTCGATCTGCCGTCGGTCTTGCGGCGTGTAACCGCCCCGGTACGACATTACTCGTCCAATAACCTCTGTGCGCTCAAGAGTCGTCAGCTCTGTCTTGATGGCGGCCTGTAGCGCCTCGCATTGCTTTCGGACTCGGCAGAAAGCTATGACCCTCACGCCCCTCAAAATGAGCTGGCAAAAGAGCTTCGCTGTTTCGGCGTTGCAATCACCGCGGCCTGAGGTAGGATCTCCTGGGTCCTTAAAAGGAGTGTTCCAGCACAGGAACTCTTTACGACCAGACGGCGAGCCGTCGAAATCGGTCAGTTTGACCTGGTCGACGCCGAAGATTGTCTTCATGTGCGCTTCAGGATTCGCAACTGTTGCTGAGCACGAAATGAACTTGACATGTCGATTGCCCAATGCAGCGCATATCCTGCGCAATCGTCGCATTATCATTGCAACGTGAGCCCCAAACAGACCATTGTAAACGTGTAGCTCGTCCACGACAACGAAGCGAAGGTTCTGCAGAAAAGTTCGCCATACCTCTTCCTGTGGCAAGATTGTTAGATGCAGCATGTCTGGGTTCGTGAAGATGATTCGACCCTCATCTCTGATGTAGTCACGATCTGACATGGCTGTATCTCCGTCGAAAGTCTCCACAATGATATCTTGCAAGCCGTCCATAAAGCGCAGCAACTCTTTCATACTCTTTCTTTGGTCTTGCGCCAGCGCTTTTGTGGGGAAGATGTACATTGCTCGTGTCTCGGGCTCCTGTTCCAACTGATGAAGGACCGGAATCTGATATATTAGGGACTTGCCCGAGCTTGTTGACGTTGACACGATGACATTGTTTCCCTCGTAGAGATTGTTGATAGCCTCAGCTTGATGTGCATACAGCTGTGTAATGTCACTTCTGTTGTACAGTGCATTGACGAGATTTTGAGACATAGCGAAACTGAGGTCGCCATATATGGGAGGTTGTGGGTCAAACACTCGATGGCCATCTGGAACGATCTGACCGGAGTACCATTCCAGGGTCTTCATTTCGTCCACAATCTCGGGTATACTCTTTCGCTCGGTTGGTATAGACGTTGGCAACTTCGACGCCTGAGGCCCTGGAGTAGAGTCGCGACTTTCTGTAGGTTGAGGTATGAACGTCAAGGATTT